>JARFJB010002417.1:2100000-2717500 GCA_036346205.1 Vesta saturnalis | reverse complement strand
CAAATAAGAACAAAAGATGGAAGATTGTTGGGAGATGAAGAGGAAATCATAAAAAGATGAAAAGAGTATTTTGAAGACATACTATCAACACAACAAAAACAATAACCAGTAATTGAAGTAGTAAATGAAAAAAATTAGTATAGGTAATAAGGAGAAAGATGTAAGCCAACTACGAATAGAGTTAGAGAAAGTGAAAGAAGCGGTGAAAAAATTGAAGAGTGGAAAAGCAGCGGGGAACGATGGAATAGCAGCAGAAATGGTCATGAATTTAGGAATGGAAGGATTGGAAGTGTTTACTAAAATGTTTAATAAAGCGTGACAAGAAGAGCGAATTCCTAAGGAATGGGAGATAGATGTAATTATTTCCATATATAAGAAAGGAGACTGCTCTAATTACAGAGGAATTGCCCTATTACCAGTAGAGCAAAATTGTATGAAAGAGTTCTGAAAATGAAGTTAGATTCAGAAATTGAAACCCAATTAGAAGATTCACAATGTGCGTTCATGAAAGGAAGAGGAATACAGGACAATACGTTCTTGCTAAAATAACTAATAGAAAAGTTTAATGAGAACAAAATATAAATTGCATTAAAAGTATGTATGAAAACTCAAGAAACGCAGTCAGAACAGGAAACCTACAATCCAAATAATTTATAACGAAAGAAGGGCTGAGGCAAGGCATGGAAATGATAGCAATTACAGAAAGCATATACGCTGACGACGTAGTAATATATGCAAAGAACAAACAGGATCTGCAACATAATATAGATACTTGGAATAATGCCCTAAATAAAAGAAATCTCAAAATTAACGTGGAGAAGACAAAAGTAATGGTTATTGGAAAAGGACAAACAGACACTACAATAAACATAAAATTAAATGTGAAAATAATAGAACAAGTACGGGTTTTTAAATACTTGGGAGTGACAATTGAAGATAACGGGAACATCCATGCCGAAATAAATGGAAGAATTGAAAGTGCGAATAAAGTATTTCACGCCTTAAGAAATGCGGTCATAAGAAAGAAAGAAATAACAAAGAAAACGAAAATTGCAGTCTACCAATCCATTTTTAAACCCATACTAACTTATGGAAGCAAAAGCTGGGTGTTGAAACAGATAGAAAACAAGGTATAAGCGGCAGAAATGAGATTTGTACGTGGAGTCAATGGGAGCTCAAGAAGGGGCAGAATAAGAAATGAGGTAATCAGGGAACAACTAGGTGTAGAATCATCTATGAAAAGTGTTAAATGGCAACAACTGAGATGGTTTGGGCACTTAATAAGGATGAGCGAGGAAAGAATCACAATCAAAAACTCGGTCGATTGCAAATGATCTGATGAGAAGTGTAGGACCCAGAATGCCAATGTCATCTGTTTATCACCGGGTAAGGTCTTATGGGCTGCGTTCATATCTTCCATTTTTATGTCTTCCTCTTACACCACTTCACCGTCTACGCAGGCTAGAATGGAGCAACGAAAGAGCGATTTGGGCGCAAGAATGGCATCGAATTGTGTTTAGTGACGAATCCCGATTTTGCTTGTGGGCCCACAATGATCGTAGGATGATCAGACGGATGCGTGGAGAACGTAAAAATCCAACATGTTTTGTGGAACGCAACACATCCCTCACACAAGGAGTACTGACATGGGGTGCAATATGTTACGTAGCAGATCACCCTTGGTCTTCATTGATGGTAACTTAAACGCCGCTGGTTATATTGCCAATGTGCTAGAACCCGTTGCGCTTCCATATCTTCAGGGGCTGGAAAATCCCATTTTCCAACAGGATAATGGGCGCTCTCATACGCCAAAGGCTACAACACGTTTTTGGAAGAAGCTCACATTGCCGTCCTCCCATGGCCTGCTCGGTCGCCTGATTTGTCGCCCATTGAACATGTATGGGATGAGGTCGGTAGGCGACTGGGTACTTTACCACACACTCCAGATAACTTACACGATCTCCGGCTACGGATTCAATGAGCTTGGGTTGATATACCACAGGTAGCAATACATCACTTGATTGATAGCATGCCACGCCGTCTAAATGAGTGCATTACAAATCGTGGCGGAGCAACTCATTATTGAAAAAAAACATTTTTAGTTTTTGTTCCTTTGTTTTCAAATTCTAATCGTTTGTTTGTTCTAATGAAAGACATCGTTGACGAAAATTTCAATAAAATCGTTCAATAAATTCTAGGTATGTATATATATATATATATATATATATATATATATATATATATATATATATATATATTACTTGCTACTAACGTAATAATTAGAGCGAATTTTTAACTGTGAACAAGGCTACATTTACTTTTCTATCCGAAATAAATATGAAACATTAATTCCTATCGATAAATTTCTTCTACTATTCATTCAAGGTTTTAACTAAATCAGCGAACAATTATGCTTCAATAAACCGCCAAAATTTACATTTTACTAAAAAAAATTTGTTTCAGGTCACATGCATTTAACGGACTTTAATATTGCAGCATGTATTAAGGAAGGGCAATTGGCTTCTTCAATGTCAGGAACAAAGCCTTATATAGCACCAGAAGTTTTCGATTGCGCTGTTGATTTATGTGTTGGTTACTCCTATGCAGTCGATTGGTGGTCGTTAGGTAAAATAATACTTAACTACTTGAATATTTTATTGATCTCCATTTAAGGTATTGTTGCATATGAAATGCTGCGAGGGCGAAGACCGTTTGATATCCACTCAAACACTTCCATTCAAGAAGTTAGGGCTCTTTTTCAAATTGGTGTCAATTATCCTTCTTCTTGGAAAGACGATGTTGTGGATTTACTATCTAAAGTTTGACTGTATCTCTAGATTAAATTTTACAATAATATTATCTTTTTTTCTAGTTGCTGTGCATAATACCTGGTGAACGTATTTCAACTATACAGGAATTAAAACAGATAACGTGCCTAGAGCAGTATGATATGGAGCTAGTTTTTCAACGAAAGTATAAACCACTCTTCGCTCCGCCAGTAATAAAATTTCGCACATTTCTCAATATAGTCAATGTTAATATTATTTTTTAGAAAGATCATTTGAACTGCGATCCAACTTTTGAATTAGAAGAAATGATAATAGAAACCAAACCATTGCACAAAAAGAAGAAACGATTAGCCAAACAAAGGTCGATAAGGGAAACACAGACGCTAGAAGCTGTAAGTATCTTTGCAATTATTTGAATACACAATTATTTAAAATAACTCGTTTAGGAAACTGATTCTCCAATGGATCTTCATAACTCAATTATACCAGAATTTAAAATCTATAATAGATATCAAGAACTAGCAAAACGTGAAAAAGAGCGTAAGGAACTGGCGTGGGAAAGAGAACTTCAATTAGCTATGGAAGCCTCTGATCCACTGGCAACCTTAACAAAAGGGGCTTCAAGTGACATGCAACGAACATGCAGCAGTTGTCCCAAGTCACGTAACACAGACACAAGCATCAGTGACTCGTCTCTTTTAAATAATATAAACATTCATCGTTCAGATGTACCTACAACTTGTATATTAGAAACTAATGATTTGTTATGCATCAGTGGAATGTTAGAAGAATCTAGTCAATTACCAAGTCAAATCGATGATAATCAACATCCCGTCAATTTAGAAAAAGTTTGTGATATTCAAAATAAATTACAAAATTTAGAGTTCATAGATAGATCACCTTCACCTGTAGAACGTAATCGCAAAGACACTTGATGTATTTTTACTTTTATTATGTATTTGTAATAATATTGGCCAAGGACCATTTCATCACTTAATAAATATTTTTCTTAGCGCAACTTTTCTATGTATTGTAAAAATAACCTTAAATAAAGCCACATTTTTTAGATTTAAATCTGTTTTTTATTTCGACCCGAGTGTGAGATGGAGAGCATTAACAAGTTTATTAGACCTACATTCTTAATGATGATCATGCTTGAATGTTTCTAAGACAATCAATTCGTGAAGCAAACCCGAGTGAATCTGACGTAGTTTGAGGGTACACGGTGACGACTGAACCAACACTACTGGTAATTTCCAAAATTAAAAAAATGGCCATAGCAATACTTACAATGATTGATGGTAGTTCCACATCCAGTTAAAAATTCTTAATTTAACAAAACCATAGTAATCACATAAAAGTTCAAATACAAAACTACGATTATTAGACAACGTTCAAAAAGTTAGTTAAACTAGATAAATGTGAGGCTAATGAGGGTCCTATACGTCTAAATAAGCTTTCCCTCTCTTAATTTTTTTTTAATACAGTTAATCCTTTTTGATGTGTCTAGGACACACTCTCGGTTCCAGATGTGTGTCTCACTACGATTCTGGATCGAAATAAACTGCCTTCTTATTAAATGCTACTTGCTTGCGATTTATCTAACAAACGTAATCATACATTATAATTCGATAAAAGTAAGTCACAGACATACTTTGTGCTTTAGTCTGACACGGTCTGACAATACTAACATTCCAATCCTCATAATAACACAAAAACCCACTGGTTCTGACTTAAGCCGGTAAAACGCTAAAATTTTGAGACCACTAATTCTTCATGTATGAATATTTGCTGGCAGCAGTCATGTCATACATATTGCACCAATTGAACACGTTGATTTTTACTGCTGCCAATATAACTTAAAATATAAAGACGTCACTAAAAAAAAAAAATCAAAATATTTTTAATGAGTATCAAACTATTTTCCTAGTTGAAGTCTACCACCTGCAATTCTGTTCATTCTTGCAAAAATATTTTTTTTCTGGACTAGTAATACAAATAACTAGTTTCTGCATCTGTCTGACTTTGCAACCACCAAAATCGTCCCGAAACACATTATTAGGCCTAGACAAACAAAACGTTAAAATTTTTAGTTTAACACAGCAGACTTTTTTTTAACTTTTGCCAATACCTGTCGTGCAGATTAAAGCCATTTGACACCTTGATATTTATGGTCGCCAAAACAACATAAAATATGGTGACGTCACCAAAAAGACTTTCAAAAATATTCGTAATTCATTGATAACGCCAGAATAAAAAGAAATTGTATATCACACATCCAGAAACTATTTTTTGCAGTATTGGTAATGGCAGGCCTCGGCTCACAATTCTATTGGTTCTCGCAAAACTATCGTTTCTGACATAGTGACACCATTAATTACTTGTGTTTGTTGTGAAATGCATATAACTATAATGATATATAAGCAAACAGATACGTGTAATGGCTTTATTTACAAAATTTCACATTTAATCTCAAAATTGCAGAAAAACAATGTTTTTTGAAACACACAAAAAATAATGACCAAGGTCCTGCGTTGTCACATTTTAGACACTCCACCATAGATACCGTAGATAAATTTACAAATAACAGGACAAATCAAATAACTTGAATATAGCCAAAAATTGGCACGTTACAGTGTGTTAGTATGCGTGTGCGTATGTGTGAGCGTGTATGTGAGTGTGAGTGTGTGTGAGTGTGAGTGTGTGTGAGTGTGAGTGTGAGTGTGAGTGTGAGCGTGAGAGTGAGCGTGAGCGTGAACGTGTGCGTGTGAGCGTGTGCGTGAGCGTGTGCGTGAGCGTGAGCGTGTGCGTGCGTGCGTGCGTGCGTGCGTGCGTGCGTGGTGTGTGTGTGTGTGTGTGTGTGTTACAGTGACGAAGGTGGTAGCTACAAATTAAGAGAGGCCGCCAGCTAGAATTAATAAAAGCAGCCCTAAGCAATAAGAGAGCATTAGTCACTTTCCGTGTGACGTAACAAAAAAAGGTAAGGATCTGGACAGTTTTTGATGAAACACTACGAATTGCTTCTATTGTCGGTAAATAAATTAAACTGTTGAACAAAGCCAAAACTCCAAAACTTAATGACTAAATTAATATTCTTTTAATTTAGAATGTAGTAACAAAGAACCCAGTTTAAATAATACTTACTTACTTACTTAACCTTCACGCCATTCCCTTGCGGGGTAGGCAAAACAATCCCTGCCTCTTATTTATGTTTCATTCACAATCTTTCTCCATGCTTTCCTATCTCCGCATACCTCCCTAGCTTCCGCAAGATTCATACATAGTCTCTGACATGCCCTTTTGTTTTTAAAACTCCTTACCTTTCTTTCCTTTATCATAGATTCTACTACATTCAGCCAAGTTTTACGCGGCCTATCAGGGCCGGCCTTTGCCCTAACCTCACCCACACATATTTGTTTCGTTAATCTTGCGTTGTTCATTCTCTCAATGTGACCAAACCAACGTAATGTACAACTTTTATATCTATCCATCATCGTCTTTTCCTCACCACACTCCGTCATTATGCATTTTTTATCTTGTCCCTTCTCGTTTTACCACATGCGCTTCTCAGGAATCTCATACCCACGGCATTTATTTTTCTTTCGTGCTTTTTTTGACATACCCATGTCTCACTTCCATACAGTACTGACGGGACGAATACGCCATTATAGATTGCTCGTTTCGCAGCTAGGCTCATGCTTTCAGTTCTCATTATCGTCCACATACTTCCACCTATGCTAAAACATGCATTCCTTTCTAAATGCACAGTTTGCTTAAAACGTAATAGTTTTAAATCAAACTTGGTAATGTTATAGTTGAAAGTTTGTTGTAGGACTTGTGCTATTTTATTTTACGAGCAAATGTAAAGAAATAGTTGAAAAAATTATGTAACTTCCACGTATAATTTGCTAAAATGTATGAAGATATTATTTGACAGGTAGGTACAAGTATACGTTTTAAAATAGAATAAGTCCTACAATATAGTGTGTAGCAGCATCATACGTAATATGAATGGATTTTGTAGCACCGTTTTTAAACTATGCATTTACTAAGTTGTTGCCATAAGCGCAATGTAAAATTCAATAAAGCGCCATTATTTAGTCACGAAACACACTCGCAGGAGTGTGCAGTATTGTCTACAGATGACAGCACTTGTGAAATCTAAAAGTGGGCGAGCACGGATGCTTTACATGAAATTCGTTGCGTTCTTCTTGCAGTACTTTTTTTAATAAACAAAGACAGAAATGTCTCGGTGGAATACTAGTAACTGATAACGAACACCTTTTTTAGGTATTGGATTACCGATGACGTGTCATGTTTTTTTTTGTATGCAGACATTCTAGGTGTAATCGTTGATTGAGGAAAAATTTTTTAGTCAATGGTGTAATGTAACGTTATCAATTCCTTGCCATTATTATTTTTATGTAAAACAATAAAACTCAAATGATTTTTAAATTTATTTCAAGAATACAAAGAATACAAAGCTGTTATTGTTATTTATGTTTTGTGTTGAGATCTAGGAAGAAAAGTTGTTTAACGTACAAAATCCTTAAAAACATACATTGCTTGTTATAAAAACCATGTCTGAAACCAATTTCTTGAAATTTACTGGAAATAGACTTATTTATGGTCATAGAATATCAAATTTAAATCAATTTGTTTAGAATGCAATAAATGTTATATTAATTGAGTATGAATGACAATTGTTAATCAATGTTTTGTTATAATTGAACTCAGAAAATAAAATTCCCTTTTAATTTGATTTTAATGGGCATCTACGGAAATTAGTTATTTGTAGAATTTATCTTATGCGACCAATATAGAAGGGCTGCCTTAAAATGTTTGTCATTTCCTTTGAAGACTATTTTACTTACTGTACCTACCGTTGTGCTTTTCAATATTATTAGTTATTATACTAGTATAATTTCATTATGGAAATTATTGAATCGAATAAAGGAAAGTCTTTAGCTATCCTAGAGGGACATCAATATCGACAAGTGGGTTGTGTGTAAATGAATGTTTGCATCCGTGAAATCAACATTATACCGTCATAGACGCCAAGCAAAAGGATTAATATCAGAAGCAAAATCGGCAAATGAACTTATTATTCCTGAAAACATTTTCGTAATGCGAGACGGTTCGTCATTCTTACTTGTTGACGATGGTGTTGAAGACCGATTGTTATTACTAGTATCAAATATAGGAAGGCACATCAGATTTATACCATACATGCCGATGTAGGAAGCAGTAAAGAGGAAAATAACGTTCTTCCTGTTGCTTTTGCTTTATTGCAAAACAAAACTAGAACGACATATGAGAGGCTTTTACAATTATAAAAACAGTATTTCCTGAATCCAATAGCTTTTACTACAGACTTTAAAACCGTTGTTATTCTGGCAGTAAAGAATGTGTTTCCGAACGCAACATTGAACAGATGTCATTTTCATTATACGCAGCGTCGTGGTAAAATACAACAATTAGGACTTGTAACAAGTCCTAATTGTTGTATTACACTACAAAACAATGAAGAAGTTAGACTCCATATCCGCATGTGCGCGGCGTTGGCGTATCTGCCATTAGAGGACGTAGATGCTGGGTGGTTAGGAATTCAAGTAAATTCCCCATGTAACATTAATCTTCAAAAGTTTTTTGATTATTACGTAGAGCAATGGTTGGATAATGCAGTGGTGGAAATTGTATGTATTTTTTGTTTACATTCATTTTTTTGTACAACGAACGGTTTCCTACATAATAGCAAAAACCATAATTTTAAAATAACGGTATCTCGTAAAGGTTAACTTTTTCAAAAAAATCACAAGAATACGTTTCGATCAGAAATTTGATTTTCTATCTAGTAGCAATTTTAAAAAAATCGTAAGAACAGTGGCCAAAATACACTTTTTTGGAAATATTTCGAAAATGAAAAGAACTACTTAGGATTGGACTTCTTGTTTAGTTTCCTTTTGACATACTCAGCTTTTGCCTGTAAGATGTAGTCAGGATCAACGCACTTTTCTCCTCTTTTCAAATTTCCACGTACAATTTCTGGAAGAATACAATATGTGTAGAAATTAACTAGTTTCCCCACCATTATATTATTCCATAAATCGTCATCCCGCAAAATTTCTTCAATAAACAACTCTTGTTTGTCATTTATGTAAGCAACAAAATAGCAAGCATCTCTTCCAGTTATATGCAACTGTCCTTGAACCTAAGATAAGTAATAAACGGTAATAAAAGATAAGTATTAGTAGCCATCTGTCATCACTCATACCTGATAGTAGTAGTTATGGTGCCGTTTGAGTTGAATTTTGCCATTTTTATTCTCTAAACAAGTATAAAATTTTGTATTCCCTCATCTAACCTTAGATCCTGTTGGGCTAATTTATACAAGCATTTAACTTCCACTAAATGCGTAGAGCCAACTAAACCTATCGAAAAGTACAATACTACTATTTCTATCTCAACTCCTTATCTTACCGTCTGGAGATGCAGCCAGAAATGGGTGGATAGTATCAATATACAGGCCACTTGGGTCAACCTTCACTTTTAATTTTTCCTCTAGTAAAGAAATTGCAACAGCTTCCTTCATTTTTCCATATTCTGTGGCAGGCGTAGAAAATGATGTTCTTTGTAGTATAGACTTTACAAGTGAATGACAGGAAGTGTGAGGTTGACGTCTAATTACAGAACCAAAGTTTGATGCCGTAAGACGATCACTCCTAAAAGATATATACAAGGGATTGTCAAACTGCCCAATTGTCTCTTTCGCTATTCTATTTCTTTCGTGTAGCGTGATCTACATAAAATGACACCCGCATAGTTACAAACGGAAAGTATAAATCATAGGGTTCACCTCAAGCTGCCTTAGAGTTCTTTCGCACTCTTCTGCAACTTGGTCTTCATCCAATGGAGGTTGCTGAGCTGCGGGACCATAGTCTAAACACACTCGAGCTTTAGGTTGCGTTTTGCGTTGCCGCGTATAGACACCAGTTCTGAGTGTAGCAGACTGTAGCTTCCTTGAAATATACATTTTGAAATGCTTACCGGGACTTCGTTTCGTAGCAGCTTTCCATGCATCATAGTGCCATGCAAAACCTGTTGATAGCAGTAAATAAGCATTAAAGTCAACAATATTCGATGAATGATACCTTTATTATAGCGTAAAGTTGTGAGATTTGCTCTGTTCTGAAAAGATCCCCTCTGAATTAAATTAAGTCGTTTGCCCATGTTGAATCGTGCCAATATACTCATAAATAATTCGGCGCGATTATTCGTCTCATTGTCTTTTAAAGAGGAAGCTTTACGCACCACAAGATTTAGTGCACCTACAAATGAATTACTGAAAATTATTAGGTATTCTATTTAAGAAGAATTATATACCATGTATATGTCGATATAATCCACTGCTTTTTACATCAGAAAGCCTGCTCTTGCTGTCATCCCCAACATTTGTACAATTATAATCTTTGCACATTGAGTGATCCATAAAAACATGGGCTGATCCATTATTTAGGTCCTTAATTAGCGAACCAATGTCCCCATGTGCATTATCATATACAGCCTTCTCCGCACATTTCTGCAATTTTTTTATGGTTTCTGCAGAAAGAAGTTTTCTAGCTGCTAACGAAACACTTCTAGTGTCATTAATTAATTTATATAGGCGTTTCCCATAGTTCTTAATTACGTGATTTTTACATTCTGCCTTAAGTACCTAGAAAACAACGATAAAATCGTATTTGAAGTATTGTATACTGTCTGTGATACCTGCCGCCCATACGAAACTTTTTCAATTATTTTCGAATATACACTTGAATCGCCGTCGGCAATAATTTTTTTATACCTCAATCCATGAACTTTTTCGCTTTGCATAAATCCCTCTACAATAATATCACTCTCCATCGCAGCAGAGGATCCTGTCCAGTTACGGAAGCAAGTATGTGTTGACACTTCGACATTTGCATTAGCTGCGTTAGTGCATATTATGCAAAATTTATTTCGTACCGCCATATACAGGATTCTGCCGGTCCTCTTTCCTATAATTACACCCTACAAGAAATGAAGGTATTTTACAAGTATGATTTATATATTGTACTTCATACAACTCCAGACGCCGCATCATAATTATGGCCATAGCTTCTTTTACTCCACCCTCCATCTAAATATACTGTGATCCAGGGCATT
Source organism: Vesta saturnalis (assembly GCA_036346205.1). Taxonomy (NCBI): domain Eukaryota; kingdom Metazoa; phylum Arthropoda; class Insecta; order Coleoptera; family Lampyridae; genus Vesta; species Vesta saturnalis. Next base: position 2,706,527 of record JARFJB010002417.1, on the reverse strand, counting down.
CCATCACAATCCACGTCATTGTTTTCAATAGCGATTCTTCTTTCCTCCGCTGCGGCATTTTCCATTTCTGTAATGGATGATGCCATCCATATCTGAAACATGTTATGTTTTACCTATATCCATTTTATTATACATTCTTTTACATTGCTCAACTGTTCTTCAGTTTCGTAAAACATTTTTTTTGACATACACGGAACATCCATAATGCTAAATCTCTCAAGCCTGTGTTCGTATGTGCTGCCAGTTGCTAATGTTCCCCAAGGCACACTCGTATTTATAACATTTTTAGAGCTAGGATCTTCGGTTAATAGGGTATATGTTCTATAACACATAGAACATTCCATGGTTAACGTGCTGACAAATCCATGTCTCCGTTCTTTGACAATTTTAGGTACGGCTGCCGTACATACGGATGCATGTGCTTGGGTCATTTGTACTATGCAGTTTGTAAAATAAGATATTTCAACAACTCTGTATCCAGACAAAATATTGTCTTCTTTTACCTTTTCTATTGTCAATTCATGTGCCATAACTCTAAAAAATAATGTATGTTATAAAATCGACAAAAATACGACAAGCGCCAAGTATGAGAGTTTGTGAATTGAATTAGTATAACAATAGAGATACATACTCTTCCATGTCTGCTTGTGTTCCCCATGCTTCTTCTAAATGAGAAGTTCCTTCAGCAGCTTGACTTTGTGAAGCTCTGAAATTAACCTTTTGCTATAAAGACATGCAAGTATAATACATTGCACCCACTTACTTTTCCGTTTCTTCCTTTAATTTCCATGCAACTTCCAAATCCATTAATGGTTCGTCTATATTTTGTTGTGCACTGAAAGAAACGTTTTACTATTCTTTCCCTTTTTGTCGAAAAATAATCATGGGCACAATCAACATACCTGTCTACATTTTCTGCTAGTAATTCTATCTCTTCCTCCAATACTGGATAAGGCTTGCCATCAATTGGTAGAGTGCTATAAAATATACACTTTAATTATAAGATTTCAAATTCTAATTCTAAAATAATAGAAAGTATTTATATTAGATTAGTTTGGTATTTACCTGTATTCTTTCAATTTTTCTCGTTCCATATTTTTCGGGTAATCATCGAACGCTTCGACTTACGTCTATGACGTTGAGATAGCGCAAGTCTTGTTTTGGCATTTTTTTCTACAAATCTTACAAATCAGTTAGATGATATCAATGACATTAGTAGTAACTATAATAAGAATAGTTATTCATTATACAAGGGGAAAAAGTAAGTGATTTTAACACGTGCCTAAAGATTTCCTCCTGACGGTAAGCGGAGCCTTTCCCCCGTGTATACCCCTATATTTTCTATACCCCTAAAAATAGTGATTACTATAATAGCTAAAAATAATGATTGTGGACACCGCCGGAGAACTTCAAAGTAACTTTGACGTTTGACATTTCATAACAAAATGAGTAAAACACTGATTTTTGATTGGCTCAGCATTCTTGTCAATTTCTTTCCCTAGATTATTTACTACATCTAACAAACCAATCATAGCATGATATTTTCCTGAATTAGACAAATCAGAGCGTTTTTACACTGAATAAATCCTAGTGGGATTTTATCAGCTATTAAACTTGTGTTTACCTTTTATTGACATTTCTGACAATTTTAATAACCAAATTTCCAATTTTTATGTGTAAAACTGATTTAGTAAATAATATTAAAATATATCCCTGGATCAATGAACTTTTCGAAAGAAAACTACAGCAGCTATTTTAGTTAAATTTGTTGTTTAGCAAATATTTTGATTTGAATTATTAAGTCTTAAATATTTTCTAAACAAATTTAAAAAAAGCTGCTGTAGGTTATGTTAAATTTAACTGTTATCCTCAATCTAATGCTGCTTGTTTTCATTCATGATATAATCACGGGGGATAAGTTAATTTTTGCGCTCGCATAATTGCCTCCCTCATGTTCGCGCTATAATCACTTACTTTTCCTCCTATAATAATATACTACCATACAAACAGATCGGCCCTCAATTGTACAATGAATAGAAAAAAACAAAACTTACCTAATCCACTTCACTTAATTTTTAAACAAAATATACACTAATTAAATTGTACATACGCAAAAACAACAAAGTAGTTAGTTTTAAAAAAAGGCAGAGAATAATTTCAATTGCACCAAGCACTTATTTTGTTAATTCGCAATATTTAGGTACAAATGTAACTAGACACTATCGACGGTTATCGCAAAGTTAATCTTATTTTCATACAACGCATCCTGATTTACAGAATTGCAAAGGATGACACCTATAGGATATTTATCAAAATTCCTGTATTTTTCTGTAAAAACTAATAACTGATTTGTGTGTTGCCTAACACATACAACCGATGCAAGCGCTCATTGTGGTCATGAATCGTAACAACTGTTGGAGACCCCACCCTTAAGGTATAAGCATGGATCATTCAAAGCTACGTTATATTAAATAGAGCAATGTTAACACTCGATCAAGCAATTTTGGATCTAGTACATAATACTAGGTGAATCCCTATGTACTTGTATAGGCCACCACTATGGCACATAAGCATATTATTGCGGTATACAAATAATGTACCAAACAACGTACCAAATAATGTACCAAATTGACCAAAAGTACATATAAGGCGAATTGACTTTTACAAGTAAATACTTAAGAGCTATATATAACACGTAAATTTCTACCAAATAAACTAGGGTATGTCTATACAATCATATAGGTGTAGTTTGTTCACATATACACAAGTAAATCATCAAAGCACAAGTAATACAAAAGCATAGAGATCATCGGTAACTTAGCTTTCAATATCCAGATAATCTTGATTGTAAATTGTACTGGTTGTTCAAAAGATGTTAAAAGGCATACTCATCCTAACACTTCCGGTGTCAAATCGCACGACAGTAACAGATAGATTTTATAAATTCCCACAATCGTGGCATAAAAATCACAACCACAGGCAGTATACAGTTACTCGATACTAGATTCATCGGTTACTCCGGTACTAGGTACCTCTGCAAATAATTACATAAAACCAAAAGAAAGCATGAAAAGAGATCTTACCTTAAATGAAGTAATAATTACAGAATATTAATATTAAATTCAAACAATGTAGAATTTAAACAAACACAAGTTCGCTAATAGCTGATGTCTGTGTTTCGAAAAGCGAAAGTAGTTTTACTACCCCCTAAAATAAATAAAGAGAAAGAGAAAGTTAAGTTACGCTCTTACCCTGACGATAGCAAATCACCGAGACACAAGAATTTCTTCGTCCTTAGGGTAAAGCATTCGTTAATAGGTCATGTTCGTAGACCATCTAGTTAATTGGTTTTTTTCTTGAAAGTTACTAATTCTTTTAAAACAGATGTGTTGATCGCTGAATATTTTGATTTCCTATACAAATCCGTTCAAAGCGTGTAAAGCAATTATTCACAAACAATCACTACATATCTAGAAGAATAATTGCAAATCCGACGCTCGTCAATGGTTTAAATAAAAACAGAAATTTTTTTTTTATATAGTTGCACTTTTATTTTATTTGGATATATAAATATTTATTTAACTATTTATTAATTTTTTGAGTTAATCTTGTGACTTATTCTTTCATAATTTTATAATCGCTAACACTTTTATTTTAGATACCGATTTGAAGTTAAAGTTGTTTTATAACCTCAATTACTTTAGAGAAAAAAATAAACATCACATCCAAAATAACAGAGGAATTTTATTAAAATAAAAAAATGCACACCACCCGATGTTGAACAAAATTTCGAAATGAAACAAAACAATAGTGTCGAAACTTATAACCGGTAACCTTAGTTTTTTTAAATTTCGTTATATGTTATAACGATTGTTCCTGAAATCTCAGACTCTACGTTGCTCGCGGTTCACTTCCGATGATGTTAACGAAAATGTCAACTTACATGTTTACAAATGCACTATTCGCACTATGACTTTTTAGCCACAAAAAAAATAGAAGAGAAGAGAGTGAGAAATCAGGAGCACTTCCTTTTATACTTTCTCATAGCTACCATAACTTTCAATTTTTTCTTTACATTACATACAAAAGATCCTGGCATTCGATTGGTCTAAACAAAAAAATTTATTTAACTAAAACATAAATTATGCCATAACTTCTTCAATTCAATTCGGATTTGATTTTTAAATACATTTTTAAACTCAAGACAAAATTTTGCATAAATAGACACCTCACATGCTATAATTCGCTTCATGAATTTACATTTTGAAAATTTTATACCTAACTTTACTAATATCTAATAAATATTGCATTTTACAACTAAACTGATGAATTGTATTTATATGGTTAATATCACATTGCATATGTAATGTTCAAGTTCTTAGATGTTTCTAAGTCACTTTAACTTCTTAAGCACATTTTAAACACTTAGTCTAAGATCTACCAACACAACGTCTTCGTACCATAACCCTTTTTATAGTTCGCAGAGTTTTTATGCATTGTATCAATTACTATACATGTTCTACACATTAGAACTATTGTACTTCATGTAATCAATATCTGTTATGTGTTTAATTGCTTAATTATATTGATTTATATGTAAAATTTCATATTTATCTTTAACGAAACTGAACTTACACACTAATATATATCGTGTTGACCTTTTTAACATGCTACTGCTATAGCTCAATGCTTTTATGAATACAACATCATTTACAAACCCCATAAAGCCTGTTTTGTTGTATAAAAACCATATTTTTAAATTCGCATATTGTATTTTCTCATAACAAAGTGTATAACTTCTTCAACTTTATTTGAACTTGCATACGATATAATATTTGAACTCGATACAACTCTACCCCCTGTATTATACCTATTTATAACCATCGCAATATATATATATATATATATATTGTGTGTGTGTGTGTGTGTGTGTGTGTGTGTGTGTGTGTGTGTGTGTGTGTGTGTGTGTGTTCATTTTCAGGTTTCTGCGAGTGCTGGAAATGAAGTTAATGTTCTTCCGGGCTTGGTCTGACGTAGATTCTCCTCCATGGTTCTTAAAAGAACCGATGTTGAAATGACGTTTCGGCATAATCTCATCTGCCATTTTCAAGTCTTCGTGTTCTGCTCCTGGTAACTCGAACTGAACTGTCTGCAAACCCCGAAAACTAAAATAGCACTCGAAGATCAAGGAGTGTACGTGATTCCATGCCAGGATTGTTCACGAACATACATAGGCCAAACAAACAGACGCATTAATGTAAGAAGAGAGGAACATCGTAACGCAGTACAAAAAGACCAGAAAACGTCTTCACTGGCCCAACACGCGATAGATTTTGACAACACAAGCATAATAGCAAACATACAGTATCTATCACACCGAATTATCAGAGAAGCTATCGAAATCGAAAAACGACCACATAATTTGAATTCACGAGACGACACTCAGAAATTACCATCGACCTGGAAGCCTATTCTCAAGAAACACCCAGTCACGAACGAAAGGGAAAGGAGAAATCGGTTAGAGAAAGGAGGAGAAAAGGAGAAAGTGAAAGTATCATCACAACGACCAATAACCAGGGCATCGACCAAGAAAGTCAGCATACAAATACCGCCGACCATCAGCGAGGACCTCATTTCAGTTCGAGTTACCAGGAGCAGAACACGAAGACTTGAAAATGGCAGATGAGATTATGCCGAAACGTCGTCATTTCAACATCGGTTCTTATAAGAACCATGGAGGAGAATCTACGCGAGACCAAGCCCGGAAGAACGCAACTTCATATATATATATATATATATATATATATATATATATATATATATATATATATTATATATATATATATAATTACAGTATATCTTTGTATATCATCATTGTTTTAAATATTTTCAAGTGTACCAAATTTATCTGTAACATGCAGTTTCTCCTAAATAGCTACATTGTGCAGTAACAGATACTATTCCTTGTTCCCTGTTGAAAAAACGTTATTTACTGGTATTTAGTATTTTTTTATCACCACTCTTTGATATTTATACGGAGCCCCATTGAACCCTATATACAGTGGCATAACAATGGGGTGGCAGGACGGACAAAATGCCATGGGCTCCCAGCCGGAGAGGGCCCCGGCCCGAGAGAGCCGTGAGCACACAGAAGATTTATTATTACAACATTTAGTAAAATGTATTAGTTTTATCTTTAATTAATTCAAGATATCTACTTTTGAAATTTGAATGCATTTATGATTTATAAGAAAATGATATCACTGAGTTGTAGAACGTATCCGGTAGGTAATAAAATCCTCGCCACTTATCAGTTATTACTCTCCTTTTACATAACGCACTCGCTTACCGTAAGATTGTGTTGCTGGCACTATTGAATTAGACGTGCGATATCCTATATGTCTACACGGTAAGTATTTTATAATAATTGTTAACATAATCTAAGGATAACAATCATTTTAATCTATAAAAATAGTCATTTACATCGTCGGTAGTAAAGGTTAAAATCAGCGGTTGAAATTAATGTTTAAATAAGATATAATGATTCTCATCGCACATTTTAAAATCACAAAACACTTTTTGACAATTGTAACCACTAAAACTACATATGTTCGTTTTTCTTTTAATAATCCCAAATCTTACAAATTATTCGTGTTAGAAACAATTAGGTCGAATAAAATATTCCACTTGTGACCTGCCAATGGGGGGCAAAGGGGACGTCTTCAACACAGTATCATTCCTAAACCTTATTTTAAAACTAAAAAAATCTGAATTAAACGAATATATTAAAAAGTGTTTAAATACATGTATATTGTATTTTATTTCTTGAAAAGGGTATAAGTTTTTTTTTATGATTGTGGATCTGAACAGGCATTCCAGAGGTTAGAAGCCGTGTAGAAAAATGTGGATTGCGCCCGTTTGGTACGACAAGTGGAGATTTGTACTGAGCCATTCATACTTACAACAGGAAATGATCGATCTTTTTTGGCGGACACAAGGCATCACTGAGTGTTGTTAGCATTCAATTTAACTAGATTATTGCTTCCCCATTCGAAAATACGTTGAATGTCTTTGTTGATTGAATTTGCCATTTCAGCTTTAATTTCTTGATTTGACATAGAAGGTGGATTATCACTGTGAGTAGACTGAGATGAACTACAGTGAAGAGTGCTATCGTCAGCAAAGCAATGGAGTAAAATTATTTAAAAATTCAACAAAACTTAAAAAAAATTCATGCTTAATGTTACATTACAGTAGCTTCTATTTGTGATAGATGATAATCGAGTGAAGCACATATACGTTTAGAATGGTTGTCTTCTTGTCAATTGACAGGGGAAATACTTTAGTTGTTTACTGTATAATCCTGTTTTAATCGTTTGGTATAAGTTTATTAATTATTTTTATTACAAAGGTTACACTAATTATAGCAATAGTTTTTATTTACTTGAAGCAATCAGTTATACCATTATTTGATGAAAACTATTATTATAAACTTTTCACGGTGTTGTTCTAGAAAGTACCTGAGTGGGAGTGAGAAGCGAGAGAGAAAGAAGGAGCCCGAAGAAAAAAATATAAAGTTGCCTAAAATAAGTCAGTACTTTAAGAATGATGAATTATTGACGAAGAATCGAATGAACAGCGCGGAAGTGCAGAAAATGACGTGACTAAAAGTGGTACTATTCCAGAGTCTGACAACAGTGAATATTTAGATCCAGAGCGTGTGGAAAAATTAAAATTAAAATCGTTGCGATATGTTACTGATAAGTGATAAGGGTAACTTGAAAGAACTAAATAATCAAGTGAAACGGTTTGTGATCGAAAACGGACACTGTAAACCTAAAAGCCCCTTCTTAAGAGACAGCAACAATAGATCTTTCTTGGATAAATACTATTATACTGTTTCCCGGTCTGGCGTAAAATTAAACCGTACATGGCTATCCTATTCTCTTTTGCTTCAAAAGGTATATTGTGAACCATGTTGGTTATTTGCAAATAGGGCATTTAAAGATTTACAAAATGTTTGGATAGAAGGCTATGACGATTGGAAACATATTGTGGAAGCCATAGAAAGACACGAGACATCGAAAAATCATTTGCATTCATGTTTTGTATATCAACAATTGAAGCTACAAGAAGGGCAAGAGTCCAAAATTTTTTGGCGCCAAGTACTCACTAGACTCCTTGATGTTACTCTGGCACTTTCAACTTGTAATTTAGATTTTCGTTGCCATAGAGAAACGACATACGGCAACGATTCAAGTCCAAAAGGATTTTTTTTTAGTATTGTTGAGTTATTAGCGAAATACGATCCTATTTTACAAGAATCATTAAGTCCCAAAATACAAAATGAGCTCATTTGTGTTCTGTTTCAAAAAGTGAAAAACGCTTACCGTAGCATTTTCCACTTTTTGAACTGAATGGATAATAACCGCACCATTTTACTCCATTATATTTGATACTATAGTCTGTGAAAATAAAGATTTTCTATTTCGGCTTAGCGCTTTATTAGTCTGAGACATTGGGAATATACAGCCGTTTCTTTCTAACGTTTGGGTTTCAATAGAAACGTACGCGACTTAAGTGAAAGCATAAATTACCTGCTCAATGACTTAAGACCGCTCGCGAGAGGTAAACACAATGGAATTGTAATTCTATTCCAGAAGTTATAAAACGTTTTGAACGATTTTTAATTTTAACTATGTTGCAAATTTTTTTTTATGTGTGGATGCAGAGGTTTATTACTTAATATAATTCATTTATTTTGAAATGTGCAACAACGAAATCATTAATTGGTAATTAAAAAGGAATTGATATGCATAAACCAATTTTTATTGTTTACCAATAGTGACATTAATTGTACATGTAGAACATAACGTACATTCAAATATTATATAGGAATGCACTTATACCTAATGGGATAATTAGTAGAAAGTGATGAAAGTGGTAATCAATTCCTCATTATTTAATCTATTATAATAGGTGGCTATTTGCGTATTTAGACCTCAAAATAGTACATTGCCTCAAAATCTTTTTAAAAAACGAACTTCGAATACCGCCGTAACGAAAGTATAAAAAAAATGTGGCCTTATCAAAAAGATAAAATTTGATAATTTAGAAATTTAATATCTGGAAAAGTATTTGAGATACCGGAATATTGAATTCAGTACCGAACTGAGTTCGTTGAAAACGTTTGGTAACTTCTGGAATAGGGTTACATTTCCATTGTCTCAGAGTAATAAAGCGCTAAGCCGAAATAGAAAATCTTTATTTTTACAGACCATACTCAAAATATCTCAAAAACAGATCAATTGTGCGAACTTTACCGTTACTGTGTGATCGAGAAACATTGGAATGACTGAAATTGTTTCCAATTTCAGTGTCTTGCAACCTGCCGCTTTACAAAACTTAAATGATACCGATTTATTGGAAAAGGCTTTAGTATTTGTCGATTTATATAAAAAAGACATATCTGTCTCGTTTGCCAAGGAACTTCTCAGTTTTCGATCCGCTTTTAGACACGAAATAGAAACGTCATCTTCTATCGGATAACTTAATTTTGTACTAAAACAAAAGTTGTGATTTCAGTCCATTACGCTCTTTAAATTAAAAGTTACTAGAAAATCAATTAATTATAATAGCGTTTGTATGCATTTCACGTAGTGATTTATTAAAAAATAAAAACCTCTAACGTTGGTGCGCTTCTTCACAATGGGGGGGTGGCTAGCTGATGGACTTGTCACGGGCCTCAAACGGTATAGTTACGCCACTGCCTATATAGCATGAATAAATTTCAAGATAGCATCCACAGTATTATAATTCATGCCTTTTTTAAAATTGATAACATGTAAAGTGGCGGTATTATCCGTTTGTGAAACTTGTAATTCCTCTGAATCTGTAGAAAGGAACTTCTGAAATAAATTTTCTTATCTGCAACATTAGTTAACTTCATTCTGAAATCATTTTCCATATCGTTATATATTTAAAATGAACTACATGAATTATATTATAGGCCTTTTTGTCTATTGAAAACTGTATTAAAATTCTCATGGCACTTTCAACATAGTTTCATATTATTTCCACGAATAATAAGTTTTTCTATAGCACGAAGTCCACAATGCGTTCTCACCCACAATTTATTTGAGTATTTCAACATTTTTGGATACATTCTAAATAGGGCGTTATTCAATGGTTTTTATATGTCAATTCTCATAATTATTTATATATATATATATATATATATATATATATATATATATATATATATACTATCTGCAATACTATTTTGAAAAGCTGGGGTGCATGGATAAACTGAACACAATGCTCTGTCTTCCATATGAACCTTCACACTTCTTGGAGGACATATAATGTACAAAGTGATATAGATGGTACATCTTGAAACATAATTTCGAGTGCATTAAGTTCTGCCCGTATTATTATTGGTGATGATCACCTTAAACCCCAACCTCCCTCACTCATAAAATGCTTAATTTCGAACAATGTGATATTACTACTTCAGTTTCTGACATGGTTATCATGATGCCAAATAGAAGACTTTCCGCAAAGCTGTGTGTAATAAGTACAAAGTCTATGCTGGTCATAGTCAAAATTGGCAGATGAATCCATAAACATAAGCTCTAAACCGAACGGCCCTACAGAATAGATTTTTTTCATGAATTCTGTGCATATTACAATAATCATGACTTCCCCACATTTTTAACTTTAAGTAATCATCACCATATCGTTTGAGAAGCTGCTCACTAATACCTTCATCTACGATATAATCTGACCATTTTATTGAGTTGTACAACCTTTAAAATAACCAAACATTAGTATATTCTATTTAGTCTCAGTTACACAATTTGACGTGAGCAATTGGGAAATGTTCCTTAAAAGAAATCAGAATGACTGCAACTTGGGTTTGTACATGAATTGCATCGAATTGTTAATTATGGATATGTTCCTATAGATATTTATTGGCATATCAGTTCTAAGATAAACAGGCTAGAATTTATTCAAGAGATCGAGCTTCGCAAATAAAATTAAATCATAATTTTATCTATGACAGCACTGTAGGTTTAGACACATTAACCTGTCTGCAGTGGCAACAAAATATTCATCGTAACTTCTTCAGAAACATCCTTGTTTTAAATTATCTGCACAAAATATCCTATATTTTAGAACAATCAGTAACTGCACAAAATAGGGAAGTTTAAAGCTAATTAGAGAGGTGAGTGGATACTGCTGAAAAGAGAGGGGGCTCTAAAATAAAGGAGACCTGGCAACCCTATCCTTGGGGGACTAAATCTAGAAATTCCTAATTTAACAAACAGTTCTGAAAAACAAATAGCATGAAATCAACAAATTGTTTGTCTGATTTCATTTATCTTGTTTGTTTTTTAGAACTGTTTGTTAAATTAGGAATGTCTCGATTTAGTCCCCTGAAGATGACCCGATTCTATTAGTGGTCAAAACATGTTAAGTTATACAAAACTTAAATTAATTTGCGAATAAAAATTGGTTTTAAGTGTGTCAATTAGTTCAACTTTTTTCCCAATTCCAGATGGATTTTACATTTTTTACTTTTATTTGCTTCATGAAAAAAATTTAAAATTGTACTAAAATGTAGCATGTTTCAATTGAGCCATTGTACAACTATTTACAAGAAATTACTATGCAATATTCAAGAAAATGATCTAAACATTAATGTTTAATGTTTTTTACGGGAAAAGAAGGATGACCTAACCGCACTTTACATATATTTTATTTTATAGTAATATTAATGTACACATACAATAAAAAAACATCTGTTCTAAACAAACACTTTTTAAAGTTTGTATATGTATAAGTACTGTGAATATGGTTGGTTTGTAACCCATTCCACAAAAATTATTACATCCCAAATTACCAAACCATGTCTATGTACCAAATAATCAACAATTAATTTACATTATATGAATTAAAACAATCATAAATCAGTTGTTCGATGTGGAATACTTGGAACACAGTGTCTGCATTGCAAGAACCACTCAAAACCAATTTTAACATAATGTCACATCTTGGTTGCATTAGCTGCTTGGCAATTGCTAATGTGAGGTGACAGCTATAATCAGCGCCAAATACTGTTGCTTACTTTTACTATTAGCATAAACTTAGGTTGTTTTAAGGTGAATAAGTTTAATAAGGGAGTTCAACAACTTTCAGCTGCTAACAGTGGACATTGTGTTGGCGGCTTATACTTGAGCTGAATGTATTGAACATACTCAATACTTTAACTGTTTTTGTTTTAGAGCTAATCTCACTTAAAGCAAAGTTATGAAGAATTATGTATAAAATTCTTGGCAACTATCTAAATCCAATTTAAATTTAGTGATTCCTGAAGTGGCTATTTAAGTTTTGAATTTTTTACCAACCTAAATATTCTATTTATTAGTGAACAAAAATGTCCCTAATTGAGCATGTATACCTGGTAAAATACATTACATGAGTAAATGCATATTTAACTGACAATAATAAATGTCTGAAGTACAGTATATGCATTCTTGGTTATCACTGGTTAAATCTAAATGGTAATTAATAACAATGGACAATTGTTAGCACAATTGTAACCAATATTTACGTTGATTGATGAAAGTGCTGACCCTAAATGTAATATAATTTTCTTGTAAAATATGGAACATCACTAGGGTATTGCTAAATAGGATTTTCTGTTTCCTCCATAAAATTTACAATTGTGTAATTTTTATTCCTTTCATGACATCACCAAAGCGAGAAAGTGCTTCTGTACCTTTCAGTGATTTTCTGTTGACTAAATGCTTTTGGTGGAAATATAAACAGTGTCAGAAATTTGAGCTCTACAGACAGGGCTGTAGCTACAATTGAGCACTCACCTGGGGCCTCAGGACTTGATGGGCGCTGACCCGAGATATGACAAAATTGAAGAAAATATATGAAGAGAGTCAAGAGGTAATATGGTGTATTCTGCTTTGTAAACCAAGCCCTTTAAAGCCTTCCACTTTAAATAAGTAAAATATTTTAATTATTCAAAATTCAAATATAATTCACAAAAGCCTTCCACTTTCAATAAGTGTAAAATATTTAAATTATTCAAAATTCAAACAAAATTCACAAAAGCCTTCCACTTTAAATAAGTGTAAAATATTTAAATTATTCAAATATAATTCACTAATTAATTGTATAACTAACTCAATCACCCAATTAACTGTTTGGTTGATCAAAATATTAATATTGAAAATTATTAATATATTATCAGTGTGTGAAAAGGAGAGAGGAAAAGTTTTGAAGGTAAAGAAACCATTAATGGCATTAATACTCACTATGTAGAGATAACATTAATATAGGTAATCCAGCGAAAGAACTGATGCCTGTCAAATTTATTTGGTTAGTTCCAACCAATTATTCATGTTACTATTTCGTATGTCAACATAACTTAAAAAAAGATAGAAACAATCTAGAATGTTGGAACTACTTACTTAAATTAATGATGTGCATCGGTTTTTTCGCTGGATCACCTATATAAATGTAGGCATTATAATAAGACTTTAGTGTCTAATATCATATTGGTCAAAGGCCGAGTATTGAAAATTACCCCCTCCCATCCACTACCCCTCTCACACTGGGAGGGCCAGAACTTTCTGCCCCGGCACCCAGCTACGGCACTGCATACAGAGATATTTGTGTAATACCAAGATAAATCGGTGCAGCTTTTTGGGACAGTTCTGGGCATAATAAATCTAAATAAGATGATTGGTTACCTTATTTTAATATCTTCTCTGCTAATATTAACCTACTAAACTAACTCTGTGACTTTCCTAAATGTCCACTTTCTTAAAAATCTAAGTTTAAATTAATGATTTAATTTTCAATGCTTAATGGAATATTTCCATAGTGAAACAAGATGACCTGGTCTGCAAAAGTACCGAAATATTACACTACTATATACTTACATTGCTTGCTTAATTTTTTGAATTGCTACAATTAGAACAAAAACTCTCACTCTTCAATCTATGTTTAGTGAATAAAATAATTGTCATTTAAAATGTGTTCAAGCTGTATTCACTAAAATCAACATGAACTATACTGTATACAATATAGGAATTCTTCTTTCTTCACAGTATTACAAGAGTCATTCCCCACACATAGTCTGCATTTGTGTTCTTCAATCCCACTCCTTCCACTTGGGAACTAGCTTGTTTATTAAAACCCTATCCTGTGATATACTAAAATAACATTAACTTGTAATCCAAGCTGGAATGGATGAATAATGGATTACATGACACAAACCACTCAACATTTTAAAATTAACTCTATTAATAAGTTGCTTGTATTCCTATTATTTATATTACGTATGAAGTAAAAAAATAAAACCTTGTATACGATCAAGCATAACCTTAAAAACAATTACAATGTTAACACATATTTAGCAAAAACCAACTACTTACTGACAATCCCACAACATAATTTCTAAGTTTTATTGAATATTTATGTACCATGGCATGAACTAGACAAGCTTTAGGTACTGCAATAAAACAACCAGAGGCACCGACTGTTCTGTCATAATGCTTATTATTATTCACCACCGTTATAGTTTTAAGATCCTTAGGGCTTATTATTCACCCCTGTTATAGTTTTAAGATCCTTAGGGCTGTATGCCTCAAAACAAAAATTTTATCTTATTAACAGTGTATAAACTGAACTAACATAAAATGGTAGGTATATGTTGATTGTTCACTTTAGTCTCAAATATGGATACAGATAAATATTTAAATATACCTTTTGCATAAGAATACAGTGCAATAATTTTATATCTAATATAAAAGTATCAAAATTTAATATTAAAAAAATTATACATTACATAAGGTTGATATAAAAAGTAATGTTAAAATATGTGAAATCAGCACGAACCATTTTTGAACAGGAATTGGTGACCTAAGGATTGATTGCACATAGATCAATGGACGAAATTACCATCATGGGTGGGTGTATTAATGGAATGAGCACAGTTTCGCTCTTCTTAATCGGTTAATGAATAAAACATCTTACCCAGGCTGGTAACTGTGCACTGAAACAATTTTAGAAAAAAATTTAAAATAAAAAACCTGCTTTTTAAGTACTATACAAATTAGAATAATAAACAAGGAAATTTTTAGCATTCAGTTTATTCAAATGATTATAGTTATAGTTTAATTAATGTCACTTAAAATACATCAATGAAATTTTACGAAATTAAACAAAAATAACATACGGATCTCTTAATATCTAATCCCATACAAATAAGTTGTACTTTCCTAAAATGTTAACATAAAGAAATGAATTTTCAAAACCTTACACAATGTGTTACTTGAAAAAGTAAAATAATCTAGATTAATGAAAGTAGCAAACCTTAATTCAAAAGTAGATGGCAACACACATTACATTTAGTCATTCTTATCAGACATGTTCTCTTCCTTACCAGGAGAACGGCTACGGGATTTACTGCGATCCTTACTCATGGATCGAGACCGAGAACGGTCCTTAGAATGATCGTTTGGTTTAGATGGAGAACGTGATTTGGAATGTTTGGAACGAGATCTCGAACGAGATCTTGACTTAGACCCATTGCCGTTCTTAGATCTAGAACGAGAACGACTGTTTGAACGATGACGAGACCGTGATCGAGAATGACTGCGGCTACTGGAAGAACGTGAGCGTCGACCTCCTCCTCCACCCCCTCCCCCACCACCACCGCCGCGACGTCTATCTTCAATTAAACGAATTCGACGTCCATTTAGCTCAGTATCGTCTAATTTATCCAAAGCATTTTCATATCCGAATAAGAAGCAAACTCGACAACTCCTTCATTACGCTTCTGTTTGTGAGCATCAGCATAAGTAACTTCACCCGATTGACGCATATAATCCTTTAAATCTTGCCAGCTAACGCGACTTGAAAGATTCTCTACAATTAAGCGATACTCAGTTCGGGTTGGTGGGCCATATCTATCATGAGATCTCATATCTGGATCTCTATTATCCCGGCTTCGTCCACGCGGTGGACCATAGCCTCTACCGCTACCGCGCCATTGATCCGATCCTCTTGGTGTTCCTCTTGCTCTTTCAACAGAAACTCTTTCACCCAAAAGTTCCTTACCATTCAGTTCGTATACCGCATCGTCGGCGTCCCTATAGTCGTCAAATTCGACAAACGCAAATCCGTTTTTCATTGCAACTTCTTTAATTCTACCATATTTTCGAAAAAATTTCTCAATATCACGTTCCCGTACACGATAAGTAAGCCCACCAACAAACACACGGGTACCCATATCTTAGATTTTTCGAGAAACTTTAATTAACCTTTACCAAGGAATCGTCAACAAGCGTGTTGGGCGGATCGTTAAACGCGGCATTCAACTGCGCATGATTCGGTCGCCATTACTGTCAAATTTTCAAGAATTACACTATACAAGTTAATTCGTAATTTTTTATATACAAAGTGTTTTGCAAACTTTTGTATTGAATTTGGATGGATTTACTATTCCCTGTTTTTTAATTATAGTAAAATCAAAAGCTTGTTTTACAATAAAAAAATCACTACATTTAGTAACAAAATCGAAATGTATATAAATCATGCATGGCATTTGAATTTGTTGATAAAATATATGAACACACATTGGAATTCTTGAAATATTGAATTAGTGCTTGACTCCCACAGGAGTTTTAAAGGCCGATTGAGTGAAAATTCGTCATCTTACCAAGGTTCTTCCATAACATTTGTAAATATTTGGTAGCAGCAGCGATTTCTTTCATATTGTTCAATAAGCTTACATTTTGCATTTAAAAAGCAATTTATTATGATAAATACAGCCATTTCATGTTACACAAGACTACACAAACCTCATTACAATTTACTAGAAATTTGAACCTATTGTACAAACAAATTCAAAGAAATAGATTTACATTTATTATCAAACAGAGTTCGCTACAACAGGTATGATTGACTTTACAAGTTTAATCACTGTCTTCAGAAAGTTCGCTGAAACTGCTGTCGAGTCCGTGACTATTCCAACGTATCAATAGACCTGAAATAGTACACAATATCAAATTTAGTTCCTAGAAGAACTGCTTTGTTTAGTTAAAATTTAGGCGAATACAATAAATTGCACAAAAAATCAGGAATAAGTAAATACGTAAAACACGATTCAACCTGACAGCTAAACTTGTCAAATTCTAATTTTCTACTATAGCCGGATAAAAAACCAGCGCCGTGCGGGTCAATAAAAACTAGGATTTTCTACGAGAACCTTTTAAAATGCTCCTTTTAGTTAAAAAACAGAGCTAAGTAGGAATCTCAAACGAAGTAAAATATTGTAACAGTTTTACTTCTGACAAAAAAAAATGGAAATGCAATTGATACATTTCATTATGAACAAGAATTAATCATATAACCTCAATTTTGTTATGCAATACCTAAAAAACCGTATTCCTACAAGTTGATATTCAGTAAATTACCTACTTACCTTATTGTTAGATAAAAAAAACCTTTAATATAATATTAGTAGGTTTTATAACTACTTTTGTATCATGAAAATAAAATTCAGTAAGGAATTAAAAGCAAAGTTTTTGTTAATTAAATACCTAAGCATAAATATCAGGTGTTGAACAACCTACAAAGTGGAAATTGAAAGAAATAAAATAATTTTAATATAATGATTTTTACCTTTCAACTTACATATACATATGTAGGTATAGAAGGTTATGCAATCAACTTTTTTCCACTATCGCTAAATCGACTTATTAGTTCATTTTACAACGTTTAGCCAAGATCGGCCATGATGTCGACGTGTGGATGTGTGTTAACATACACGATAACTTCAGAACGAAAACAAATACGTTCTTAAAATTTTGTATGTAAGCTTGTTTTCATTTCTCCTGGAGCTGATTAGATTTTGGACAAAATTCAGGGGCGGAGAGGGGGGTTATTCAGAGCTGTTTTTTTACATTTATTAAATATTTCTGATACAGTTGTATATTTCAATGATATAAAAACACCAATATATAAACCTTAATCATATAGATTACTTATGGTCCATGAAATTTTTTGATACGACACGTAATTTAGCAGCAAAGAATTCCTAAAGTAGAATTTAAGTGTTAGTTCAAGTTTTTTCAATATGTGAATAATAATAACTTTATAAGAAAATGTTTAAACATATTTTTTAAAGAACATTTAATTTTACATAACTTTTCTTTATAAAGTTTCTTAATACAAAGCCAAATAAGTGTAAAAATTAAATAAATATGATTTAAAATGCTTAAACTGTATTATCGATATTTTTATAGAATTTTTTTGTATCTAGATGTCAAAACTGTTATATTAATAGCAGACTTATGTTTTTTTTAATTTTTCAAATTTTACAAAATTGGTTACTACATCTTTAACAATTTTAATAGATAATTTACTACTGGCAAAGAATTCCTAAAGTAGAATTTAAGTGTTAGTTCAAGTTTTTTCAATATGTGAATAATAATAACTTTATAAGAAAATGTTTAAACATATTTTTTAAAGAACATTTATAAATAATGTTATCCAGCGCTTAAATTGCATAATATACAACTACACCATTAAAAAAATCAAAAAAGTTAAGTATTTTTATTATGTGTTATAATAGTGAATGTTTACATTTTTATATCTAGATGTCTATTAATCTCTATTTGACAAGAAGTTTTAAACGTCCGTTTGACGTAGATTATTGTTTTTGTTTTTACAATTCTGCTTATTTTCGTAAATAACTTATTATAAAAGAGGTTGCATAATCGTCCTAAAAATGTTGTTATTAAACTTATTTCATTTCTTTTAATTTCCATTTTGTGGGTTGGAAGGTAGTGTATTGTTCCACACCAGATATTTTAGGATAATTATGCAACCTCTTTTTTAATACGTTCATAACGAAAATAGGCAACATTGTAAAAGCAAAAACAATAATCCTTGTCAGATGGACGTTTAAAATTTCATGTCTGATAGAGGTTAATAGACATCTAAATAGTAACTTTAAAAAATCCAAAGCCGCCCACTTCTATTAAAATATGAATAATACAGTCTTATGTAATTAATTTTTAATGTATTTTCGCTTCGTATTAAAATACTTTATATGGAAAAGTGTCTTCACGTTTACTTATTACTTATTAAATTAATCGTCGCCATTTTGAATTTTGTTCTTTCGACAAATGATTTATTCGTAGCGATTTTGAAAACCCCCAATACCCGACTTTCAATAAAATTTTGCACCCTAAAAACGGTGCGCCACTGACAGTTTTTAAAATTTTTTTATTCAGATTATGTTTTACAAATTAACAAAGTTGCAAAATTGATCATTAGCCCACAATACCTAAATTTTTAAAAATCCCCAATACCCGACTTCCAAAAAAATCCGTTGATAAACTAAATAAACACGATAATCCCCCATTTTTGATCTGCCATTTTGAATTTTTAATTTTGATAAATGATTTATACTTAGCGATCTTACAAACCCCCAATACCTCACTTTAAAAAAAATCGGTTGATAAATTAAAAAAGGCACAATTTTGTACCCTAGTTATATATTTTTTTATTTTGAAATTATATTTAAAAAGTATTAGTTTGTTTAATTATGTAACTTTTTAAAATTTGAAGCAATGAATTTTTTTAATTTTCTAATCCCCTAAAAATACCCCGCAACTGGTTGGATTTTGCTTATTAACGAACTTGACCTAGATTTTATAGTAAAGAATTTGTGTACCTAATTTCATA
The DNA here is from genome assembly GCA_036346205.1 of Vesta saturnalis. NCBI lineage: Eukaryota > Metazoa > Arthropoda > Insecta > Coleoptera > Lampyridae > Vesta > Vesta saturnalis. The sequence goes on along the minus strand of JARFJB010002417.1, from coordinate 2,686,745 downwards.
TCGATAGCTTTAATGGTTCAAAAGTTTCCCGCACACACACAAACAGGCACACAGACAGACACATTTTTTTTCTAAAAACTTGTTTCTTATCGATAGTTTTAATGTTACAAAAGGTATCGCACACACTCACACACAGACACACAACTAGATACGAAATTTTATTTTCTAAAAATGTGTTTTGCGTATTGTTTAGGCCACAAAACGTCGAGAAATTAAAAACACGTGTTTGAAAATTTAAACCTGTTACAAAGCTTTCTCTTTATACGTACGTATATAAGAAAGCAATTCATCTGTAGCAAGTATTGCTGGGAATATTCGTAATAGCTCTAGTTTGTGTAGACAAACGTATTTAATATTCTTGTTTGAATTAAATGTGATTCAAAAAGTAGGTATCTAGTGGAAGATAACCTGAGAGTGAGAATGAATTAAAAAATAATTCTCCAGATTCTTTCTCAGACTTGTTGCCATTTCGCAATAGCCATTTGACCACTAAAGGCTCTCGTGTCTATTAGCTATCAAAAAGTTTTCGAGAATCACTCTAATTATTTTCAATATTCTCACTCTCTGTTAAAAATTTCACCCACACTTTGTAAACCAACCAAAATTACACATTTATTCAAAATCATCGAATCAGAAGGCGAAACAGCCCATTTTCAGCGAAAATTATGTGAGGCATATAATTTCTGTGGAAATTTTGATGGTGACTAAATTGGATTAGTAACTTTATTATTAACTTCTTTTTCTAAAAATTACAATAATTTTTAACGTTATCTCCACTCGATATAGTTTCCCGCAATTACAAGGTCGCGCGTGTTATTGATAAAAATTCATATAACTGAAAGTAATTTACCAGATATAAAATTTGTTAATTAGTTGTGATTTATTTTCTTCAAAACGTTACCTTTGCATTAAATCATTATTAAGGTATAATTTAATTACTTCAAAGTATAATGGTATTCTTAAACTCTTGATTTGTGAAATAAACGACATCTAAAATTAAATTAGTAAACGGGTACCGTAAAATGGGGTTACTTTGACACCCAGGGGTTACTTTAATAAGAACTTCACTTTCTGAGTTATCCACCTCTCTATCTTTTTAATTTTCTAATCCATCGGTGTAAATGTATTGCAGAACAACAGTTGATTTGTTCATGAAATACGTATCATCTCATTTATATGTTAGCCGTGCTGCTTTGTTTCATAACCTGGAATTTGTAGTTTATTTTACATTGAAATAACTTCTCCTGTAACTTAAAACATTAAAGAAACTTCGGTATAGTACATTATCTGCAGTTGTAAGGCATATTTTCTTTGTAGAATTTACCTAAAATGTTTATTTTTCTTGTAAAGCAAATGACGTTACTTTGCAAAATGTGTCATGGGTAACTTTGGTCAGATGGGTGGGGCATTATTGACTATGCTCAAAGTAACCCCACTGTATAAAAGGTTTTAATTTGAATTTGTTAATTTCAGGCATTCTCAAGATGGTCAGTTATTATAAACAAAAATTGGGTACAAGAGCATATAAGAATTTTGACATATTGGAGAAGGCTCTCACAGAAATAAGTGATGGCAGCATAACAATTCGAGGTGCCTAGGTGCGTTACAATATATCATACGGTACACTTTGCAATAAATATAAAGGCAATCTGCTTCAAAATGTGCAGGCTAAGGTTTCTCACTTGCGTCGTTAGACATCAGAATGTTGGCAAAAAGTTACCTAGATACGAAGGGAATAATTTGACTCAAGTGCAAAAACAGTCCTTTTCAGAACTAAGCCTGATGACGGAAGCAGAGTCCGCTTCCGAAACGTCGCTCTCACAAAGCAAAAACTGTGGAAATAGGCCGATCAACTCAACTTAGAAGGGAAGAGTTGTTAAAAAATTTTTCAATAACTTACCTGGGAGACAGTGGGCTTTTGCACTAATGCATTGTCATAAGGACAGCGATTACCAACAAATATAAAACGACCGCGAGTCTGTGTTTTCAAAAAAACATTAAATAATTACTTTGATAACCTCAGCAATATCTCAAAATAAATCCCACCGAGTAACGTCTTTAACTACGACGAATCGAACGTATCGAATGATCCTGGTAAAAAGTACACCATATTCAAAATGGGAGTGAAATACTCTGAAAAAATTGGCAATCACTCTAACCAGTATAATGATCTGCGGTGCAGCTGATGGAACACTTTTACCTCCATGTATAATTTGTAAAAGCATCCATTTGTATGACACGTGGAAGAAAACGGCCCAGTAGGAAGACCATGTTGTGAGCAGCCCTGTTGTTCCAGGGGGTTCACGCTTTAATCAAACAAATAACTGCTGGATTGATTCAGTCACATTTCGACACCAGTTCATCTCTGCATTTCTGCCACACGCTAAACGCTTACACGGACTTGATTGGAAACAATCTCTCGTCCCACTTTGATGCGGAAGTGTACAGCTGTGTAGAGAAAATGCTTAGTCCCGAATTCAACACATCTATGTCAGCTACTAGATGTTAGGTTTTTCAGGCCCATGAAAACTGCTTGACATGTCTTAACCGAATGGATATCTCAAAATCTAAAAGTGACTACAGTTTCAAAATATCGATTCCCACTACTTTTACGAAAATTCCTTAAGCACATAGATTTAGCTAAAGTACAAACTAATAAAAAAAACATTTACCTGGAAATCACCAAGTCTCAGCAATAAAATGCAATTTAATAAATAATAAATGTAATCTAATAAAGGAACAAGATAAACCTGAACAGGCCAACGATGTAGAGAAGGAAGAGGACAAGGGAATTTAGAAAATGAGGAACCACTGACGGAAGAACAAACCGATAGTACACCAGCAATAAGTAACATCTATGTCAATGACTCTACTTTAGTTGCATTTAATTACAATGAGAATTGTAAGAAACCAAAACTAAAATTATTTGTTGCTCAGATTGTACACTTCGATTAATAATATATCTTCTTACTAGGGAAAGGACGTGGTTTAGCCCGCAACGTTGCTACTTTCGTGGTGGCTACTATTTTTGCACTGCTAGATTCACCAGATTCCAGTAAAAACCTGTTTACCATGCTAAAAATATAAACATCCACTGCTTGTTACTCATTCGTAAATATTCATTAATCAAACTAAGCATAAACAACGTATTTTTGCACGGTACTAACTTGTAAAATTGACAGCTGACCGGTTAAATTCATAGCCAGTAGCATTGATAACGGGCAAGGCGAATATATTACTATCTTCAATACTAAGTGTGTGTGTGCGTGCGTGTGTGTGTGTGTGTGTGCGTGCGTGCGTGCGTGCGTGCGTGTGTGTGTGTGTGTGTGTGTGTGTGTGTGTGTGTGCGTGTGTGTGCGTGCGATTGGGGCTCTTATCTCGATAGTTCAGTTGGTATAGCCGTACTCTAGCAAAGTACATGTCGTGGGTTCAAATCCCACTCGAAGTAATATTTTCCTTTATTTATATATATATATATATATATATATATATATATATATATAAATAATTAAAATTACTGTTTAAAGGATCAGGATCAATTCCTACAGAATCGGCTGAAACTGAACGAAATAGAGAATTACTACAAAATCTCAAATATCTCGAAAACCGTTGATTTTTGAATGTAGGTAAATATGGCTCAGTCGATCACAAATGAGCCATACTAACACCTCCTTGAAGGTTGCCATCTAATTTGGAATCACCTTGTATATAGCAATTTTCTCTCTGAAAAATCCACATTATATATCTCAAAATTTGTAAAAATTATTAAGTGCAGGATGTGATTCATCAAACATCTTTGAATTTTATGCAAAGATATAAATAGCAAATACAAAACGGGAAATCCACTGCCTCCTTTTTCCAATGATTTTACTGGCTGATAAAAATTCAGAGGAGAACCATCAACTGGTCTTAGACAATATGGTACCAGTAAACCCTTACTGTTCTTAATACTAAATACACTATAACGTGCTTGGGAACATGAGGATAGGTATGAATTTACTCCATTTTTTTCGTTCCGACTACATACATGCTAGTATAAAGGAAGGTCAAATAATCGTATTTGGAGTTTTGATGTATTTACACATTTTGAAAACCCCTGAACACGAAAGGTAGTTTTTTAATTCAGTGGTCAGTATGTTATGAACAAAATTGTGGCCAAACTATATGATATGAATGAAATTTTGGATACACAGTTCTTTTAGATGGTAGACTATGTGTTGCAAGTTTCATATAATCAGATTTTAAATACGAATGTCACTTTTTTAAATTCACTTTTTAAAAAGGAGAATGTTTCAAGCTGCATTATTTAGAAAAGTGTTTAACTCGCCCAGATCTATAAAAAGTTCTGTATGAATCTTGTGGTAAATTTTGCATTTTCGGTTCATTTTAACTTATTCACTTTGAAGAAATCTAAAAATCAGTAATATTTATAATGTGAATTTCTATGCGTACAACCAGCACTGTACTGTTTTGGCTTTGTATGTGTGACAACATCCTTATTATGTAATTGTAACTAACAGAGACCTTAATAAGCCTTTGTAAAAACTGACATAAATCAAGCTTAAAAGTTTTCCAACCCAGTGTTGAAAACTTATAATAAAATTAACTATGACCAACCAAAATTGTTACACATAGTAAATGGAGTATAATCGGCAATATATTTACACAATCTTAAACATTACACTAAATTCTAAAATGTTAATCTTATAAATTTTTTGACATCAGAATAATTTATGGTTGAAACATTTAAAAATAATACTTGTTTCCTCTTTTTGTATAAACAATATTTAAACTTTGAAATAAATTATTCTGTTCTTACAAGTACTTTTTTTTTTTTTGGTTTTAAACTATACAAAATTTATATTCGATAACAAGCACAGTTATCGTAATCAGTAGTACTCCCAGAATTAAAAAATTTAAAGTGACAAAAAAAAGCAGTACCTACCTTCAGAGGAAGTAGCTGACAGTTGTAAGAGAAAACGAGATTCAAATACACCGGAAAGAGAAACCAAGTATCGTTACAGTAAGCAAAAAGACAGCGAGATTACCAGAAAATAAAAGCCGTACCCCAACCCAACAGCTAATAAGAGTAAACTACACAAAAGAAAAGGGAATTGAAGGAAGTAAAGGTGAAGAAATAGATGAACTAAAAGCATACTAAGATGAGTAAGGATATGAAACAAGAGTTCCAAATATTAAGAAATGAAATGAAGGAAAGAGAAGATCAATGGAATGAAGAGAAAAAGAAGATGGAGGAGAAAATTGAGACCCTAGAAGAAAAAACAGAGAACCTAGAAAATGAGTTAGAAAACTTTGGAAAGAAATAATATAGTTATAGCAGGGTCGAGGAAAATACCAGAACTGGGGTAGAAAATTTTATGCAACAAAAATTAACCCAAGGTTAGTGAGAATAAGAGAAAATACATAACAGTGGTTAGAAAACTGGCAAGAAAAACAAAAAGTAATGAGGAATAAGAGTAAACTAAGAGGCCAGGGAATTTTCATAGAAAACGATTTCACACTAGAAGAAAGAAAAGCACAATTCATAATTAGAGAAAGAGCAAGGCAAGAAAAATCAGAAGGAAAAAGAACAAAAATAGGCTACAGAAAACCAACTATAAATAGAAAACTTTATGAATGGACGGATAAGACCCAAGGACTGGTAGAAAAAGAGAAAAAAGATACAGAGCCAAAAAACCAATAATAAAACAAAAGATGGGAACGATAATAAGATGACAAAAATGCAAGGAAACGGCTAACGAATGGAAAACCTAAAGAAAATATTTTCATGGGAACTTGGAATGGAGGATTGTACAGAGGATGGGCGTCGCGAACAGTTAATAAAAGAAGCAGATCGATATGTTAGACTTACTGGTAATATAAGAAACGAATTTAAATGGGGAGCAAATTGAAGATATAGAAAGATTCACAGTCAAATGGAGGCGGCTATAATAACAGATTAGGAACAGGGTTTTTAGTTAGAAAAGAAGCAATAGCGGAATTCAAGAAAATTGATGATACTTAAGAGTAAGGGGTAAATATAGGAAAATAAATATAAATATACATGCTCCCACAGAGGCGGCCGAAGAAGAAAAACAAATTTTCTGAAGAATTAGAAAGGTCTATGATAGAATACCAAGATATGATGTAAAGATGTTAATGCCAATACAAAATTAGGAAGAGAAGACTTACAGAGGTGTAATAAAAATTAATAGCAAACATACAGAAACAAATGATAATGGGAGGAAACATAAATTTTGCAGCACAAAGAAGACTAAAAGTAAAAGCGACATATTTAAACCACAAAGAGATAAACAAAGGCACATGAATCTCCCCAAAAGGGGAAAGTATAAATCAAATTGACCATGTATTAATAGAAGAAAACATATAACGTTAATCCAAGATGTGAAAACCCAGAGGGGCTGATATGGGAAGTGATCACTTCTTGGTAAGAGTTAAGTTTAAGCAGTAGATCCCAAAAACAAAAAGCAGAACAGGTACGCAATTTCAAATATGATACAGAGCAATTGAAGAGAGGAAGTGCAAAAAGGCTACGAAAAAGACATATAAGAACAACTAGAAAGATCCCCTCAAGGAGCTGAGAAATCAGAGTGGGAAATAATAAAAAATGTAATAAAGCAAGAAATCAATAATAAAGTAAAGACAAAACCGCAGCAGAAGAAAAAAGAATGGTTTCATGAAGATTGTATTGTCTTAGAAGAAAAGCGAAAATTAAAATGCTAAAAAATAGGACGGATGATAATTAAAAGGAATACAGAGAGGCAAAAAAGGAAGCAAGCAAGGTCTACAGGTGGAAGAAAACACAGCTCCAGATGAAATAAATAGAGACATTAGAAGAGAACTATAATAAGCAAGAGGTTAGAAAATTCTATAAAACAGCAGCAGGAATCAAGAGGGTATAAAGCAAGAATTTCAATATATAAGGGAAAAGACAATTTAATAAGCGAAGAAAATAAAATACTAGAAAGATAGGCGAAATATTACAAACAAAATTTAAGCATAGAACATACGCCACGTAGCCAATGGATAGATATAGGAAGTATAAAGGAAGAAACAGGGCTACCTACACTGGAAGAAGTAGAAGAGATAAGACATAACATGAAAAATAACAAAAGCCCTGGAATAGATGCAATCCCTATAGTGGGACTAAAATATGGAGGCAAAAGCTAAAGAGAGGATCCATTTGCTGATAGGAAAAATCTGGGAGGAAGAAAGAATGCCAAATGAATGGGAAGAAACTGTAATATATACATAAAAAAGGGGACCAAATCAACTGAGAAAATTATAGGCCCATATCTTTACTGAATGTAGCATACAAAATATTAACCCAACTGATAAACAGAAGATTGCGAGATTGGGAGGAAGATAAGTTAGGGGAATACCAGAGCGGCTTCAGAAGAAACCAATCAACAGATCACTTTTTCACCCTGAGAATGATACAAGAAAAATGTTTACGAAAATTGACGTCCACAGCCTCTTTATAGATTTCCAGCAGCGCATATGATAAAACTATTACAAGTGAAGTTATAAAAATAATGCATGAACTGGCTCCATCTAAATATATAAAATTGCCCATTATGATGCTTAGGAGAACAATAAATCAAGTCAAAATAAACGGGAGAGTATATAATAAATTTACAACTAACAGCGGACTAGAACAGGGAGAGACCCACTCTCTACATTATTTAACATAGCTCTAGAGCAAATTATAAGGAAAAGTGGTATTGATAGGGAAGAAACGATATTAAAGAATTTGCACCAAAGCATGGCATTTGTAGACGATATTGTACTACTGACAAGAACACAGGAGGAGCTAAAAAGTATTACAAAAAGACTAGAAGAAGAGGCCAGGAAAATAGGTTTAATGTTTAACGAAACAAAAACAAAATACATGAAAATGGAAAGAACATAACGATTTCCGGAGCATTAAAACATAAGAACACAAGAGGGGAAAAAATATAGTCTTACAAAAGAAGACAGTCACATATTTAGGGCAAGTTCAATAGCTAAGGAGAGCAATAAAGCAGTAGGAGCAAGCAGAAGCACTAGTGCATTCAGAAAGTTTTTTAGTGCAGACAGTATCACGGGCAACGAAAGTACGTTTTTATAAATTGGTAGCGAGACCAGTACTGTGTTACGGAAGTAAAACGTGGGTGTTAAGAGAAGCCGAAATTAGACATTTTCATACATTCCGTCCTTATTCTTAAATTATTTAAAGTTTTCATTTTGTAGATTTATACTCAACAGAGAAAAAAATTAAAGAAAAATCATTTTTTTCTTACGAATTTTATTATCAACAAAATATTAATTCTTTTATATAATTGAAAATAAATGTCTTTAAAAATAATTGGTCATATACACATCAACTTCTAATTGTCAGCATTTAAGCAGTCTTATTAAAAATATATTTTTGTACTACTTTGACTAACATGCATATATATATATAAATAAATTTATAAAATTTTTATACTCAAATTAAACTCATATATGTATATAACAAAAGTATCTATAGTTAGAAAGCCTTAAATTAACAGTAAACAATAACACTCGTTTATGAGTTGTAGTAACTGAAAAAATGAATAAAATAGAAGAAATTTAAAACAAAATCACAATTTTCTGTACAAACTAAAAAATTAAACTGCAGTAACATCTGTAGTTTCAATTCTCGAAATACGATCCATAACTTTAACACTTAAATGCATTTCAGAATCAGGACTAATTTTCATATTTTGTAATATTTCAATAACGTTGTCAACTTGACGGGGTTCTATTGTTTTATTTTTTGCATTAGGTTTAGCATAATGTAAATAACAAAAACCTCTATATCCACGCCAAGTTATATCATTTGGTTTAATACCCTTCTCAATTAGTGCATTTTTAAGATCACGAACACGTACAGTTTTTTCAATATTGCTAACCATCAACGAAAAGTCTATTGGTGGCCTATTTCTTCGGAAAATGCGTCGAGGTCTTGGATTTCTTCTTACACTCTCCCTTCCTGATTGAAGTTCACCCATCTACAGAAACATAATCTATTAATAATAGTGTGTTATTTCACTATATTTAACAAAGCAAATTTATAACAATGTAAAGAATCTTTTTGAACTTACAGATTCCCCATTTTCAGTAGGTCTTTCTTCACTTCGTGCTAAAGGACGTCTTCGGAAAAATCGTCGTCTACGTTGTGGAACACGAGGTCTTGCATTTTCACTAGAATCACCTTCACCTTGTGATTCAGACATTTTACCTAAAGACTGTGGTCTTTTATACCAATAGCGTCTAAATCTATAAATTCGCTGTGGTTCGCCTGATTCTACATCTGTGTCCTGTTCTTTCAATGTGGTATCTTTCCCCTCCCTATAAAAAAAATGTTAATGTTGACCACAAAACTATAGACAGATTCCATAAACATGGGTTAAGGCAGGATTACTTTAATCACAGAATTAAGAAAAATGATTAATGTAAACATCAGTCAAATTTCTCAATTTGTCACAAATTAGCCAATTATATTTCTTAACCTGAGATTAAAATTATTCTTGGCTTAAGCCCTTAGTGCATGAAGAAAAAAAGTTTCAATCTTGGTTTAAAATTCCAATGCACAAAAAACTACATTGTCACTACTGTGGAATTTTCTAATCTGATTACTGTACTAATTATGGGTTTAATTAATCATGAACATCCTATAAAATAATAAAAATCAGCGTTTATAGGTGCAATTTCAGTTTATCAGCTTTTGTTGTTTTAGTTTAAGGATATTTAGATTTCATGAACCGTACTTGCTTTATTTAAAATACTTAACTTTTTTGGATCTTCAGTGGTGTACTTTTGTATTAATGTTTTACCCAATCTAAACGTTTCGATAACACTTACAGTTATCGTCCTCAGTAGTATTAAAATCTTTTAACATCTTCAACAACCCTGAAATATTTTATTATGCAGGAGGACAATAACTGTAAGTGTTATCCAAACTTTTAGATTTGTGTAACACATTAATACAAAAAATACACCATAGAGAACCCAAAAAGCTAAGTATTTTAAATATGTTAATCATGGTGAACGTTTACATTTTCATGTTTCATACTTGCTTTAGATTATTTTAAATAATGTAGCAGCCAGAAGGCAGGTACATAGTTAGGTTATTGCAGGGTGGGCTCTAAAATCGGTTTTGCACATCCTAAACCATTAACTTAATTATGATGTAAAAATGTGCATTTCTTTGAAATTAAAAAATAAAAAAACTAAGTTCAGACAAAATATTTAATTTGATAGTAATTGAGTAATCACTCCAGTACTTAGATTTAAAAGAATTTAAATTCTATAAATACCTCTAAAGTTAAAACGAGTGAAGCATAAATCATACTTTTTAAAATATTGTATAATGTATGCTTGGTAACTTAAAGCAAAATACTAAATTGTCAAGACTTACTAGTACACTGTAAAGTAATCTAAAATATCTTTAACCCATAACCGTGGTGCAAATGGGTGTATCAATAATGTTATTGACTTGTCGCTTATCAGTGTTTGCGAAAAACAAGATTTTTACTTTGCATTGCATCCATTTTATTTTATATAAATTGATACTAGACCGTGATATTGCTTCATGCACAAATAAAATAAGTAACTTACAGCAGGGTTTAACGACGCATCTAGATACAAAACTACCAAAATAATATAAGAAACCAGCATGCATTGTTCACTGCAATGAAAATATGGGGGTTGTTTATGCAATTGATCAAAAGTTGGAACCATATGATGCGGCAAGGAAGAGTCACTGCTGGTTCAAACAGTTAGGGGTACATATGTGCGATAGCTTGGTAGAATCTCATAAACCAGAATAGGAGCACTACGTGATAAGGCTAGTACTTCCAAAGTCAAGTCTAATGTTGAAAAACACATTAATATATCTGCCAAAATAACAACGATGTAAGAGGACTGATTACAGTACCACCTAAAATCTTCTGATATGTGGCAGTAATAATAATAGATAAAATATGGAAAGGAGAAAATTTTCCGGAGAGCGGGAAGGAATGATTAATATGCCCAGTATACAAAAAAAGGGACAAAAAACAAGTGAGAAATTACAGAGGAGTTACATTGTTAAACACGGCAACCAAAATATATGCAACAATGCCAGAGTGAAGGCTAAAGAAGGAAATAAAGGAAAAGAAATTGTTAGAGGGACAGGCAAGATTCAGGAAAGGGAGAACAGTGATAGATAACAAACATATTAAGACACATGGCAAACAAGGAACTAGAAAAGAAAAGGGGGAAAATGGTGGCGGTATTCGTAGACCTAGTAGCTACATTCGATACAGTCAACAAGGAAAAGCTGTGGGAATATTTGAGAAAAAAAAGATAAATGAAAGGCTGATAGACAGGATGGAGGAAATTTATGAGGACACGAGGAGCAGGGGTAAGAGTAAATGGGGTACTGAGCGAGGAAGGATGTCCATTAAGGCCGAGTGTTATCGGTATACATAGGAAGTGGGAGGGTTGGTGGTGGGGAACATGAAACATGAACATGAAAGTGTCCTACGCGGACGACATTGTTTAGTAAAGGAAATGAAGGAGATGATAAGGACGATGGACAGTTACTTGAAAAGGAAAGAACTGGAAGTAAGTACACAAAACGAATGTAATTGTGTTTAGAAAGGGGGAAGTTAGAAGGAAAAAGGAGTGAAAATGGAGGAAGGAGAACAGCAAGTAAAGGAATACACATACTTGCGATACACAATGAGGCAGGACAACAAAGATACGGAACACATAAAGAAAAGAGTGAGAAAAATGAAATAGATTAATAGGGCAAGTGTGGAGTGTGGGAGACTGGGATGGACCTAGGAAAAAAGAAGCTACTATTAGACAAACTAATACAAAGTGTGGTGTATGGGGCAGAAATGTGGGGGATGTGGTAGGAGCATAAAGAGGTGGAGGGGCTACAAGATAAATACTGGAAGTAGGTATTGGGACTGGAAAGAGAAACACCAAGTTATATTGTCAGAGAGGAAGTACAAGAAGAAAAATAAGCGTAGAGGCCGGAAGCAGAGTGATAAAGTACGAGGAGGAAATGGGAGAAAGAACCGAGTGTAAATTATTACAAGAAAGAAAGAAATAAAATAAGGGAGAGTTAAATATGAACAAGAAAACAGAAAATAATACTATGAAAGAAACGGGTACGCGAAGGAAGGAGTGAAAATGAGAACGGACGTAATAAAAAGGAACAGGGATGTACAAAAACAAGAAAGGTGGGCAAAAATAAGAGAATCAATATATAATGCAAACTATAAGAACATTACGAATAGTGTATCAGTAGGCAGTATTTTGATTTCAAGTGATACCTATGAATTGAAAACAATAAAACAAAGTTTCTCAAAGACCGAAGATAATAAGAAAATCTGTGTTGATGGTGAATGAATAAATATGTTATTACTTTAAATGAAAGATTTGTAACTTGAAAATTTTTTGTACTCATTAGAGAACATTACTACATTGATCAACACAGATTTGGGGAACACTACTGAAGGTCGACATCAATTAATTTTTAAATGATTACAAATTAACTGGAGAAGGTAAAAATAAAAGTAGTTTTGTGTCCAAATTGTACAAACTTTTTTCTTGGTTGGAATATTCTATTCTACTGGATGCGGCATTCTATTGTCCATGTAGAAATTTTTGTGAGTGGAAAAAAAGAGGTTACAGAAACTGTAAACGTGCTTTACGCAAATTTTGTGAACATGAGTACAGATTCTCATAGAGTAGCGATGGAAAAATGGTTGCTATTTAAAAAATCTCAAGAACACGGCACAGTTTGAATCTTATCGATTCCGCATCTTTGGAAGATATAAAAAATGGAAGAATCTACAAAGGTTAATAGATATTTTGTTAATTGGGAAGCAATCCTTATTTATTAGAAAAATATGATCCCTTTTGACAAAAATACAATCCTCCTCAAAACGCTCATTATTGTTCACCTTCATCGCAAAATGAAATAGTAAACTCTATAAGTTTGTGTTTTCACGACAAAGTTAAGGCCCCTCTAGATAGCTTGACGAAATATAAATCGATGGCAGCGCTCCCTAGTGTAGCGGAGTGAAAGTTTTTCAAAGGTTTACCTGAATACTTATTGGCCACAGGCAAAATGAGGGATTAAATCAATATTTAGAATAATTTATGCAAAACGCTTTATTATTTTTTCACTAATTTACAGAAGACATGGACAACTTGCAATAAAATTGAATTTTTTTTATTTTTTATAAACATTTTTAAAACTAATATCACTTTTATTTTATCATACAGATACCTCAACTCCATCCTTTTCTTTAATTACACATAATCAACATAAAGTGTTATTTAAATAAATTGTATATCAACAAATGCCTACAGGATTGCTATCAGTGTACTAGCATTTTGCAAACGATACTCATTGATCAAACACCAGTTGTGAATTTGTGATTGTGTCTAAAAACGCCTAAAGCAAGAAAAAGTGTGAGTGTTCCAAGAAGAAGTAGGAGTGTGATATTAAAAAGGGCAAGAGAAGCCTTCTTTTATTGACATATCCCCTTTGTTATAATTTATTAAAATGTCCTGTAATTATCATAAATAAAACAATTATGTACGATTCACTAGTAGCAAATCCATGCAAGTGGCTCGAAATTCTTGTTTGTTGGTTTTCAAATGACAGACTATGTAAAAAGAATTAGAAGGTGCTTGTACTTGTACTACTATTTCAGAAGCTAGATTATTTTTTAATGGAGTTCAGACACTACATACTTTTCAACATCCGTTATTCATAACCGAAATTTCAAAAATATTCAAAAGCATTTGTTTAATAAGACAAAGTTAATATGTTCACTTAGTGCAACAAGATGGTTTAGTAATATTAAAGCTATTCGTGCTTTGAAGTTCCTGGAATATTACAATACTTTGATAATTCTCTCTCATACTAACATTTGATGATTTCTGCAACTACATCTAACAAACAACCAATCACAGCATGCTACTTTCCTCAATTGGACCAATCAGAGCGTTTTTACACTTAAAATTTCCTAGTGCGATTTTATTCAGCGATTAAATTTTTGTTTACCTTTTTGACAGTCTGTAATAAAATAAAAATGTACAATGTTTTGTTGAATATTTGTAGTGAACCTTGTGTAAAATAATAACATAAAAACATAACTTGATATTAAATTAAAAAACTGATTTAATAAATAATCGGAACATATACCCCTCGACCTATGAGTTTTTTGGTTAAAACTACAGCAGCTTTTTTTTTTAAATTTGTTTTTTAGCAAATATTCTCGACTTAATAATTCACAAAGAGCTCTTAATTTGAACTACTAAGTCTCAAATATTTTCTAAACAAATTAAAAAAAAAAAGCTGCTGTAGTTTTAACCGGCAAAATTTATAGGTCTTGAGATATAACCTACGAACATTATATTCCAATAGCAGAAATAAATTCAAGGAAAAGAAGAAGAACTTGTAAAATGGCGGATTATTTGCAGTACGACGAAAACACAAATATGAAGGAGAATGTAGAAGCGCCACAAACATTAAAAAAAAACCGCCAACCTGTGTTTACCCCCACCATCGACAGGTTTCTCCAAGGGTTAAAGAGCTGATTTTCTGAAGAATTTAACATATTTTTTGTTGCAATTAATGTTTTAAGCCCTTCTTCCGGTAACTTTTTAAATCTAGAATTATTAGAACATTTGAAGTCATTATAATTTGCTAAATTACTTAAATGTTGTAGAAAGCAAACCAAACGATTTGCGTAGTTTTTACAAGATTTTAGACAATAAATTGTTTCCAGTTGTTTCAAGAATTGCAACAATAGCTGTGGCAATTCCTGTAACTTCTTGTTCATGCGAGAGGGCAAGATCTATATAGTCAACCATGGGACAGGAAAAAATTACGAATCTGGGAATTCTGGCAATTGAATCCCATGAAATTAAAAACATTTGTTATGATGAAATTGATAAGTTTGCGTCACTGACAAATAGGCGAAACGCATTGTTGTTACCATCAAAGTGACATTTTTCTATTCAGAAACTTATGTATTTAATTTGTGCTTATTTATGAAAATATATGCTAAAAAAATAAATGTATTTACATTAAAATTTATACTTGTATTTTTATAAGTACCTATACAGGATGTTACAAATTTTGAGTCCTTGAATGGGGATCTCAGAAACCATAATAGATACGAAGTTGGTTAAATTGAGGCAAAGCTGTGCAATTGAGAGTACGTTAACATGCCGCTTTGAAATTTACCATTTTCAAAGCATTTCCGGAAATATTCGAAAATAACCGAAAATTGGCATTTTCGTTTATATTTTTTTGAGGTTATTTGAAAAGCTACGAAAAAATAAAATACACTTTCTCATAGCAACTTTTAGAGCTCTACAAACTTACGTTAACGGATTTTTGATACGACGTTCCAGCTTTGAGAAGTCATCAACTTTGTATTTTCATATGGACCGATAAAAAAATATTTCCTGTATTCGATAGCAGTCCTCAATGCGAATTCAACGATATATCACACTTCAGGTTTTAAACATTTCTTTCTAGCAAAAAAAGCAATTTTTTTAATTTAAATAGTAGGCTGCGATACAGCAATAGAATCTGTTAATTGGTAAAGGACACATCTGCATAAAAGAAAAATTGTCACTTGTAATATAGCATTCTATATAGCATTTCCATGGCAAGATATGATATTTATTAAACCTAATAATAGAAAAACGTGTATTGCGCTTTTATTTAGTAAAATAAGTGGTACAACCCTTACATTATTACAAACAAAAAAATGCACTATTAAAATGCCATAGCCAACTATGGTTTTCATTAAGCAAAATTAAAAAACTAGTACGGTGACGTTATTCGGCACAAAATTATTTAAATTTTTTTACCTATCTTTAGAAATAAACGAATTAAAGCGCTGAATTTTACTTTTTTACAAATATCTAGTACGCCATGCATTTTCTTAAATCAACAAAAGCGTATCTGGATTAGTCTTCTAAAGAAGCAAATCTTTCCCCATTTAAGCAAATTAAAACTCTTATGGTTTCCGAGATACTCAAACAAATAATGAAAAAAACCACTGTGTATATTGATCTATGAAAAGGCAGTACCCTAAAATTATTAGATTGCATCAACGCCAAAAGTATTAGTTTTTAATAAAGTACGCCATGAACTTGAAAAAATGTACTAAAATATTTGCCAATAAGCTTGGGGTCACATAATGCAGAAGGAATATCACGCTGCTTGAATTTTCTGATATTAAAATCTGATAAAGTACTGCATAATTTAGGCGAGTTAATTTTTTGCTACAAAACCCAGATACGCTCTTTTTTCTTGCTACACGGAAGCTAAAGTAAAATTACGAAGTTTTTTATAATTTTTTAAATCATTTAATGCTGTTTATCACTCGGGCAACTTCAGATTTCAACTACACAAGACACACGTTATCACTCTAATGCAACCATTCTTTTGCGCTGTAGAAAAGAACAAAAAATAAACCGAACGTTTGTCAAGCAACCGCGCTAATTTACGACATGCAGAAGACCTACAATTGGTTGAGGCACTTTCAACTAAATTGACGGGCATATTTCAAATACACGTGAACAGGCAAAATCTGGGGTAATTCTTAAAAACGAATCTATATCCGGTTTATCGGTGAATATTTTCGCACTTTTGTGCAACAAATGTTTAGTACGTGAATGTGATTGGACAGTATAAATTGTGTGGTTTTTTCAGATAGAAAAAGATGAATAAAAGGATGATGGTCAAATTAAAAATTTTTTATATGAATGATATGCTCCAGTATTATTAAAAAAAATAAATGTTATTTTACGATGAACCTACTTTTTTTTGAAGTCATCGTTATAGTCTAAGCACAAAACGACCGTTTCATATATTTGCTGGTTTACATTTTACTCGTCCTATTTATTGTTTTCTTCTTTTTTTTTCTAAATTCGATGTGAATCCTATAAAGTTCTTTACTATTCTTAGTAATGGCAATACTATTGCGCTTGAAGCTAAAAGTCTGGTAAATCAGTGGACAGTATGCAGTTATTTTGATTTATATAACTGAGGGACAGCTAATTCAAAAATTCAAATCACTACGCTTTTACAGTGATCATTTCACGTACATGTCGAAAAACACAATCAGAACATTTCATGAAATGTGTTGTGACAATTTAACATTGAAGTGCCAGTCGGATTCATCTGTCAAGTATGACGTTTTCACTAAAACATAAGTTTGTGTCGGCTTTGGAAACAAACCCGCCAATAATAAGTCGAAGAAGACAACAAAGTCCAACCAGTTTATGTTGTTCTTTCTATCTTATTAATTTTGTCTGTGAAATGATATAAAAAAATATAACTCTGATTTATTTTTATAATACTTTTATTGAAACATTTAGTCAATTGTGTTGCTAGATAATACCACTCATTTTGCGTACTCTGTATTGTTGTGAAGATGCAACACGAATTTGAATTTCAATAAATCCACACAACTATCGCAAAAATCAGCCACTTATACATATACTACTGCAAATTTGAAATTGCTTAGCTATCCTTTATATTACCTCAAAACTAAATAAATTGATACAACTTTCAAGTCAAAAGAAAAAATTCCCAAATGTTTTCTTTCCAATTCTTTAGTCTACTGCAATAGCTAGTTTTGTATCAAATACCTAAAATGAGGTTTTTTAGGACGAATTTGTTGTTTCCAGACAAGGCGTTAGTCGAGTGCAGAATAGCAAGAGTCCTAAAAAACCTATTTTAGGTACATGTTACAAAGAATATTTTTTTGTTTAAACTCTCTAAAATTTTCCTAGAATACCTAATTTATCAATTTTATTCGAATAAAAGTGCCAGGTACTTGATACAAAAATAGCTATAACTGTACTATTAGCATTTTTTTTAAAGTACCTAGTTTTTATGACAAACTCGAATGATAGAACTGATAAACGAAATAATTTTTAAAATATTGTCCACTGAATTATTTAAAATAATATAAAATTGAAATTTTCGCCAACGATGTCTTTCATTAGAACAAACAAACGATTAAAATTTGAATAAAATCTAGCTAGTAGTTTTTTTTTTGTTTTTTCCTTTGCACTTAGTAACAATAAATTTGAAGAAATAAACCAATCAGTGTGCAATTAACCGTCAATTTTGCAACTTGTTTGTTCACAATTTCGTTCTGAACTTGGGAACAATGCCAATAGTACGTCAACATCAACATTTTTCCCAATTGACTGATTTTGAACGTGGCCGTATTATTGGCATAAGAGAGGCGGACTTTCGCTAAGAGAAATTGCTCGTCGTGTAAACCGAAATGTGACAACGGTATTGAGATGTTGGTCCAAATGGTCCGAGGAAGGGGTGCAACAACGTCGCCCTGGATCTGGGCGTCCCCGCAGGACTACAGATCGCGAAGAACGTCGCTTAAGACATTTGGCCACAAGAGACAGATTTTCAACAACTCGATCGATTAGAAATGATTGGATGAGAAATGTAGGACCCAGAATGCCAATGTCATCTTTTTGTCGCCGGATAAGGTCTTATGGGCTGCGTTCATATCGTCCATTTTTATGTCTTCCTCTTACACCACTTACCGTCTATGCAGGCTAGAATGGAGCAACGAAAGACCGAATTGGGCATAAGAATGGCATCGAATTGTGTTTAGTGACGAGTCCCGATTTTGCTTGTGGGCCCACGATGGTCGTAGGAGGGTCAAACGGATGCATGGAGAACGTAAAAATCCAACATTTTTTGTGGAACGCAACACAGCCCTCACACAAGGAGTGATGATATGGGGTGCAATATGTTACGATAGCAGATCACCCTTGGTCTTCATTGATGGCAACTTAAACGCCTCTGGTTATATTGCCAATGTGCTAGAACCCGTTTCGCTTCCATATCTTCAGGGGCTGAAAAATCCCATTTTCCAACAGGATAATGCGCGCCCTAGGGCTACAACACGTTTTTTTGGAAGAAGCTAACATTGCCGCCTCTCATGGCCTGCTCGGTCGCCTGGGGGCGTAACCGCCATCCTAAACTTTTAAAGAGATTTTTTTACTGAAATCCACCTAGTAAATGTACCAAAAAATTATATGCGTTTTAAAGCTCAGTTTTACTCGAGTAATTTTTGTTTGACGTATCTATTAAAATAAAGTGGTGGGAGGGGGGGGTGATTTTTTAAATAAACAGCTGTAACTCCTAAACGACTAAACTGATTTTAATAAACTTGGTCTCGTTGGAAAGAGCACGTATTGCTCCATCAAATCCATCTTACCTGTAACATGTCTAATTTTTAGTGATGCCGCTAGAGCGCGTTTTTTGATATATCAGAAAATTGCAAAATTCTCCAAAAAATTAAATGCAACAATATGACTTTTTTTCATAAAAATGAGATGAAATCGCCCCTAAATAGGTTAGTGAAAACCGCATCTCGATATCTTATTCATACCCTAAAATATCGAAGAAAGAAAATTTAGCTATTATAAAATTTGAAAAAGTCTATATTACATCGGTATTTATTCTTATTTATTTGTCTTGTTTCAAGATTCAATGAAAAATTATCATTTTACAATTTTTAAATAATAAAAGTTTCAATAATTTCAAAAATTAAATGTAATAATATAATAATATTTATTTTTGAAAGGTATTATTCCAAATTTGCGGAATTCTTTTTATTAATTTTATTTATGGCCCTAAAAAAACGATTGTGCAATAATACCTACTTAAGTAGGCATCAAGTACCTACTTAATTGCTCGAATTGTCTCCCATCGACCTCGATGCATTGTTGGAGCCGCTCATGCGTGGACATTAGAGCAGCTTCAACTTCTGCTCTTGACAGGCTACGAATGGCCTCTCGAATTCGTACTTTCATGTCGTCTCTCGTTGTTGATGGAGTTTCGTAAACAATATCCTTTAACTGACCCGAATAAATACCGGTGTAATATCGGCTTTTTCAATTTTTATAATAACTAAATTTTTATTTCTTCTATATTTTAAGGTAGGATTAAGATATCGAGATGCGGTTTTCACTAACCTATTTAGGGATCATTTCATCTCATTTTTATAAAAAAAAGCCATATTGTTGCATTTAATTTTTTATAGAATTTTGCAATTTTCTGATATATCAAAAAATGCGCTCTCTAGCGGCATCACTAAAAATTAGACATATTACAGGAAAGATGGATTTGATGGAGCAATAAATGCTCTTTCCAACGGGACTAAGTTTATTAAAATCAGTTCAGTCGTTTAGGAGTTACAGCTGTTTATTTAAAAAATCTCTGAATTACCCCCCACCACTTTATTTTAATAGATACGTCAAACAAAAATTACTCGAGTAAAGCTGAGCTTTAAAAAGCATATAATTTTTTGTTACATTTACTAGGTGGATTTCAGTAAGAAAATCACTTAAAAGCTTAGGATGACGGTTACGCCCCCGGGCGGTCATCTTCCAAATTTGAAAATATTTTCCACGGTCTTTTTTTGGACACTTTAGCAATAACATTTTTTTACCGCAACTTTCTACGACGAATAGTTTCCGAGAAACAGCACTTTGCATTCTTATCTGGCCACCCGGTACAAAAAAAAATCGACATCAGTTGCACTACACTTCAAACATCTTGACAGATATTTCAAGTTAATCGGTTTTAAAGTCTGCCTCTGGTGTGTTTGGAAATCTCCGCCCATGACGTGTACGGGCATTTCACAATTCTCCAAGAGTTTCCAGTGATGAACCACTATTTATCGTTTACTTAATGTTAACATTTCGCACTGATTTTTATGTAAAATTTTTTAAAAAAAGTAAGGTACTCAGAAAATTACTACCTATGCCGTGCAGGAGTCGAAATTTGGATTTATAAGGAAATCCATTTTTCTATTTTACGTTTTAATTAAATTAAATACAACGAAGGCGAAAATCAAAAAAATAACTCCTGCATGACATAAATAATAATGTTAGCTATGTATTTGTGCAAAACAAGTGAGACAAATTTACAAAAGGCTAAGCGCCCCGAGAGAACAGCCTTAACGCTTTAGTACGATTAAAAACTTGCGTAATGCTCTATCTCTCTCCTGCATAATTTCCTCTAGACCATCAGTCAACTACGGCACCAGGGTTGTCTTTTAAATGTTGCATATAGAGCTGAAATAAAACAGGACATAGCTTTTAAAGACTGTATTGTTTTTCGAAGTATCCTCCACGAAGATCAATGCACTTTTGCATGCGCTCGAACCAATTCCGGAAGCATTTATTCCACTCGTTTGTTGCAACAGTGAAAATGACGTTTTTGAAGGCGTCGACTGCTTCTTCTGACTACTGAAACCTGTGACCACGCAGTCCGTTCTTGATTTTTGGAAAGGCAAAGAAATCATAGGGACTTAGATCGGGACTATACGAAGGATGGTCTAACAATTCGACGTTTTGTTGCCTTAAAAATGAAATTGTCTTGCGAGCTGTGTGCGAACTTGCATTGTCGTGGTGGAGCATGATTCGTCGTTCCGGGTTAGTTTTTCGAAGCTCAGCGATGACTTCCAGCAAACAAAAGGTTGTATACCAATCGCCAGTAACAGTTCTTTGCTCTTGCATAGGAATTGTTGCCACATGACCTGTTTTTGAGACAAATGTCGCGACCATCTTTTTTGGATACACTTCGAGAACGGATTACTATTGTTGGTTTTTCTACACCTTGGAACACCCAAACACACGACAGCGTTTATTTTCGGATTCATATGAGTAAATCCACGGTTCTACACCACTGATGATGCTGTATACGTTTTTAGAGTTTCCTGTGTTGAAGCGATCTAGTTTTTTTGACACCAATTGACCCTACCTTGTTTCTCTTCTTCGATCAACAGATGGCGGTGTCCAACAAGAGATTATTTTTTTTACCACCAATTCGTCATGCAAAATTTTTTAAAGTCTTTGAAATCCTCAATGTTGCCTCTATCTAGCGAATGTCACATGTCGATCTTCCGTGATAAGCTTGCGCACAGAATCGACGTTTTCCTGGATGACGGTCGTTTTTGGTGTACCTACCCTTGGATCGTCGATAAGGCTCATCCGTCGACATTTGAATTCTCCATACCACCGAGAAATTGTCGACTGATGTGATGCTTTATTTCCAAACACAGAAACCAACTCGGCGAGGTATTCTTGTTGAGATAATTGTCTTCGAAAGTTGTAAAAAATTATTGCGCGAAAATTTTCTCGGTTTAGTTCCATTGTTAGAACAACTTTGATAATTCACTGTATCCACACCACTATACGCATCGCACTGACACTTTGGATTTAAGTTATACTAAACTAAAGATAGAGGTTAAGTGTTAGTAGTGACATTAGATTAGCGCCGCCTACTATGTCCTATATGTAACACTTAAAAGACATGCCTCGTACTTTCGGTTTGGTTACATTCATTTCAACAACACAAACAAGCTGATCAAATACCGTCAGGATAAAGGTGTTTAAAATTGATACTTTATTATCGACGTCTACTTGTGTGAGTAAGGTATGCCATGGAAGTTGTAAATCTGCCAAAAATAACATGATTAAATGTTTTAAAGCACCTTATTTGAATAATATTTGGTGTAATTTTGTTTAGTATACTGTTTAAACTGCAATAAGTTGCTTTATGATCCGACATACTATCAGCATCTATTGTTCCACAAGAAACAAGCTCACATTCCTTACTCACAAAAATAGGATCGATTAACGTACATGTGTTTTTTAGTAATATGTGTGGGATCACTCAAGATCTGTTCCATATTATACGAATTAAAACAAGAATTAATAAAATTGTCCATGTTAAAAAAGTTAAAAGTTAAAATCACCCAGATAAATGAAGTGATCGGCCAGTGGAACCAAATCAGATAAAATATCACCTAAAATATTTAGTAATCGTTGCGGGTGGCTTATTAATACCAAAAATTATTGTTTTGGAACGATTAACAATTTTAACAAATAAATACTCAATGCTACTTGTAATGAATTAAAGGCCAAAGATAACATTTCACATTGAAGGTCAGATTGCATGTACATACCCACTCCACCAGTATACTGATGCAGTCGTTATGCTGTTTGATAACCATGTTTCTGTTAATCCAAAAATATGGATGTCCTAATTTCATTACCTTTCGTAATACACTATATAATAGTTTAAAAAAACAAACTAATAGTAAATTATATTATAAGCAAGTGAGATTTTTGACGCACAAGCGCTTGCACGAGTGCGACAAATTCTCACGTGCTTACAATGGCATTTCGCTCACGGTGATATACGTTTTGTTCAGAGTTGCATTTTTTTTTAACAAAAAACTTGAAGAAATTATTTAAAAAAAGGTATAAAAAAAAAATCAAGCAGCCTTGGTTGTGGCTTACTTCACTCGCCATATAAAATTTAGTCACTAGTGAATAAAATTTGATTTTAGTCACTGAAAACCAACGTATAAAACACATGAAAAACTGTAACTGTTGAACAAAGTAACTTATTAATCTAATTAAAACCTAAACTCACAATTTTATTTATTGATAATACTTACTTAATGTAAAGTAATTAACAATTTTATAAACGTGTAGTTTACAGAATAGTGTGCATATCCTATTGGGATTTGAGATTAGATATAATTTTATCAAACTGGAACATTGTTTTGCATTTGAATTTCTTATTAGCAGGCTGCTCCGTCAAGCATCCATACGTTTTTGTATCCAACCGTTACATTAGCATGTTGTAATACATTTAATCATTATAGATCTTCCTTTAGATATTTTTTGTCTATCTATAGCTTGTAAATTTTACAATGATACCATGTGGTTTATTAATATCAGGTGTGAGTGGTCCAACAATACTCAATCTGATCATCCGTAATTTTTAGCCCCAAACTATCATTACATAAATCCAACACTAACTTATTGCTGTTTTCGTGGATTTCTTTGGGAATTCCATAAATATGTCACATGATTTTCTAACTTAATATCAGTTTGTTTTGAAATGATTGCCGCTATCTTTATTGCTAACCCATCCACAACGGAGTCATTGTTAATGCAATCATTTACGACATTCTTAGTATCTGACACTTGACTGAGTAAAACCATTGTAACAATAAATTTAGTCCACAATGAGTTTGTAAATAAATACTGCATTATCAATCAGACCCGAAAGTGAGTTATACTGCAATTTTGTGTATTACTCCACTGCATACACTGAATTGTGATGGAATAGAAATTTTCTTTGAAAAAATTTTAAAATAAAGACATATATATATATATATATATATATATATATATATATATATATATATATATATATATATATTAGAAAGATAAAGTGTTCCTGTGCACGTCTTTCCTACCCCGTCAGAAGTTACATATTTTATATCACTATATTAATGACCCATGTGAGGTACAAACTACTACAAAGAAGGTTACTGTTTCGGTTACAATGAGAAAGTGGTTCACAGAGGCAAATAGATTTCATGATTAAAATGATGTACATGACAGTACGAAAATAATATTTTATTGTAGCATCAAAGTAATCAGTTCTGCAACCCATTTAATATGCTATTTATAATGAAAAAAACAAACTACACCGCAAACTCCTACAGATTTCACTATTTTTATTTAAAAAAATTATTAGCTAATCAATGGTAGAGATCTGAAAAAAAATAGTACAGGATAGATACAGCAAAATTGTTATTATATAGCACAGCTGGATTTATCTGTGTCGCCTCGCATGTTGATTAAATGTCCAACCTGGTAAAGTTTCAATTTTGCTGCTTAGAACGTAATTATACCAATGATATAGGAATAATATAGATATGGCCCCTCCTAGCTTTTGTTATAATCAAGTAAAGTCGACATTGGAGAATAAAAGCGCCAAACTAAAGCAGGATATTTAATTCACGGTTGTGCTTTTTATAAATAATTATGTAATTTTTAAAACAATAAATTGAATGGTTGTAAGAAAAACCCTGATAAAAATTTTGTGTTTGTGTGTACGTGCGGTCAAGCGCGTGTACGGCCATGTGCGTGTGCGGCCATGTGCGTGTGCGGCCATGCGCGTGTGCGGCCATGCGCGTGTGCGGCCATGCGCGTGTGCGGCCATGTGCGTGTGCGGCCATGTGCGTGTGCGGCCATGTGCGTGTGTGGCCATGTGCGTGTGCGGTTATGTGCGTGTGCGGCCATCGGAAACAATTAGGAGTCAATATAAAGATGTTGATCTCGTTTCATGCATTAATAAAGTGTTTATAAATTCACCAGCTCGAATTCAAAAATTTCATGAACTGGCTCCAAACATGTCTTTACCACCTCAGTCCGTTTTAACTCAAGAATGCTTTGTTAAAAAGGGTATTCAAGAAAAGATTCAGTACATTCACACTCGCTTTTATAAAATACCTGACACTATAACGAAATTGGAAACACGAAATAATTCTTTCCAACATTCGCTCTCTTGAGTCGAAGACATTTCAACACGTTTATCAAAAGAAACGCATGGTGCAGCCAAAATTTCATTTGAGGAACTAGGCAACGTATTACTGAAACATTTCGGGTATAAAATACTGTTTAACACGTTCAGCGCCGGTGACGCACACGTGGCGCTCAGAGCATCCTTATATGCAGCGCCGCAGACGCCACGTATGCGTCTTTGCTGTATTCAAGGTAAATGTAAATCTAGTTTGTTGGCTCTGCAGTTAAGTACGAGATCTTGAGGTGGCGCGTAGAATGAAGTATTTATGAACCGACTGCGTTCACGGTTTTTGTTTTCGCTTATTTTTCTTTGTTTTTTTCGTGATGTCGGATAGTGATGAGGCTGGGCCTTCTAGACGAAAATTACCTCGTTTAACAGACGTTAATCGCAAGAAACAACTCACGGTTGCTGAACTTGCTGAAATATTAAACAATTCAGACAATAGTGACGAATTTTTAACTGATGAAGACTCAGATTATTGGTGCAGTGCAAGTGATTGTGAACAGAGTGATAATGAAAACAGTGACGATAGTGACGATAATGTTCAAACTGTTGCAAGTGTCCAAAATCCTACAAATACTACACCAGCAATCACTGCAAATATAAATTGGGTTTCAGGCCCACCGAATTTGAAAAATATTCCGTTTACGGGAATCCTGGTTTATGTGTGCCAAACCTATAGAATATTTTAATTTACTAGTAGGTGATTATTTACTTGATGTAATAGTGAATGAAACGAATGCTTACGCTGACATGTTGAAGATCGGAAATGAGGCATCCAAGTCGAGAATAACCAATTGGAAAAAACTTACTAACGATGAGTTTCGTATATTTTTGGGATTGATTCTTCATATGGGCAACATTCGTTTACCAAGACTCAAAGATGATTGGTCGATACATCGGCTATATAATCTAGAATGTTTTCATAAATTTATGGGTCGAAATAGGTTTATGTTGATTTTAAGATGCCTCCATTTCGCAAGAAACCCTCTAGATGGACAACACACTCCGAATGACAGATTGTACAAAATACGACCAGTTATAGATTACTTCAATGACAAAATGAAAAGAGTGTATTATCCATCAAAAGAATTGAGCATTGACGAATCTATGATTTTATGGCGAGGTAGGTTGCTATTTCGCCAATATATCAAAAACAAAAAACAAATATGGCATCAAGCTTTATTTACTTACGGAACCTGATGGAACGATAATAAAGCTAGCTGTTTACACAGGGGTGACAGATGATTTAGAAGGGAAAGGCCATGCGGCGAACAAGATCAAATGTTGGCCTACTACCCGAGTACCCGAAAGACGGTGAGATAGTACAAGAAGCTGGGTATACATCTAATTGAAATGTTGTTGCTAAATGCATACAAGCTCTACGGTAAATGCAAAAATAAAAAAATGACGTTCTACGACTTTAGAATATCAATAATAGAAGAGTTGCTACCCAAAGATTATACGCTCAGCGAAAGAAATTCTGCAAAGTCTCCAGAAGAACAGGGTACTGGCCATTTTCCTGCAAAGTGTCCATCTAGTGAAAATGGTCGAACACTGAGAAAGAAGGTCGACAATGCACAAAGAAGAATAAGCGTAAAGACACTATGTATTTTTGCAAAACCTGCCCTGACTCTCCAGGGCTATGTTTAGACTGTTTTGAAGATTACCATAAGTAATAGTAAGTACTTATATTTTTTATATGCCCTGAAATGTCTTCTTTGTATTTTAAAAATAGAATTAATTTTACTTTTTATATATTCTCATGTTTTATTTGAATTTTAAAATTTTATTTACACTTCTAGTTCTAGTTGATATGCTATATAGAATTCTATATGACAGTACCCATTTGTTATTAACAAATATATAACTAAATACACTAACGCAATTTTTATTACCGTTGTGAGATGAACATTGAGAAGCGCCGGGTGGCCCTATGAATGCATAACTAACTCCGAGCGCCAGCGACACCACGTATGCGTCCTACAGTGTTGCCAACTTTAATGTAGCTAAATGTTTACAGTAATGCTAAATAATATATTTGCCAAACTTAAAAATTCAAAAACTATTAGTTGGCCCCACATTAGCACCTGTGTCGCTGAGTCCGGCACTGAACGTGTTAATATCAATACCTAAGAATACAAGAATGTCAGTTACCGCAATAAATTCTCTTCATTATTTCGTCTAGATTCGCTATCATCAAGCCTACCTACAATTGACAGTTTTATTTCATGCCTAAAAAGTACAAATTGGTGTACCAGTAAATTACTAACGGCCTCCAAAGTACGAGCAGAACCTTTTAGAATAGGGGTAGCAGGAATCATATTAACGCATTTTGAGCATAACCAAACTAACAGTATTTTGTACGAAAACAATTTAGACATCCGTCAAATCGCAACATCTGACATGAATAGACTACACTTTCCTGAACATTTCAAGGAAGGCATATTAGGAGTTATGGCTCCCTCACATATACTGCCTAAATTTACCATCTTTAATATATTTAATTGCAACACAAAAAAAAATTGCACAATCTCGGTGTCTAATCTTGACTTTTAAATAGACAAACAAGGAACACCACAGTAAAAGAATCACACAATGAGTGGTAAATATGTAGATAAATTATAAATACACTATCAATATACACAATAATACATGTGTGTGAAGTTAGCACCCCGACAAAGAGTCCCAATAGTTCTGATTAGGGTTCTAGTTTCCTTTTAAAGAGTTTAGATGTACTTTATGAAAATAGAAAGAGTTCCCCTCATTAACGGTTCCAAATTTTAATTTGAAAAATGGGATGCTAGCTTCACATCGAAAATCCAGATCCAGTACTTTTGACTAACTAATTGACTATATTTTGCAAAGTTCTAGAGTTCCTGATATGAAAAAATTTTTTTTTGAAAATTAAAAAAATTAAAGGTTTTTGAAAATTCAGTTTTGACATGCAATACTTCCAATCAACTTTTGATGTTCATTCCTAAGAGTTCTCGGTAATTTAAAAAAAATTATAATCAAAAATAAAAAAGTTACAGCCCTTTTCCTTAAAAACAGAAAATGTTAACAAAAAATATTTTAAAGAGTTCTAATAGATCACACAGCAGATTTGGTAGTATTCGAAAAGTTCTGAAAGAAATTCTAATGATCGAAAGCTATCCGATTAATATTTGTATAGTATTTTTGCTGTAGCTTTGTTGGTGACCGATTAGCGCTTAATTTCAGAAATGACATACTCTTATAGTGTTGTCCTTTTGCAACATATATATCAATGCTGAATACCTATGTAGAAACTTTAAAGTACCTCGGACTTTCACAAATATTGAACCATATAGTTTGCAAGTGAGAATCCCTAATTGCTCATCAACAAAGCTACAGCGAAAATACTATAGAATTATTCGACTTTAAAAAATTGTATAGCTTAAATTTTCTAAGTATCGACGATAAATATTTTGAAGAATTCCAATAGTTCCAAAATAGTTCTTGACATGCACAATGCCTTTTCAAAGAGTTTCGATGTAAAAATTAATTATATAATTTTTTTAAAAATGAATTTGTCCGAAAAATGTGCTATTTTTTACTAATTATTTAAAACATTATCTAATTAATTTTATCATCGGAACTCTTGAAAATCGACCAGTGTCTCATCTATATCCTCGTAAATTTTCAAAGTATCGATGAACAATATTTTGAATGGTTCCAATAGTTCCCACAGTAGATTTGAATAGTATTCAGAAAGTTATAAAAGAAATTCTAATGACTGAAAGCAATCTGATCAATAATTAATATGTTACACAAAGTTAAGACTGAGAATCAAAAAATAATTTTTTTTCATTAAAGTTTTGAGCTGTTTCAGTGTAAACAATTTTTCAATTATTACATATATATTTTATGAAAATACAAAATGAAAATTAAAAGAAATAATAATAATTTTAATAGCATTTTTATTAGGATAATTTGCAACCTCTTTTACAATAAGTTCATTACGAAAATAGGCAACATTGTAAAAACAAAATCTATGACAAACGGACGTTTAAAACTTCATGTCAGACAGAAGTTAATGGACATCTAGATACTAACTTAAACAATTAAAAGAAATGAAATAATTTTTTGCGAAAGCATAAGTAGAACTCTGTTCTCAAAATCGTAACAGAAGTGGAACATTTTTTCCCTAGGGAGCAAATATGTCACATTATCTCCCTAAGAAGTTTATTTCATATGTTTTGACAGTTTCAAATACTGAGTACAAATAAAAACACAAGAACTAAAGAACTAACTTATTTATTACACAGTTATTGAAATTATTCACAATTTTCAGTTTTCCATGTTTTTGTGTTTCCGCTTTTGCAAAAAATAGTATATACATCTCACGCGAGAATGCTATTTTCCCTCTCTTCCTCTATGCATAATATACTATTAATTATAATTTTTTTTTGGATAACTATGCAATCTCTTTTTTATACGTTCATAACGAAAACAGGCAACATTGTAAAAACAAAAACAATAATTTATGTCAGAACGACGTTTAAAACTTAAAGTTAGATAGAGATTAATAGACATAAATACATGTTAACTTGAAAAAAATTCCAAAGCCGTCCACTTCTATATCACTAGTACCGTTTAACCATTTTCGTTCATATTTAATTAATTTTTAGACTTACCTTGCTTTATATTAAGAAACTTTATAAAGAAAAGTTATGTAAAATTTAATTTTCTTTAAAAAATATGTCTACACCTTTTCTTATAAAATTAATCGTTAATTCAGATATAGAAAAAATTTGAACTAATACTTAAATCCTACCTTACGAATTTTTTTGCCGCTAAATTACGCGTCGTATCAAACAATTAAAAGGCTGTAACCTTTTCATTTTTGATTATAATTTTTTTAAATTAGCGAGAACTCTTAGGAATGAATAAAAGAACATCAAAAGTTGATTGAAACTATTGAATTTCAAAATTGAATTTTCGAAATTTTTTTATTTTTTTTTAATTTTCAAAAAAAAATTTTTCATATCAGGAACTCTAGAACTTTGCAGAATATAGTAATTTAGTTAGTAAGAACTACTGGATCTCGATTTTCGATGTGAAGTTAGCATCCCATTTTTCAAATCAAAATTTGGAACCGTTAATGAGCAGAACTCTTTTTATTTTTTATAAAGTACTTCTAAACTCTTTAAAAGGAACCTAAAACTCTAATCAGAACTATTGGAACTCTTTATCGGGGTGCTAACTTAACACATGTCAATAATACAACACAATAACTAATATTCAAGCGCGACCTTCAAATAAACATTCAATGCATTCAAAGTTACATTTAATTTGTACTTTATAATCAATTACTACTTACTAAAGCTACTTACAAATATTACAACATCTTCGAGAAAACAATATCAAACACGAACCACTAATACAAATACACGCAATATTTCTACCAAAGTTGTAGTTATTTGGGTCACATATTCGACAGTATGTGTGTGTGTGTGTATATATGTACCTACGTTTATTTGTTATTATTAGTAAATTAATAGTTGGGAAATAATATTTGTGCACATCACTGATTAAAAGGTTAATTTCAATTGGCGAGAAATTGAACATTAATATGGATGATTTTAAATAAGGTAAACAAGCATATACTTAAAACAGTAATGAACTGTAAATTAGATTACGTAAAACATAATAATTACAATTTGTTTTACAAGATTACACTTCTATTATGTACTATACCAATGGTCCAGTTGCAACCATTTCTAAAAGGTGAACAAATCCTGACATTCAAAATTTAAAAAACCTTTACAAATTTACAGCTGCCTCCGAACAAGTTGCCAAATTTTACTATAAACTTTTGCAACAAATATAAAATTATAGTTTATCTGTAATGGGCATTGTCATTGTCTAGTTACCCACCCACCCATTTCTTTCCAGGTAACTTTTCTCAAAGAGTTATCATATAACGCAATTTAAAGTGATGAATTATCATAAAATAATATTTGTAATTTGCTTCCATTTTGATTCTTCAATCGACATATTAAGAAACAAGATGTCATCATCTCCGATGTCATTATAGCCATTAATTCACAGAACGTTTTACAAAAATTTGTAGGTTGGCAACGCTTGATCCGGTATTATGTCATGCATGTCACCCCTACAAAATGTGTCAAAAACAGGATACATCTAATGGCAAACTGTGATCAGAGCAAATTTGTGACCGTATTTTTGGCAATTTGACGTATTTCAGGGGGCGAACATGCAAGATTATCTTGATTATTTCCTTCGTCTGCTAAATTTGAATTTTTAACCAATCGCGTGCTTGAAAACTGCTTTGATATGACCAATCAAAATAAAACAAAGCGACTATTCACCTTGGTGCTAAATAGTAGACTATTTTTATCAGCATGCTCAATTGTCACCGAAAGGACAGCATTCAACAACAAATAATCCATTAGAAAATTTCAATTTTATCAAGTGAAATCACTACTAATGGTGTTATAAAGTTACCTATACTTAAGTAATTATTGTTTGTTGATAATAAATACATAAAATAAACTAATTTCGCATTTTTTCTGAAATTATAATTATATTATTCACACAATATCCTTTCTGTGTGTTTTTCCTTATACATATAGAAATGTTGTTGGCTCAGGAAATAATATTAAATTTAACACGACCTCGATAAATAAGCTACTATTTTTATTGCTACTAAATTTCTTAGGTATTTTACAATTTGTCTAGACATAATTTTGACATTAATAATCAAAGATTAAAGCTCTCGGGCTTTAATCAGATCATTAATGCCAAAATTACGTCTCGACAAATTGATTTTAAAATACACTTGCAATTTAGATGCATTAAAAATAGTACACTATTTATAGAGGTCTTGTTATATTATCTTCCATTTTCGTGTTCTGTGACAATTTGAATATAGAAAAAGGAGACTAAATCAAATTTTCACTTTTTAAAAATTAAGACATTACCAACCACGACAAAAATCCCTAAATCAACTAAACTAAACAAGTTTGTTTAAAAACTGCATAAAAAGAGCAAATTACAAAAAATAACATATCATAAGACCTTGAAGCACTAACTTTTTAAAAAACAGGTGGTGTAGCCACAAA
The DNA here is from genome assembly GCA_036346205.1 of Vesta saturnalis. Classification (NCBI taxonomy): domain Eukaryota; kingdom Metazoa; phylum Arthropoda; class Insecta; order Coleoptera; family Lampyridae; genus Vesta; species Vesta saturnalis. The sequence goes on along the minus strand of JARFJB010002417.1, from coordinate 2,654,135 downwards.
TTTTTTATAACTTGAATTCATGGTTGAAGATTGATCTTATGAAACTTTGTGTTTTAATGTACTAGTATGTAAGAGGGTTTAAAAAAGCATACCCACTACTATTTAATAGTATTTTTTTAAACATTGATGTAAAGATGTATGGTTTATTAGGTACTTTAAAAACCAGTCATATGTATTAAAATGTAAAATGAAATTTAAATTTAAATCTGTTAGCAAAATTATTTCCTTAACTGTAATTTAATTACCCTTGATGTATTTCTTTTAATGATTGCAATACTGGCATCAAATTTACACGACGTTGAGACAACAAATTCCATATTATACCAGGTGGTTTTGGAAGACGATTTTCAACTTGTATTACTTCGGTTGGTGTTAAAATATAGTCAACAGGCACATCATATGTTTGGAATAGTTCACTAGGTAATGTATCAAACACCTACATAAATATTAATGTTAAAAGAATAATTAGTTTATTGCTAAATTTATACTTGTGAATCATGAACATTTGTTACAGTTACGGTATGTTCATTAACTGCACCCATTTCTCTCAATATTGCATATTCAAGATCAGCATATCCTCTTCCTTTACCAACGCGATAACCTACAAAATTAGTTTAATACCTTCCAGTATTTAACATTACTTCAAACTAACCTTCCCTTGAAACGGCAACACTTCCTAGTATTAATAAATCAATATGTATTTTATCTTGAACTCCTATTATTGTACCATTTTCCTCAATCCCTTTACGGCTAACAACTTGTTTTAAGGTAATATTTGAATCTTTCGGAAGACTTATGTGCTTTAATAATCCTTCTTTAAGTCTCGGTACAGGTACGTACAAATTTTTATTATGTTCTAATGTTAAGATTCTGGCAGCTTCTTGAGGTTTATCAGGATTAACTTCAATATTTTTGCTATTATTATAAATATCCATTGATAATAATTTATCAGCAGCATCTTCACAGCCTTTGAAATTTGGAATACGTCCATAAACAGGTCTTGGAAAACTAGAAATTCCATTATGTTCAAAATGCTCCCAAACACGTTTTCTTATTGAATTCTTTGTAGTTTCCTTATCTTTTTCTATAACTAAAATGTCATATAAGCTGTGTAGAACAAACTATGATAACAGAAAGATAACTATTTCAATAATCAAGCAGAGGACAATGTAGGCGTGATAATGATAAGAATTTGGGATAGTGTCAAAATTACTTAAAAATAAAAATTATAATTAACAAGAGTTTAACTTACTATTTGGTTTCAAGTTATCAACTTGATCAGCACTTTGTTCTTCCGGCGCCTGACTCATCTTGACGTCCTCAACATTCAAAATCCTTTACAAGAATAGTAAAATACCGATTACACTTCCATCCCACTCGACTAAAATTGTTGATGATTACTGTTTGGTTGCCATGATGTAATCCCCTAGTTTTGTTTCAAGGCAACTTAAAATTTGAAACTTTTGAGACTATTACCATCTAGCGAAAATATTATAAAGCTGAAATATAAAGCAAGGATAACACAAGTAACCCGCATTAAGGTCATGGTCGGACTACTGGATGCGATTTATTTCATAATTTTTGAATTAAATAAAATTAATGGGACGGCAATCAGTGTATACAAAATTTTACTATTTATATTTTAATGCAAAAGCTGGTACTTATCAATTTTGCCATAAACTTTTGCAAATGATTATATTTCTACTTCGCACGTTATATATATTTGTCCGAAACTTGAAACTCATAAACTGAATTTTCTACATTTTAACAATAACATTGTTTTGTTATCTATTATCTATAATAAAAATAGTAGCGGACACTGAGAAACATGCTTCAATGGAGTGCCAATATTGTAACAAATACTCCGTAAACGAGCGTGTAAAATGTATGAATTATAACTATAATAGTTGTATTATATAAGTTGTGGTAATAAATGTAATTTTAAATTTACTAAAAGTTGATACAAGCAGCGGCGTACCCAAGAATGGGGGGCGATAAGGGGGATATATCCGCCCCAAGCGCCCAAACCTTCCATTCTATTTTACGCTTATTCTTATTAATCCTCCAAAAAAATCAAAGCGTTACTTAAATGTACCAACAAAAAACAACCTTATTTCGTTGTATAAATATTTTTTGTTTTTTCTGATTTTTAGTTTTCTGAATTAATGTATTATGGACAAAAAGTTATTGGACATTAATCGAACAAAACAATTAAAAGTTCGATTTAAATTTGGCGTGCTTCTGAGGACAGGGGCTTAATTTTTTCGCTTCACTAAAGGTAAATAAAAATTAACCATTGCGTACTGCTAAAATGCATTGTATTCGTAAATACGTTGGAGAACCGAATCTGCCGAACGTAGACGAGAATAGAATACCGAAACGGATCCTAAGAGTTAAGAGATTGAGATAATAATTAAAAAGGAATTTTAGAACATCTAGAGATTAGAATCTCATAATAATGGATCATCTTTATATTAGTATTATAGCAAATAATAGCGACAAGCGACCGGATATATAAGTCATCGTTGTATCAGAGAGATGACCTTGTCTAGATATTTCTATTTCTGGAATTATCTAGAACATCTATATCTACGTCTCGTACGAGTTTCACAGTGCGAGTTTATTATACAGGGTCCAGGTCCAGGGTATGTTTAAAACGTTGCAAGTGCGGTGACGTTCTAATATTATTGGTATTCGTTCATAAGGCATTGTTTTATTATTCATTTTTTAGTTTTTTGTTCGTTTGTTAAATAGACAATTCATTGTGTAATTAGTTTAGTGAAGTATGCAAGTGTGAGCAATTTAAGTGCCTTGGCAAAGAAAAGAAAATTTAATGAAAATGAAGCATCCACATCAAGCACATTTGCCGGTGGCGCAGAGGCAGACGAATCTAATAAAGATGAAAAAGTCAGTCACAGTAGTAATACTAACTATAATGCCATTAGCGTCATCCAGAGCCAGGGTTTACAGGATCAGAAAGATATTGGAAATTTTCTAAACAACTCCGCTCCAGCAAAAGTAAATACAATATAATCGCTCTGGGTTCCACCACGATCATACAAGTTCCCTGTAATTGATAAGTTCAAAAATAAAAAACTGAAACTACGGTTTCAACATAAGTGGTTGACAGAGTTTAACTTGCTTTGTTATTCGGCTAAAGAAGAAGGCGAGTTCTGTAACTACTGTTTATTCTTTGCTACAACTGGAGGTATTGGGGGCCAGGCTTTGGGTGCCTTGGTTAAAATGGATAACTGTAAAAAAAGCCAAGAAAATGAGTGGTTAAGGTTTTTTTAAGAAAGCACTAACTCAAATTCATAAGACGAGTTCACGAGTTATTGCTGCAAATAAATTAACTATTCTCTTTTTGACGTATGCATCTTCAGTAGCTAAAAAATCGTCGTATTTGCCAAAAATAAAATAGAAACTACTGGTATTTTGTAAAAAAAATTTCTAATTTTTGGTTTTGTTTTTACATTTGTGGATATTTAATGCCCATCAAAGCAGTAAATTTCATGAAGATTCAATTTGTGCTTTTGAAAATTTGGTCAAAATACAAAGCGGAGTTCAAGATATTGTGATATATTTAATCTATGATAACAGAGGAATTCAAGTAGCACAAAATCGAGCTAAAATTAAGCCAATAATAGTACCAATACTAGTTTATGGTCGGCAAGAAATGTCCGTTCGGGGGCATAGAGATTTTGGGGAACTTAAAATAAATGATAATTCTGCCAACGAACGCAATCTTCGTAAATTTTTAAATACAGAGCTAAGGGTGATAAATTATTAAGGGAGACATTAGAAACGTCAAGCAAAAGAGAGACATATTAGTCCAGGAATCCAAAATGAAATTATATACCTATACCTATACCTATACCTATACCTATACCTATACCTATACCTATACCTATACCTATACCTATACCTATACCTATACCTATACCTATACCTATACCTATACCTATACCTATACCTATACCTATACCTATACCTATACCTATACCTATACCTCTATCCTTACCCTATACCCTATATACCTACTACCTATACCTATACCTTATACCATACCTACCTATACCTTACCTGTACCTGTACCTAGTACCCTTACCATACCTACTACTATACTCTCTATACCTATACCTATACCTACCTATACCTCATACCTACTATACCTATACCTATACCACTATACCTATACCTATACCTATACCTATACCTATACCATACCTATACCTTATACCTATACCTATATACCTATACCTATACCATACTATACCTATACCTATACCTATACCTATACCTATACCTATACCTATACCTATACCTATACCTATACCTATACCTATACCTATACCTATACCTATACCTATACCTATACCACCTATACCTATACCTATACAATATTATGCTAAATAAACTTGTAACAAAACTAAATAAGGTGGACGCGTATTCTGGTTTAATAGACGAAGCTACTGACATTTCAGCTATAGGTGTGAGATATTTCAAGAAATACAACATTCGTACAATTTGTTGTGGCCGAAAATTTAACAGGTGAGAGTTTATCAAACTTAATTATTAACAGTTTGGGAATATTTGTGTTATATTTAAATAACCTTATGGGCTAAGGATATGATGGAGCGAGTAATATGGCGGGAAAATGTAATGGGGTTCAGGCGCTTGTTCGTCGCAATTACCCTAAAGCCACATAGGTACAATGTGCTACCCACTCTTTGAATTTAGCAATTTCAAGAGCTGGTGAAGTACAACAAATAAGAAATTTTCTTAACATCATTGAAAGACTGTATGACTTTTTTAATACGCCAAAAAGAGAAATGTCCTCTTGAAAAATATTGAAGAAGCAGTACAGGATATTTAATAATGCTGTAGAAAGCTTAGAAGAAATATCTCATTGGGAAGATTCTGGTGATGCACCTATGTTACAAAATACACCACAAGTCATCGATTAAATATTTAGCTTTGGCTTACCTCTTTGTCGTTTCCTAAAGAAACTTGATATTGGCTTAAATGAGGCGATTTCTATAACAGAAAATACCATTTTATGTACTCCAATTTCTTTTTTTCACTTAAACCGCCCTTCTGTTCATGAGACATGTTGAATTCCAAAGTGAATAAAATCTACTACATATTACTTTTCAGATAGGCAGAAGGGCGCCCAAGAATATGACCCCGTTTGCATAATGGACTAGAAATGCTAGTCAGATTACACGGAATTTTAAACATGAGATATGTAAGCTGTCTATATTATTATTGTCAACAATAGTAGTAACATGATATAAAGACGTGCTAAAATTTGCAAACGTAATGCAAAATTTCAAAATAAAATTTTAAAACTCCTTTCTCTCGAGAATGTCACAACAAATAGCAATACGGCCAGTTGAAATTGTTTCAGCGCAATAGACATACCGCAATTAATAAACTTAAAACAAATATTGGTTCTTGTTATTTCTTGTGTAAAGGTTTTCACAGCATTACACTCTTCGCGATTGTGGACGACAGTTATGAATAATTTGCCTTCACTGGACTATGGGTAGAGATTCCGATGGAAGTGTGATTACAAATTTTGGTCGAAAAGAACTTAAATGTTCCTGACTTATCAAAATCTCATGAACCCTTATCTAGGACAAGAAAACTCCAAAGGGTATCTTCTCGATTGTGCGAGGCAGTAGATAAAGTGGTAAGAAAATGTTATCTGCTTTACACAATTTCTTACGGTGGAAGAGCCTATACAACTTGACGTCTAGTACTGATTATTGGGAAAACACGTCCACAGGTCAACTGTCTGAACGAAAATGGTGACAACAAGGTTTCTTTCGTGTTTGTGTGGCGTGTGTGTGTGTGTGTGTGTGTGTGTGTGTGTGTGTGTGTGTGTGTGTGTGTGTGTGTGTTTGTGTTAGTGTTTGTGTTTGTGTTTGTGTTTGTGTTTGTGTTTGTGTTTGTGTTTGTGTTTGTGTTTGTGTTTGTGTTTGTGTTTGTGTTTGTGTTTGTGTTTGTGTTTGTGTTTGTGTTTGTGTTTGTGTTTGTGTTTGTGTTTGTGTTTGTGTTTGTGTTTGTGTTTGTGTTTGTGTTTGTGTTTGTGTTTGTGTTTGTGTTTGTGTTTGTGTTTGTGTTTGTGTTTGTGTTTGTGTTTGTGTTTGTGTTTGTGTTTGTGTTTGTGTTTGTGTTTGTGTTTGTGTTTGTGTTTGTTTGTGTTTGTGTTTGTGTTTGTGTTTGTGTTTGTGTTTGTGCCTGTGTCTGTGTCTGTGTGTGTGTGTGTGTGTGTGTGTGTGTGTGTGTTGTGTGTTGTGTCTGTGTCTGTGTCTGTGTCTGTGTCTGTGTCTGTGTCTGTGTCTGTGTCTGTGTCTGTGTCTGTGTCTGTGTCTGTGTCTGTGTCTGTGTCTGTGTCTGTGTCTGTGTCTGTGTCTGTGTCTGTGTCTGTGTCTGTGTCTGTGTCTGTGTCTGTGTCAGTGTCTGTGTCTGAGTCTGTGTCTGTGTTTGTGTTTTTGTCTGTGTGTGTGTGTGTGTGTGTGTGTGTGACTGTGTTTGTGTGTGTCTGTGTCTGTGTCTGTGTATGTGTCTGTGTCTGTGTCTGTGTCTGTGTCTGTGTCTGTGTCTGTGTCTGTGTCTGTGTCTGTGTCTGTGTCTGTGTCTGTGTCTGTGTCTGTGTCTGTGTCTGTGTCTGTGTCTGTGTCTGTGTCTGTGTCTGTGTCTGTGTCTGTGTCTGTGTCTGTGTCTGTGTCTGTGTCTGTGTCTGTCTGTGTCTGTGTCTGTGTCTGTGTTTGTGTTTGTGTTTGTGTGTGTGTGTGTGTGTGTGCGTCTGCGTGTGTGCGTGTATGTGCGCGTGTGCGTGTGTGTGTGGGTGTGCGTGTGGGTGTGTGAGAGTGTGTGTGGTGTGTGTGTGTGTGTGTGTGTGTGTGTGTGTGTGTGTGTGTGTGAGTCTGTGTGAGTCTGTGTGAGTGTGTGTGAATGTGTGTCAGTGTGGGTGTGCGTGTGTATGTGTGAGGGTGTGTGTGAGTGTGTGTGAGTGTGTGAGTGTGTGTGAGTGTGTGTGTGTGTGTGTGAGTCCGGTGAGTGTGTGTGAATGTGTGTGAGTGTGAGTGAGTGTGAATGTGTGTGTGTGTGTGTGTGTAGTGTGTGTGTGCGTCTGCGTGTGTGCGTGTATGTGCGCGTGTGCGTGTGTGTGTGTGGGTGTGTGTGTGGGTGTGCGTGTGTATGTGTGTGTGTGTGTGTGTGTGTGTGTGAGTCTGTGTGAGTGTGTGTGAATGTGTGTCAGTGTGGGTGTGCATGTGTATGTGTGAGGGTGTGTGTGAGTGTGTGTGTGAGTGTGTGTGAGAGTGTGTGTGAGTGTGTGTGAGTGTGTGTGTGAGTGCGTGTACACACGCGTGTGTGTGAGAGTGTGAGTGAATAAGGGGTTTTACTGTTTTACTTTGTTTTCGAGGTTGAAAGTAAACATTTATTTAGTCTCATTATATGGGACACAGAATGTACAAACTTATATCAACCGAGTTATGTTGTTTCACTCGCGGAAATCTTAGAACTGGCATTCGAGTTTCATAGTTCCATGTATCAAACTACTAGGAAACATAAAATTGATCATTTTCCACGCACATAAATTATTTTCCAAATAAAACAAAACGATTCTCTACACTTATTTCTACTAAGTTTGGCGCTATTAGCATAAATGCAATTTCCAAGTTTATTGTATAAGTTTGTTAGACAATTTGTTAATTGTGTTAGAATGCTAACTCGTACTTTCAACATTTGTTCTATGTATTATTACATACCATGTGCATTATTATATTAAAACAATAAAATATTGGCAAGGTACTTTATTTTTGACTCACCCTGTACTTTTCAATAAGTGCTCCGGAAAGCTTCCTTAGTAAAATTATTCCTCTATACCAAACGTCCTATCTCTTAAAATTACCGATATTATCTGTTGACAAAATTGTGTCAATATAACTATAGTTTCTCGCTGTAAATGAACATTAATTTTGCCTTGATAATATGTATTTCCATGTTATCACTTTGAGTGTCATGATTTAAATTATTTAAAGCGTGAACCACTTCAGCAGATTTGTCTGGTTGTTTCAATCCACAAAATCTCATATATTCTCTACGTCTAGTGCCAAAGCTACGTTTTGTGGTTCCAATATACACTTTTCCACAAGAACAAGACAACTTATATTGTACGAATACTTACAGTACATTTGAAGCATCTTTAGATGATCATAAAAGTTCTAGAATCTTTCTTGTAGATTTGAAATCAGTTTTAATACCATGTCGATTAAAATATGTACAGTTTTACCCATAACGTTAGTTACGAAAAAAAAAACGATATTAAGTGGTATTTTCCAGAAATTCAAATTGCTTTAGCCCGATCTACTAAAGCTTTAATTACACTAACCTTTTGACTTGGATGATAATCTGATGAAGATTTCTGTCAGTATGTGTAGGTTCTCGATAAACCTTATTATTATTTTGTTATTTGTTTTAGAAATTAATGTGTCTAAAAAAAATAACCTTCCATCAGTTTCTTTTTTCATGATAAACTGAATGTTTGGATGAACACCATTTATAAAATTTCAAAACTCCTTTAGTTCTTCTTTTCAATGTCTTAAAATAATATTGATAACATCAACATAGCTACACCAAATTGAAGACTTTGAGTTGCATTTTGTAGAGCTAATGTTTAAAACTTTTCCATGTAACAATTAGCTACCACTGAGCTAAGAGGGCTTCCCATTGCTACACCATCAAGTTTTTCATAATATTTATTATTAAATAGCAGTAAGACAGTTCTGAAGCAGAAACGTTATATCTTGTCACATTCTTGCACATGACGCATTTTTTCAATAATGTACTAAATTTTTTATGTGATGATAATGAGGTTGTAATAAAAATGTAAGATGTTTCTCAAGATTACATGCAGGAGAACCAAATGCACTAACAATGGGCCTTAAAGAAAAAATAGGTTTGTGAATCTTTGGTAACCGTAAAACAGGTTACCTTCGAACTTTTTTTTTACTTTTCTACAGATAATTGACGCAGCAGTGTTTTCACAGTCATGAACCATAATACCATTCGTGAGGACCAGTGATCAGCGACAATATGCATCGTGGTCCTAACTTTAATGACAGTCACAAAAGCTTTGAATATATATATATATATATATATATATATATATATATATACTCACATGTTTTTAATGGTATCCACCTATGTGGTTTAATTTAGAGACGTAAAGCATTGAGCACTTTCTTTACGTCTTCAATTTTTAGAATACACTTGTTGTTAATCTGTTAGTTTGGACTTTCCTGCTCTTTCGTAAAAATGAAAATTCTGCAGCATCAGTGGAACAGTTTTCTTCGGCCCTAGCTTTGTAATACCGTGAGTTTTTTCTCCGTTAAAAGTTTTATAATGTAGAACTGTCGTATTTCAATAGGGGTCACATATTCTCACAGTCATGTTGATCTTTATCGCTAGATTCGCCAGAAGAAGCGTGTGGCACAGAATCTTTGCTCTGAAGATGAAGAGTCAACACCATCGCTCTTTTTTCAGTGCCTGCCTTATCGGTGGAATAGACGATTGCAAGTCAGTAAGATCTTTAACAGTGACGCTCCAGCGACATCGATTTTTTTCCTTTTTTTTAGTAGTTTCGGTACCATTCCGCATTTCTTTGAGGAAATTAACGACAGAACTTAACACTCATTCGCGACTTCTTATTTAACTTAGACTTCCAGCTGTCTAACATTTTGCGTCATTGTTTCTAGAAAGGCGCGTAAATCGCAACGTCTAATGGTTGCAACAGGTGGGTACTGTTAGATAGGAGGCAGCCAAACGTTATGTTAACTATGCTGCAACAGTTAAAACCTTTTCTGAAAAATGACTACTGAGATTGCCGCCCAAAACAACTACTCTTTCTGTCAGGGTTTTTTAAAATAAAAGCGACAAGTCTGTTTCCAAATTAGTTAGCAAACTTGAATGCATCGAACGAGAATGATTTCCTTTTGAATCGGTTACCTTTAGAAGACCCTCCATCCAAGTGTCATAAAGTTGTCGCGTTTTATAAAACACACAGATGGGCGAAAGTTCTCCATAGGTAGATACGTTGTATGTGAGAGATATTGAGCTCTCTGGATACTTTGCCCCCCGTCAGAAAACGACTGTGCGAAGTATTCTTCTATTGCCTTCTTCTATTAATACTTTGACTAAGACGCTGAGAGATTGCCTTATGTCAGTACATAAACTCCTTGACCCAGTGCTTTGAGGAAATTGTTGTTAAACAAAGCAACATTTCTCCCAACCTTGTTCACAGACAATTATGTTGCTGGCAAACACAATTTTTTCATATTCTGTCGGCCTGCCTACTTTTCCTGCATGCTTCCCTTTCAATTTATTATCGAGTGTTCCAATTGAAATGTTGTACTTAAGAACAGCTGCTCTCAATGTCAATGTCTATAAAATTGTATTAAGTACCTACTTTAACATTCACATGTAATTTTTCGAGAAAGAACGTCAACAACTACAACAATTGGCACCCATATTAGACGTGTCACCACACGCATGTGAAAGTGCTGCCAATATAGCCTAATAAGGATGGCAACCTTACTTCAAGCAAATTTGAAATATTGTACGCATTCTTAGAAATTTTAACTTATGTGATGTAAATTGTTCAATGTTACCCTAATGTACAAAGTTAGCCTATTTTAGTGGCGGAAGAGCTTCAGAGCTAGTTAATTTCGTTCTTGCATCTTCAGGAATACAAGGTATTTAGAGTTCTCTAAAATTCAAAAGAAACATCTGTAGTTATTCACGATATGTTTGTGGTTGAAATAATTGTTGAATTTTAAATTTATAATCATTCATAATTAAAAATACAGTTGCATTACCTTTAGTTGATGGTAATACAATTACCTTGCCATTACGTTTACGATCTCCGTTAACGGAACGAATAGATTCATATCTAACTTCCGCGTCCAGTCGTAGAAATTTAATAGAACTCTGAATATTAGCAATCATATCCTCAAATGGTATTATTTTTGGCAAAATTTCGACTTTTGTATGTGATTCAATAGCCCGATTTGAAAAACTTGAGTGGATATGTTTATAGTAGTGTTTTTATTATGTAAAGAAGGTTTAATATTATGTTGTTTTGACAATCTATCAAATTTCACTTTCCGACGTTTTGTAAAAACGTCAAACGTAATGAATCAATCTTTTTATTTGTAGATTTAGTCAACCAGAGAAGTCTGCGGTAGCGGAACATGCTTTAAATAATTTAAATCATAACATTCAGGTTTGATAATCTAGAAATTTGATATGCTCTTTTTCCAAATAAACAGCTTGGGTGTCTGAGTGTGCACCTTCTTGCATGTCTAGGATCAGCATTCGAACTTTGTAAAAGTTTTTAGAATATATCGTTATACTTCGCAATGTTTCCCATATACATTTTAATCGCTTACACTTAATACTCAAAAGTGTATTATTTTTCCTTCTGTAAGGGTACAACAAAGTTTTGTTGTTATGTATACATTCTGTGAATCAACAAATCAATTTCATTATTTATGCAAAATACATTAAATTATACTACATTGAAAAAGTTGTAACTTTTCTAAAATATTCTGTCAAAAGTTCAATCTAGAAAAATTTGACTTTTAAACAACTTAATTGAACCTTAAGCAAAAAGGAATATTCTAATATGTGTTAAGCGATTGTACGAGTAAGATAAGTGATCACGTACCGTAAAACAGTTTTTTTTGGAAATTTTAAACTAATGTCATTTTGTGTTATGAGAAATTTTCATATTACGTGATTGCTATAGGTTTCCGAACCCGAATATGTGTCCGGGGCGTCAAAACTTGGGAGCTGCATGTTAACTATAGATGAGAAAAATATTAATGTGTTAAATATAAAATTAATAGAAAATTTCACGTAATTTCGTTCGCCTGAAATTACAGTACGTAGCGTATTTATACCCTTTATGTTATAAAAGCTAAAAATATTTACAATTCTTGTTGATTATAAAGAAATTATCAGAAAAGAGCGGTATGTTAAACTAAAAAACCGTTTTTCTTTTTCAGGCAGAGCGGAAACTCTCAACATGAATTTCCACACATATCACAATATTTAAAGGTTTATGAGATATGGAAGATACGACAATCTATAAGTACATGTATAATTAAACTGTTGTTTAATGTAATAGATACTAGTTTATCGTAAATTGATTATCGAATCGAAACAATGGAGCTTAAATAAAATAAATATTTAATTTATTCAAAAAGGCTGTATATTGAATAAATAAAATGTATCAAATTTGAATGTATTCGATAGTATAATTATTTATGTTATTGCTGTATGAAAGTAATTATTTGAATCAATAACATAAAATGGCATTCGTTAAGCTCATAACTTCAATGAAAGAGTTTTATAATAATATCTTTGAATAACTGAACTAAATAACTTCAAAAATCAAGAATTAAAAAATCGTTTTAATGGCTATTAATGATGTACTGAAATCTTTGTTATCATAAAATACATGTAAAATTATGCTTTCTGTACGCTGACAGGATAACAATTATGTTTTGTGTAGCGCATAAACCTTTTGTTATGACGGTCGATGAAACATAATTCTGAAGTTATGCCAACTATGGATTTAGCTTATTTAGAACACAGATAAATATTTTTTATTATTATTTTATAGCTTACATTATTTAATTTGAGTTATGTGCGTGTTTTTTTCCAGAATGTCTAGCCGTGACAGAAAACTGCATGGTTACCAATACAACACAAAAAAAACTGGAAAAAAGCAAGCCGAAAGGCAAAAGCAATTGGCGCGTTAAACAACTATATCCAGACTCTGAGAATCCAACCACAAACCTGGTTATAAAAAAAAATACGGAATCGTCAGAGAATGTCGAATGGACGAAATTTCTAAATCAGTTAGAACTGAGTACATCTTGACACTACCATCACCAGACGGAAGCGATATAGCTCAGAATTGTAGGAGACGACAAAGGAAGTTTTTTAGTCAGACATTTTAGCTCACATTTTTATACACGAATTTTAAATAATGAAGTTTTACAAGACTGGCTAATGTACTCTTTTAACAAAACTGCGTTTACAACTTCTGTTGCAACATTTTCGGTTGTATAGTTAGTTCTTTTTCAAATGAGTGCTTTAAAAGGTGGAAGTTCCTCGACAAAACTTTAAAAGAGCATGATATATCCAAAAGTGTGTACCCCATGTCAGTCGGAGAGGTACCACCACCCTTACCATGGGGTCCTTAATTTTGGGTCTCCGATTTTCTAAGCTACGTAGGGCAACCGATCACATTCTTTCTTAACCTTAATATATTCTCATCCTATTCTTGCTTTCGCCATCACTGTCTTCCTATCCAAAATTTAAAAAAAAAAGTGGTTGTGGTTTTTAAGGTAATAAATACAGGACATAAAATTCTGCCCAGTTCGGATGTCCGCAGGAGCAGAGCCCAAGCGACCTCGATCATCGAAAGTACTCACTTTCTGGTCTACTATTGCAACATCCTCGTTATCAGGTCTAATCTTAACGCTGTTCACCAACATCTTGAACAATTACAACCTGACATTTCGTTTCTATCTGAAACACAAGTCTCCTCTGAAAGCTCCGATTCACCCGACTTGCAGTTTCCCCAATACAATCCACACCCTAACTTTCCATACAAGGGAAGTGTGAGTGCCTATGTCAAGAACAACATCTTTTGCAAGAGCGTTTCCTCTTTGAAGAATAAAAAAAATGACGTGATTTGGTTTAAACATTCTAGTCCTAAATTTGTGAAATTCTGCTGTTACATTTATAGGTCTCTTAATGATAGTAACTTTGAAAACCTTTTCGATTGCCCTGGTTTAAAAGTTGACTATCTTCTGTCTCAGTTTCCATCTTGCGATATCTCAATTCTGGGAGATTTCAATGTTGAGAACTCTAATTGACTTCAATTTTCATCTACTGCTAATCCTGATGGTCATAGTGCTGAAACATTTGCTATTGCCTTTGATCTCACACAAATGATTTCTGAACCCAGAAGAATCCCCGATAACCCTAACCATACTTCACATCTTCTAGATCTCTTTCTTACATCAAACCCACTTGTTTATAAAACTTCAGTTATTCCCCACTAGATCCATTGTGACCAAATAACTTCTGCTGTTCCTAATTCCCTCTGTTGTTCGCAACACTGATAAAACCTTATGGTGCTTTAAGTCAGTTACGGGATTTTCTTGCATCCTTTTAATGGCATCAGTATTGTTTTAAGTCGTCCATATCTTGGGACATGACTCTTTCAGTAACTGAAGTCACCCACATGGGCACGGATTTATACATTCTCAGAAAATCTTAATCCGATAGGTCATGCTCGTCCCCGACCTTGGTTTAATTAGGTTTGTGTTGATACACTATCTTTGAAAAATAGATTTTATACTAAATGGAAATCTAATAAAACAGTCGAGAGTCATGCAGACTACGTTGGTGTAAGAAATACCTGCAAAAGTGTTGTTACTGAAGCTAAAGAGTTGTTTGAATAACGAAAATGGAATGAACTAGCTGCATCTCTTTTGGGCAGTCGTAAATTTTGGTCTATAGCCAAAGCCATCAGTAAAAATTGATATATCTTAATTGCCCCCATCATATCATTTGACGGGTCAGTAGTTGCTGATTCTGTAGACAAAGCCAATCTTTTGTGGATTTATTTGCACGAAACCCGTATCTTAATGATTTTGGAAAAGATGTGCCCCTATACAACTCTTCTTCATACTCTATGAAACCAATTCATTTTCGGTACAGACTCCTAAAATCGGTCATCAGTAAGCTTGATCTCAATAAGGCGATCCCGCAAACTACCGACGAATTACCAACAACTCCATTTTGACTAAAATCATGGAAAAAGCCATCAATCAGCAACTGCTCTCTTTCCTTGAAGGTAACTAACTCATTAGTGACCACCATTATGGTTTTAGGTAAATTCGTTCAACAGATGATCTTCTTTCATATGTGATCCACATTTGGAACAATAACTTAGAACAATCCGGTGATACAGTTGCAATCGCTTTAGATATCTCAAAAGCATTTGCCCAAGTTTGGCATAAATGTTTACTTACCAAGCTCACCTCGTTTGGGTTAAACGATCAATTGTAACGCCTACACTTTTTCTGCTATACGTAAACGATCTTATTTCTTTAAAGATTAACCCGATTTATTACTTTGCTCACTATAGCACTCTTTCTTGCAGTTCATCTCAGTCTACTTCTAATGGTAATCCACCTTCTATCCCAAGTCAAGACATTAAAGCTAAAATGGCAATTTCAATCAATACATACATTCAACGTACCTATCCTTGAGCGGGGAAGTAATAATCTAAATTTAATGCTAATAAAACCGCGTTGCATTGTGCCCGCCCAAAAAAACATCGATCATTTCCTGTTGTAAGTATGGACGGGTATCATCTTCTGTCAACCACTGAAACAACTGCTCGTAAAATATGCTTTTTGTCAGATAGATCTAAGCAGTACTTAACCTTCTGACAACTCTTTCTGCTGTATAAGGTCCAAATTCGACCTCTCGATATCGTTGATGGTATTAAAAAAAAAGCGATTAGGCTTATAAATGACCCGTTCTTAACTTAGACGTACGTAGTATTGCTTCTGGTCTTTCTTTGCATTATCGGTATTACAATGGCTATTGCGCTGCTGAATTATATTCTTTGGTGTCGTCTCGAGCCATCTTTGTTACGAATACTCGGTTCGATCATTCACACCATCAATACGCAGTACAAATCACCACTTGTTGAACCAAACAGCGGCAATCCACATTTTTCTACACGGCTTCTAAACTCCGGAACGATCTCCCTAGCTCCTGTTTTCCTCTCACTCATGATATGAAAAAATTTAAAGTAGACGTTCATAGGCATCTCTTTGTAATTCAATATCCTTCCTAAGTTTTTCTGAGTGCTTTAGCACGGTAGACTAAACTAAGCCTGTTCAGGACTAGAATTGTTTAAAAATAATCATACTCAGGCCCAAAATCATGGCTAAAAATGAACCAAAAAATTAAGTGTAGACCATAGCTGCGACTTCTCGAATGATTGGATCGAAGTGATTCTAAGAATCGTAGTAATTACTAAAATGCTCGATAAAAGTTATAATAACAGTTACTTCTTAAAAAAGAAACTAAAGCTCACTATCTCGGGCAAAATATACAAAACGAGATAATAGATCTGCTTGATCAAAGTTCAAAATTTATATCACAACGAAACTAGGGCACCCTGTTCTATCGTTATGATTTGAATATTTTTAATATAAGGAGTAGAGATACGGTTTTGAGATTTTCACATCCCTGTACTACTTTTTCCAATATATTACAATCCCGTAATCATATTTTCAATATCTCCCTCAGTTTTCGTGAAAAAGTAAAGAAAACCGGTAATTCTTTATTTTCAATTCCTCCCAATAACTTCTTTTGTGTTAAATGTGTTGAAAATATAAACATTTGTTCTTATATAGTTTTTTACGTTCTTGCGTTTAAATATTTCACACAGTACATAGTAGGCTTTGAAATTGTTGATGCACTATCCAAGTATATATATATATATATATATATATATATATATATATATATATATATATATAGAGAGAGAGAGAGAGAGAGAGAGAGAGAGAGAGCGAGCGAGAGAGAGAGATGGGACGATTACAGGTAAAAAGTAATCGATTACATTTGCTGTAATCAGTAATCACGGGCGATTACTTTTTTAGAGAGTAATAGGTAATCGATTACAATTTACGTGTAATTTGTAATCGTTTTCGATTTGTGATCATGATTACCGCACTCATAAAAGCACGATTACTTTGTGTAAATCACGATTACTTTGTGTAAGCGCGATGACTTTGAGTAATCACGACTAGGTTATATAAACATGATTACTTTGGGAACATGTGATAAGAAATGTTTTTATCGATTCTGGTTTTGTCTTTGATTTGTTTACATTAGATCGATTTTGTTGAAGTGGAAATTGACTGCATATTTGTGATTGACAGATTGTGTGTTTTTAAATTGGACAATATTCACGAAAATAGTTTATTTTAACAAAAAAGAAGTACCGATCAGTCTAAGTTCTGACCGTCTGTTCTGAGTAAGTATTAAACTAATTAATTATTTATAGTGCGCACTTCGTGGGCGTTATTTTTGGGTGCTCATGACTTATTCTGTGATCTGTCTGTAATATGTTGAAGAGTCTAAATTGTTATATGAAGAAAAGGTCACGAGTATGACATCAGACTTAGCGCAAGTAACCTGGTGTGACTTAGAATTAGATGAAAACATATTCTCCAAGTACCCAAAAAAGTAATCGTTTTTATAATCGGTATTGCGAATACTTCGCGATTACAAAAGTAGGGGACACCGGGGTTGGTTGTGATAGAGGTTGGTTGTTACACACGCTTTTGCACTCGCTGTATAGATGTCAGCCGCGTCAAGATCATCTCAATAGAACAAGCGTTAGTCCTTGTGTGTTAGTATGTTTCTAACTTTGAACGGAGACGTATAACGTGTGTTTGGCATATTTTGGTATGTTAAATATTGTTTTACAAAGCGACTTTAGTTTTAGTTATTACTGGTATTGTGGTGTCAAAATACTAATTCAGGTATGTTCTTTCTTATTTAAATAACGTTATTCAACTATTTATTAAAGTGTGGGCAGTCCTCAGACAACACAACAAAAATGTGCTTGGGGGGGTTGGTTGTGACTGTCACAACCTGCCCTGTATAATGTGATTGCTAAGTAGGTATATAAGTAATATCTGTCTTTTTAATTTATTTTAGAATTAATAATGACGTATAAACGGAAAACCAACCGAGGAAAAACACCCTCGGACGTTTTTGAACGAGCACCCCATGAAGTTTTGGAAAACAAGAAGTCTCTTCGGGTAGTGACCGCCGATTCCAAATTAACTACATGGCGTTACAGAGATTTTGTAAAAAGTTCCAAAAGCGAAGTAATGATGTTAAGTTTTCTGTTGTAAATTTAGATGTCTCTAGATCGAAAATCTTTATTTCTAGGTTTGGAACAACCATTGTGTATAAGGTATAAACGAAATCGCCAAGTTTTATCAGATCAAATGGAAAATTAATTAGCAGAATACCTGATTTATCAATCCAAATTATACTTTCCACAAAAGAAGTTCGTAAGTTAGCTTACGAATTTGCTGTGAAAAATAATATAGCTGTCCGTAACAACTGGATCAGAGATAAAATCGCCTCTGCTGACTGACTTACCAGTTTTCTCAAGCGACATAATACGTTAACCCTCAGGACTCCTAAATCAACTAGTCTCAGTCGCGCTACTAGTTTCAATAACACAAACATGAATGATTTCTTTTCACTTCTACAAGAGGTGGTGGATCGTTACAAATTTGAACTCCTGGATATGTACACTGTAGATGAAATGGGCATAACTACTGTGCAACAGCCACACATAATTATTGCTAGAAAAAGCATAAAACAAGTGAGTTGTAACCTCCGTTGAGAGGGGTGCCCTGGTAACATTTTGTTTCGCTGTTAGTACCAGCGGAAACTCAATTCCCCCTATGTTCTTGCTTCCGAGAAAAAACTGCAGGGACTATTTTGTTAATAGCGGTCCCACAGGATGCATTGGATTCGCTAATCCGTCGGCTTGGATGACAGAAGATGGTTTCTTAATATATTTAAAACACTTCGCCGAGCATGCTGGGGTATCTCGAGAGAAACCGGTTCTCTTGATATTAGATAATCATAAGTCTCATCTCTCATTACAAGGTATTACTTTTTGTAAAGAAAATGGAGTTGTCGTAATTTCTCTACCACCACACTGCTCCTACAAACTCCAACCATTAAGTGGGTCAGTATATGGGCCTCTTAAAAAATATATCACTAGTGCTTGCGACTCATGGATGCGCAATCATCCAGGGAAAACAATGTCAATTTATGGCATACCCTCTATTGCGAGAGACGCTGTTCCTCTCGCAACAACGCCAAAAAACATTCAAGCTGGGTTTGCAGCTGCTGGAATTTTTCCCTTCAATAAAAACATATTTTCCGACGATGATTTTTTTCCTGCAGCCGTTACAGATCGTCCAAAGTCGGAAAATAATTTGGAAGTAGACGTAGTTATTACTCCAGAAATGCAGAAAACAAGCCAAAGCAATTACATTGAAATTCATATTACCCCTAACCATTCACCACCTAAAGCAGGTTCACCTCTGGTAGCACCTGAAAATTTACCTGGACCTTCGGGTATCAAGTCATTTAAAGGTGGTAGGCATGTATACTCCATGCCAGCGGGGAGGTACCACCACCCTTACCATGGGCTCCCATTCGGATGTCCGGGAGGGCAGGGCCCAAGCGATCACGGTCATCGAAAGTATCAACTTTCAGATTCACTAGTGCAACATCCGCGGTATCAGGTCTAATCTTAATGCTATTCACCAACATCTTGAACAATTACAACCTGATATTTTGTTTCTATCTGAAACACAAGTCTCCTCTGAAAGCTCCGAGTCGCCCGACTTGCAATTTCCTCAATACCACCTCCACTCTAACTTTCGATATAAAGGAGGCGTATGTGCCTACATCAAGGACAGAATTGCTTGCAAGAGGGTTTTTTCCTTAAAAAATAAAAATTTTGACATGATTTGGTTTAAACATTCTGGTCCTAATTCTACTGTTGCATTTATAGGTCTCCTAATGACAGTAACTTTCAAGACTTCTTCGATTACCTTAGTATGAAAGTTGATTATCTCCTGTCTCAGTTTCCATCTTGCGATATCTCAATTGTAGGCGATTTCAAGGTTCATAACTCTAATTGGCTTCAGTTTTCATCTACTACAAATCCCGCTGGTCATAGTGCAGAAACATTTGCTATTCTATGTGATCTCACACAAATAATTTCTGAACCCACAAGGATCCCTGATAACCCTAACCATACTCCACACCTTCTAGATCTCTTTCTTACATCAAACCCTCTTGTTTATAAACTTCCGTTTTTTCGCCTTTATTTTATTTTATTTATTTTATTTTATTTTATTATATATATATATATATATATATATATATATTATTTTGATTTAAATATCCACGATCATTGTTATGTTCCATTATTTTTAATCAATTTCCACCGTGCATTGTAGAAATTTTTATATGTTTCTACGTTTCGGGTTCGCAACTTTGAACCCTTTATCAAGAAATACATTAAATTGACAACTTATTTTTGTGACATAAATTTGTTCTTAGAACTTAGTAGAAAAATGGCGGAGAGTCGCCATTTTGTAAAATAATTCTAATGGGATCATATGGCAAGTAATACCTCATTTTCAATGACATCAACAATATTAAAATGTCACTACTGATTTATGAGTTTCAACCCAAAAACCTTAAAACATGAATTGACGATTTTTTATTGAAACTCATGAATCAGTAGTAATATTTTAATATTGCTGCTTTCGTACTTGCCATGTGATCCCATTTAAAAGTATTTTATAAAATATCGGCTGTCCGCTTTGTTTAATAATTACGTCACTGAATACCATCAAAAACGTTGTATATGTGCTTTAGTTCGATTTCCCATTTTTTCAGTTGTATATCTCACGTATATATATATATATATATATATATATATATATATATATATATATATATATATTTATTTATTTATTTATGTATGTATACAGCGTCGGCCATTAAAATTGGGTACATACGGGAATCTCTTTGCATACGTTTTTCAACATAGCTCCATTGACTTCTGCTGTGCAATTTCTTATAAACAATTCTAACTGCTCTACATTATGAAATGGGCGTTGTTTATATACATTATTTTTGAAATAACCCCATAAAAAAATTATATGAGGTAAGGTCGGGACACCTAGCAGGCCAAGGTTTATCTGAATATCGACCTATCCACTGTTCACCAAATTCTTTGTGCAGCAACCGCTGCACTGCACGTGTAGAATGAATTAAAGCTCCATCATGTTGGAAGAATAAACCGATGCGCTGTCGTAAAGGTAGGTTGTCGACAAATGAAGATTTCTCAGTTGTTAAAAAGGTTAAATAACGTTTACTGTTTAAATTTTGTCTAAATTTAAAATACCACGCCATATATTTACTTTAAAACTATATTGGTTTTCAGCTTCAATAATAAAATTGGGATTGTGATCTACCCACCTCCTGCAATTCTGTGAAGTAACGGTACCATTCGAACTGAAAGTAGCTTCATCGGAAAAGAGCACATTTTTAGAGAAATATCGATTTTCGTCTAGCATTCCCTGGTACCATGCACAAAAATCAAATCGGGCAGTCTCGGAGCACAAATTTTGGTTTATAAGGATGAAGATGATTATTCGTTAAACTTCGTCTCTCGGAGGTTTCAGTAACTTCTGTGATGTCCGTTATAACTTTCGTCGAAACTTTTGGTGTTTCGGTGACATTCAATACAACATTATAAACATTCTCTTCCTTTGCAGTTACAGGACGAGTGTAAGAAGCTTTATTGTATCGCTTTTTAACTGAACCAGTATTCTTAAACTTTTTTAAGTTCTTTGGAACTGCAGTAAAGCATACGTTTTTGCCTGGATGCCTTTCATTGAATATTTCAGCTGGTTCTATAGTACTGCGATAATGATCACCACATATCAATACTAACTCTATTTTTGCTTGTATACTCAGAGTTGGGGCCATTACTTTTATTATTGAAAAGTAAAACTAACAAAATATGGCACTTATAAAGCTCTCAACACGTTACTTGCTATGACAACTGTAAATATTTTTCCAAAGTTGCCTGTTACAAAATAAAACAGCTAATGCAAGGTTTACCTGAAGGTAGACACGTTGAATTTTGAAAATATCGTTTTTTATAAAACTATTCGTTGATTTAATATTTTTCTGATATACTCAAATGTGGGAAAAAGAAAAATAGGTACAGTTAGCGACACGACCACACGGTATTTTTGATTAAATTTATGTTCCTTAAGGGTTTATTTCACAAGAAATTCGACTAATTTGATATAAAACATGTAATTTAGTTAAATAAAGTTTATTTTTAAAATAAAATCATTTTTTATTTTCTTTTAATAGTAAGGGTAAAGTCTGTATTTTTTTTATTTGCTAAAAAATCGGTGGATTCTAAACAATTTTTTTAGTAAAGTTTTTCTATATCTTGTCAAATTAACCCATTTTTCTTAAATTCTCCCTAAACCGATGATCGCATGTCGTGTCAAAATACATTTTTTGGTTATCGGACATGCACAAACGATCCCCAGAGAAATTTTTTTAAAAATAACAGTAATTAAAAATTCTCCAATATGTAATGGCAAAGATATTAGCAAAATACGCCTTCTTTTCGTAAAAACATTTGAAAAAATTAAATACGTACATTCTGATAATGCTAATTATGATAAAAATTATTTCTGTATGTAATTCTTCCCATTTTTATGTTTTTTGCGGAACTTTTTAGTATAACATAATAACAAGTGAATTCACCGGATTAAAAAAATCAAAAGTGCTATTATTTAATTAATTGGTCAGTAGACCAACCTATGACATTAAAATTAAAGTCCTGATAATAGTAACAAATTTTAATAATAAATTATTTAGAAAAAAATTACCGTTGATCAAAAGAACTATCAATATTATTCAAATTGTTCTCTATTTTTATCAATGTGTAAGTGGCATCTCTTTGTTAGAGCATTAATTAAATAAATTGGATGGTCCTGCAAATACTGAAATATAGAGTGCGTAGCTTCTACCAGTTGTGCGTGATTTTGAACGTATATTTTTTCTGTTAAAAATCCTCTTATTTCTAAAATGTTTATATCTGGCGACCTTGCTAGCCATGGTATAGGTCAGTTTGTGTCTAATAAACTGTTTGGAAAATTGTTTTCCAGTTTTCTTATTTGTGGAGCATAGTGAACGAGAGCATCATCCTGTTGGAAATATATATTTTATTAAGGTTTATTAATGGAAAATTGTCCAATAAAGGATTTATATTGGTATCAAATAAATTAAAGTATCTTTCACTGCTTAGATTTCCATAAAAAATTTCAAATGCAATTTGTGTATTTAGCATAAAGCAAGGAACATTAAATCCAAAACATCCCTACGCTTGAGCTAATGTGGGACTCATCCGACAAACTAATGTTTTTAGCAAAATTTACATTTTCATTGATCATACTAAGATATTATTTACAAAACGCAAGCTGTATTCCCCGATCTCCCTGAAAGAACATGAATACGATTAATTCTTCTTTCTCGGCAAGGTATATTCGAATTTGCCTCTACTATTGCCATAAAGTTAAAACGTTAATAATAATAATGTAATATTGTTTCAAATCTTATTCATAAATGTTTAACCATTTGATACCCAAAATTCAGACCAACCAACATCAAAAAAATATATTTGCATACCTTAACAATAACTACAAAGAAGTTTATTATGAAAATAATTTTAAAACGCGTAGATTAATTTTATAATAACAAAAAATGGGAAATAAACAATGAAAAGTACATATCCATTCCTTATATTAATACAAAAGGTATAATTTATAAAACAATTTCAAAATTTAATGTAAAACATGTATTTATTCCACAAAATAAATACAATATCTTACATTCAAAATTAAAATGTTAAATTAGTAAAGAATCTGAAACTAATACTATTTATCAAATACCCTGTAAGAATTGTAAGTTAACCTATATCTGCACTTCGTTACAACGTTTAAAAAATCGAAACACACAACACAAATCGGCCAAAAAGTTCGTCTTTGGCACAACATTCAAATAAATTTCAAACATACATTTGACTATAACAATACCAAAATTTTAGAAAAAGGAAGTAACTATAAACGAATCATTATGTATAAAAATTCTTTGCGATAATGTTTGTAACAATAAAAAAGATACTGAAATTTATTTTGGTTATATTTAAACAAATCTGCATAGTCAATAGTTGTCAGCTAATTTGTCACCTTTTTAAACATTTTTGTCTTTAAACAATGAAATATATCACAGTTTATTAATTAAACACAGTTAACAACAATAGATCCAAAATAATCGGTCTGATTGATAGAAATGTGCTTATATTTTTTTTTTAACATTGACTGTTGTTTTAATGTTTTGCACGTCCTCGAGGACAGCGGTTGATTTACAGTCACCTTTCTATTTTGTAAATTATATTTTCCATAGTTTTAAATAACCATGTAATTTAAAACTTATTCGTTCATAACAAAAACTTAAAATAACCATGTAATTTGTTCCGGTAAAACAACGTAAAAAACAATTTATGTAGCTATTATTTTTTTTATGTAACTCGACAGTATAAACCCTAAGATACACGTTTATTTTTGAAAATGAGAGAGATGGAGACAGAGAGATCAAGAGAGAGTGTGAGAGGAAAAGAGGAAGGGAGGCAGTGGGAAAAGTGAGTGAGAGAGAAAAAGGGCGAACAGCAAGAGAGGGGAGAGAAAGAGGGAAGACACGATATATGTGTAAAACAGGAATCTGTTAATTCTAAGACGACAGACAAACACTAGGTGGAGTTGGAGTACCACAATGGATAACCAGAGATCTGTAAGCTAATTGTAAGCTTATTGATAATCATTAGATGCCACTGATGAAAGACCCTCCGTAAAGTCCCTAGATTAGCAGAGTACCGCAATTCGGTTGTTCACTACTTTGGAGGTAAAATCGCTGCCGGTGACGTCACGTACCTCATTGGACTGTGATTTGGGTTATTTTTGTTTGCGGTCAATTTCTGTGTTTTCATAATAATCTTATATAGATACAGACAAATTGATAAACTAATGCCGGGTTGTTATGTTCCTGGATGTAACAACGGAAGTGAACGTGGTTACCGGACGGTTAAGATTTCTAGTAATAAAAACAATGTGGCGAGAACAAAATTGTGGATTGACTTCATTAACCGAGATGTGTTGCCGCCCAAAGTATGTATTTGTGAGGTACTTACTTAGTACATGTTTAATCATCGGAAGTACAACTACTAAATTAGTGTAAATTGCAGGCACATTTTGATGATATGATGATATGAACTTGACCTAAAAGACAAAAAAAAGTTGTTCCGACGATTACTGTTAAACAACTTAACAATGGGAATCGTAAAAGAAAAATGTCTGATGATGGTTTGTATGTTTAAAAACCATATTACTGTTGTTATAATGTGAAAAATTTACAGGTCACATAAAGTTCAATAATCCTGAAGAAATTCAGCAGGCCAGCTTACCATCCACCATGTGTTATCAGGTAAGTACTAGCAGGGAATTGCTGCAAATGTGGTACTTCCATCAAAATGAATTTATAAAATTTCCAATTGCTTTTATTACAATTTATTTAATCATAATGTACACAAATATTGTAGCGTTGTGACAATGATAAATGAATATAGGATACTATTTAACTGTTTTTAATTGTGTATTGCATGAGGGCCACAAGCCAGTAATGCTGAGATCTGTATCCTAACAACTTGCAATTCCAAAGACTGCAGCAGAAGGTAAGAGCTGCTGATTTATCTGCTAAAAAGCCAACTACGACAGGTTGAAGAAAAGTTTGCATTAGTTTTTAATAGTGATCAAACACATATGTTAAAATACAAGAACAATCAAGGACATAAATTGTCTAATGAAACTGTACAGAGAGCTCTCAAGCTGTATATGGTTTGTGGTCCAAAAGGCTATGAAGAACTTTGCAGGCAACATTATCCTCTTCCTAGTATTCGTACATTGCAGCATATAAATCGGCATTGTACGCTTCATACAGGTGTTAGAAGATATATTCAAACTTCTTCAACTAAAAGTAAAAACCATAAATTATAATTTAATCTTATACACTTCTGTAATGTGTAATTTGAATCTAGGTAAATGCGTTTAAAGATCAAGAAAAACATGCTTCCTTGTTGTTGGATGAAATGGCAATAAAACCTTGTCTACAATATGATAATTAAACAAAGACAGTGATAGAGAGACCCACCATGATGCTTGCAGGGAATAAGGATGGTTCTGCAAAACTGGCTACACATGCCTTGCCATTTATGTTAGCAGAAACCAGTACGAGATGGAAACAAACTGTTCCTTATGAATTTACTGCAGCTTCTTATAGTGCTGAAGAATTCTCATGATACTAGATTAGCTATATCTGACATGGGACCAGCAAACCGCGGTTTCTGGCGTTTGCTTAATATTACTGCTGGGTGTCATGAAAAAATCAAAGACTACTGTATGTATTCAAAAACATTGCTACAAGTTTGGTGCGTCATAAACAATTCACCATTTCGACTACAATTATGAAGAAATACAAATTGCCTTCGGAGTACATATAAATTGCGGTCATAAAGCGCGTGTTTGAACTTGATTCTCACGATGAGATAATAATGGCATATCGCCTAAAGTAATATATGTTTCAGCCTGGTCATTTTTTAAAAATAGATGTTAACAGCATATGCTCTTTTTCACTATGACACTGCTGCTGCCATTAGTTACCACATTTCAAAAGGCACTCTTCCCACCATACATGAAACTACAGCATGGTTTTGTAAAAAAACATATAAGTGGTTCAGCATCATAACTTCACGATCTAGTCAGCTAGGATTGTCTTATAATAATGCTGAAGTCTTTGGAGAAACCATTTTAAACAGTTTATGGACACTATGTATAATATGACTGTTGAAAAAGGAGACTGGAAACCATTTCAGACTGGGGTTTTGTTGGCAACCTAAAATTTGTTGGAAATACAGGAAGAGTATTTACAAACCCATGCCTTTCGTTTTGTGTTACCAGGGAGACTAACTCAAGACGCATTTGAAAATTTATTTTCAGTGATCCGCAGTCGAACACGTGATATTACAGTTGCCTTGCGGTTAATAACCTTATCACAATATGAATGTCAAGTTGTTCGAGGTAATTATTTCACTGACAGTAGAACACACTTAATCACTTATTGTAAAGATCAACATCACAACGGAAGATCAGCAGGATAAAATGGAAATTTTATAGTTCTCGGAAATGGAAATGGACGAACATAACACCAATCTGGATGAAGCTGTTAAACGGTCATTATATTATTTATTGGGGTCTGTGATATTTTCTTTAAAGAAGAAAAACAAGTGTGTGAAATGTATTGAATCTCTAACAGTGCCACCAAATAATGGAATCATTAAAAAAATATAAGGAGAAATTACTAGAGAATAAGGTAAATTAAGAGGTAATTACAAAAACATTTTTATTTACCGTTAAATTTAATGCAGACATTTGTCATCCCAATATTATAGATGATATTGTCACGCTGTATTTAAGAAGCAGGGTTTTCTTAGCCTTAAAGAGTCACAGTGATGTAGAAGTCAGGAAAATGAGTTGTTCAGACAATACTCGTAGCAGTAGAAGTATCGCAATGCGAGTCCTTATTAAAAATTTCTCTCTTATTTTTCCTTGAAGCTAGTGTGCAACTTTCTGGGTGGCTAAAGACTGATTCATTATTGTGATATTTTCAAATGTACCGCCGAATATATGGAGGTAAAATGACGTCAATTGCGATACTCTGTTAATCTAGGGACTTTAGTGTCCGGGGAAAGTTTTGGAACTCAGGCGGACCTCCATGAAATAGCAGACAAGGTGAGGGGATACTAATCAAGCAAGCGGGTTCTGTCGCGAAAACATTCATATGTCTATTTGTTTCTCATAGTACTTGTTCCCAAGCCTTTAAATTGATAGCTGAGGCTTTCTGTTTGTATAAAACGAATGCGGAGAGATTTTAACATTTAATACGTTATTAAAACAATTTAATTATGATCCAAATTAATTCACAGACGGCTAGAAGTTTATCTTATTCTATAATTCTATACATTAACAAATACAGGCCCGTTTTAGTTATGATATATGATATAGAGAAAAACTATGTATCTTTAGTGATTAATTACAATATGTGTAATATTGTAAAGTGATAAACGTTTATTTACAAACTTGATATATAGAATACTATTCTATTGCTTTTATTAGTTTCTATAAACAATGTTTTTACTACATTATTAATAGAGGCTTTGTTGTTTTAAAACAAGCATTGATTGCAACGCATTTATTATCATTTTAATGAAAAGAAAGAAGTCACATTCATTGCACCAATGTTTATATAATTATTTTGGTTTTAGATTAATTCAGCTGACACTTTATGTGTAATATTGACATACATGTATTATCAATTCTTAAATATCTACTGTGAATAATACATTTAGTATGTTTTCTCGTGAATATAACATAGTAAAAAATTTGGATGCCTTTTAAACAAATTTACATCATTAAAGCTACCCAATTGAGTAATTATTAAGTTTTAGATAACGCTACCTGTGTTTTATATACTTAATAAAATAATAGAAAAAATTGTCATTGTATTTAATGTCATTCCTACTTTATCTTGGAAAATGTTATCTTAAGTACATTGTATATTTGGAGATGTTCTACCTTTTTATTACTCAAACTATTTTTAAATTATTTATATTGTGACTGTTTTAATCGATATTGTACGACACAAGAATAATACTTTCAGATACCTACATAATTATCGTATTATCATACATTTACAGTATGATTTCTATGTTATAAAATTTTGCTGGATTTTAATGGTCACAGTATGGTTAAGGCAGGATTATCATATCATCCAAATTAGTCTGTAACGCATTTATACAATAAACATTCGCAAGACGTTAACGGAAAGAATGTCTCAAAATATAAAACACTGTAGAGCTAATCTGTCGCCTGAAACTAATAATCAGTATTTTGATAATTTAAACATCAGTTTACAAGATATTCATGCCTCCAACATTGTGAACTAGGATGAGACTAACCTATCCGACGATCCTGAGAGGTTGAAAGTTGTTTGCAAGAGAGGTATCAAACGGGTCGATCTGATCATAGATTACAGTAAAGCATGCACATCCGTAATGATAGCTGCCAGTGGGTCCGGACAATTATTAAAACCATATGTTGTGTATAAGGCGGTTCACTTATATCCAACTTGGGTGGAAAACGGACTCGAAGGCACGGTATATAATATAAGTGGCTGGTTTGACGGCGAGGTATTTGAGAACTGGTTTCAAGAAGTTGGTATGCCTTATTTAAAAAAATGTGATGGAAAAAAGGTATTGATAGGTGACAACATATCTAGTCACATCTCCTTACATGTTATCCAAGAATGCCGAAACAATGATATAATATTCATCATATTACCTCCCAATGCCACACATTTACTACAGCTCTTAGATGTGGCATTTTTAAAAAAAGCTGGCGTAAAATTTTAACTGACTGGAAAATCAAGAATAGAGGGGTTATACTAAATCGGAGTTTCCAAGATTGCTTGCAAAGGCTTTGGAAGAACTTGGGTTAAAGTTAAAGACCAATATTGAATCAGGCTTCAATGCTTCTAGCCTTATTCCGTTAGATAGAACCGTTGTTCTTAAGAAAATACCAAACGAATACACAAAGACTGATGATGTCTCTAAGAACTGGTCTGCAACGTTTTTAAAATTTTTGCGTGACAGCCGGATAAGTGAAAATGAACCGCGAAGAAAAAAGGAAAAAAGCTCAACGTTCCTCCAGGTCAGGGCGTTACAACAGGAACATTATCTACAGATGAGATGCTAGTGGACGATGAAATTCTTAGAGATGAGGTGCTAGAAGAAGAAGAGACTGACAATCAAGAAGTAGAAACCTGCAGCAACCAAGGAAGTGAGAAAGAAGAGACAACTTTTGTGCCAGACGAGTATGTGCTTGCCCAATTTAAGAGTCCTAATAACAAAACAGAATACTAAGTGGGCAAAATTACTACCGTTGTTGATAATTCATTACTTGTTAATTTTTTGAGAAGCAAGGACTCAGCTAAACATAAAAGGTACTTCTTTTACCCAGATATAAAAGATGAAAGTATTGTCAATGTAGAAGATGTGATTATGAAAATGAAGACTCCAATTGACCTACGTAGAAATCCATTTGTTTTCTCTAAACTACCAAAAGTGATCTTAGAGTAGGGATTTATATAGTTAAATAGGTTTTTTTCTATTTGTCAATTTAGGTTTTTCGGTTTTTTATCAAAAAGTTTCCTGTATTTCTTTAAATATTTTGTTTGATTTTATTTTCGATTTTTGTGCATAATAAAATATATGTTTTTTTTTGCCTTCAACTTATTGACATCCTCCCGTACATATGTACGTAGTACCTGTGCCATATATGTGTAAAACTGTTCGAATTCATCCCTATCTATGTCTAAAATGAAAAAAAAAGCGTTATCTAATGCATGTTCACATTCGCCCCACCCATCGGGGTGAATTCGAACAGGAAACAAATGTATGTATATATATATATATATATATATATATATATATATATATATATATACTATATATGCATATGTGTAATTTTGAAAATATACCGAACTAGTAGCCAAAGGTATGTACTTTCTACATAAATTGTTTAAAGGTTTTTGGAGTATGCTCCCAAAACTTAGCAAAAAACCATGAAATTGTGTTCCAATTCACCCTGAATGACATTTAATAGATGCTGTGCTCAATTTTCGGTCACACATAGTGAAAAGGCGGATATTGTACAACACATATTGAAACCTAAGCATAAAGAGGCATATATTGCTGATTCTAGTATTAGCAAAGTTTTTCCTAAGGATACTTTTGGAAATGAAAAACAAACACTAGCTATGATTGAATATACTTGGTCATACCACAACGTGATCCACACTCAGTCCTTTCGTTCTACCTATCAAGGTAGAAGTTCCCCAAGGATCTATATTAGGACCTGCATTACTTCTCCTATTTAGCTAGATATTGTATAATTCTTAAATTACTCTCTGTATTTGTATGCTGACGATACCTCTGCGCTAATTTCAAACCACAACATCCACGATCCTGTGAATAATATCAACGTTCTCTTAATGACGTTAGAAAGTTGGTTTGTCAGCAACAAACTACACATTAATTATTCTAAAACTAATTTTCTTGTATTTCGCTCGGCTAAACAAAATGCAGTATTGTTAGTGATATTCACATAAATGGCTCACAAGTACAATATCAACCCAATGCAAATTTTTTAGGTATGCAGCTTGATGATAACCTTAATTGGAAACTCCATTGCGAATCATTGGCAAAAAAAGTTAGCAAGGTGTGTTTTCAAATAAAGAATTTAAAATACTTTCTCCCAGAAAAATATTTAATTTCATTTTATTATGGAGAAGTTCACAGCAAAATTTTATACGGTATTAGCTTTTGGGGTCTATCAACATCGGCGCGTGAAGTATTTTTAGCACAAAAGAGAGTCACACGCTGAATTGCTAGTTTTAAAGGTAATGAATCGTGTAAGCCTTATTTTATCAAATACAACATTCTACCTCTAGCTAGCTTATACATTTTAGAAACCTTGAGTTACGTATATTATAACCAGCATAAATTTGAAAAAAACTCTGACTGACATATAATACAAGGACGAAACACGATGATTATAACCCGTTAAATAAGTCAACTAGTACTAAAAGGCCTCCTTCTTCCTCAGGTGTTATACTTAACAATGAACCTAAAACAATGCGCTACGTTACAAAAATTAAAAATCAGCTCAGAACAATATTAATCGAATATTGTGTTTATATAGTTAAGAAGATTTTAACAGACTATTGCAGCCAAAATAGTGGTAGCTGTTTAAATGTGTACAGGTAGCATTTATTGATCCTGTCAATACCCTTAAATTAAATATTGTTCTGCTTATAATAAATTGTATTAGCCAATCTATGTATTATTGTGTAAGCTTGTAATGTCACATATTTAGTAATGTACTGACTGGATCTATACCACTTTTGTGGTCTTTAATTTAATATATTATTATTATGGATTGCACTAGTAAGCTAATAAAAAGTTGCTTCCAACAAAAATCTGAAAGTATTGTGTGTAACATTTTACAAAAAGAATCATTAAGCTCCATACAAAATAATCATGGAACGGCCAATCTTGTAACAATTGTTACAGTCGAAAATGAAATTAGCACGGAAGCTAACTGATAATTAAAGTGCACCGGTCTAACTCGGTGGGGCAGAGGGCCGAGGGCGTGTTTCAGAATTTTAAGTACTAAAGGTGGTTTGTCGCATTCTCAAAAGTCATCAATAAGGGTGAGTTGCGATCGGGGAGAAGTGTTGTAATGGGCGCCAGTCTGTTAAAACAAAATCGGTAAGAATACACATAAGCAAGCCTAAATAAATCAACCCCAAATAGACTTGGGTCTCACTTACCTTTACGCAAACTACCTCCAGGTGCATGTAAGTGGTGGTCCGGGAACTTAAGCTCTAAAACAAATCTCAAAATATTCACACGCCTTCAAATAATAATAATTAAGCGTGCGAGCGCATAAGCTGTTGGGGTTCAATGGCTTTGTTTAACCTAGTTTTACATTATGTTACACCCAACGCTTGTAAACAGAATACACACAAAAAACAACACTAAATATTTCGCTTAATCACTGACAAGTCAAATACCAATTCTAGTTATCTACAGAATTCTATCATCATTTGCACTCAAAAAACATAATTAAACATAAACTAAACAAACGTCGTCAAAATTGTCTAGTTTGTTGGTTACGTTAAAAAAACTACTTGTTATCAAAACAAAATACTACATAAAATTAAATACGTCAAACTAGGTCGCTTTCATGTTAAAGCAATGAAATTCTAATCAGTAAAATTAACTTTTTAGTAAAATCTCTTAATTTGAAATCTCTAACACACCAACTTGTGTGAATTACTGCTTTCGCTGCTCGGGAGGAGATTACAAATAATGCTAGTAAATTCAATTAATTATCCATCTATTCAATAAACACAAGAAAAATACCACAGTACATGTGCAGAACGTAGTGCGCACCAATTTGTGGCCGGTTATCTTGGTTAGGAGAGAATATACTGTCCCTGTTTCTTAATCGGTCTAACTTGCAAGTTACTCCCTATAATCTTAGATTAAATTTTGAAGATGTTACCTAAATACCCGTAACATTCAAAACATTTACGTAAACAATTGTACACTCAAAGTTACCAATACACATAAATCTGAAGTACATTTAAATAATCAATCTTAAAACATTAAAACCGCATATGAAAGTATCTCGTCAAACTCAATTAAAATAACATCAATGAAATAACACTTCAACAAAGACGACAACGTTCACCTGCATATTTCCGTATAATTTGGCATAACACTATCAATTGTAAAATAAACACAAACACCATAAATATACAAAGTTAGATTACCTTATAGAAGTATTGTTTGAACATTCCCCTCCACGTTACAGTGGAAGTAATCTGGACATAAACGGCTTCCTCGGCGATGCCCACATTAGGAAAATTTCTTGCTACCAATAAGCGACAACGAAGTATAGCAACTTCCAAATGACAACTAGCGTTACGTTCTTAATTGACTGAATAACGACGTTGTAAAGTTTATGTACACAGAAGCTTCTACTCACGATATTATTTACACAATGTTGCATTAATACGGTAGCTTTATTTACAAGTCTATATGTGATTAACGTAAGTATTTAAAGATTTATGTACAACGAGACTTGGTCTATTAAAGGCTGATAGCAGAAGCACAATAATAGGGATCGGCATGCACAATACTTCACCATAAAAAAATCTATTCAATCTGTAAAAGCAATCTAAAACTCCGTCAATCAGAAAACACTTGTTGAAAACACTATCCTAATTGTGGAAACGATAAGGTCTTGCTGACCTCGATAAATCCACATAAAGTTCCCCGGCCTGGTGAAGATCCAATACAAAAGGGACGCGCTGCCCACGATACGTTCGTAAGGCCACAGCTGCACTCAACCAAAACAATATCGAGACTGAAGAAATACACTAAAAAATCCCTCAGTTTCGCCATATTGAATTTTAATACCAACAACCAATCAAATTACTAATTACATTCAATTATCAACCGCGCTAAAAACGAAGACACCTCGGTAGAATAAACGGCAACTTACGTCATATTTTTCTCTTAACCCACACTTTCACCTAGAAACTGCATTGACAGTTTTTCAAGTAATTAACGGCTTATCCATTTTACGATGCACATGCACTTAATTTTTACTTAGGTCATATTGTAATTCAGATAAATATTGCCTTCTCCTATAATGATAATTCTTAACTCAACACGAATCGATATGCTTTACCACGAAGGATTCCTGACACCATTTCACAAATGCGTCTAAATGGATGTTAACAGTAACTTCATGCAATTTAGAATTGTATATCTTATTTTTCTCCAAACTCTATTGTAATTACACTCAATAACAAATTGCGTTTTAATTTAAACCATTGGGAAAATTTGTATGATCTTTACGATTTCGATTAAATTAATTCTAACAGATAAATTCATTTTAAATTTAATGCAAAAGATTCTAATCCGAAATACAATATAAGGTTTTACATCAGTAGCAAAAGATACATAAATTTATTTTAAAGGACGTAATTTCACCCTTCAACTTACGACAATATCTAATAATTTTGTATTTAATTTAAAAGAAATTTCTCCCTCTCCTTCACCTTATTCAGGAGTATTCGGTACCACTTAGACTCTCGGGTCGTTGATGTCTCGTATTTCCTTTTTACATAAATGGCCACCTTAAAGTAGGCAGCATTTTCTAAATGTTTCTTGAACCACAATAGCAAAACACTTCATTTTTGATGAATAACTTAAAATGGTATCATCAATAGAAGAATGACTCGGCGAATTATGAATGAACTGCTAATTATGAATATCTAACATCTGAACCTAGAAACTAGTAACTATTGGGTATTGACGTAGTTGATAATACAAAAATAAATGCATCACACACACACACACACACACACACACACACACACACACACACACACAACACACACACACACACACGCTTACACACAGATCCAGACGCACGCACGCTCACACATGCATACACACTTACACGCGCACACACACATCATGACCACTCTCGGTGAAACTTAGCCAAACGTTGTAAAATGAGCTAATAAGCGGATTTAGTGCAATAAAAGTCTAAAAGCCTAACCTATACCTGCGTGTGTGAATGTAGGTTGGAAGGTAAACAGCGCTATAAATTTTCCTTTCAAAAATAGTTTTGATATACTTATTAAAATAAAAAAAAAACTTTTTGTTTTAAAGCTGAGGCAAAGAAAAAGTAATTGAACATTTACGCTTAGATAAACTGATAACTCCTCCTATTGTTAGAAACTAGACTCTATAACCTAATAAAGAACAAAAATTGACAGTGTTTTGGTTTTGGTAGGTAATAGTGTCGTACCAGAGGTAGTTGTGATACACTGTTGAAAAAGGTGGTCGAAGAACCAAGCATCTCAAACAAAGAATTCAGTATTCCACCCAGGTAATAGTGGTTCTGTCATATCAGAGCCCCCATACAAATGTAGGGATAGATCATTTAAAGTTTATAGCATGCCTTATTTTATCAAAACAGTAATTCTCACCCAATTTCATCCCAATTATTCCAATAGTTTACAAATAAATCTAAAAAAGTTAGACAATACGTAAGTCAGCTTAAGAGGTGATCCGACTACCCTCAAAATTAGTGGGGTTGCTTACAATTAAACATTAGTAATCCTGGTCGAATTTCGACTTAATCCATTTGTTCAACAATAAATTAATTTGTTGGGGTATTCAAGAGTCTCTTGGCGGTAGGAGAATCTTTACCAAAAACCATAGAGTTATTCCTCTGGCTGAACTATAGACACTGTAAAAATCTCAGCTTGAAAGGTTAAGCTGTTCTTAAGTTATCGTGAATGCGACTGAACGGATAAACACCCAATGTTTCTTTTGCACTTTTAGAAATATTGGGACAACCAATAATTCTCAATACACTAGTACCTAGTAGCGAGAATGATTGCAAATTATACCAGGTTTTACTTTACTTTTAACTTTCTTACCTAAAGTGGAAGTTATTGTAATCAGTCAAAAAATTCGAAATTGAACTGAGATCGAACATATCCGTTTTGTAGTCCTTCGAATCCAAAAAAAAATAGTTTTCGAAAAATGTCAAAACAGTCTCTAAGTGTGTGTGCCATTAATATTTCGGACGTGATATCTCAAAAACTTGATCTTAGAAGTCTAAATGCCCAGTGATTTTTGCTGGTGATGGAGCTACGGGGTATGAACTAATAGCGGTAAATATGATTTTTTTTTGGCTGCAATGACTCAAAAACTTCTTCAGTGCCTTCATTCAAATTTGACACAATGTTTAAAATCTAAAGTGAAATTTGGTGACGATTGGTGCAGGGATTACAGAATAATCAAAATAACATCAAAAAAGGTATGCTAAATTTGAGTGTACGTAAAACCCGTCAGCCGTTACGCCAGTATATAATTTGTTCATTTGGACTACACATTAATAAGGGTTAAAAAATTGTATCAATATTTTAATTTCTTGCATCTCATAATATGCCTGCATTACAACAAACTTGATATTCGTTCTTTCAGTTGCGCCTTAATACAAATCATTAAAGAAGTCTTACCAGCAGTCGTCGTAGCCGAAGGTGAATGGTAATAAACCGTAGAACACAGATTCGAACCTGGTAATTTTTGTATTTAAAAATACTACAAATGTAAAATAGTTATAATTTAATTCTCATAAATCAATGTACCTTTACATTTTGTTTTAATTTTCATTTACTCGTCTTATATAGAATCGACTTGAATCATGGACTGTGGGAAAGCGTTTCGCGTCAGCCGACACATATTTTTTGAGATGGTAAAGGGTAGACATACTCAAGTAAGCAAGACTGAGAGGGGGTAGTCTTTTTTTAATTCAATAAACATTAATTTGTATTTAAGATAACTACAAATGTTCTAATTTAATTCTATTAAAATATTTAAATATGCTAAAATATCCGCCGGCCAAGGCAGAAATTACAAATTATAGACCTGTTTCCTTATTACGTAATTTTTCTAAAGTATTCGAAATTCTTCTGCATAATCATTTTATGTTTTGGGTTGCTCACAAAATTTCTACAGCCCAACATGGATTTTATTCTGGTCGGTCCACCATCACTAACCTGTTCTGTGTCACCCAGTTTCTTGCTGAATGTCTAGACACTAAACAGGTGGATGTTGTATATAAACTTACGTAAGGCATTGACCACTATAATGATGGTTTGCTTTTGAATTCTGGTTTTCTGACAGTTTAACCACACTTTTTAATTCATATTTCAATAATCGAAGTTTCACGATTTACTACAGTGGTTATAACTAAACTCCCTTTATACAAACCTCAGGTGTGCCGCAGGGCTCTGTATTGGGTCCATTGTTTTAATATATATATATATATATATATATATATATATATATATATATATATATATATATATATATATATATATATGTATGAATAACTTGTTTGACAACATTAAAATAAGTGGTGTAATGTACGCCGATGATATTAACTTGTTTAAGGTAATTTATAGGTGGAAGGCATGTATACACCATGCCGCCCGGTGCAATACCACCACCTTTACCATGGGCCCCTTAATATTGGTGCTCCAATTTTCTGAGTTCGGTAAGGGCTGCCGGTCACTTTCTCCTTTATTCCTTGTGTACTCGCCAACACACCAGAACTTTGTAGGTTGCGGACCGCGAAAATTGTATTATTGTAATAAACGTTTGTCAAATCGCCATTGTTACCACGATAGAAAAGATAATTAGTGGATTTTTAATATCTTGATAATACGTCGTAATTTACGAATGTTTTCAACATATTTTTATTTATATATTTCTATCTAAGGAATGTAGGATTGTTTGTAACTAATATGCATGTAAACACATGTTAGGGGGTGAGTGGCAGGTGCACGCTTAAAAATGCTTTACTGAGGGGGCGTAACAAATCATTGGAATTTTTCTTATGCGCGCTCTTGACGTAAAAATCTCATGGGTCTAATGATTAATTGTGGCGAGACGGACCACGATGAAAATATATCTTTGTTACTGGGAAACTCGAGACCCGTAAACAGAAGGTACTTACAGACGAATGCATATTTTTAAAATTAAGATGTCGTGCAATAATTACTACAGAACTATTTCAACATAAGTTAGTGTTTCTTGTTTTTTTTATTACTTTTGAAAGACGGGGGTGGTATTTCGAGAGTAGTTATAGTTATGTTTGGATCGGGGGGAAGGAAGTGATAGCGATCTTTTCAATCGAGCCACATCAATTTTTGGGTTAATTAAATCCCTTCATTGTAAACAGTTTGTCTTTAAAATAATTCGTGCGTGTACACTTTTCTTTTGAATTCGCCAACACTATGTTGTCTTTTCTTTCAGGGTTAAACCGCGTCTGTTAACGATTTGTTACTGTGATCAATTAAGGGAATATTTATTCTAGTGTAAGTATGTATTTTTTGTATAACTGAAAGCTCGCAGCAAATAGTTTTACCAGTCTAGATAACATATTAAATACCAAACATTGTCTTGCGAAGGTATCTTATTCGTACGCGGACTCATTACGCTGAAATCCGCTAAAATAAAAGGTCAGTACAGGAAACTCTCACTTTGGTATTTGTGCGAATTAGCATTGTTGATTGTTGTTTATATGTATAATGGTGGAAAGGTGGCTGGTATAGGATGCCGCAGGTTACTAATTGTAAAAGCCTGTTGGTACACACTCCCAAGCCAGACCATTAAACACCTCGAATTTTATATTTATTGTTTTTATATGTTGTATAGGTGAATGTGTAACCGGAGAGAGAGAGAGGCACGGTTTGTTGCTAACGCACTCAAACTTTTATATATATATATATATATATATATATATATATATATATATATATATCGGTCACGATATTAGTGATCTAGTTATAACGTACCCTTGTAAGGCTTTGTTTTAATGAGTTTTTATTTCAGTTTGTTGAAGTTAAATTATTTGCCTGCGAGCTGATTTTTCTTTTGTATGTGCTTTATTACAATGTGACTTATGTATTTTGTGCTTTAGATATCACTAAACAATTGGGTAATTTTTAAATGCCTTGTCTGTTTTCTTTTGATCCTCGAATTTACCTTAGTACCAGTGCAATTTTACTGTTGTTGTATTTTATATGTACCGTGATTTGCTTTATTATTTTATGTGCTTATTTATTTAAAGACCGGCATGATTGGTTTTTAAAAAGGACCACATGTTTGGTGTTACGATTTTTATTATAATTTTTATTTTGATTATTTATGACCCGATTGTGTTTTTTTGTTATTGTGTTTCGGTGTAACTAAACTGCTTTTTATTCATTTTCTCTTAATGTTATAATTTTGTACGCACTTTAACCTGATTTAATGGTGTTTTGTTATATATTTAACCCTTTCATTGTGTGTTTTTTTTTTGTTATTTGATTTATTAATGTACTTGTGCAATTGCTTATATATTAATAGAGTGGGTTTTATTGGTGGTTCTTTCCCACAATAGTAGATTAACGGGCTGAACCAGCGGTGCGCCAAGTTCGTTGGTTTAATTTGAGTAGTTTCACTTTTTTTTTACCTGCCCGCGTGATGCAACACGTATCTCATCCAGACTATCTCATTTAGATGGCACGGCGTACCTACCACTAAACGGCCACTTCGCTTTATCAGATTGGAGGTTTGCGAGTAATTAAATATCAGACTTGTAAATAAATTCTAATGTTTTACTTATTTCCCGGAAAGTCAAAGTAAGGCAGGCAATTAGTTTGAGTAATAGTGGCATTGTCAGTCAAGTCAAGATAAATCACTTAGCGATTGTTTGGTTCTTGAATTTGCATTATTGCAAATAAGTTCAAATTACTCTTTTCAAGATAGGGTACCTGGGGGATGTTACAACCTGACCAACGAAATTAATTTTAGTGATTGTAGAGTTATAACGTTACTGTGGTTTTGCAGATTTTATATTTCATTATCATGATCGTGCTCCGGGCGATAGCGACTTACTCTACGCCAGTGTGTGGCTTATACATAGTTTTTCATCTTACACGCTCTTACAAATGAAAGGGGTCAATGTTAACAACTACTAAATTAAGTATGTTCGTGTCTAGAGTATTTTGTCCATTTTGTAAGTAGCAGCCTTGTTTATATACATTATAAACAAGGGTAGCAGTCAAATAGTTTCTTTACAAAGAGTTTTCAAAAATGCTGTACAGAACGGATAGGGTTCAATGAGAGCCATCCTGGACCTACCCACCAAAGATAATTTGTTATACGGGCTAATAAAATCCCAATACCTTTTAGTAACAAAATTAAAGTTAATTTGTTTTTAAAAATGTATATTGTTCATAATAGAAATGGAATTTGCTATTTTTATCATTTATAAAAATACATTTTATATGAAGAGGCGATACTTTTAATTATATTTTGTTATTTAAAGGATTTGTTTATGAACAACTTTATTAAATAATATAAGCAACAAGTATGAGAAATCAAAAAACTAAAAGTTAATATGAGGTCTTGTTAGATTTATAAACATCGTTCTTGTAATACACCAATTGTTATCACGCTCTTTCAATATTCAATGTTTGAAGGAAGCTAATCTATTTTGAGATTACGCAAGATACAGTTCTTTGAAAGAGGCTGATGTAATATTTATAGTAATAACAATGAGAAATATCTAATCTTATTAGTAAATAATAGTAAACATTTGGCACAATAACATTAATAATAATAACAACGGAAAATATCGGATTCTATTGATAGTTATATTTAAAAAAAAATTTAAAACGCCATCTATTTTTTTCTGAAACTACCTTGGAAACAATTACTTTCGTCTCTAAAAAGGGCGATGAAAATGGGATATTCCTCTCTAGTGAGGAAAGTAAAAAACAATGTTGCCGCGTTAATAATGACATTTAACCCTAGAACCACAACGTGGGAGAACT
Organism: Vesta saturnalis; assembly: GCA_036346205.1. NCBI lineage: Eukaryota > Metazoa > Arthropoda > Insecta > Coleoptera > Lampyridae > Vesta > Vesta saturnalis. The sequence continues at coordinate 2,613,158 of JARFJB010002417.1, read as the reverse complement.
GAAACACCAACTACAACGTGGGGTCGCCAGTGTCCCATTTTTGAAGTCGCTTCCAATGTGACTTTATTAAAATATGCCTGTTACAATTAAATTTCTAAATAATTTATTATATATCTAGCACGTATTTTTCCAGATATAACAATATTAAGCCATATTTAACATACACACGATAAAATACAAAGTTAACATTTTTGAAACATAAAAAAAAATTAAAATCAAATTATAAATATAAAAATTGAAAATAAGTATTATTAAAATTTACATTCTGGACAAATGCTAAGTTGATGTTCTGCGCAAATATGTTTTCCACAATGAATACAAATATGGCGTCCTTTTCGGTCACGAGATTTTGGGCAAAAGTCACAACGACGTGAACGGTTTTGGAGTTCTTGTGGTGGAAGTTATGTAGGAAATCCAAGATAGTCACTAATAGAATAGAATTGAATAGTTTTCTTGGAAATCTTTTATTTCCTGCTCTTTGCTTCATATGTTCAGTTACCAAAACATCAGCTAATTTTTTTTTAAATCGGATCGAGTAATACCATCGTTAAATTTTTGGAGTCGATACAATACAAAAGAATTGATTCCAGCTGTGTCTATCATACCATATAAGATTGTTCAGGGCCATCTCCTCGTTTTTCGGGTAACTGTTTTGGAATGACAAAGCTGGTCAAATGTATCGACTCTTCCTTTAGTCGAATTGTAGAACATTGTGATTTCTGGTTTTTTTGTTTCTAAATTTATATCATCTTGAAAATGCATAGAACTGATTAAAACTACGCATTTTTTTTATCTGTTACATGCGAAACTAAGGTAACGTCTTTTGAAAAAGCAAAAGCTGATGAAGGGACCTCTTTGCGTTTCACATCCAAAAATTGTATCGGTATTTCTCTTTTGTTTTTTCGAAGTGTTCCCACCATGGTAAGTTTATTTTCAAGCAGCCTTTGTGCTAAGTCAATGAAAACCAATTATCCATGGTAATGTTGCGACATGTGCCTGCTATTGTATTCGTTAATTTCATTACATATTGCGTTGGAATGGAACCGTCCTGAGGGTTTCTGTTGGGATCTTTTCCAAGATATGGAATAGCAGAACACATACAGTAGGTTTTACGTCGCACATCATAATTATCTTCAGACCATATTTGTCCAGCTTGCTGGGTAAATACATTTTGAATGGACATCGTCCTATAAAATTTAATAGTTGCTCATCGATAGTTAGGTATTCGTGTAGACTGTAAAGTGTAGTTACTTTTGCAGTTTGTTATAAATAAGTCCCATATTTCTCTTATCGGTGCGAATTTGTCTACTGCTTTTCTCTCAGCACGTGTTGTTTTATTGTCAAAACGTAAACAATTCAAAAGAAACTCGAAACGGTTTTTTGCCATCGTGTTACGAAATATTTCTAAACCAAATTTTTCTGACCACATGTCTTGTAGGGAAAGATGTGCATCTTTTAAAACTCCAGCAAAATAAAGAAGTCCAAACAAAGCCATAAGTTCAGTTTTATTTATTTCTTGTAGATATCGCTGTTCCGAAGTATATTTGAATTTACGAACTTCTATTTGTTTATTTGTATTGTTGGCAATTATCCCTAGGATCTGGTTACTAAAAAAAAGCAGCCAAATCTCTATTAAATTCTTTGCGTCTTTAGCTCTTCCTCTTGGACCAGGTAAATGCAAAACAATATTTTTTTGTCGAAGACCTTGTTTTTTTAGAAACTAATGGCTGCGAGTACCATTTGAAACCATTACGGCCACAAAAAAATCCGGCACGATCCTTTGTAGGTTTTATGTTTATAACGTCTTTATCATTTTCTATTTCTCCATCTAGATCATTGACTAATACAGCATCCTCGACCTCGCTATCTTGTTCATCTAAGGACTCATGGCCTCGCATATCCCTCACTCGCTTCGTCGTTGTAAAGTTCAACCCAAAGTTCATTTTCCGTAAGAGGGCGCCTTCTTTCGCGCAATGCCTGTCTTTCGTCAATCTGTAGGTTTATAGCATCCATCCAGAAACAAGATATTAAATACCTCAACTTACCGAAAAAAAAATTAGAACGTGGGGTCAAAACACTTAAAATGAAGTATTACCGGTAAATATGAAAATCTAGACAAGAAACAAATAAATACGCGCACCTCAAACAATCAAACTGAAGCTACATGGATGCACAGCTCAGTGTCTAAATCGCGCGCAAGCGTATTGAAAAAAAACGTAACGGCTGGGTCACGGGCGACCCCACGTTGTGGTCGTAGGGTTAAAGTTGGAACATACCCGTATAAATTCCTTTATTCCGCGCCGTATAGGTTTATTAACAGTCCTACCATTGCCATATTCTGTATGTCTACACACCTAACCTACAATAGTGACAAATTGGTTCTTTTTAGTTGATTTCTACTTCCTAAATATCAATTTAACATGTTTATACTAAAAAAACACCAAACAATTAAACAAGCAGGTACTAACGTAAAAAATGAATTACATAGTTGCCACGTCTACATTAGTCAGTACATACATCGCAAGTTATGTTGTAAGTTTCTTTTTTTATAATAAAAGGTGGTACGTTTACTGTTTATTCTACTAAGCTATTTAATTTGGCCCGGCATAGCTTCGTCGAAGATGGGTTGAATTCGCATAATCATACAACTTCAAGATCGTAACAGAACACATTATTTTATTGCCTATAAATTGTTATAATCAAAATATTTAACTTAAATTCAAAAATGCTTTATTTATTCTAATTTTCATACAAAACAAATAACAAAAACTTAAACCTATCTCTAATGTGCGGGATCTTTCACAGTGATCAAAAAAGGTAAAGTTCCGCGATGGTCCTCCTGGTAATGGGCTGTTTGTGGATTGAATAATTAATATACAGAACGTGCTCTACGATAGCAATTTCCCTGGTTGATTTTAGATATTTGTTTAGTAATTAAATAAATCTTACGCAAATCAATTAAAATATTTCACTCTTAAAGAAAATCAACACATTAGGTTTTCTTTAAATTCTACGAACTTTAATTTTAACGATCCAAGAGCTCGTATATAAAAGTTTATTTCTATAAATATATTTTGGGAATTTAACAAAGGACTGATAACGCGTATTTATGAGTACAATAACTTTATTAGGTACGGTAGGATAAGTGTGTAAACTCAAAATATTATTCTCCATACATAACACACAGGTGTCGACATCTATCAGTCAATGTGAGAGGCCCAGAAGCAACCATTTTTTACAGAAATCCAACCGCAGATTACCTGTCATTTAGCTTGTATTACTCGACTTATTGTTTTGGACAAATTTTAAAAGGCGCCTCTATACAGCTGTAAAAATTTCGGACCTTACTGATAGGCAACATACATATCTCAATACTTCCTAAGGGATAAAACTAAACTTGTTCCACATGTATTTGCATATACGTTTTATTGTTTACATCGCTGTTGACGTAACATATCTTCACCCAATCTGGCAAAATAACAACTACTAATCCTCTATTGTTGACATTGGGGATAGTAACACCAATTTTGTAACTTATGAGATTTATGATTGGAAGATTGTTGCCTTAGAAATAATTAAAATTACACGATTACCCTTTATGCACCTTTTTTTTGTTACAACTGTGTTCTCAAATTCGCAAATTGATAGGTTTCTGATACAAAAATTAGATGCTTTGTGAAGATCGCAATTTATGATTAGTGTAATTGAGAACCAATTTTGCATGCGAATGTATAAATTAAGGTTTATGTAGAAAGGAATGAATTGTGCATAATTGATAGTTAATTACGAAGCACGTTAGTGAAATATGTGTTAATTGTGTTTATCATTATAAGTAAATCATCGGCAATAACTAATTAGGTTAGTAATTGCCCCTATGTTGATATTTATACAAAACGTAAAAGCGTAAAACATTATTTATCGCGTGCTACTGCAGCAGTGAGTTGTGAATTTTATCATACTTATCAACGATTGGTGTGTGAAAATTTTTATTTGCATTTATCATGCCGAAAAATAAAAAAAGCTTATCTATACCAAGGAAAAGCATGAAAGTGTGAATGAAACAAGTGAATTCCAAGTTAGTGGAATATTTATTTTGAATTTATATAATTATACCAAAACATACGCATCGTTATAAATAGGTAATTCTAAATGTTTGTAGGAGATAGAAAAAGGTTTTAGATCCAGATACAGTTACAATACTCAATAAGGGCTATGTTCTAAATCTTCCATGTAATTCGGAAAGAGTTGTATGTGCTGAAACCGATTCCATTTCAGTTACAAACGCTAAAAACATTCAATTTGCCATGAGTAGGTATCTTTCGTGGGCGGTGGCACTGTCAATGACCTAATTATTCCGCAAATTTAAATAGAAGCGGGAGCTATCACACAACCTTGAACTATTGACCTTTTAATTACACTGCATATTTAAATAGAAGCGGGTGCTAGCACCCATTAATTATTCTGCAAATTTAAATAAAAGCGGGCACTGACACTGTCAATGAACTTTGCAGGTGCACCCATTAATTATTCTACAATTTAGAAATGAGCAGCAAATTAGATAGAAGCGGTTACTAGCACGGTCAAAGACCTTTTAATTATTCTACAAATTAGAAGCGGTTACTAGCACGGTCAACGACCTTTTAATTATTCTACAAATTGAGATAGGAGCGGATACTAGCACTATTTTTTTCGATACTAGACGAAGAGGAAAAATCCTGATATCTTTGTTTATTTATTATATAAAGCTAACAAGATATATTAAAAAAACGTAGTATCATCCTGTTACGATTCCAGTATGGATAATCTTAACAAGTTAATTGAAAAGGCTAGAAAAAAAGCTTTAAAGCAAGTGTCTGTAACGGAAAATGCAGAACGTCAACACGTGCAGTTGGTCGGTCAGGTATTATACTACTCAAATAAATCGCAGTCAAAGTATGTATGTATAGGCCTTTCTCCAAATCTCTACTTTTCACCAGTTCTGAAATTAGGCGGGATAAAGAATCAATACGTAGTGTTTGATGATAAGGATAACGAACGGAAATCTTTTTTCGACCAGCAAGGGATTATCACCAATTACTTTTATAACTCAGATTCTGAACGGTAACCTATAACTGTGGGAACTAAAACTATGCAATTTTTAAGAATCGGCGATAAAAAGGTAATCAAGATTGAAGATTCAGGATTATATGTAATATATTTAGGCCTGGAAAGTTTAGTGGAGTTATGAAAAGTGGTAGTTTTAATAACAAATAGATTGCGATATCTATTAACTCTAGAATTTGGCGAGTTTTACAAAAAATCTTGCTACTGGTGTCGCTGGTATGCCTGGAGATGCGAAAACAAACACTGCTAATGTTATTTCACCTTTGTTAGGATGTGAATTGTGAAAGTGCGAATATTGTGTTGGAAATAATTACATTATCACCTGAGGTGGTTGAATTAGATGATGAAGTGGCTAAAGTATTTTAAGCAATAATTGACTGCTAACATTTTAGGGTTAAGAAACTTTATTGTATAATTTGTTGTATTTGATTATTTAAAAAAATAAAGAAAGGATTTCAATTTGTATATGAGTTTAAGAGATATTATCTGAAGCGAGGGGAGGTTGAATTATATGGTGAAGTGGAAATGGTTCAGGTATTTAAGTAGTAATGTAAAAATAAAATTTCAAACAGTCAATACGTGGATGTGCTACGCAGCTGAATCGTGAACCAAAGCTGTAGATGCTGTGGTACGTTTAGTTCATAGTTTGTCGGCATTGGTGTTTGATGCTGAACATGAGGCAGTATATGGTTTAGGAGGATGGTATACGGAAGAGGAATGTCACGCACTTGCAAAGAAATATGAAAATGGTGTAAAGTTGTGTGAGAGATATTTAAAGGGTCGATATTGTTTGAATTGTTTAAGACAGAAGTTAAGTGCGTCACAACTAGGAGACTTTACTGCAGATTTGAAGCAGTGGGAAGTTAGGGATACCAGTGAAGATGAAGATGAAGAGGAGGGATAGTGTTAGGTAGTTATTAATTGAATTTTCTCGATTAGAAAAGGATTCATTAACTAAGTATGTATTGTTTGACAAGTTATATTGCGTAAGATTATGTCTCAAAACACAATTATGTGTATTACGTTTAAGGAATTTTATTGTAAGAATAAATTAAAAAAATTTTAATTTGTGGGGGATTTTTTGTATATAAATTTAAGAGCCCGTAGGTTTGTAATAAGTTTTGAACAATGTCTAAAAGTAAAACGACCTCAAATCCTGATATGGAGCCGTTAAGGAAAGCCGAGTGTATGGCTAGTAAACATTATAATGAAGCGATTAAAATACCTATTAAGAAGGATGACGACGTGTCGTAGACCACATTAAATGAAAATCAATTCATTTTGGGTAAAGCAGGTTCTTCTTCAAACTCTGTAATAGGTTGCTTTAAAATTTTTCGAATATAATCGGCTTTTTCTCGTCCTTTAATGTACACCTCATCTATTGTCGATATTTTAAATCACAAAGTACGCGTGAGCATAGATTTAGAGAGGTATATCCATATTCCCAATTGATAAAGTGGTGATTGTGGATTAACCAGTTGGCTTGTTTTTTGAAATTCACTATCTAAGGTGTGCCATGGAAATGGGGGTTTGAATACGTAATAAAATAAGCAACTTGTTCTCCAATATATATATCGCTAGCTGCTTAGGTGTAAATATATTTCTTGCTGTTTTGAATCCTTGCACATCAACTACTACAACCATTATTACACTGTAGTAAGCACACGAATCTAAATGAAGTACTTTTCTATATGATTATTATATTTGTCTGACTGCCTTGGTTAGCGCGTGGTATGTAACTAAGCGATCGTGCAGTATTAGGCAGTATGCTGTAGTGTTGTTGGCTACGTTTGTAGTTGTTTCGAATTCTACTCGAACTACAACTGCTTTAGACTGTAACGCCCCCTTTTGATTTGAATAGTCTATTACTATTAGTGGCGCTATACTATAATATATGTAAATTGAGTCGGAGTTAGCAGGGGTTGTCCTTCTGTTTGGTAGTAGGATGATTGAAAGTTTGCATACATTTCGTATAAGCTAGCATAGCAATTATTACCATAATTAATGTTTAAGTTATCGTATGGATAACATTCAGTGTTGAGAAAAACCCGAATGTTTTTAATATCGCATTTATCAAACTTGCTCATATCTTGTGATAGAACGTTTTCTCGACCAGTTTGAAAACCTATGATAATATATCTGGGTGTTTCTAAGGCGGTAGATATTTTGATAGCCCAAGTATGTTTATCTGTTGCAGGTAGAGCTGGATATATGTGCGTTTCCCAACTTCTAAATGTAACAGGCGTATTTACATTTTTATCTATGTATTTAGTTATTGATAATTCTTCTGCTAATGCGGGAATTATATGAGGAACTTTCCAATATATTTTATCAATATTGACCTTCAACTCTTCTTCAGCATTTGAAATAAGCGCGTTAGTATCACTATTGCTGGGTATTAATACTAGTTCCTGTCTAATATTAAAAATTACGTTTTTATAATCTTCTGCAAATCCAAGTAACATGCGCAAAGGGATACAGACGTTAAAGCATCCTTGATTATTTGAAACCGTACTATTTGTTGTAGGAAACCACCCAGCATTTTGGTATCTCGCTATGTCGTTTGGTGTTAGTGACACGAATCCTTTCATTGTCGATGTTAATCCCAGCTTAGTTGTGGAATCCACTGCAATACCGTTGATTTCGTAACGAATTTCATTGAATAGGTACGCAATACCATTGTTAGCAAAACGAGCAGTTTGAGAAACGGTACCATCTTGTTTCAATAACCTTCCTTCAAACTCAAACTTGCATAGGAATCCTTATTGAATCATTATTTCCAAAACGTGTCGTGTAAGGTTGATGGGTGTGCAGTTCAGAATTGATAATAGCTACCAACAACGACTTTTTCGTTAACATTCAATATACTCATTGTGTGATCGTAAAACCTAGAGATTGTAAATATGATTTATTGGCAGCTGTCAACGGCTTGATCGATAAGCGTTTACAGACTTTGGAGTTGTAACATTTTGTCTTCTTATACTTAGACTTGCCATGTACACACGTACATAAATTATAGATAGATAGATAGACTTTATTGACGGATAACTGTACAGTTGTGGTCAAGTCAAATTCATACAGTGCAAAAAGAATATCACATATGTAGTCACTAATATTAGGACTTAAAATGAGAAATATAACGTACGTAACAACATTTACACACATACACACATAATCGTCACAGCCACACCGTATCAGTGATCAAGGATTGCAACCGCTTAATTTTAATAATACAACTAACAATTTGAGTTAATGGTGTATTAGATCTGCACTTAAAAACTCCGCCACGTTATAAAATACACATTTATTTAAAATATTTTTTATTGCACGGCGAAATTCACGGTGTGACGATATAGATCTCATTTCTAGCGGTAAATGATTATATAGAATTGGAGCTATATGCAAAAATGATTTACTAAAATATTTATTCTTACTCGAAATGCCTCTTATGCTATCCTTTTGCCTTGTATCATAGCCGTGGTACTCGCCATTAAAGTGAAAAAGGTTCAGGTTTTTTTAACGTAGAGTAAGCTTTGGAAAATGAGCATATTAATAACCGTTGCGATATTCAAGTCCAGAAACTCAGAACGACACGACGCCCTGTTTGGTAAATTTGCTATTATTCTTATTGCCCTTTTTTGTATTTTAAGTACATCGTACGCGTATGAAGTATATCCCCAAAGTATTAATCCGTAACTTATATGTGACTCAGTTAAAGAAAAATATGTCACACGCATAATGGATTTTGTCACAAAAGGTTTCATTTTGCTTATTTAATTTAGCTTTTAGCTGTGTACAGTGCTGTAACCAGTTCAAGTCTTTATCTAAATGCATTCCTAATATTGCATTACTTTCTACTTCATTAACGATAAGTTTAGGAATGCTATTTGGGCTGTTACATATGACCTTTTTAGTATTAAAAATTATGCAGCTAGTTTTATCCATATTTAAAGATAACTTATTATTGTGAAACCAATTTTCTGCTTTTTTCACAGTTTCGTTAATTTTATTTCGGAGGCTTGTTAAACTGTTAGATCTTATAACTATGCTTGTGTCGTCTGCATATAATGTAATTTTAGTGCTGTCTAAGGTACTGTTTGATAGTAGGTCGTTGATAAAAATTAGGAATAAAAGGGGTCCAAGTATAGACCCTTGTGGAATGCCGCTATCACTTTCTTGCATAGATGATCTGTAGGGTTTAATAATATTGTTGCTGTTATAGTGTATTTCAACAATTGAGTACCTATCTTCGGGGTAGGATTGGAGTAACTGCAAAGCTACTCCGTGGAAACCATATTACTCTAGCTTATTTAATAGTATTTTCCTATCTACAATATCGAAGGCTTTAGCTAAATCCATCATTAAACAGGCTACATTATATTTATTATTTATGTTTGATATAACATTAAACATAATATCCTGAATTTGGGTTTGGGTAGATTTCCCCAACATAAAACCATGCTGTTCTATACTAAAATAGTTGTGTTTGATAAAAAAATCCACAATTCTCTTTTCTATTGCTACTTCAAACACCTTTGATAAAGTTGGTAGTATTGATATTGGTCTATAATTGGAAATATCATTCTTACTTTTCCTCTTATCCTTAAGCAACGGTATAATTTTAGCAATTTTTAAAACACTTGGAAATTGACCATCTATAAAGCTATAGTTAATTAAATATGAAATGACGGGAGATATGGTTTCGGTCGCAGATTTGAAAAGTTTAACTGGGATGTCATCAATTCCTATGGAACTAGTATTCTTCAATTTACTGATAATGTCCTTTGTTTCGATCGTAGTCGCTTTGAGGTAGATATTGACTCATGGAATGACCATAAAGGTTAGTAATATCCAAGTACACGATATACGAGAAGGGTTCAGAAGGATTATAATTCGGTAAAAATTTATTGTTGGTAACCGCTTTGCGCTTAGTACACGTACTTACACCGCCTCGAATACCTTTCTTATGCAGCATGTCTATATCTGTTAGCAATTCTAATTCAATACCGATACCTTTCAACATAGCATCTCAACTGAGTCCGGGAGCTGTAAGATACTGTGCAGGGTCCAATTTATAGTTAAGTTGACATACTGTTCTGTAATTTTCGAAAATGTCGGTTAATAGAAGAACGTCAGATTTTAAATAAATGTCAGAGTAATCCCCTAATGTTGCATAATTGAATAAACTCCATACATCTTTAGTCTTATCATATTCATGTTGTTGGTGTAGTTTATCAAAAAAATCATTTTTTGTAGGTAATTTGGGGTATTCATGTTCATGTTTATCAATTGAATCTAAAAATGAGTAGAGAAATACACCTTTTTGTCGAACTAATTCAAATTCGCGACCGTTTCCAAAAAACGATAACTATCAACAAAACTCATTTTCCAGACGATTTTTTTCGATATATTACCAACTACAACTTCATCGACACAGATATGCTTAGTAAAAGTAATATATTTTTCTTTATTAGTACCTAATACATCAATATTTTCTTTATTCATAGCCAAGCATTTTACGAAAAATGTTAATCGTATTGTAAATTATGGAAAAAAATAGGTATAAAATTAAGGTTTTGATATTATAAATTACAAATAGCGTGAGCTGCTCCGCGATACGATCTTGTTATATGACAATGATCGAGTACTCTTACATCTACATCACTAAAAGGTTTTTCACATATGTGACAATGTTTAGACATTTTATAATTTTCCTCCTCCTCAGCATTTAATTTAGGTATAGGTTTAGCATTTTTATATATAGATGATAAAAATGTCTAATATCAAGTTCTAAATGATTAATAAATTCAATACCGGCATCTGGACCGGGATATATTTCGAATTTAGACAGACCGTCATCGTAAGAGCACTTTATGTAGTAGGTGATTGAATATGGTTCATGTCGATGAGTATTCATAGAATACGTAAAAATAGGATTAGGTTCAACACCTATTGGTTTTAATAGACATTCAAAATCCGCGTAAACTACGAAAGGAAACTTTACTTTTTTATGATAATTATTAAATTTAAGACAGTTATCGCGAGATTCTTTACCCCACTTTGTTATAATTGAATTAGTTGTAGGTAAATACGTACAGACATAATTACAATCAAATCTAGAATGTCACCAAAGTTTTTGCGCGCTTGAAAAATTTTGTAAACATCCGTCACATAAGAAAAGGATAGATTTATGTTTACAAAATTGTTTGTAAATTAATCTAGATAAATTATGATCTACCATCTAAGCTACTTAGATACAAAAGATTGACGTGTATGGTCTTTTTTGTTTCGTGTAATGCAAAGGCCCTATAATTTCAAAAATTTCTTTATCATCATTTAATCGTTCCTCCAATCCGTATACGTTAATGGATAAAGGATTCATTTCTTCAAATTTTGAAATTGCTTCTAATTTAACTGGGAATGTGAAGTCACCAAAATCAAACTTTTCCAGATAATGTGGGTGCGAGTCACCTGTTGTAGTGTAGATCGCTGAAACCAATGCCGATCCAAAACAACCCTGGTCGTAATTTATCACGTTAGTGACAGCATTTTTTTTACTAATGAATTTAGGAATCTGTATGAAAGATGAGGCTCGTAGTGGATTATGTTTGTTGATATTAACTTCGATATACAACCAATTTCGTAGAGCCCATCCTATGAAACAAAAAATATATGTAAAAATTATTAACAGACATTTATGTATACATTTACCTGAAACTCGGAAGCTTTTTCATCGAAAGTTGTAATTATTCCATTAAATCAGTCAGCCAAATTGGAACTTACTGCTAAAAGACTATTTCGAGTATTGAACGATTTTACATCTTCTATTTCTATAGACTCCAAACTAAAATGTACAAATAATTCGCAATTGACTTCAATACTACCCATTAATTCTATTTGTTTACGAACTAAGTTTTTGATTACACCTTCTAACGTAAGCGAGAAGTCCTTGAGACTAATAAATTGCAATTTGCTAGACACCCTATAACTCAAAATTCTACATCTGAAGGCCGTACTTATCACATTAACATTAACATTAACATTATCATTAACATTAACATTAACATTAACATTAACATTAACATTAACATTAACATTAACATTAACATTAACATTAACATTAACATTAACATTAACATTAACATTAACATTAACATTAACATTAACATTAACATTAACATTAACATTTTCACTCCCAGCACCACAAAGAGCTAAATCTTTATGCCTAGTACTACGTAAATGTCCTGAAAATTCTTTACGTGGGATATATTGGGAACATATATTGCAATAGAGCAATTCTACAAAAAAAACATCGATTAAAGTAAACAAAAAATTACAAATCAATTATTATACGTATGCATAATAATTTGTTTAAGAATAATATATAAATTAAAGCAATTATGCCAAATGAATTATTATTGCAGTCGTTGACAATATGTTAGGAAAAAAAATTAAGAAAATAAATGTGTGCATAAATATAAGATTCCGTGAAATATTATTATTGAACACCTGCAATGCCTAAAGTTGTTAGCAATATATTATAAATTATTATTGACATCGTTGGCAGTATATTAGGAAAAATGCTATAAAATTAAAGCAATTATATCTAATGAAATATTATTATGCTATGTGAGCAGTTTGCTGTATGATCTCGACACCAATGCTGCTGAAACTTTTAATTGCGTACTATCTGAATTTGTAGGAGGAAAGAGAGTAAACTTGGCATTGAAAGGTTCATATGAATGCAGATGCAAGTCAGCTGCTATATCGTTTAAGACCAAAGGCGACTTTCTGTATGGTATGCTCGGGACGACTATAAACCACTGTACTTGCAAAAATTCCGAGAGGAAAAAATTAAAGCGCCACAGGTTACCGCCAAAGATTCTGGGTGCATTATTATCATAATACATTGTTATTTATACAGGTCGTGTTCCAAAAGGAAAGTTATTTGCTGTTACAGATGAACACTATGGTCATGAAGTTGCAGCTGAGGAAATACCGGACTTAGACCTGGAGTATTATATTGAAAAAGTAAATAATGTAATGAATCTTTTACGTTCTTCATTCATTTAGTTGTAAAAATAAATTTTCGATTATTAATGATTTATAAGTTTGTGGTAGGCAACTTAATTTGCATTCGTGTAACTTAAGTTGCATATCTTCTTAAGGGTTTATACTTCCATATCGTGGAATTATTTTCTGCACATACTTCGCGCCCATCGCTACATCACCTGATACCGTGAGCGTCCTTTTTAGTATTGCTTGATGTACGTTGTTTTAAGCAACCTAAATTTTGTGTAAAGTGCCATTGATTTAATGGTAAGACACATTTAACTCGTATTATATTAAAATCTGAAACATTTGCTTTTTGCAGGGACTGCTACTTACACATATAATTATACTTTTACCATTTTCGGGTACTTTTATTTTACGATTACATTTTGCATTTAATTCAGATCTAAATTTAGATCACACCTTTTTATTTGAACCTTCAAGAGAATGCAATAAATTCTGGATTATTCAAATTTTAATGAATATAAATTTGTAAGAAGTAAATTCAACTTTGGTATGGTTTACAACGTAAAACATTGAAAATACGACACATTGCGCAACATTGATGCGAAGATTACATCATCCATGGTTTACATTTCCGCATTCCTTATGATAACAGAGATTCTCAAGAAGTTGTACAAAAACTTTATAACAGGTATTTATACCCCAATGACTTATTAGGATAAGGCTTTAACAGTAGTTTTAATATTTATTTTATATAATCCCAATGTAAGTGCTTAATAAACATAGTCTGTATATCTTTTATTTTGACATTTTGGTGAATACTTTATTGTATCCTCGGTTTAGTTATTCCGAGCGTAAAAAAAATAACTTGGCGTCCGAGATAACTTTTATTATTGTTACCTTGAAGTTACTATATTGATGTTAGGTGGAAATAACTAAACAGAAATTTGTTGGTAATTAAGCAAATCAAAAAGCATGAACCAGACCCGATTTCAACTAATGGAGGAATTGATAAGCGTTGATCGAGCAGTAATATGTGAAGAAATTGTGTTACAAGGTAATTGTGCGCCATGGAAAATGGAGCGAAAAAAACGTTTAACTGCATCGACATTTGGAAAAATATGTAACATGGAAAAAAGCACCTCCACGGCTAAAACTGTCTCTGATCTGCTGTATTCTAGTTTTAGGGGCATGCTACAGAATTTGATCTAATTCACGAAACGACTGCCATTTCTTTATTTGAAGACCAACATAAAAAAAAACTTCAACGCAATGGGTTAATTATTGATGAGGAATTTCCATTTCTGGCGTGTTCACATGATGGTTTAGTATATGACTACGCGTGTATTTCAAGTGAAGTGCTCTGCACAGAGGGAAAACCTCCCACGAATGCAAGCATTTGAAAATGGTAAAGTAGATTATTGCGTGAACTAAGGGCAAAAATGGTGCCTTAAAAAACTCATAACTATTATTACCAAGTTTAGGGATTGCTTCACATTACCAAAAGGAATATTTGTTATTTTGTCATCTATACCAGCGGGGGATACACGTTGAAGAAATCGAAAGGTAACTAAATAGACGTACGTAGAGAGAAAACAAATATTTACATATATTTTTACTTGCAGAAATGGTTCTTTTTGGACCACAAAGATGGTGGAAAAATTAAAGTTATAATTCTTTACTTCCAGAATTGGTTGAGCCGCGAAGGAGTCGAAGTCAACCTCTAGGAGAATTTTATAGATCTTAGCTTTATTTTATACTAATATTTATTATTTGTGATATTAATTCTTTTTTGTTCAGAATAAAAATAATTATAACATAATAATAAATAATAATTTTATTTATCTATTTTAAAAAAACATACCTACCTAACGCAATTCCGTAAACAATACATAAGAGTGATAACTAATAATACAATCTATATTTATACAACATTCACACAACTTTGTGTTACAAAGTATAAAGTAAATCACAATTACACCAAACCCTGTGCCTGTTCTGCCTGACGGGCAGGTATCTCATGTAGATGAGCGTCTAATATCATGTGCAGAGAAAAATGACGTTACTATATTAAAGCTTCCACCACATTCAAGTCACTTGCTTCAGCCACTCGATTTAAGTGTCTTTCGTTCGCTCAAAGCAAGATGGGATGCAGAAGTTATACATTGGTAAAGGCATAACCAGGGTCAACGAATTCCTAAGCAGTATTTTAGTGGATTAATAGGAAAAATATGGTCTGAAACTGACTCCAAGATTATTATCAGTGGTTTTAGGAAAGGTGGAATATATTCCTTTAATTTCAAAATTATCTCAGAAGAACATTGTGACCCGCTGGCGTTAAAACGATGGGAAATGCTTCAGAAGAATGTTAAAAAGAACGTAAATAATATGCCTGAAAATGAAGACTAAGAAAGGGTTTTTCGAAATTCCACCCCTTAGAGGGTGAAATGGGGGGGGGGTGAATTTTTGTGTGAAACTTTTTATTCTATGGGTCGATTGACTCTAAAATTGGTAAATATACTCTTCAATTAAAATTCGCAGCAACGCGCGACGGGTACGGCTGGTTTTAAATAAAAATTGGTAACTAGGAAAATTCAAGTTTAAAAGAACGGTTGAATGTTGCTACCGCAAGAATGAATATTATTCTTTTACACACTAGCCCCATATACTGTTTTCCGTGGCTTATACTTAAAATTTCGCTGCAGGACACACTTACCCCATTTGAAGGGATTAGCGTGTACTATAGACTTTGTATTTAAAAAAATTAAATAAAATGCCAAAGTGCCGTAGCAGAAACTTATAATTTGGTGTAATTGTAGACAATATTCATTAAATTATTTTGTCAAAAACTGATTTCCACATCTTATTTTGTTTGAAAATTGCCCACATGCAAATATGAACTTTTAATATTTTGGTACACACTTACCCCACCTTACCTTATGTCGGTCACTAGGCCAGCAGGTGTTATTGATATCTGCTTGTTTTGAAATGTATTACGAATATTTCTTTTATTTATTTAGCAATCTGGAATTCCGGGGTTTTGCAATAATTACTTTTACAAGTAGGGGTGTTTTCTTTTACCACTTTTACGAAATATTATAATTTCGTATTTATTAAAACGGATTACAGGAGTTTATATTTTATCTTCTACGCGATTAATTATTTTATCACTTAATGGATATAAGATATTATACGAAACGGGATTCTCGTCGAGAAATTAGATCAGGCTTTCTACGTTATAGTAAAATAAGTATAAATTATAGGAATTTATTTTCTCCTTCAGGAAGCAGATTTGAAAACTGTATGCGATTAATTATTATCGTTTCTCAGAAACTATACAGGAACGGGAGTATGAAATAGGTATTTTTCTGCGTTATAGAAATTTGGTTTAATTTTTAAAGAATTTACTTATTCTTTCGCGAAGAGGATTTTAATACTTTAATAATTACTCTGGACACGAAATACAGGCTGTTCGTATTAAAAACCGGGACTGGTTTAATTCTGTCAAGCAAAGGTAAAGAAAATACCTCTACAGGCATACGCCTTAGGGGATAATTCCCTTATGAAATCTCAGTACTTTTCAGGCATATGCCTAAAAGTAAATAGGGGGATTTTGTGTAATAGGATAGTTGTGTTTACGCGGGCTTATGCTTCAGGTAAGTGTCAATGTACAGGTATTGGCGTGTTTTGCAGACAAGATCGATTTATAATCTGCCAATGCAGAAAAGAAATCTTTCTAACGGAAAGCTGGTCTGGTAAATATGATAGAAAATATAGGTCTTACTCCAGGATGGGAAGGTAGGTAGAAATAATATAATTCGGAGGTTATGAAGACCTCAGGACAGAAGCAACAAGATAGGTGAACACTTCAGGGTGGAAGTCATAAACGTAATTAATCTCACTTTTTTTTTGCTAGTGTGTTAGTGCTTATTGTTTAGTTACTTACTTATTTTAGCTTATTTAGATCTGTGCGTAGACTGTTCAGGAGTCCTCCTCCTCTTCAGCCCTGGTCATTCTTTTCTTGTTGGTGTTGCGCTGTTGGATTTTAATTTGGGTTTTTTCCCGTGGGAATTGAGGAAATCTGTAGTTGTAGGGAGTGGTAAGGATCTCTCTGGTTGGGATTGTGTCGCCGAAAATTCTTGTGTGCAGTTTCTTTGTAATGTCTGTATTCTGTGTGTGATGGGTGGTATGTTTGCATGTTGCATTGTGAGGACGTTAGGGTATTTCCAAGGAAACCTGTGTATACGCCTGAGTATTCGGCGTTCACAGGAACCGATAGAAGAGAGGTGATTGGGGTTTATGTTGGTGTATATGAGTGCTTGGAAATCCACAACAGAGCGTATGTATGTTTTGTCGATGTGTAATAGTGTTTTGTGGTGGCAAACTCAGAGTCTACCCGGAGGGCGCCCAGTGGGTTTGCTCGGTTTCTTATCCAGTTTAGTGTTCATTGTACATCGGGAAGCCTAAGTAGGTGACTTGCTGTTAGAGTGGGAGTCTCGCTTGATTCAGGGTGAGGGAAACATTGCTGTTGGCTAGCTTAAATATTCGCGGTTCCGCTTATATAGTCCGCGGTCTTATGTGATTGAACGAGACAATGGAGGTGGCGCGTTGATGGGGTTCTTACGTTGAAATCTTAAACGATTTCTTAATGACCGAAGAAGGCGAAAAATCAATTATTTTAACTGCACCGGAGCATCTTTCCTTAACATGAGGCTCCTTTAGAAAGGTTACGTTGTTTAAACTTTTGTAATTTGTGTTCAATCAGTTTGCAATTTTCTATCAACATACTAATTTGATTTTGTATTACCGGGTTTACATCTTTCTTTGATTCTAATATTAGTAGATTGTGTAAGATTTTGTAATAATTCGTTCCTAATTCACTAACATTATAATTAAAATAAAATTTATAGTAATTATTTGAAATTGTAACTTAAGTTTTCGTTAAAGTAGCCATTACTTGGAATTGTTTTAGTTCGATGAATCAGGATATGCCCAATCAGGGGTACCCTGCAAATACAATTTTCTTTTAATGCGTTTGATTTTTCCTTTATGTATATTAGCCTGCTCTTTAGAATGTAATGGCTTAGAGAATGGAACTTTGGAACTTTTGGGGTTTCTACGACTTCACATTCAATCGGTATTTCTGGGTCTTCATTGATATTATAAAACAAAAAGGAGAGTTCCTCATTTGATTCTTTTACATTTATTTCTATTCTAGGAAGAGCGTCTGCAACTGTATTCTATTGACCGTATATGTATTGAGTTTTGTAATAAAATTCTTCAAGCTTAGGTAGTAATTTGATTAAACTAGAGTTGGGAATTTTTTATGAAAAAATCCAAATTAAAGGTTTATTATCGGTTTCTATTACGAATTGTTTTCCATAAACGTATGGTCTAAAATATTTTGTATTTTCTACTATTGCTAACTATTCTTCCATTGTCGAATAATTACGTTCGGTACTATTTAAAGTTCGAGAGTAGAATGAAATAGGTTTATTGTTTTGCAATAGCACACCCCCCATAGCAACGTGTGAGGCATCTGTGGTTATATTAAAAAGTTCGCAAAATCTGGATACGCTAATACGGGGATTACTAAGTAATTCTTACATAGTTGAAATGCTTTCAAATTAATATCTATTTTTTAATGTTTTTTTGCGCATTTAGTAAACTGTTGAACTATTTTAGCAAAATTTTGTATTCGTGTATAACAACCTATCAGTCCTATGAATGAATCTTTTTAGTCGTTTTGGAATAATTAATCCTTTATAGGTACAATTTTTCAGGGGTCAGAATTAATATCTTCGGGGGTAATAAAGTGGCCCAGGAAAGCCACTTCTTTGTGTAAGAATACTGATTTGTCAATTTTTATTCTTAAATTGTATTATTGGAAATTTGGAAATACTTGTTTTAAATGAATAAAATGATCATGTAAAGATTTTGAAAAAACTATATCATTCATGCATACGAAACAAAATTTATGTAAGTAGTCTCTGCATTCTGATATACTCATAATGCGCACTATTTACAGTGAAAGCAATTTTTCTATAGACTCATCGTCCATTTCTATTTGGTGAAAACCTTATGCTAAATCGACGGTAGAGAAATACATGCATTTACCTAAATTTTCTAAAATTTCTACTATTATTGGCAAAGGGTATTTATCTTCTATTGTTTTTTCGTATAATTTACGGTAATCGTTTATTAAACACCATTTTCTTGTACCACTAGAATAAATTTTTTTAGGTACGATCCGAGTGGTGATATACTTGGCTGAATAATTTTGTGGCTTAATAATTTTTGTATTTGATACTAAATTTCAGTTTTTAAGGGTATCCATAAGATTTTCAAAATACTACTTCATTATCTACAGATTTTATCATTGATTGCATTAGTAAAAGTTAAATCTGAGTTCTCATTATAGACAGTGTCTTTATACTTTTTTGCAAAGTAATATAATTTCGACTTTTTCTTCTAAATTTAAGTGTTGCGTTCAAATTATATTAGGTATGTCTAAATCAGAAAAAATGTTCTTGAGGTTTTGATTTTATTTTAACAATAACAATTGGTTGGACGTCAAGTTATTGATTAAAATTAACTTCTGATTTATCGGGTCATAATGGGATTCTACAGATTCCGTTATGTACGTGGGCTAATGATTCGGGCAAAGATAGATTATCTAATTTAATTTCTGGCTTGACCTTCTTCAATAGTTACTGGTATATCAATAAAATGTTGAACTATTTGTTTAAATGGTTTGAAATTCTTAGGATTGAGTCCAAAAAAAAATAGTATTTTAGCAATTACTACCTCTAACATTTGAGAATTGTAATCAATTCTTACTCCTAATATTCTAAGATCTTTACTTTCAATAAGTGCATCCAAATTACTGTGTCACTCTAGTACATGAAAGTCAATATCAGGAGAATAAGGGCAGCTTCCCCGACCACTTTTAATAGATGACGTCAGAAGGGTGGGGGTGGGCATGGTCACGCCCTTTCCACCACATGGCCACGCCCACCAGCTGATTGGTCCTGCGCGCACATACAGCCTTAGACTGAACGCTCTGATTGAAAGACCTAAGGGCAGCCCATGCCCCCTGGTTTCTGATTGGTGGCGGCCATTTAGGTTTTGCGGATATTTTTGTTTTGGCGGCCATTTTCGTTTGAGTGGCCATTTTTGTTTTGATGGCCTTTGATTGAACCTCTAAGGTTCTGTTTCTGATTGGTTAGTTTTTGATTGCTAATGGCGCCATCTAGTGGTGTATTTTTAAAATTAATGAATATTTTTTGTAATAGAGGTTGATCGTGGCTCCACCTAGTTTTACATTTTTAAAAATGGATGTAGGTCCCTATAATTGTTATGGCGTAAAAACTTGAAATTCGAAATAGTATTCTAATAATGGGAGCCCGATTCCATCTTATAAGACAGCTATAGGGTTCCGGAACTTGTTCTCAGGTCTTCGCCCCTTATCGGCCCCCTTGTTTGTTATGGCGGGAAAACTTTAAATTTGAAATTGTATTCTAATAATGGGGGAACGATTCCATCTCGTAAGAGAGCGGCACGACTCCGGAACTTGTTTCAGGGTCTGACCCCTTACAGTACCCCTTGATTGTTTGTAGGTCCATCTAGTGGTCCATTTTTAAAACTAATGAATGTTCTGTAATAGAGGTTGATCGTATATAGCATATAGTGGTATATTTTAAAAGTAGATTTAACTGTTGTGGTGGGAAATCTGAAATAGTATTCTGACAATGGGGACCGCATAATATCTCATAAGACACCGTTAGGACTCCTGAACTTGTCACAGAGCCTTAGCCCCACTGCAGTGACCCCCTTGTTTGTTTGTTTGTGGCGCCATCTAGCGATGTATTTTTGAAAAAGTTAATTGTAGATTTCTCCAATTGGGTATGATCGTGGTACCGTCTAGCGGTATATTAAAAAAAAACGGTAGGCGGAAAAACCTAAAGTTTGAAACAGCATTCCACGTGGCTCCATCTACTGAAATATTTAAAACTAGATGTAAATTTCTGTAATTGTTATGAAGGAAAAACGTAAAATTTAAAATACCATTAGGGTTCCCAAAACTTGTCCTGGGGTCATACCTGCATTGCAATTTGTAAGTAGTATTCTAATGCTGGGAACTCATACTAACTCAATACCGATAAGGCTCCAAAACTTGTCCTATGGTGTTAATCCCTACAGCGCATCAGGGATGTTCCTCGAGGTCAACTTCCGCATTACGCGGGTATAAAATCGTGGTTTAAAAGACTCACTAAAGATACCATAGATAGCCATGTCTAAAACGGCTGCTGCACAAATAGACGAATTACTGTTATATATTATAAGATAAAAGGTTTAAATGGGGACTGGAAATTAGTGGCGTTCAAAGAAGGTTGCAAAATATGGACCTGAGTAAACGCAACACCAAGTGGCTCAAGAGAATGACTTAACCAATAAAATATGTAATAGTACAAACACTATAAAACCTATAAATAAATAAACAATCGTTACGCAACCTTGAAACAAAATAAACACTCCGCTGCAAATACGTCAAACAAGCAAAAAAAAGCGGTCTCATCTAATGGAATATTTTAAAAACTAATGGAAGATTCATGCAATTTAGCTGAAATTTGAAGTGCCACTGTATTATTTATTGTGTTTTTTTAATTTCCACAGGTGTTCGTTTGAAATAAAAATATCTCAGTATTAATTATCGCAAATCAAATTAATTAGGCATGCAATGTGAGCTAATAAATACATTGCGTAAGATACTAATTATAATCACTACTTTCGATTAATTGTCTAATAAACTCTTCACGTAATCCGTCAGCGGTAAAAGCCCATTATATATTTTCAGTTTAAAATAACAATTACTGTTAAGGCAATTGCGGTATTTTTGATACGGCAAGATTCAAGTTGCAAATATAAGATGTTAATATCAAACGTTGATTTAGTGAGTCATACAAAGGTGCTAAGATCAAATTTCCCCCCGGCGTTTGACCATTTTCAATAAGGAGTTTGTGTGACGCTATTGTACAATTGCTGTATTTTTATAGAAGCAAGATTCAAGTTGCCCCCAGACAATATGGAGTAATTTAAAAACCACTTGAACAAAACTTCGACGTATTGTAAAACAACGATCGCTACTCGAATCGATATTCTAGTATTTAAAAAACAGGCCTCATAGTTATTTATGTACTAAAGTGCATAATATGGTTTTTATATTCCTAAGCGCGCTAGCGCGAGGGTTAGCAAAGCCAACCAGTTATGCCCGCAAACCATAAACAATTTTCATGCACAATTAATATATTAAATATTTAAAATGAATTATAACGTTAATTGTTTTCAAAATAAATACATTTCATTTATGATAGAAGGTATTGGTGCGTTACCACACTACCATACAAATGAGCACAAAATCAGACATGACAAATTGAAAATTCATTTGACATTTTGGTTTAGTTTGTTTTAAACGCAATAACCGGGATATTTCCAGAAATAATATTAATGAAATTGAGCAATTGTATCATCTAGCACAAACATGACTAATTGTAATAATTGCATTGTAAATATTTTTAAATAAATTCATAGGTTTGTGCCTATTGTTTTCAATTTTCATTATAGTCCGGTGGGTCATAATGATGTCCGCAGGCTATAAAAAGACGGTTACATCAAAAAAGTTGGTTATAATTGTCATATTATAATGTGACAGTACATAAAATAACTTTATCTTCAAGACTAATAATCATTATTACTGTAAATTTCGATAGTTTAAGTTGTCTTTTATTTGTGAATTTCAAATCACGTACGCCTTGCGCCATTATTCATTTCAACCTAATAATAAGACTGAAGTTGAAACTAATAATGGGGCCAGAAAACGTGATTTTGATAGATAATTTCATATAAAAACTAATAATGGGGCTAGAACAATGTGATTTTGATAGAACATTTCGGATAGAAAAAATCTGTCAGGATGACGCACACTTGTCATCAGTCATCACTCCGGAAAATACTTATTAGTCTCTTGAAGATACAATAGTATATTGGCTCGACGTGTAAGTTGAACAATATTTCGCTCAATTTTGCAGTCTCGCCTGTTGCCTCGACTGCAAAACCTGTACTCAATAATGATCAACTTATACGTCTTACATAATAATCTACTATTATTGCCGAGGTCCATACCATAATTCTTCGGAAACCGTAATCTTTTAGTAAGAAGACCAAAACATTTATCAAGTTTTAATTTACTGATTAATGTGACACTTAGATTGCATTGTGATCACATCATTTTACACGATGTTAAGGTTAGCTCATTTTTCTTGAAATTATGATTAGTGAAAATAAATGCCTTGGATAATAAAAAGGGTATGATGTTATGATTTTTTTAAATGTGCAACACGTATATTTCACAAAGTTATTCAAAATATAAGTTTAATATGTATATATTCGTGCTACTTGGGTTCCAGTAACTTTATAGTACAAGAATTTTTAAAAGTAGATTTGCACGTTCTAGACTGTTTTTATTAGATATGGATGGTTAGGTTTCCAAACTATTGAAGAATAGGCATTCTAATTTGGTCGAATTAAAGCTCAGTACAATAGTTTTAAGACGTGACAAATTATAAAACTAAGTGATTTGATGGCAGATGAACATTGTCAACATGGCACAATAACGATAATCTGTCGTCAAAAGCAATGTCTAAGGCCTTTATCGTGTCACTTCTTTTTCGTCTTGTTACAAAGCAATTTTCATAATAGCAACTATTACTTAGTGTTCAATGTATCACGTAATACTGTGAAGTTCAGAGTTTCGAAATGTGCTTTTTCTAAATAAACGGAAGCTTCCATTGTATCAAAATGAAGCAATGATTAAGTTATGTCATATTTTGGAAAAGATTATAAGTAGAATCAAATTATCCAAAAAAATTCTTGGAGCCTTCTACTTCGAATCTTTCATTCCATCTCAAAAATCGGCGAGTGGGCTGTAACATGCCTGTACACTTAGGCGACGTGAAGCCACGCGACATTTTTGTTGAGTTCGCACACTTTGGCGATGCAGTGCGACGTCGCTACGCGGAAGTAGTGCTACAACGCCTAAAACGGGAAGTTGACAGATTTAGTGGGTCTTCGGATGCAAAATGCATAAGAGAAAAATTTAAAGATTACTGTAATTCTGAAGCCGGTTCAGTTTCGTGGTAAACTTCAATTAATTTTTTGTAATTATGTTACATACATACAGATATAGGCACCTGAGTGATACGTTGAATAAAAAGTTGTGGCACTTACTTGAGCACTTCATTTTGACTCCCTACCATTCGACGGGCAATTTGATTGCTGGTCTTGGAATGCTGCAAATCATACAGAAAATCAGATTTTTCTACAGACAAAATTCTTCATCCATTTTTGCAAAATCAGTATTTCCTGTAAGTATAAAACGTTTTCTGTTTAGTTCATTTTTTTGCAGATATAGTTTGTTTCCGTTTTGAGAACAGTTTGCCGATGAAACAGGGGAATCCAGATTTTACACTCAGTTGACATCTAAAGAGATGAAGTTTGTAAGAAAATTATCTATTTCGTCCATAAACTCTTATTAAACTCGTTTGTTCAAACAAACCTATAATATAAGTAGTATGATTTCTTTCCTATTCATTAAGAAATAAATGTGTCACTTACTTACCTTCAAAAGCATTTGTAAAAACACTAAAGAAAATTACACTTACGTATGTTAACACTGCCAAAGCAATTTTAATGCAAACTTCATGTCTTAAAAGAACTTGAAATCACGCGTTTCGATCATTGGCAACAGCGCCCGATTGAACACGAAGACGATAGTTTATCGCGTACCTTTGTTTCGACTCCGCATACCTACGCCGAATTTCTCTCAGACGACCCGAGCGATGTTGCATCGCCTAGCATCGTGCCGCCTCACCTTAATGTGCAAGCTCTTATTTGATTACATTTAAACTTCTCTAGGCGACAAAGAATTTCGCTTCGAGTCGCATCGCCTACGTGTGCGGGCACCTTTAACCTTTTTAGTGTAGCACATTTAGCAGGAGACTGTTTCATTCCATCTTTTAAGACCCCCATATACTACGTTAGTTCTCGTCGGTTTTCATCGCCGCGATGAGACATGTCGAGCCAAAACCGAAGTGTGGGGTTAAAACCGTCGTGTTTAAATTCAGTCCGAGCTTGATTTGTGGCATGACGTGTCCATATTTAACGTTCCAGAACTTTTGTCTGTGGCGCTACCAATCCAAACCGACTATTTTTTCCAGTAACGTGCAACGGTTTATTCAATTCCGTGCCGTGAATGTTTGTTTACATTATTCCACTCTAATTTCAGAAATATAAAAAAAAAACGATGAGTAAACATTTCATTATCGAGTTTATTAAGGTATATCGAGAGGTACCGTGCTTATTGAAAATAAAATCTGAAGAATATCGAGATTGAAATAAGAAAAATAAAGCGTACAAGATATTATTAGAGAAATATAAAGAGGCTAATCCAAATGCTGCGTGCACAGTGTTAAAAACAAAATCGACTCTATAACTTAATAATTCCAGATCTTCGTCCATTCTCAAATAATTAAATCAATCGCCTCGATTCAGTTTAAACTTCTCTAACAAATTCACATGAGAAAACGATTTTCTTTTCTGCAACCAGTCCAAACTGCACGGTTCTGTCTTTGTTTAGATTTTGCAAGAACGGCAGCTGCCGCCGGCACGGCTGTGAGCTACGACTTGTTCATCAGAAGCGCGTACGGTAATAACTGCAAAAAAAAGCACAGTGTGTGCTGAAAAACGGCTGGCGATGAACACAGCGTGTTTTGATGAAAACCGACGAGAAGTAACATATGGGCAAAGAATTACATCTATCGTCAGTATGAGGGGCTTTAGACTGTTTGATACTTTTGACAGCGTCTTTTGTAACCAAGAAATTAAAGTGTCCATTTTATATGTTTGTAGATAAAGATTACACTATTTAGTATCTTCCTAATAGTTTGTTAATTTATCTCCAAATTTAAATTATGTATTGTACCGTAATGCATGTACTAGGCATTATTTTTCTACTTTTATTCTACTGCTCTTTTCACAATATTTGGTTAGTCTGAAGACATAACAAAAGAATACCTAGTTTTAATTGAGAAGGCTACAGCTAACTCTGAGATTGTCGTTCTCAAAATTAAACTTTAAAACCAGTAGATATCTAGATTAAAATACAATGTTGGTGTAATAGTATATTATGAAATTAGTTTATAGGAAAAAAGGAAAAGGCCTCGTATTTCATTCCCTCCCCCAAGGGGGAGGGCGGGCTACTCGAGCTTTCCGAGCTCCTTCAGCCACAATCATGGATTCCCAGCATACGTACATACATTACGTATATATGCATGTTGGGATTAAGGATGGGTGTGGTCAGGATAGGACCGGAAGGAACGGAGTTAGGGTTCTGAGGGCGAAAATACTACCCTAGCATTCGCCTAAGTAGCCGCACATGGTGTGCATATACGCAGTGACCATGCCGCTACATGTGTTTAGGAAAACCCCCTGAAAAAACCTCATACAAGGTAGACGGTAACGGGAATCGAACCCATTACCTCCCCAATGCTATATAATGCAAGGGATTATGGCAGGAGTTTCCATTATTGCTTGAGCAGAGCGAAATATACATATATATATATATATATATATATATATATAAGAGAGAGAGAGAGAGAGAGAGAGAGTGTATTCTGGTATAAAATGATTATATGAAGAATAGGGACAGTTTCAGATGTATCAAGACTATGGAAACTTTAAGTACAGATGACAACAGTTTGTCCTACTGGATTTGAAAGTGGGTGTGCAATCTGCAGGTAATTAACTCCAATGAACGGAAGGCGGTTTGATGTGAAAAGAACCTGGTTGAGGTGGAAATCCATCTCACTCAGATTCTGGTCAGCCAAAGAATCAGGTTTCATCAGATTTCATTATTAGACATTATTTTAGATTGGAACCGGTTATATACCTTTAACACCATTGTAGGTATATATGTCCATGGGATTTAGAAAGTATACTATGTATTTCTGTTTTAGTAAATAAACCATTTAAGAAATAGGTAACCCAGTTAACATTGTGTACGCAATTATCGAAAAAAACGGGGCCACTCTTATTTCATTTTCCATGGGTTCCATGATTTATCAACATTTTAAGGTGTTGAATCACAACATATTGATTTTCCAGTACTATGAATTAATCACAAATCTATTTAAGCGCAACGCTATTTATACAGTTCCTAATTTATATTTATGTCTATTTTCCCTATCACACTTAATCTACATTCTGTGCAGTAGTCCTTTGCTTACTATAACGTAATTTTTCGCACAGTAGTAACCATAATTCTATGGGTCGATCTGCCTGACCTATGAGTATTGTGTCTGTTAGGTTATAATCAGTGATTCTTTCGATTTGACTTGAAGATTAAGCTCCCATACATGATCAGCAATTCGGCATTAGTCTATTTCAGCTTTACTGATGTTCTTTATGCGTAGAGATTTACCCGTACTTCCTACTTGCTCCAATCTGCATTTACACGGTAGTTGATCTTCATTGTCAGACTTTGCCTTTATTACTTCCCTATTGATTCTCAGGGGTTTGAAAACAATACATATGTTAAATGGGTTTTCTATTCTTCTGATTTTTATCAAAAATGCCTGGTATGTATATTATCACTGTCACAGTAGCATAACTCCTTGTTTTACTGATTTACCTTGTCAGTTTTTGAATTAAAACATCTTCCCTGTGACTATTTACCACCAACAGTCACTTAATTAAAGCACTAAGACTACCTAGAGACCCGCATGATCTTACAGTAACAAATATGAAAAAGCAAACTTTCATGATTATCACTCATAATTAAGATACCTAGCTTTTGGGTACAAAATCATGTATTTTTGGTTAATTTTTTACAAATTTGAACGTTTCGATAACAATTACAGATATCTTCTTCTATAAATGATAGTAGTTTTTGAAAATTATTAATTTTATGAAATCTGAAAACCTAAATGAAAGCCCTTATTTTAGTAAAGATTACCAAGATTCTTAATAGATATATTAATAGATAATACTAAACCGCCTTGAAAATGACAAATCAGAATGCCCTCTAGGGGACAATGGCTAACAATGAAAAATGTCGCAATCAAGAAAGAATTCAATCAAATTATGATGTAAGTCCAAAGGTTTGAAAAACTTTAATTATAAAGCAGTAAAAGTATTCAGAGCTAAAAACTTAACAAACCAATTAAATATCGTTAAACGTAACAGATCCAACAAAGAAATAATTTTGCGTTAATATTTAACGACTATAAGCGCTATTATACCATAAAAACTAATATGTATGTTTAATCTCGTCTTAATCTTAACTACATATGTTAAATTAATGCAATGCTGTGATAACATAACATTCTTAATTCGTAAAGCATTTACTTCGAGGTCTAGAAAAAACAGCAAAACCTGGACATACCAACCGTTAAAATTAAGGCATATCGTTTAGCCTTATTTTATTTACAAGACACCAAAACCTATTTAATCTGAAATTTTTTTTTTTGATTGTGACATTTTTAATCGTTAACCTTTAACCTTTGTCCATTAGAGTGTTCTAATTTGTCATTTTCAAGGCGGTTTAATATTTAGTCTATTCAAAATCTAGGTAATCTTTACTAAAATAAAATGTTCTGTAGTTGACTTTTTGATATACGTACCCTAACTATTGTAGTAGGCTTACATTTGTTTTAAAATTTCATATTATATTTTATTTGACATCTTAAACAATTTTCAAAAAGCATTATCATATACTTAAGACAATAACTGTAATTGTTATCAAAATGTTTAAGTTTGTAAAAAAATTATGAAAAAATGTACGCATTCTTCATACA
The DNA here is from genome assembly GCA_036346205.1 of Vesta saturnalis. Lineage (NCBI taxonomy): Eukaryota > Metazoa > Arthropoda > Insecta > Coleoptera > Lampyridae > Vesta > Vesta saturnalis. The sequence goes on along the minus strand of JARFJB010002417.1, from coordinate 2,584,128 downwards.
AAATTAGAGATAAAGCTTGGCAAGCAAATCATAAACAAATCTATGCCATCAACACTGCTAGATAGATAAATATGAATTGGTATTGTTTATTAGTATAAGAATTCATTTTTTCTTGCCAGTATAGTATGAGTCCTAACAACTATATGTTTATAATTAAAATAATTACTAATTTATAGATATTATAACCAATTACGGTTTTTTAACTGAAAACTATTGCTCGAGGGATAGTAACACCATGATAAGCGGACGAACTTGTCATTAAACATTATCATTAAGTTTCTTGAAATACCCCTTATGTAATGTACTAATTTAAGCAATTTACCCATTTTTCTTCACATAGAAGGTATTATCACATATCCAAGAATATGGTATCTGAACTACAACACCTCTTCAGGATTGCTACCAGTTACAATTCTTTTTTTAATAAGAAATGTATAAATGTTTAATTCTTTATAACAATGGATATAAAATTAACACAAAATATAAAATAACATAATAACTACTTTAGATTAAAATTGACATAACACTGTTAAATCCCTAAATTTAACGTATAGTTTGAGACATATGTAATGGTGTGAGCATTAATTCAAAAGCGGCGTCCTTTAAATTTGCTCCACGAAGATTTGCTTCCTGTAAGTCACTACCAGACAAATCACAATTCTGGAAAAACGTAATTTTTTATTATGCTTTATAATTATGTATACTTTATACCTCCAAGTCAGCACCTGCTAGAACAGCTGCCCGTAAATCACAATTTTGTAAATTAGCATTTTTAAGTGTGGCTACTCTTAAATTGACTCCAGCCATATCACTTCCCTCTAAATTAGCTCCCTTTAGATTGACACCTTCCATATTTGCTCTACTTCCTGCTGGATCTTCAAAATTACAATTTTTTAATTGGGCACATTCCATGTTTGCACACAAACTTTTAACCCCTACAAGAAAAATTAAATTAAATTTGTCTATTTAAGACTTCAGATTTACAGGGTTTAGTCACGCTATAGCTCCTTATTCTTATTACTGACAATTTCTGCATTTTTCGATAATAGAGTTTTTAAGCGTAATGATTGTACAATTAAAATACTCATGTACAGTGTGTCTACTTAGAAAACGATGCACTGCATTCGGATCTCAGAAACCACGATAGATACAGAGTCGATTATATTAGGAAAAAGTTGCGCAAGGGGGAGACCTTATAAACAGCGTTTACAACAGTGAATTATCTTTTTACGTTTTGTCAGAATTTTGAAAAATGATTTTTTTTATTTTTGTTTTTATTTATTTTTGAAGTTATTTGAAAAGATATCAAAAAAATAAAAAGTACTCTCCACTACTTGCCACTTTTTGAGCTCTACAAGATGGTATTCATAAATGTTTTCACTAACTTCATTCTTTTATATGGCGCAAAAACATAATACACCCTATTTTCGTATCCATTTCAATGATTTATAACACAATATGATTGATTGCAAACTTTTTGTCAAAAAAAGGTTTTTTTAACTCTGTTCATTTTTTATTAGTAGGCTTTGAGCAAAAAGGCACTTTTATAATTATATTAACTTTACGTATTTTACAAAGGTAAACTAATATTATTGGGAACATATCACTTATAACAAATTTTCAAAGAGGTTACCATTATTTTCTAAACATAAATAGGCTCTTCTTACTGTTAAATGTAAAACTCCGGTTAGCATTTTTTGAGTAATTTTATTAAACGCTGCAGTAACTGCTCTGAAAAGTTGCTCTTTCGTTTCGAAATGGTGAACATAAACTTAGTTTTTGAAGTAACCCCAGAGGAAAAGATACTCTCGAACCTGCCTAGTGGTTATGCGCTGGAACACCGTCTTACTGAAACCATAAATTTTGTACATTCTGCAATAGTAAATTATCCAAACTTTCTTCCAACTGAGTATGTAGCAAGTTGAAATAACTTTCCCCTGTTAAGATATTGTGGTAAATAAAATGTTCCAATATTGTGTACCAAACACATGTTGAACCCAAATCTCAGTTGATGTCTGGATTCCTTTTTTAGCAGTGGGTTGTTTGGTGCCCAACAATGGGTGTGACCTGGTAACATCTAAAAATCCTGTTGTTAATGATCATACCTTCATCTGACCAAATTATTTTAACGGATAATTAAAGTCGATCTCACATTGCCTGGTATACCATTCACAGAAAGTCCTTTTTCTAAGTTCATCTCCAGGTCCTTTTTTCTCAGAATAAAATGGTAGATTTTGTTACTCCAATTTGGTTTTCAATTTGCTTTGTGGACACTTCAGGATTTTCAATAACTTTTTTTTTTCTTTTTCTTCATTAGTTGTTCTTTTTCTGGTCTTAATAGTTGCGTTAAATGATCCATATTTTTTTAGGTTAACAGCTAGATGTCTGAAGATTGATCAATTGAGTTGCACCTTTCAGGATACTAACATGTCAAAGTTAGAACAATTATCTCCTGACATAATGAATATTCTTCGAAATAAATAATTACTGTACACAGGTCTAAACAATCTGCATATTTTTAACATGTCCGAACTGTCATTCGCTTTTTGTTCAAAGCCTACTAATAAAAAATGAACGAAATTTAAAAAGAAACCTTTTTTTGACAAACAATTTGCAATCACTTATGTTATACATCATTCAAATGATTATGAAAAATGCTATTTAACACAAGGTGTATTGTGTTTTCGCGGCATATAAAAAAGTTGAAGATGTTTACTCATAAACGAAACATCCGAAAAAAAACATAAATACCATCTTGTAGAGCTCAAAAATGATTTTGATATCTTTTGAAATAACTTCAAAAATAAAAATGAAAATGAAAAAAATCATATTTTTCAAAATATTGAAAAAACGAAAAAAGATAATTGACTTTCGTAAACGTTGTTTATAAGGTCTCCCCTTTGCTCAACGTTTTCCTAATTTAACCTCTGTATCTATCATGGTTTCTGAGATCCCCTGCAGTACATCCTTATCTTGGACTCTGTATAGAAGAAACGTGATACAGATCAATACAAGATGTACTAATACTCTGTGGATGTTAAATTTTATCTGTACTACTACGAAAGAATATTATTAAGGAAACTCATAAAATGTATTTACTATTTAGGAATGCACCTAAAGATATTTTCACACACAGGATGTTCATTTGTAAGTGGTTCAGCCAACTTATGTTTTTTACTGGGGTGATAAAGTCCTGGGAATCCTAAAGGCGTTGCACGTGACATATGACGCAAAAGCAGTACCAATGTAATACTAATATTTAGGATTGTCATTAAAGATAATATTCTAGGGTAAAATAATTCTACAAGTTGGCAGCATCATAAATAAAATTACAATGTTGCAACCAAGACATCTGTCATTTATTGTCATTTATTGTTGTGTTTGTTAGTTCCATTTCGTATTTTATTCTATTTCGTTTTTGTGAAACTGCTCTTTTCAGAACAAATTTGTGTTATTTTCCATTGTGTGACCTCGCCTAATATGTATCCCAAGCATTTAGGTATTCGTGGAAGGGAACTGGTTCGTTAACAGATTTCTTTGAAAAAGAACGGGATGTAGGGTGCCCTTTTATTCCATTGACTTCTGTAAGACAGGTAATGTATTGTTTTATAATGTGTGTAGTTAATCTAATTGTAGTCTTGTTGTAGAGGGTAGCTGCAGCTTTAAACGTCAATATTGGTACTGTTAGTAGAATATCGCAGTGTCTTATAAAGCATGAAGTAGTTAACCAGTCGCTAGATCTCGTGTGCACCCGAAACCCATCACCAGCGTTGAAAACTTCTACCAGAATGCGATTCGAAATTAGATTTACAGAATGTATGAGAACCGTAAGTGGATATCAATTTATTAACATTGAAGCCAATGAACTATTGTTTTGTAGGCGAACATATTACCGTACAAATTTTATGGGAGAAATTAAAAAACGATCAACTTTTTGAATGAAAGTGAGACACTTTTTACAGTGGTTTGAGCACCGGCTGTTACAGAATTTAAGTCAACCATCCGTTATTGTAATGGACAACGCATCATATCATAGCACTGTAGTTATCAAAATACCGAACAATTCGTGGACAAAATATGCTACTCAAGATTGGTTGACGGAACAAACAAAACCATTTGCCGTGCACTTTTTAAAAACCGAATTATTACAAGTAGTTGCCGAGTACTTATAGAGTATTATAATATTATTAAATCACTTTATGTATAATTGTAGAAACAAACCACCAAAACTATTTGTTGCGGATCAGCTGGCGGAAAAGTATGGTCATAGAGTACTTCGACTTCCTCCCTATAATTGCATGTTTAACCCGATTGAACATATATGGGGAATCACAAAATCATATTATAATAAACACATAGGTAGGGATGGAAAATCAGTTGAAAATAGCTTAAATATGCGGCAAGAAGAATTAGCGCAAGTGACACCAGAAATGTGGGACAACTCGATCCAACATACTGTAGGTCTTGTTGAGCAATGGTGGGATCGTGATATAAGGTTCGATCATGGTGATATTGCACCTATAATAAATCGTATAAATCAAAATGAATCAGATAGCGATTGTGAAGATGTTAGCGATTAAGTAATTGAATAGCGTGTGAATTATTTCTTTTCATTGGCTGGTCATTCTAATAGTTATTTAAGGAATTTACTGTGAATTGTACCAAACTTGTTTCAGTGCAATTTGTTTTAATTAGTTTTACAATGTGTTAAAATGATACCTATTTGTAGTTGTTATAAGTCGGAAATGTTAAATTTACTTTTTTTGTAAATTAGACTTGTCTCGTAAATAATTAACAAAGAAATAACTAATTGCTCTATTTTATTTTTACATATTTAACACGTTAGCGCCATGTCGCCATTCTCGGACCAAAGCAAGTAGTGTGACCATCGGTGGTCACGTAACAACCAAAATCGATCATGCCCACCGAAGTCTCTGAAACCTCTTTGAAAATTAAGATGCCCATTAGTGCATGGGCAGGTGGGGCTTAACATGTTACAAACGCACACGAATACTTTCCACTGATACGTTTAGTCCCTTTGTTGTTGTTAAAATTAATTTAGGAGTCACTATTTTATATTTTATTCTGTAACTTTGACATGTGTAAATGGATTAATCCCATAATCATACAAATAAACTAAGAAAGCACTTACGCTTATCCTAACGGAACTGTAAAGAACCATAACCTAAAATAACATAATCCATATGACAACATTTGACATTTTATCTAACTGGTGACGTGCAACGAGTTTTGCTTTGCCCAACTTTATGTACTTTTCTGTATTTTAAAAATTGCATTGAAATGATGATGCAAATAATATGAGATTTATTGATGTCTATTATTAATAGTTCATAAGTTATTACGATTTTTCAGTTATAACTTACCCTTGCTCCATAACTTTTGGTAACATTATTTTATAACCATTTTTAACTTTTTTTTCACACAGGCTTATAACAAATGTTTAGCTTTTAAACGATTTCCAACAAATTATGAAACCTTATTTCTTCTTAGAACAAACTGTCATTCGCATAACGATAATTTCAGATTAAACAAACAATTAAGAAGCTTTTAACTGCTCAACCTTTTTATTCCTTGGATGCATTTTGTGAGCACAATTTTGAGTAAGTTAAAATTAATTTAGGAGTCACTATTTTATATTTTATTCTGTAACTTTGACATGTGTAAATGGATTAATCCCATAATCATACAAATAAACTAAGAAAGCACTTACGCTTATCCTAACGGAACTGTAAAGAACCATAACCTAAAATAACATTATCCATATGACAACACTTGACATTTTATCTAACTGGTGACGTGCAACGAGTTTTGCTTTGCCCAACTTTATGTACTTTTCTGTATTTTAAAAATTGCATTGAAATGATGATGCAAATAATATGAGATTTATTGATGTCTATTATTAATACTTACCCTTGCTCCATAACTTTTGGTAACATTATTTTATAACCATTTTTAACTTTTTTTTCACACAGGCTTATAACAAATGTTTAGCTTTTAAACGATTTCCAACAAATTATGAAACACTTGATTTCATTCTTAGAACTAACTGGTGACGTGCAACGAGTTTCATTTGCCCAACTTTAGAAGTGAAGCAAATAATGTATTTTTAAAATTCAAAGAACTAATTTTTAACCTTGATATAATGCAAGCTCATAATATGAGATTTTATTGATGTTCTATTAGTTAATACTTGAAACACTTGCTCCATAACTTTTGGTCAAACATTCATTTAATATCAAGTTTTAGAACTTATAGTTTATTCAACCCAAATATGGTTGAGAGGTAATCAAATTAAGAATAAACAAGTTACAGCATTTTCACACGGTTCCGCAACAGAATCTGATGTTTAAACCTGTATAGTACTTGCATTACGTAGAATAGCTGCTGAGGGAAAAGTAACGTTAGTTTCACAATTTCAGTAATCATGGAAGAGTGAAGCAAAGATACATCGCGCATTTTTAAATCGAAATCGTATTTAAAGAACTGATTCGGTGGTCAAGACACCGTTGATATAATCCACGCATTTCATACATTGACGTTTTTATGTTCCATGCCGTAACAAATTAAATTAGAGTTAACAGGACGTGAAACAACAAAATTATTGGTTTTGTCAAATAGCAAGTCGATCAACGAACTATAGCCGCAAGTTGCAGTAACTGTATAGTTAGTATTCGCTATACTCCAATATTTTTATGGCGTTGAAGATGTGTCACGGTCAAATTAAGAATAAACAAGTGCTACAGCATGTTCAATGACAGGGTTAAACCGCCAAAGATGCGTCGATGTTTTTAATAAAATGTTGATAGTGAAGTTATAGCCATTACGTAGTCCATAGTCGGTGAGTGAGGAAAAGCAACGTTAGTAGTTGCCATTTCTGTAATCATGGAAGTACGGAGTAATTTTGAACATGCGACTTCGTTCATCCGATATAACGTTAACACTTTTAAGAATAGTGATTCGTGGTCAAGACTTAAATCGTTGAATTGTTGCACGCATTTCAACATTTGTGACAATGTCAATGGTGATTTCTGATGAACACAATTAAATTAGAGTTAACAGGACGTGTAAACAAACAAAACTTTTGGTTTTTGGTGTTCAGAAAATCCCAGACAGCTCCATCAACGACCTCTGTATAGCCGCAACTATGTGCCGTAACTGTATGGTGAAGAGTGGCGCGATTCGCTATAATTGCTCCATATTTTTTATGGCGTTGGAAATGCTGTCACGGTCAATTCGCAACGATATGTGGAAATGTTGAAAAACTTTTTGGAACCAGATCTTCGTCGACAAAACATTGATATGAATACTGTATAATTTCAACAAGATGGAGCAACAGCTCACACAGCACGAGCGTCAATAGCTCGATTGCAAGAAATGTTTCCAGCAGCAGTAATTTCGCGCAATGGGAATGTTCCTTGGCCGGCACGGTCTCCCGACGTGACCGTTTGTGATTATTGGCTATGGGGTTATCTTAAGAGCAAGGTCTATTTAAATAGACCGCAAACAATTCAGGAATTAAAAGAAACCATTCGCAATGAAATTTGTGTAATTCCTATGAATATGCTAGAGCGCGTAATGAACAATTTGCAAGACTGCTTGGAAAAGTGTGTACGCGGTGAAGGACATCATTTAAGCGACACTATTTTCCATAAATAAAATGGCATGTAATATACTATCGATTACTTGTATGTGAAAAGTAAATTTGTAATTTTTTTGTATGTCACAACTGTGTAACTAGAATTTGTTTTGAAGTCTCTACTTTTTTTAACATTTTCAGCTTATAACTTGTTTTACATTGGTTTTGTTCTTTTAACCAATCATCATCAATGTACAGGGTGGTTCATTTTCGATGTTTTCTTATGGGAAGTACCCTTTTTATTACAGATAGACAACAAGTAATATGCGGTCCTTATGCTCGATTTTAGTGTTAATTAAGATCCAATAGCCATAATCAAGATATCTCTAACCGTTATTACGCAATTAGCCAAAATTGAAAAAATGGCGATTTTGAAAAACTTTAATAACTTTTTTATTTCTAAATGTATCGACAAACTGTAAAAACATTCTTTAGGCACTTTTTTAAGTAGAATCCGCTAGTGGATTCACATTTTTAATACCTCCTTAATTTAAAAAGATATGACATAAAGTTGTATTTTTTTATATGGAAACCATAGTTGGCTATAACATTTTTTCGGTGCTTTTTAAAAATATATAACACCTCTATGCTATTTTAATAATTAATTGATTTTTTTAAGTTTTTCTTAATTGGAGGATAACAGTTGGCTTAGAAAACCAGATATGAAATTGAATGAAGATATTCTACTCAAAAAAGAAATTTCACTTCCAGTAAAATCTTTTAGAAACATTTTGTAATTCAAATAAGTTTAATTGTAATGTTATTCTTGTGGAATGGTAACAAATTATAAAATCTAAAGATTGAATATAAAATTATCAAAAAAACTGAAATGCAAATTGAAATGAAATGTAAATAAACAATATAACATCTTCAGAAACTATGAAAAGCTAACAGCAAATCAATTTTATAGGTATGTATACATCTAATTCTATAAATAAACAAAAATATAAACACAAAATGTCAATATAAAAAACACACTAAAACTACAAATATTTATCAAACTGTGCGCCCTCTTTTTGGACGAGGACTTCGCATCGTCTTCTAAATGAATTTATAAGAGTTGTATATAGATAATGGTGTTAATTGTGTAAAAGCCACACGAACACTTTCTTTTAACTCATTCACAGTATTATTAGTTGTTTTGTATATAATGCTTTTCAAAAAACTCCATAAAAATAAATCTAGAGGCGAAAGATCGGGTGAACGTGCAGGCCACAAAATTGGTGCTGTCGTTCCCATCCAGCTATTAGGAAAACGTAAATTTAAGTAGTCACTAACTACACGGGAATTATGTACGAGAGCTCCGTCTTGCTGAAATATGACATTGCAACATTGTGCTAAAGGAAGACTCTCTAGAAATCCCTCCAAATGAATTGGTAGAATATCGAGATATTTCATTGAGTTTAATGTTCCTTCATACATGTGATAATAAAAACGTTCGTTTTAATGCAGCACCACACATTTATTCCAAATTTCACTTGCCTCCTGCGGACAACACTGACATGAGCGTTAGTATCTTCCCAGTAAGGTAAATTGTGATTATTAAAAATACCACCACTACTGATATGCGCCTCGTCTGACCATGCAATAGAGTTGGAAAAATTAGGTATATTTTGGCATTGGCTTATATACCAGTTACAAAACTCAGTACGCCGCCTTCTGTCGTCTAAAATGAAAAAATGTTTTTTCCGAAATCTATAGAAATGATATTTGTTTCTTTAAAATTCGAAGGGCTTTGCTTCGAGACACACCTAGATTAACCATTTGTCTAGATGAAGTTGTTGGCTCTGCTTTGACTTGTCCTACGACGACCATTGAATTTTCTTCAGAATTTCGTTTAAAGTAAGTTTTTGGACTGGGATTTTTAAAAGAACCGAATTCAATTAAATTTTTCTGTAACTTAACATTAATTAAGATATTGTTTTGAGCTAGCAATAATTTTAATTTCTATGAACTATACCGTTCAAAAATATTTTTATTTGGCTGCTGCCTGTCAGGAAAATTTTGAAAATATAATTCCGATGCCACATTCTTATCACCTTCGGATAATATAAAACACTTTAACATGCAAAATTTTTCTGAATTTGTATAATTAAGCATGTTAATAAATAAATTCCAAAATCACTTTGTTGCACACTTCTAATTTTTAATTTATTATTAGACATATAGGTACCATTTGTTTTTACTTAAATAAATCTCTCCTATGCCTACTGTGTATTCTTAATATAAAACGTAAATAAGAAAAACTTAAAAAATAAATTAATTATTAAAATAGCATAGAAGTCTTATATATTATTGAAAAAGCACAAAAAAAATGTCATAGCCAACTATGGTTTCCATATAAAAAAATACAACTTTGTCATATCTTTTTAAATTAAGCTCGTTTATGTATAGCAGGAAAAGTGTACGCGGCTTAACTGATCCCTGTGGCAAGCTCACTTCTTTTAAAAACAGCCATAAACTACGATACGTATTCGTATTTTATCAAGGAAACTAGAAACCCAGTTGATGAGCGTATCAGTTAACCCAAACGAGCAAGCACTTATGCCAAACTTGGTGTGGTTAATTTCTGCAATTTCATAGGACCTTTTACATTACCGCCCAATCTAACTGGACCTCATTATTAAAACTTTCTTCAACATAATTTACACGAGCATCTAGATGATGTACCACTCGTTTTAACAGTAGGTGGTTTATACATGACGGTGCGCCACCACATTTTGCCTTGCCAGTACACCGCTATTTAAATGAAAATTTTCCTCACCAGTGGATTGGTCGTGGGAGTGAATGTAATTGGCCACCGAGAAGTCCAGATTTAAACCCCCTGGACTTCTCAGTATGGTCAAACTTGAAGGATGTGGTGTATAGCGAAGAAATTAATTCTGTTGAAGAGTTGCGGCAGAAAATACAAGTACCACGAATGCATTTAAAAATAATAGGGACATTTTGTTTAATATTCAGAAACATTTAAGAGAATGTATAGTAGAATGTATTGAGGTGGTGGACACTTCCAGCATTTGATGTAAGGTTTGTTATTATTACTATTATCAATAATTGTTATTATTTTTATCTTTTGAGAATAAAAAAATCACCACAAAATACGTCGAACTTTTAAATGCAAATAACCCTGAATTTTAGATTTTTAACTTGTTTCAATCATAGCTCAACAGATAAAAAAAATCTTTTCATTTACCTAAATAATACGGTGAAACTAGCGCCCTCTGAGAGGAACGTCAAAATAAGCTTCAAATTCTCACACCCAAAAACCCAACACTACCAATTTTCAGATTCATGCTATCAAAACTTTCTCAACCATTGAGAAATTTCAGAATAAAATTTAAACCTTCAACACCGAGTACCTCTTAAAACAGCGACATCCGTATAAAGGCATGATGATATTTTGGTGTCTAATATCACCAGCTTAGTATTGATCCATTCTTTCTGACTCACCCTGTATTGCATGTCCATCTATTACCACTTTTTAAATACTATGTTATTTATCCGTCAAAATGATAATTTTTGAAACTTTAATATATCCTTTTATTATAAGTTTTTGTTATGAACGAATAAGTTCAAAGTTAAATATGTAATTAAAAATTATTATTAATTTTATTAAATACATAAACAAAAAGTTTACCTCGTAGATTTGAACCTCGACCTGTACTTTGCAGAGTACTCTAGCAAAGTACAGGTCGAGGTTCAAATCTACCGAGGTAAACTTTTTATTTATGTATTTAATAAAATTAATAATAATTTTTAATTTAATATATCCTTGTGCAAGTAAGTAGTTTGTTTCAAATTTAACAATGTGTCGAAAACATGTCAAGATTGATTGATGATTATTCTACTCAAAACCAATTTGAATTTCGTATTTTGAAAATTCATTAAACATACTTTTTTCGAGTGGCACACCATGCATATGATTACATATTTATTTTTAAACCTATACTCAATAGTTTTTGATTTATGTTGAATGTTTAGTGTTTACTAAATTAAATTGTAATTGTGGCAAAATAGTAATTACATTTTACCGTAAATGAATATATTGTCTGTGATAAAAGTATGAAGGTGGGTAAGGAGATTAGTTGTGACTATTGCAAATCACCCATTCATACAACGTGCTCTGGTCTTAGTCGCACAGAAACTCAATATTTATCTAATAAAGAAGGTGAACTTAATTAATAATTGACTTAAAAATGGAAATAGACCAACTAAAGTGTGATCTTAATACCTCAAAATCTGTAATTAATAACCAATCCATTGCTACAGAATTGGAATAATACTAATAGTACTAATAATATTATTACTTTTAATATGGATGAAAGTTCTTCAGAAAACAATGAATCACGAATGTCTAATATATTAATGCAGTTAAACCAATTTATCTCCACTTACCCTGGTATCTACAAGCAATATTAAGGTAATACGATTAGGTACAATATCCTTGTCGCAAAGGCCTCGTCCTATAAAGGCAACCTTTAATAAGCATACTGATGTCATGGAAATTCTTCATAATACAAAAAACTTACAAGTTACATGGTAAAAAAACTGATGTTTCATCTGACCAAATGCCCATGTAGCACAATTTTATGAAAAATTTACGTAGTGAGCTTGAGAATCATGTAAAAAATGGAGAAAATAACATCACAATTCGCTACATCCGTGGCATCCCAAGGATTGTGTGGACAAAAAACTAATGCCATTACCAGAATGCCAGAAGTATCAGAAGCAAGGCCCTACAACTTTATGCTTCTGTAATAGATAGTGAATTTGACATTATAGCCATCACTGAAACATGGTTGTCTTCTGATATTTCGAGCAAAGAATATTTTGATCTAGCTACTTACTCAGTGTAAAAGTATGATAGACAATATCAACGGATTAATCCTTCACACGGTGGTGGTGTTCTTTTGGCATTCACAAATAGCATAACTGTTGAATCATTAGATCTTTCAGAACTATGAAGCAAAATTAAATAAACTGAAATAGTTGGATGTAAATATCAAATTAACTCTATCTGTATATCGTCATTTACATTTCTCATACTCCTGATAGAGTAACATTACAAAATTTCTTAGATTATTTTATAAATCTATACATTTATACTTCTCACTTACTTTAGGGGACTTTAATTTCCCACTTTTATAAATCCTAATAATCACAACAAGTAGAACAATGTATAATTTTATAGATATTATGAACATATCTCAACTTTATATCAGAAATCAACAGGCAACAGGCAAGACTTTTAGACCTAATTTTATGTTTAACTTCTACACTATTTCAACTATATGGCTGGGTGGGTGAGGTATAAAATTTAATTGTTGGTATATGTACATCTTACCTACCTAACAGATGTGCTCCATCTAAGATCGCATGTGATAAATCTGCTCGTTCTAGACAACACCAACTTAAATTAGATCCAACAAGTTTACATCCATGTAAATTTGCATATTTGAAATTAATATTTCTAAGATCTAGTTTACTTAAATCTGCACCAGCTAAATTAACACCTTGAAATCTTAATTCAGAAGCACAAGGACACTTGATTAATGCATCAATAACATCTCTTCTTGTCAAAGGCAATTCGTCACGAGGCATTTTGTTTACTTGAACAATTTGTTCAAGAGTAGGAATTATAGATTCAATACCAAAAAAACGTGCTTCTTCCAGTATACCTTCTGGGTTAACATTATTATCATAAATAAGTTGCCCACTTCTCAAGTAATTAAGTATTGGCTCAAAATAAGTAGGACTACGATCTATTAAGTATGCATGATTTGTATCAATATCACTAGGGGTAAATAAGTAACTTCCTTGATTCTCAGCAAACATTCGGGCCAACATACTACATGGCTCCTTTCTTATTAGAGTACTTTTAGATGATGTGAAATATTTTCCTCCAACATTTAATGTAATCCAATCAGAATTTGTTTTTAAATCATCACAATTTACCAGTGGGATAAAATCTTCTCCATTTGAAAAGTACAGAATATCATTGTCTCTAATAAGATCGACGTGATCTATTTCACCACCTTGTTTTGTATATAACTTACGTACAATACAGTTGAATTTTAAAAATAATTGACTAAAAAGTTCATCTAATGATTGTGGTACTAAAAATACCTGTAATAAAAGGCCAGAGTAGAGTGTATTAAGTAGTGCTTCCTCTAAGTGATTACCTTTCCACCAGACGTTTTACCGTTCTTGAAAATGGTAACACGCTTATCAAGCATATTACTAAACAAAAGGCTTAGCACTACTCAAAATGGTTAAAGTTTTAACTTACGTAAATAAACAATAATAAATTAAAACTCAGTAAAAAAAATTTGCCGTTTCAAATTTTTACATCATGAAGTTAGCCACAAAAAAATTATTGACAATCATGAAATATTTAAAATAATATAACTAGTAAATCAATATATAGAGTGAGTCTGATTTAAGTTTCAGATAAAAAATGTAATGTAACTAACATATAACCATCTTTTACTGTGCCATGTTACATTAATCAAGAGTATATAACAGTAAGAGTTCATCATTCGAAGTACGGTAGTTATCTTACCTCTTCAAATTTTCTTATATTTTTAAATGTTCCAAAAATCCAAGTTTTGTGTTTTAATTGCACCTAATCAATTTACAAATTATAACAACATACACGTGTAAGTACGTTATAAAGTTAGAATTTTTAACATCGTTTATATACTCCATCCTAATTTGATTTCATTAGAGTCGAGACTGGAAATTTAATGATATCTATTTATACAAAAATGAATGTCCGTTGTACTTAATGGTAAATCTCGAGAATGAATAACCCAAATGTGGACAAATTTATATGTTGTTAAGGCTGAGGTATAGATTGCTTTTAGTACACCCGAAGCGGTGTAATTTGAGGTTATTTTTGACATCAAATAATTAAGGAGGTAGTATACTTAAAACCAAAAATACAATAAAAAATTCTAAGAACAACGCTTTAATCCGCAGTTTGGTCCGATTTGTAGTTTTTCTAATATTCGCCATTCAAGCATGAAACACGTTGAGTGTGATGCCATGCTGAAATGTCGCTAACGTAGTGGGTATAATAAAGCTGTCATCTCTCCACATTCTTCCTTGGTGCATCGAAGTTTTATGATAAACATCGTGCCGCTTTTACACTTTGGCTTCGGTTTTGAGGTATCTAGAAGTTCACTTTTTGTAACGTCACAAGGTCGCCCACGTGGGCGACGTAATTTGACCTTGGGCCAGGCCTTGGAGTTGACCTTGGGGTAGCCAGGTTCAGAACCAAATCTACTTTCGTTAAGTTCAGAACCTAACCTACTCGGCGGGAAATTTGAATTTATATTTTAATAAGGGGCCTTAATGCTAACTTGTAATACAGGTATAAGAACTTGTGTTAGGGTATACGCCCCCTTGTCGTGGCCTCCTTGGCTGAAAATAGTATTCTAATAAGGGGATCCTAATGCTAACTTGTAAGACAAGTATAGGAACTTGTGTTAGGGTCTGCGCCCCCTTGTCGTGGCCCCCTTGGCTGGAAATGGTATTTTAATAAGGGGGCCCTAACACTATCTTATAAGATAGGTACAGGAACTTGTTAGGGTCCCCCCCCTTAACGTGGACCAAAATTTGATATGGTGTGGGGACACTCATACTATCTCATAACACAGGTATAGAAACGTGTGTTAAGGTCGGCACCCCTTGCCGTGGCCCCTTTGGCGCGAAATTTGAATTTTTCTGTTTGTGTCGCCATTTAGTGGTGTATTTCTAGAAGTAAAGAGTGTTTTCTGTAATGGAGGTGGCTCCACCTAGCGGTATATTTTTGCGAGAAATTTGAATTTGTTTGTGTCGCTATCTAGTGGTGTATTTCTGGGACTAATAAATGGTTTTGTAATAGAGATTGATCGTGACTTCACCTAGCTTTCTGAATTTCTCCGTTATGTAATCACACTAACAAACAAGCAAACTTCCGCGAACAGTTCTAACATATCAGGGAAAACTCGTTAATCACGCGAAAGATAAAACAAGCTGAAGCTCACTTCCAATCTTGATAATATACTACATATTTTATATAAACTTTGTTTTGAAAAACTGTGGGAGAATTTGAAATAGTATATGGTACCAGCATAGGAATTCTGAATCACATCAATATCACTTATAACTTGTTTTCTGTATCTATCTCCCTCTAGCTGAAACAGGTTTCATGCTAGAATCACACGTTGCAATCTTAATTAATTAAAACAACTAAAGTACTAAACACTCTTTTATTTATCAGATATCTCCCTCAAAAAAGGGGCTTAGATTTATAAACAAACCTGAACGTTCTAAGTCGTTATTGAAAATGTTTAACCACCTAAATACTTATACAATACAATAACAAATATAACTATACTTGAAATTAGATCCGAATAGCAAAAATCTAATTATCCCTCTCACACTCATTGTAATTCCCTACCTACCTGTCCTTTCGCATTCATTATAGCATCGTTAGCGTGACCTTACCTATATGAATTAAAATGATTTTTACCTTGAGATTGTAAAAGTCAACCTTTAAAAGTATTTATATCGTGTATACATACAAATTACTTTTAAAAATAAATGAGTAGTTAAGAGCTCATTCGTGTTATCATAGGCATACATCAAAATTTATAACTGTTATGGTTAACACCCGGCATAGGACCGTTTATTTTATCTTTTTTTTTCACGTATTCTTTCAATATTTTTTCAGCAGCACCCTATACTGCGATTTTTGTCGCTCTTGCAAAAGGTATCGGCAAATTAACATTAATAAGTAAACACTAAGCCGAATGCGACTTGACCAGGAAAAGACATTATTCATTTTGTGGTGGTAATGTAAAATTAATCAAGGACTAATAGAAGAGTGTCAAACGCCCGTTAAATTTAAATTCCGCTACAGAAAATTAAACCCAACGGACACCATAATAAAAAATAATTGAAATAAAATATAATACTTTCTAATAAAAATAGACAACGACGTCACAATAAAACTTTATGGCAGATACTAATTCATTTTAGAGCCAGATAAAGGAGATTTTTTAAGAATTATTAAAGTTTAAATAAGTTTTATTTATAAAATTTATGACATTTGAAAAAATAAAGCTCTATAGTTTTCTATAGTATTTTATGTGAATATCTGACTATCAAGCAACACGTACGGATGTCTTTATTAAAGATAATTCAACCCCAATTTGGAGCCGTTTTAACATTTTTTACTCTATTTTAATTTTCGCCCTTATTTGGTGCGGTTTTCCACCTTTTGTTTCAACCCGAATGCGCTCTTTTGAGTCTGACTGGTCTACCATATTTACCCCCACTTCTAGACACGTCCCAGTCTGCTTCTGATTAATTTCCTAACTTTACTTCCACTCCTCACCCTATTTTGTTTCAGCTGGAGCACCTCCACTGTCCCCCTTTCTGTCATTTGGTGTTTCGTCAAAGGCCTCTTTTTCTGAAATGTGACAACAATTTTTTGAAACCTTTTTAAACAAATAAACTAGCAAACAAGTAGAGGTCCAAACGCAGAACATCTAAGCTCGAAAACATACAAACAAAGAAACACCCAACCCCCCAAAATAAAAAAAAAACTAGCAAAAAAGTTTACACATGAACACATAAACCTCTTTTATGTAAATTTGATTTTGCTCATTCATGTAGTTTAAATATTATTTTCATGTTTGACATTTTATCTTGTACTAATTACAAATTTTAAGTTTTGTTTGTGTACCAAGGCAGTAGTTATCTTTGTGTTCTTTTCCTTTTTTTTTACTGTGTTGAACACAACACTTTTCGCTTTAGTTTTGTTTTATTTAAATAGCAAAATTTTAGGAAATGCATACAATAGACGAATTTTAATAATGTAATTGTTAAGTTTATATAATTTCTTCCAGAGTTTAATACCACATCCAGTTATTTTCTACTTTTCACATCAGATCGTTTTAGCTAGATGGTTTGGCCAGCGTTGTTTATTACTTTTTCGTAGGAGATTTAAATTTGCGTTCATGCGTGGGTGTGTGCGTATGCGAGTGTATATGGGTGTGTGTGTGTGTGTGTGTGTGTGTGTGTGTGTGTGTGTGTGTGTGTGCGTGTGCGTGCGTGTGTGGGTTTGTGCGTGTGTATGCATGTAAATTGCAATTTTTAATAAAGGTACATTATTTGAAGCAGATCGATCTCAAAATGAAAGTAATGTCAAAATTAGATTTCACGCGTGTAATACTTCCTCCCAAGTTGTATGTGGGTTCTGATACGTCTATCAAATTTAACTCTCCCCACCCTCTCTGGTATAAAGAAAAGTCTTAATTCTGGTATCTTTTGGAGTCCTATCCTAAAATAATGTTAATCCTTAGAGAAAAGTTACAAATTGCGAATCTACATAAACATTTAATTAAACATAAGTACCTACATATAAATAAAAACTTTACTTCATAATTAAACTGAACAGTTTCCTACACATTTGACAAATCCATTGATATTCTCAACATAAAAAGAAATCAGAATTGTTCGATTAAATAAGCCCATAAAGTTCCGAAGCCCTGACTTATTGGTTTGCGCCGTTTGCGGTAAAAGCATTGAACACTATAGAGTTAAATGGGTAAAGTCAGCAACATAGAGTATACAAGTGCTACCACTCTACCAAATTTTAACATGTTTAAATGTTGCATTCATCGTAAATTTATATTATATTTTTTGTATTGCTTGCACAAACGTTAATTTTACGATTACTTGCTTTCCAAAACTGTAACTGTTGTTTGCAAATGTATTTACATTGAGGCTTAAAAGATTTAAATTCACTTTAACTTTTAATTATCTACTGTTTACACATTTTTAAACCGATAAAAAATCCCAAAACTAGTAAATAAACGAATGTGTGTTACTTATTCTGATTCAATATTATCTACTTGAAATCATTTTGAATAACTCTGTATAATAAAATTCAAACAATGAATAGTTTGGTATTGGTGAACGTGGAAATTCTTATTCTTATTACAAACTTCAGAGCAAACATTCGTAATGTGTAAATTACGATAATAATTTTGATACGTCAAATTATAGAATAGTCGGCAATTTTTTGATTTCAAATAGCTATGAATGTACAAATACTATTATGTATTAACTTAATAATTTTATGTAATTATATTAAGGCAGAATGGAATACAAAGGATTATCTAAAACGGGAACATTCTTTGATAAAACCTTATCAAGGCAAGTAAATAAAGTAATTTTATACCTACTCATAATTTGTATACTAATTTTTCATTCATCTAAAGGTACTGGAATGAGTATACCATTTTGGGATTTCACGGGTAGCACAATGGTCACAAATAACTATATTAGGATTACACCTGATTTACAGTCAAAAATTGGTGCATTATGGAATTCTGTTGTAAATAGGATCATTATTTTGGGTGAATTTTTTAATTAAAGAGTATAATTTTTAGCCTGTATTTGTAAAAAATTGGGATTTGCAAGTTCATTATAAAGTTCATGGTAAAGGTAAAGATCTCTTCGGTGATGGTCTTGTGGTTTGGTATGCTAAAGATCGAATGCAAACTGGACCAGTATTTGGGAATAATGATTTTTTTCATGGATTAGCGGTGATATTAGACACTTACAGTAATCACAATGGACCTCATAACGTAAATACACTATTAATCAGAGACATAAAGTTGACTTTATTTTTACAGCACCAACATCCGTATATTTCGGCTATGGTTAATAATGGTACTTTGCATTACGATCACGATAGAGATGGTACACATACACAAATTGCCGGTTGTGAAGCTAAATTTAGAAATTTGGAGCATGATTCTCATTTATCAATTAAATATGAGAGGGATATTTTAACCGGTACGTTTGTTTTTTGGCATTTGATCGAAACACTTTTGATTAGAATTTAATTATAATGGTCTCATCAGTTATTGACTATTCTGTGCATTTTTTATGTTAGCCATGTCAGAAACTTGAAGAAAAAATTTAGAACTTTTTGGATGATTTGATCAAATCAGAAGATAATTTTAGATAGCTATATTTTGCTTTCTCATATGCTTACATATGAAGAAAATGCTATGTAATTGGTTTAAATTTCCAAAAAATTTTATTTGCATTCTCTTCGTTTTATGACCTAAACAACACGAAAAACACATTTTTAGAATGAAAAATTGTGTGTGTGTGATATCCTTTGAACCATTAAAGCTATCGATATGAAATTTGGAACAAAAATTCTTTGCCATAAAATCTAGGTTAAGTTCGTTAACGAGCAACATCCAATCAATGGCAGGGCATTTTTAGTAGCTTAGAGAATTAAAAAACGAACCTAATACTTTTTTATATAATTTCAAAATAAAAAAAAATAATAATCAGTGGTGCAACGTTTTTAGGGTACAAAATTGTGTATTTATTAATTTATAAACTGATTTTTTTAAAGTCGAGTATTTGGAGTTTTTAAGATTGCTAAGTAGAAAGTATTAGTCAAAATTAAAAAGTTTAAAATAGCGGATTAAAAATGGGGGATTATCGTGTGATATGACTCAAATTTCGGTAATTATGGGCTATGGGCTTTGAAGTTGCACTTATTACAAATTTTTTGACAAAATTTGTTTACATATAGGGTCAAGTGGTGTAAAAATGAAACATCTAAAATTTAGCGTAAAAACAAGACAGTAAATTAAAAAATACTAGAATGCATGGAAAAATTATGAAATTGCAGTTCACACTGTTTATATTCAGATTCCGTAATGAACTAGTTTGGTCTGCAGTCATAAATTATAAATAATTAATTATCTTGGCGACAATCTACTATTTTGATGCAAAAACTTTCATGTCCCCAGTGCGCTCTTTTCGTGTTATGCTAAGTTTCCATACCAACGTTTTAGCGTTATAGCTATGCAACGTTTTCGGTATTAATCAATCAGAATCCAAAATATGATTTTGTGTTAAGAACGTCGCAGTGTAGCTGAGTACTGTTTCGTCATTTCACGACGTCGAAAAGTTCGTTTGGTTCAACTTTTAGCCGCGTGTTTGTAACGGTGTGAGGTTAGAACGTTTGTTTTTGTTGTTAACCCACACTTTTCTTCGTTTCCTCCGCTTAAGTTTGAGATATACATACGCGGCGATTAATACTTTGGAGTCAGACATTCTTCACAAAATAAACAATTTAGGGTTATGTTGTATTATGTTTACTTTTTTTTATATACAACATTCCACAGCTAAAACGTTACAAAAATTTCTACTAGTTTGTACGTTAAAGCGTTTAAGCGGCACGAAGTTAAAACGACGACGCTATAACAGGTATGGAAACTTAGCTTTAGGTTCATTATTCATATAGGTACTGTGCTTTAGGCGTAAGCCTTCAATCGCACGAGTCCGTGGATAGCCGCGTTTGAATCATATGGCTTCAAAGCAACGATGCGCGTCAGCAGTTGTGATATTTCATGATTTTACATGAGTTTCAATGATTTTGCTCTTCACCTGATGATCTAATGATTTAACTATAAAATCTCATGATTTTCATATTTTGCGTTTTAATTTTAATACGCTACACTACTGGACACCTCCGCGGCCGTTATTAACTAACTTCAGATGCTTCAGTGGAGGATGCGTGCATATACGTATAAAGAAATATACCGCTGACTACCTATTTTCCCGATGTGCAGAAACCATAGGCAAGAAAGTGAGAGGTTTGACTACACCGTATTGTTTTTAGGCATTAACTCGCACGCGCACCACTGCTTCGTTAATCTTCCAGTCGTACATCTTCGGGCCACTTTTACATCGCGCATTTAAAAAACACTCTCCAAGCTGTGAATTCAAACGCGATCAATGTAATTATGCAGCAAACCGAAAAAGTGATTTAAAATTACATCTTAAAAAGATTTTTCAAGTTATGGGTTCAAATGTGATCAATGTGATTATGTAACACATTACAAAGGTCTTTTAAACTTTCACCTTAAAAAACACTCTTCAAGTTATGCATATAAATGCGACCAATGTGATTTTATAAGTTAATGTTTAGAATCTTATAACATATTGAAAGTCATCCAAATTCCTTAATTAAAGGTACTTACGTAATTGCAACAAAATTATTGAAAATCAAGAATGCTACAATTCTGTTGTAGCCAAATTTGTTGGAATTACGCACGTGAATTTCAATTTCTTAGTAAAGCTATTTTGCATACAATAGTTTCGTTACAATGAATAAATTTATAAGAAATTCATAAACTTGTAGGACCTTTAATTAAGGAATTTCTATTACTTTAAAACATGTTATGAGGTTCTAGATACACTTTAATTAATGCGCAAATAAATACCAGGTTCTTTTACATAACTGCAGGAAGATTATAAGTGATAAGTACGTGTGTAAACCAAAGGTTCGCGTATGCGCTTAGATACATAAATACCTTACAGTGCAGATATATGCACTTACGAGGTCAAGCCAAGCACCAGCGGTATATTTCTATTACGTATATGGATGCGTGATGCACATAAATAATAAAATAAAATAAATCTTTGAACTCGAATGGCGGATGACGTCTATTGTCAAAAGTTCTTTTCTTTTTTCGGTTTTTTATGCAATTGGTTTCTACTACGATAGTTAAATTAAATTGAGTTGAGTTTTAGTTTCTTTTGTGTTATTGCTACAAGTTTATATTAAAATGTTATGTAATAGTTGAGAGTTTTGTTTTGTTGATTTTCTCCAATGCAGTTTTATAAATTAGCGTATATTGATATAACCCTGACTTCCGTTTTTGTTGCGGTGTTGCCAATAGGATATTTATTTGTATTTCTTAAAATAATTGTTTTATTAATCGAATTTGGTTAGATTAGGTTAGGATAGATTCCTTCAGGACCCTTTATTAATGTTAATTCACGTTTAAAATTTACATGAAAGTACCAATAGCAATTGGCAACGCAGCGTGCAGAAGTCAGGGTTAACTCAATTAGGCATTTTCAAGTACGTCACGCTGACGTTACAAGCTTCGCATCTAACAGCTGATCTTGGACAACTTGTGTTAGCGTTTCATAGGAACCTACGTGTTTTGCTGTGATTTTTTAGTGTTTTCTCTAGAAAAAATCGTGATAATTGACTTATTGTAATATTAGTATATAATGTTAAGATATTTCATAGTTAATTAGTGAACATTATTAGTGTATATTATAGTTGGGTTAGATTTTATGAACACGTACCTTTCGGACATTGCAATAGAAATTTGTAAGTATTTCGTTACGTGCTTTAATAAAGTAAAGCCCATGTGAAGTTTGGTAAATTCCAGAAAAATGGGTTTAAGTGATTCCACCATCTGCTGGTGAAATATAAAATATCGAGCCTGCTGGTGTTATCACTGTGAGAACTTTGATAGTGTTATGATGTTTATAGGTAGACCAAGTTGTCAAATGACTGTTTAAAACAAGCTGGCATTGCTTTTATTAATTTGTCTCTTTAACGCCATAGAAAAAATGTACATAGACGAAAGTACATTACATTTAGTATCGAATAGAAAATTCTAGAAATAGTTGGGATACTAACTAGAAATGTATAAGAAAACAAAATAAATCTAAATTTAACCTGTCTTTTATTAACACTATTAAAAAATGATTGAACTTATTTGTAATAACTGCTTGTGGTGCTATTTTGATATAAGGTTTAATTAATTTTGTAAATATTATATTGAAAGCCTTATAGCTTGGTATTCCAGTGTAGTAACGAATCTGTAACATACATATTTTAACATATCGTAGCTAAAAGAGCCTTATCTTGAATGTAATTCTTAGGTTGATGATAACTAACGTAAAAATCGCACGAACTTTTCAATATTATGTAGGATAATTGTTCACTTCATTCACGTATTTCTGGTGAATTGTATCAATTTTCGATTATCGATTTTCGATAAAATTGTCAGAAAACAATCACTTCCCATAAGAAACGTGTGTTAAAGTTGTGCAACATCAGGCAAGGTCACACGTTGTGACGTCACTTGAAAATGCCTAATACATGACGCCCTAAATTATGGTATGGATGGCAATATAAAATGTTTAAAAACGGTAAAATAATAAATAATTACATACCAAATATGTATTAAGAATAGTCTCATGATTTTTATTATCAATCTCATGAATTTCTAACATTGTGCTCATGAAAAACCAGAATGTTGATCTCACAACACTGCGCGTCAGTCCGCCTTTGTACGTTACATAGTTCGCATGTGAGTGAACGTTCAAAACAGGTGCAAAAACGAGACAGTGAAAAGTGCAAAATCGAGACATTCGCAGGCAATAAACGATACACGTGATCGACCACAATGCCAAAGGTTTATCAAAAAAGCGCTCCTACGGTGAATCAGATATTACTAAAGCTTAAAATTTAATTGAAAACGAAACGCTTTCCTTACGAGAAGCTACTAAACAGTTTAAGATTGATAAATCTGTCCTAAGTCGACGTCGAACCAGTATTGTAGGGAAACAAGGAAGGAAAACCTCTTTAACGCCGAAAATGGAAAGAGAGCTTAGCACTAAAATTAAAGTAATGGCGAAATGGAGCTTTGCTCTCACTAAAAATGAGATATTGAATACTGTTCAATCATATGTCCAAGAAAACCATCTCCGCACACAATTCAAAAATAATCGGCCTGGCAGTGACTGGTTTAGAAATTTCTGTCAGCGCTACAAACGTAGCTAAAAAAAATTAGAGCAACTAGAGAAAAGCAGGCGCACGGCAACTAGAGACCCTTTCAGTGTATGTGGCTTTTACGATAGACTCGAACAAACAATCTAGGATCTGAACTTAGCAGATAAACCAACGCATATTTGGAAACTGGGCGAGACCAGCTTTTTAAGGGACCCTACTAGGATTAAAGTTGTAGCGGAAAAGGGCCAAAAGGTTCATAGGAATACTGAAGGGTCAGGAAAGGAGAATACGACTGTTAGGTATGGGCTGCTCATACACTTTCAAGGTGCTTATTTGTGGAGCAGTTGGAAAGGTAGGTAGTTTATCATTTACGGTCTTCGGTTTTCTTTAAATAATAACTCTGTTTAAAGGTTCAAATGACCTGCCAAACACATTATATGCTTGCTCCGAGAAGGTGTGGATGATGATCATGATTTTCCAAGACTGGTTCTGTAAATTCTGCGATTTGGTTCATGAAAGGCCCCTCCTTGTTATTATGGATGGACACATATCACATTTATACAAGGGGACAATTGAATTCACCATCCAGCAAAATGTCATTTTATTGAAGCTTCCTCCCCATACTATCGACCCCTTAAAATTAAATGGATAATCAGCTCATAGAATGGCAGCGGTTAAACCAGAAAACTATCAAAGAACGAATTTTGCGATCTGCTTTGCAAAATATGGCATAAATGATTAAGTGAACAAGTTATAAAATCGTTTGAAAAAACAGGTTCCTATCCTTGCATTAAAAAGCGATACATCGTTTGAATCCTATAAAACTAAAAAAATACGAAGAACAGAAGATGTTAAAAGATGTGTTTGATCCTTTTGAAGACACAGAAAGTCAAGCCGTCATTGAAGTACCTTTATCAGCTTTAGAAGGTAACAGTAGTTCTACTCAGATTCCACTATCTACTATTTCTTTGTCATCAGAAAGAGAAGAGAGAACAACAGATAAACCATCGTTTGAGACACTAGTTCTTTAAAAAATTTGCTAAACTGTCCGTAAAATTGTTTAAAGTAGGAAAATAGATGCAAATGCAAAAGTGTTAACTTCTGAAGAATTTCTAGATGAAATAAAGGCAAAGGAAAATAAAAAGAAAAGAAAACTAGGAACCAGTAGAACATGAAAGCAAAGTAGCAGTAGTAGTGAAGATGTGAAAATGTTACTTTAGAAGATATGAGAGAAGAAAATACGTCCGATTTTGAGAATTTGGAGAACTGTGAAATAGATAAAGGTGATTATGCTCTTATCAAATTTGCATCTAAAACCAACCGGGTTTCATTATGTTGCTCAAATTGATGAAGTAAGGGAAGATGAAGTTGATGTCACCTATCTAAAACGGCAAGGCAATAAATTTGGTTTTCCGAAAATTGTGGAAAAGTTTGCCACATTGAAGTTTGATAGTGAAGAAAAGTTACCTACTCCAAAACTACAAGGTTGTACTTCACGCACGGCTAATCGGTATATATTTTCTATAGATTCTACTAAATACAATGTTAAATAGCTCATATCTACTTCCATTTTTTTGTCAAAAATAGCTTAATAGGTGTAAGTGTCTTTTTACTTACTCTAAGAAAACTGTCTAATTTGTTTGATTATACTTTTCTGTTTGTGTTCGCTTGTCTATTTTTGGTTTGAATTTTCATTATTTTGAGATATAAATGTTGAAACTAGATATTTTTGTATCATTTTTCTCCTGCATCGCTTCGTATTTCTACCACTACACTAAAATGTATGGTTAAGTGAAATTCTTCGTCTTTTTATTTACCCAACACTGCCTCGTTTTTGTCCAAAGCATTGGTTAAAAATGATACAGAGTTTTTATTTTTTATAACATTTTTGAAGCAGAAATGAAGAAATGTAGGTAAACAATCTTGCTTATCATCTAGACATGAATTGTTAAAAAAATATTCAAGTTAATATAATTATTTGTAATTCCTGAAAAATACAAACATATAAAATTTGTCTTGTTTTTACATCACTTGACTCTATGAGGAAACATTATGGCAGATAATTTGGCAGTAGTTTTTGTTCTGATTATCAATATATTCATTTACTAGTTGTGATAAATAAAATATTAAACTGCTAGAATTACCAAATTGCAGGATACATCAGACACATTTATGTTAAAATGATCATTTATATACAATTTTGCCTGTGAACACGATTTTTATACAAATGATACATCAGACACATTTATGTTAAAATGATCATTTATATACAATTTTGCCTGTGAATACGATTTTTATACAAATTTATACAGGCATATTTGTGATTCTCCCAAAATCAACATTTTCTAAATATAAAGTTTATGTAACATCATAGAAACTGAGCTTTACAAGGTAACACAAGACTGTGAAGTTACTGCACTTTCACAGTGCCAGATTAAATTTCAAGACATGCTTCGTTATGACTATTTGTTCAGATCTTGTGTAAAATTTTTTGTCCCATATAATATACATAATCTGACTCATATTTTTTTAATTACATATCCTGTATACCATAAATTTTTGTAACAAGTTCACTGCCACATGAACCATATATAATTCAGGTGGCTGTTTTTTGCTGCACGACATTAACCCATTAACGCCTACGATATGATATATAGTATGCATGCTACATCATCGTTTCAAGTTGCAACTGGTTTATACCTTTCCATAATTTTTCATTTGTCATTTTATTGTTGGATACGGTAGTGAATTTTATAACAAAACAATAAAAAAACAGGACCGAATTCAGGCAAAAATTAAATTCCAAAGGAATATGTCACTAAGGTAAATACAAGTTAATAATTTTTGTTATAAGTTTTTTAAATTACTGTGGTTGACTAAATTTATTACTCAATACATTGAATTTTATCTAAATCTGTTGAAATAAAAAATTTCCGTAGAAGTGAGTAAAAATTTAGCATATGAAAAATCATATCGTAGAAAATAATGTTTATTTTTTACATTGTAGCAAAAAGTTCTATACTTTAGAAAATCCTCACGACGCCAAAGAGATTTTAAATTATTTACAAGAATTAACTGATGATGATGACAATTACAATACCGTGCAACAGTGTGATCATTTTGATCTTGTTTTATTGCCACCAGAAGGTGACGAAGAAGAAAAATTTGAAGTAAGAGATGTAGGAAAAGCCAATGAAAGTATATGCTGTTGATGAAAACAATGAAGACCAAGTAGAACTAAACCTTAGTTTACCTCACTATGAGTCCGGAGAAACTGACAACCAAATACCACTGGCCAGCTTAACCAAAAGGTTGAAAAAGAACGAGTAGATAAACGAAATAAATTAGACTCCGCTAAGAGTTTATCACTGAAAAGAAAAAGAGAAATTGGGAAAGAAAAATACTAACTGCTGCATCTGAAAAAATTTAAATTGAAAAAACCATAATTTTTCTGTGTCAACTAATGAAATGTACATTTATCTCGGAATTCTTATTCTATCTGGATATTGCAAGTTGCCATCAAGAAGAATGTACTGGAAAACCAAAAGTGACACATTCAATTCTTTAGTGAGTAACAACATATAACGCGATAGATTTGAAACAATACATCGTTTTTGCACTTTAACGATAACACCAAAATTGATCCAAACAACAAACTATATAAAATTCAACCGTTGCTTGATAGAATAAACCAGGTTTCACAGACATCGGCTTTACCAAAAAAAATTTTTCCTTAGATGAAGCCATGGAACCAGATTATCGACATCATCACATGAAACAATTTATAAGAGGGAAGCCCATTAGATATGGATATAAATTCTGGTGTCTCTCAACATCAGAATGTGATCTGTACTGTGGTGCAGGTGATAAGAAGGAAGGTAAATCTTTAGGTTCATCACCAAAAATTTGTGTCTTCATTATCTACCTGGAAATAGTACTATTTTTGTAGACAAATTCTCTTCCTCTTCTTGATAATTTAAAAAACGACAACATTAAGTGTATTGGTACAATTCGTGCTGACAGAGTAGAAAAAGCGCCACGAAAAGACTTGAAAAAAGAAGTCTGAGGAAGCATTCATGCAATCCAAGATATTGACGAATCTATTTGTTTAGTTAGATGGAAGGATAATAGCCAAGTTACCATTGGAACTAACATAGGCAATGATCAAATATGTCTCACAAAAGGCAAATTCAAGCGCTGGTCAAAAAAAAAAGTATATGTTTATGTCGACCAACCTACTCTTATAAATTTATACAACCAAGATATGGGAGGTGTTGACCTTTTTGACAAATTGAGAGGACTCTACCGCATCCGTATTCGATCCAAAACGTGGTATTGGCTGTTTATTCGTTTCTGCATATATGGTTCTTTAGTCAATATGAGGATCATTTATAGATATGCGTTTCCAAAAATGAGTTTATTGGCATTTGTAAGAAGAGTTGTCTTGTCACTTTTAACAGCGCCTGAGCACCTTTCTGGCCCAAAACCTAAATGTAGTAGAAGCATATCTCAAGAAATAAGATTTGATCGAATCGACCACCTTGTTGCTTCAATTCCTACTGAAAGACAATGTGTCTATTGCAAAAATGTGCCAAATTTATTTGCTCTAAATGCAATGTTGATAAGCATCCAAAGGTATGCTTCCAGGCGTATCATACAGCTTCATAGTTGTTGAAAATAGATTGTTACATTTTACGAAGGTGCTTTGTAGTTTTAAAGATTTAGTGTTTTTATCAATATTGTTTAAATATATTATACTTAACTATTTGTAATTGAATTTGACGTTTGTAGGTTATTTTACAATACTGATTGCGTTAAAAATATTTTTAATTAAGAAATAAACTGTAATGCCTATGGTATGAAATATATGTGAAAAATCAAAGACTCTCGGGCATTAATGGGTTAATCATATATGCGTCATGGCAAATTTTCACTTAGGGCCATTTAGAACGTGAACGTGGTACAGTAGTACCATAGCATGGCCCCCTACACAAAGTTATGTTTTTAGGCAATTGAAATACTGTGTTTTGGCTTGCATTGCACTATTTTTAGCTTCCAACCTATACATGCATGTGTAGGTATAGAAGGTTATTGCAATCAACATTTATTTTATATCACTAAAACCTCATTTTACAACGTTTCGCGAAGTTTCACCGAGATCGGATGTAATGTGTGTGTGAGGATGTGTATTAACAATAACTACAGAATGATAAGAGTTATATACTTGAACTTCGTATTTAAGCTTGATTTCATGTTTCCTTGAGCTGGTTAAAATTTGGAAGAAATCCAGTAGTGGAGCCCTCTCCGTTTATTTTACTCACTTTTTGGTTTTAATCAAATATTTTTGACACAGCTGCATATTTCAAAGATACGCATTAGATAGTACAACAATGTGCAATTGTGTAATAGAATTTATCGCTCTTAATGCAATGTCTATTTCAGTTGCTTTATTTCTAGCATACTTCCAATGACATTCTTCTATAATATGGTTCCCATTATCATTAACTCAATTTGAAGAATGACCTTTTCTCGTAGTAATTCTTTTACTATCTCTTCCTGAGCTTACCAGTAACTTTTTTGCATATTAGATTGACATTTACAACAGTAACATCTAAAAGAATAAAAGAATCATGATTGTGAGTTTGTGGTACCACTTAACATTCTTTTTCATAAAGCATGTGTAGGTTTTACTTTGATAAATTAACTCCAACATAAAATGTGCCATTTAATGATGACGTTTTTATCAGATTGACAGCGACAATAAAAGTGCATCCTTTTTTATCACCAATAAAAACGCTTGTTCCTCATAATCTGACTACATCTAGTAGTCGTCCGTCGTGTTGGTACGTCACTTTATAAAGTTTTGTTGATATTGAAACATACAAAATTAATTCATATATTCTGTCGTTAATTTATCTTGCCAAAAAACACTCGAGCTTTTATTTTAAGAATAAATTTCTTTTAAACTTAAAATTTTCCCATCAGTATTTTTACTCATTTGGCAAAATCATTCGGCCTTCGGTCTCACGATTTTGCCATGTCATTTTTTCTCGTAAAATTACTAATTGACAAAATTATTTCGTTACAAAGAGAAATTTATCAGATAAAATAAAAGCTCTTGTGTTTTTACTGTTTATAATAAAACTTTTACTTTGTAAAAAAGTAAATGTTCTACAAGTGAGAATAAACTGCATACATTTTTAACTGAATCCAACCGTGAGTTTGCGGTACCACTTGACATTCTGGTATAGGTTTTACTTTGATAATAAAACTTTTACTTTGTAAAAAAGTAAATGTTTTACAAGTGCGAAAAAACTGCATGCGTTTTTTAACTGAATACAACCCTCTATTTAGTGATTGCTGGCACAGGTTGATAAACTTCAGTCTAGTTTATTTAAAATCATAATCCAACAAAATATCATTTTGAAATTTTGGATTATGAAAAGGAACTAAAACCTAAATCTATGATATTTTTCTTAATTTCTATTATTGCATATTGTCAAGAGATATCGACATTAGAAAGCTTGTATTTTAACAAATGTGTCTCACAGTTGCGACATCTGTGCATTATTACATTTAAGAAATTCTTATTACTTAAAGATAGTTGACAATACTTTAGAGGGCTGTAAATGATGCGCCGTAATAAAGAAAGAAAAACAAAGGTTGTAATAAAACACAATCATTGTTTACTAAATTTACAACTCTTTAACCTACTGGAAATTTGCAATAGCTTTAACTGTTACTGTTGATTTGACGAATTTCCAAAAAATTGCATTAGAGAGACGAGTGACAAAGAAATGTGTGAAACAAAATTTGTTTGCAATGTTTCATTTAATAGAATAAAAAAAATTTTTCCAAATTCCTCGAGGCATTTTTGAAATATTAAGAAATACAGTTTATATATCTCCGCCATTTTGTTAATACACATTTTGGAAATATAAGATTATTTTAAAAGAAATTTATTAATATACACCGTGACCAAGATAAGGATGCCCAATGTGGCGATCTAGGAAACGGTAAGAGATGGAAGGTCGGTTAAATGGAATAAATGTTACGCATTTGAGAGGATGTATTTATGGTCTTTGTAGAACTCGAATATCACTTTTAGTTTTTGAGATATTTGAAAAAAATTGAATTTATTGATTTTCGTTTTTTTTTTTTTCTGACCTAATTTGAAGAGCTATCAAGAAAAGAAGAGCACATTTTCATTGCCACTTTTCCAGCTCTACTTAATGCTGTTATTCAATTTTTGATACAAGGTTTCGTTTTTTTAAATACACGAAAAAATTATTTTTGCCATATTTAAATTCTCTCCTCGATTCTGAATTCAACGATATATCACACTTTATATTTTTGATACGTTTCGGATGAGAAAATTCATATTCAATGTAAAACATCAAAAACGTACAGTTAAAACTAATACTAGAAACATTAGAAAACCGTAAAATTATTATAAAATTATGTTTTGTAATTTTAAATGATAGACATATAAAAAACAAATTTATTTTAAAGGTTAATAAACTCACAAAAGATGTTCAAAAAGATTCCCGTTACACTCTAAACATAAATAGCATCTTCTAACTGTAGCCTCTAAAACATTCTTCAGCATTTGAGGAGACTAGCAAACGCTTCGAAAACTAATCTTTGTAAAATTTCTTCATTTTCAATATCGTTTCCATAAATGTAATTTTTAATGTATCCTCCAAAGAAAAAAATCCAAAGGTGTTATATCTGGAGAACGGGCTGGCCACAGTACATTTGCATGAGTGCCAATACATCTTTCTCTGACAACTCTGGAATTATGTGCTGGTGCACCGTCCTGCATAAACCAACAACCTTCAACTTCTTGGAAAGGCAAATCATTCAAAGCTGTCTCTAATTCATTTTGGAGTAAAATTTGGTAACGTTCATAATTTAAGGACTTGTGGTAAATGAAAGGACCTACAATTCGAGTACCGAATATAGCAGCCCACATATTAAATCCGAAACGGTGTTGGTGTTTGGCCGTTTTGTACAGACGTGGATTTACTATTACCCAATAATGAGCATTTCTACGTTTAAAAATTCCATTATTATTAACCATACTTTCATCGGACCATATTATTTTATTTGGAAAATATTCATTGTCTTGAGATTAACGTGTATACCATTCGCAAAATATTCTACGTCTTTCTGGGTCACCTGGTCGAAGTCCTTGGCAAATTCTAAATTTATATGGATGTACTTTTTCCTTCTTTAGAACATAATGAGCTGTGGAATGGGTTATGCCAGTTGCCTCTTCAATTTTCCTAGTAGAAACCTCTGAATTTTCCGTTACCGCTAATAAAACAGTATTGGCTTTTTCTTCATTGCAAGGTTTTTTGCGATATTTTACAGGTTTTTTGAACGCACCATATTCTTTTAGATTAACTGCTAATGTGCGAAAAGTTCTTTTGTGAGGTTGACGCCTTTCTGGATATTTGTTTAAATACATTATTTCGGCTTCAGAACAATTACGTTGACACAAAATGTAACACGTCAGTATATCGAATTTTTCATTATTAGAAAAATGTACTCCTATCATATTGTTTTTAGGTAAACACAAAATGTAATTAACTCAAAGACCACCAAACAAACGTAATACGGACAACAATTAATTATGACAGGTAGGTAAACAAAATGCAAAGCCAACTTATCTTTATCAAATGCATCAGTACAACGGAAGATGTATTTTAACTGTTTAATTAATAGTATTTTCACTAAATACATACTTGTGAATTATTTTATTCGCAACATGCATTAGAAAATGAGAAAACATTATTTTATAATAATTTTACAGTTTTCTAATGTTTCTAGTATTAGTTTTAACTGCACGTTTTCGATGTTTTACATTGAATATGAATTTTCTCATCCGAAACGTATCAAAAATATAAAGTGTGATATATCGTTGAATTCAGAATCAAGGAGAGAATTTAAATACGGCAAAAATAATGTTTTCGTATATTGAAAAAAATAAAGTTGATGATGGTTGCTAACAAACGAAACGTTGTATCAAAAATTGAATAACAGCATTAAATAGAGCTAGAAAAGTGGCAATGAAAATGTGCTCTTCTTTTCTTGATAGATCTTCAAGTAAGGTAAGAAAAAAATAAAAACGAAAATCAGAAAATTTAATTTTTTTCAAATATCTCAAAAACTAAAAGAGATATTCGAGTTCTACAAAGACATCCTCTCAAATGCGTAACTTTTATTCCATTCCATCTCTTACCGTTTCCGAGATCCCCATAGTGGGCATCCTTATGTTGGACACGGTGTATATTATAATTACAGTGCAATCTTAAATTTTTTTTTTCAGTATCTACTGATATAGAAAATAAAGCAGCGTGGAAAGAATGCTTTCAAGTGAAAGGTATAAAACTTCCAACTGGATATTATATCGGTGTCAGTGCTACTACAGGAGATTTATCAGATAACCATGATATTTTATCAATGAAGTTATTCGAACTCGACTTACCTGACGATGTAAGTATAGTGCGATTTCCTGTTCTCTTCGGACACTATATCTCTTAGTCTTGAATGATTTCAAATTTAATAGCAGTAGTGAAATTTTGTGATAGTTTACAAGAGCCACTGTCAGTTAATATTATATTATAGAAAATTGTCAATGTTATCTTCTTTTTTTTGTATTTTTGCTGTTTCATTTTTCTACAGAGAAATTAATTTGTTTTTTTAAAATTAGGCTATTGTGATTTCACCTAAATCTCTTCATTTTGTAGCAAATAATTTCTTTTATGTATGTATTAACTCAGTTTTAATTAAAACTTATTCGTTCCAATGCTATGCCTTGTTTTCTGAGACAGTAAAATTCAATTAAGTACTATTTACATAATTAAACTACAAAAAATTTCTTTCCACAAGTGCACGGGAACGTGTTAATACATATATGATATAGTGTTTAACCCTTAATTGGTAATGTCCGGTCTGTGAGACCGCTTGCTATGCGCAGTAACTCATATTTACCACCTTGTTTGAATTTTCGCCACGGGACGTTTAGTACCTTCCTAACATTTAGTGTACCATCAGACCTTAACAGCGGAACATCGTACCTCAATCGGTTGCTCGAGTAATCCTTACTCGCGGTCTGTAAGACCACACGTTACTGTTTACGTGATATTTGGCTGTGCTGGTTTCGCTTTGTTTTTTAATGGCAGGCACATACAAAATAATATATCCGTACGTCTGGATGACCCGGACTTTGAAAGTGTTGTCACGGGCTGGTTTGATGAACTTGGAAATGATTTTAGTGACAATGATGACGAAAATTTAGATGAAACTTGTGCCATAGGCAGTGACCATAATTCTGATAGTGAAGATGAACCTGTAGAAACATTGGTTGACGAAACACAAACATCGCCTGATATTTCTGACAACGAATCAGGGACCGACCAATGTGACGATGAACGACCAGCAAAATGCTATTATGGTGCGAACAGATTCAAATGGAGCACTAAGGAGCCCACAGTAAACGTACGTACTCGTGCACACAATTTGGTTATAAAGCTTCCCGCTGCTCGTGCAATCGAAGAGCACGATGCCTTTTCAATTTGGAAAAAACTGATTTCTGAGAACATTACAAAAAAAATTCTAAAATGGACTAATTTTAAATTATCTACAATAAGACGCAAGTACAAGAACAGTAACAATCCGACCTTTGACGATGTGGACGAGGACGAGGACGATTTTGACGCCTTTTTAGGGCTGCTTTTATGCACGTCTTTATTTAAAAGTAATCACGAAGACACTAATTCAATTTTCGCGACAGATGGAAGCGGAAGAGACATGTTTCGCGCCGTCATGTCTCAAAAAAGATTCCTTGTAGTACTAGCCGCTCTCAGATTTGACGATCCAAGAGATAGATTGGAAAGAAGGCACAATAACCCAGTTGCAGCTATTAGCGACGTTTTTTGAAGATTTTATTTCAAATTTCCAACAATACTATTCCATCGGCTCGTATGCTTGTATTGACGAGATGTTTGTGACTTTTAGGGGACGGTGTGCCTTCAAGATGTTTATGCCGCTGAAACCGGCTAAGTATGGTCTAAAAGTTTTATGTCTAACTGACGCAACAACTAATTACTTATACAATGCCTATATCTACGGCGGCAAAGACACTGATGGAATCAGCCTTACCGCAGGTGAACAAACACTAGGAAAACCGACTTAATCCGTAATCCGCCCGACAAAGCCTCTATACGGATCTTATCGCAACATGACAGCGGACAATTGGTTCTCGTCAGTGGAACTTGTCGATGAGCTGAGAAAAAACAAATTGACCTATGTGGAACTATAAAGCAAAATAAGAGACCTGTTCCCAAGGAGTTCAAACCCCAACGTGGACGTAAAGTTGGAGAAACATTATATGGCTTTACTAAACGTATGACGTTGCTTTCGTACGTGCCCAAACAAAGCAAGGCTGTGAATGTTATTTCTATGTAGCACAAGAGAGAGAATGATGTTGAGATCAGGAAGCTGGAAATGATGGCACTCTACAACCTGACCAAAGTAGGTGTGAACACCCGGGATGAGAAATGTGCCAAATATTCTTGTAGCAGAAGAACAAACTGTTGGCCTTTGGCTCTTTTTTATAAACTGGTTGACATTTGCTCAGTAAACTCGTTTGTGATTTTTCAGTCACATCAGCAATACTCAAACACCAGATATTCATTTATTAAAGCCTTAGCTGATCAATTCGTCAAAAATCATCTTGGCGTAAGATATCAAATGGACATATCAGAAATGAACACAATAATAAGCAGGATTCTAAGTTTCTGTATTATACAGTCACTTGAAGATACAAACTGGAAGTTAAAAATTACATGTCCTGCTAACAAAAACGCAAGACTCTATTAGTTGTGTCAATGTAAAAACCGTTTGTTTGATGTAAAGAGCTGTAAATATGTATTTTTTTGCTGTTTGGAAAGCCCCCCTCTCAGTTTTTTCAATTTATTCTGTTGTAATATTTCTACACTTAAGATGTGTTGCCCTTAGTGATTAGATGCTAGGTTGAAATTCTTTATTACTATTTAATTGTTTAATAGAATTTTCATTACTATGCTGTGTTCACAGTATATTTTTCCTATTTCGAATATATTTGCACATTGTGGCCAAACCTTTTTGTCTATAACATTAAACATTATATAGTTGGATTTGTTATTTACAGTCCTTAACTAATTACTTCACTCTTCAGAATTACTGGGTTAGGACTTTTAGTGAAAAAAAAACTATTTTCAAGCTACATTTCGTTTATCTAATTAAACTTCCATCAGGCTGGAAGAAACATTAGGAGTGTTAAGATTATCACTTAATTGTGTAATGAGCATTCATACCTCTTAAACCAGTTATTTTTAATACTGAATTTATAGTAGTAGTCGTATTAATTTATTATGAGGTTGGCATTTTGTTATGTATTGTCCTTACACTTTAAATTATTAAAACAATTTCACAATTCCGACACGTTAAAATTTATTAACAGCTGGTTATCTAATTAGTTTAGTGTTTTATCTTAATGAAGAACGTTTAATTAATAAATCGTATTTAAAGCTAAAATTAATTTTGAATACAACATTTTTACACAATGTTCTTCTCGTTGGTTTCAATTTAAAATGCGTAAATAACAAGGCTGAAATAAATCTAATCTACACCAGCACGTTTTCGACTGAATTAAGTTTACCTAAAAAAAATTTTATAAAATCTAACTTATTATTTACAAATTATTACTAGCAATTAATGTTGTAAAATTCTATCTAAATACTGGACAATCCAATAATAATAAGATTTAATTCTTTTTCCTTTTTCTGATTTTTTTAAAATCGGAACAAGATTTGATAAAGAGAATTAACAACCATAAAAATGATTGCAAACCATATAACTTAATTAACAAAGATTATAAAACAGCTTTAACTGCTCATGCAAGTGTTAACCTACATCAGTTCGATTTTGACAACGTAAACATAAAGATAGAGACGATAATTTTTCTAAAAGACTAATCTCGGAGATGTTACATATCCAATTAAACGAAAAAAGTATTTACTTCAGGACAGATGTAAATAACCTGAGTAACATTTATAAACATCTAATTGATTTTAAAAAAATCAGAAAAAGGAAAAAGAATTAAATCTACTACATTATTATTGGATTGTCCAGTATTTAGATAGAATTTTACAATATTAATTGCTAGTAATAATTTATAAATAATAAGTTAGATTTTATAAAAAAAATGTTAGGTAAATTTAATTCAGTCGAAAACGGGCTGGTGTAGATTAGATTTATTTCGGTCTTGATATACACTCATTTTAAATTGGAACCAACGAGAAGAACATCGTGTAAAAATTTTGTATTCAAAATTAATTTTAGCATTTAAACACGATTTAGTAATTAATACGTTCTTCCTTAAGATAAAACACTAAACTAATTAGATAACAAGCTGTTAATAAATTTTAACATGTCGGAATTGTGAAATTGTTTTAATAATTTAATGTGTAAGGACAATACATAACAAGATGCCAACCTCATAATAAATTAATATGATTACTACTATAAATTTAGTATTAAAAATGACTGGTTTAAGATGTATTTACATAATTAAGTGATAATCTTAATAATCCTCATGAAGTTTAATTAATTAAACGAAACGTAGCTTGATTGAAAATCTTTTTTTTTTTCATTAAAAGTCCTAACCCAGTAATTCTGAAGAGTGACGTAATTAAACATTATACTGGCTCATACTAGCATACACAGGAGAGACAGTAATTGCAAAATTTCACTGAAATCACAAAACTTAATTATTTGGCAGTAATTATAATTAAGCGGTCTCTCAGACCGCACATTACTGCTTATGTCCTAGAACAGGCACGTTACCAGTCAAGGGTTAATAAAAATTGTTTTCTCAATCACCTTGCATATTTCCTGGAATCTTTTTGTACAGGGTGGCCAACTAAGAAA
The DNA here is from genome assembly GCA_036346205.1 of Vesta saturnalis. Taxonomy (NCBI): domain Eukaryota; kingdom Metazoa; phylum Arthropoda; class Insecta; order Coleoptera; family Lampyridae; genus Vesta; species Vesta saturnalis. The sequence continues at coordinate 2,545,861 of JARFJB010002417.1, read as the reverse complement.
TCGAGGTACTATATCTGGGAAACTATCCATCGTAGAGGCTTGCGCAAAAAAAAATTATTACTAAAACGGCCAATATTTTCAAGTTTCTGAAATGGCCGCTAGGGGGCGTAACTGCAATCTTGAATCTAAAAAAGTGATGTTTCTGTGAATTCTGCTATATTAACCTAACAAAAAATAACTGATATTTAAAGTCGAGGATAATCTGAACTTTTTTTGTTTGGCACTTTTTGACGTATGTCTAAAAATAAAGTGGTGGGGGGTATTCAAAGGTTTCCTTAAATAACTCCCTGTATCTTCGAAACGGCTAAGCCGATTTTAACAAACTTGGGCGCGTTAAAATGAGCGAAAACCGCATCTCGATATCTTGTTCCTAACCTAAAATTTCGGCCAAAGAAAACTTTATACGAAAATCCCTTAAATTTTTTTTTAACTATATTTTTCTGCAATTGTTTCTATTATGTAAGTTGTGGCCCTAAAAAGGTCCGGTTTAAAGGAGGAAGGTTTTTAATGCCCCCGTAAATGCTCGAAATGCTGACCATCACGCTCTATGCATTGCTGAAGCCTCTCATGACTAGACAAAACTGCAGCTTCAATTTCGGCTCTCGGTATGTTACGCATTGCGTTACGAATCCGGTTTTTCATATCTTCTCTTGTAGTAGGTTGAGTCCGAAACACGATGTCCTTTAAGCGCCCCCATAAATAAAAATCGTGGCAAGTTAAGTCTGGCGATCGCGGAAACAGACTTCCTCTTCCAATCCACCGCTGTTGAAATACTGCATTAATATGCTCTCGCATATTAATGGCAAAATGTGCTGGGCAACCATCCAACTGCAAAAACAATTTTTGCCTTGTTTCCAGAGGCACATCTTCCAACAACAACGGTAATTGATTGGCCAAAAAGTCAAGAAGTACATTGCCATTTAGGGGTTGCTCGAAAAAATATGGCCCAATATTTCTGCCTCTCAGTATGTCACACCATACGTTTAAACTCCAACATCCTTGACGCTGAACTTCACGCAACCAATGGGGATTTTCTGCAGACCAATAATGCATATTGTGAAGATTGACTCTCCCGTCACTACTGAAGGTGGCTTCATCGGTCCAAAGAATTTGAAATAAAAATTCTCTATTTTCGCGTATCATGCCTAACATCCAATGGCAATAGTCTAACCTTCGATCAAAATCTTCCTCTTTCAAGGCCTGATGCGAAACGGCATGATATGGGTGCATTCTTAAAGTAATTAAAAAAAGTTTAAACGAATACCTATATATTTTGATGGCCATTAGAACTTACCTATGGTCCGTGATATTCCCAACTCAGTGGATAATGCTCTTGTGCTAACATAAGGATTTCCTTCAATATAGCCCAGTACACGGTTAATATTTTCTAGTGTTCTTCCAATTCTTTGCCGTTGAAACGTAGGCCGAAAACTACCATTGGCTCGTAAGCTCTTACATCGCAAGGACGCCGATTTGGATATCGAGCCGCGTAAACTCTTTTAGCTACTGCGGCATTCTGAAGACATTCAAAATAAACCGCAAGCATATCATTATTCGTAAAACGCATTTTGAAAGCACAAAAATTGCTCAAAGTTACGCGAAAGTATTGACAACTATTGACAATTTGAGGATTATGTATGTTTTGTTTAGGTATCTGTTTCCATTGCCTGCTTCTATTAATTGTATTTTTCGTATATATCCATAGTGAATATGCATTTAAACAAATAAAAAATAGGCATTTCGTATAACTTTTAGCATTGCTTACTTGCCCGTAGTAATTTCAAAAAGGGTGATTTTATTCTGGTGTATAAATTTACAAACATTTAAAATCGCAATTTCTAGGTAACCTATTCAGAGCCGAAATTGAAGCTGCAGTTTTGTCTACCTATAAGAGGCCTCAGCAATGCACAGAGTGATGGTCAGCATTTCGAGCATTTACGGGGGCATTAAAAACCTTCCTCCTTTAAATCGGTCCTTTTTAGGACCACAACTTATATAATAGAAACAATTCCAGAAAAATATAGTTTAAAAAAAATAAAAATTTAAGGGATTTTTGTATAAAGTTCTCTTTGGCCGATATTTTAGGTTAGGAACAAGATATCGAGATGCAGTTTTCGCTAGCTTATTTAGGTATTATTCAGCTACTTGTTCATGATAAAAAAAGTCATACCAATGCATTTAATTTTTTTGCGAAAATTAACCGTTTCTGTCGGAATGTCGAACAAAGCCCTCTAGCGACGACATGTGAAACTAACAAAACTTCAAATATTATTACATTTGTAGCCCAAGAATAGCTCATTTCAACGCGCCCAAGTTTGTTAAAATCGGCTTAGCCCTTTCGAAGATACAGGGGGTTATTTAAGGAAACCTTTGAATACCCCCCCCCCCCACCACTTTATTTTTATAGATACCTCAAAAAGTGTCAAACAAAAAAAGATTATCCTCGACTTTAAAGATCAGTTATCTTTTTATTAGGTTAATATAGTAAAATTCACAGAAACATCACTTTTTTAGATTCAAGATTGTAGTTACGCCCTCTAGCGGCCATTTTAGAAACTTGAAAATATTTTCCAGGTTTTTGTATTGGCCGTTTTAACAATAACTTTTTTTTTGCGCAAGCCTCTTCGATGAATAGTTTCCCAGATACAGTACCTCACATTCTTAGTTGGCCACCCTGTACATTATTAAAGACAAATCCGGTTTGTTGAAGTTTCAACACACACAGTAAAGATGAATAATAATTCCAAAACTAAATACAGGAAGAAGCTTAAGATGTTTTATATTATTTGTATAGTTTAACCATGTCTTGTTTGTAGCTAAATAGTGGTGAGGATAGGTCAGGAATTATACCATCTGCAACATTTTTCGAACCACCACGAGATCATACAGATGATCCAAAACCTTCATCCTTATCTGGGATTAAAGTATTTTTACTGATGATGATAGGATGCATTGCTGTTGTGGCATGCATTGTAATTGGAATAATGTTTTATCAAAAACAACAGGAACATGGACGAAAAAGGTTTTATTAAGTGCCACCTTTATTTAGTTTCAGAAAAACCAAAGTTGATGAATTTTTCAAATTTTACAATGATTTATTTTAATAATTACATTATACTCCATTACATATGCTTTTCAAATAATTTTAAAAAGTTGTAATGTTTGAATACAGCAATATAATTTTTAGTGTACTGATCACTTTTCAAAAATCATTGATATTCCGGGAAATTCAAACTTAAATATATAAGTATTAACTCTTTTTTCCAAATTTAGGTAAATGGAAATTTGAAAGACATAATTTAATGGATATATAGTTTGTATATAAGTTTTTTGATAGAATAGTAGCAATTTCAGTTTTGTTTAATGTTGTCAATTTTTTTGTAAGACTTATAAAGATGTGATTATGTTATGCTTTAATTGAATTTGAGTATCACTGCTGCCTCTTTACGTACATTTTAAGGATTTGTGATTGGTGTATGAATGAATTTATTATAATTTCTTTTAATAAGGATAGTTTATAATTACCATACATAATATAAATACAAATTATTTATTTTTAAGTGATTGCCAAAAACAGAAAAAAAATATTCACACATTTCTATAATTGGAAATTTAAATATTTATATGTTTTAATAAATAAATTCAAAACATAAAATGTAGGATAAATCTTTCATATTGATATTGTAAATATTAAGTATTTTAAGGAATTTTTTGTAATTACTTTTGTGGGTTTTCTGTTTAAAGTTTAAAAAATACGGCCAAAAAGATATATTTTGCAATTGGGTAAAATAAAATAAATTTTAATATGTTTGTTATTTTATTAGTCTGCATCGTGCCTTTGTTGAGTCGCTCTATGTCATCACATAGTTCATTGTATGCTATTTCCATTCAGCTAACAATACATTTGTGATATATAGTGAACTATGATTTCTAGGTAGAGAATAAAAACTGAAAACTGGCTTTCGTGAATAAAATATTTATATAACAACGGAACAATGTAATTTTTAATAAATTAAGAAATTTGATGTCACCAGTTGAATTTCGTGCATAAAACATTCAAACAATGGAACTGTTATCCTCGCCAGGAGTCTTTACTGCTATGTCATTAATTTATGAATTTAGCTATCCAGTTTGCTTATACTGTCTTCTCATATAAAACAGTGCATTAAATAAGGATGATAAACATACGTAGTGCAGTTGAAGAAATCGACATACAGTATTGAATAAGCAAATGTAGTAGAAAGAGCTTAACCAATTTGTTATATATGCATATGAATTTAATTCCCATTTGATTAAAACTGCATAACCTCCATTTACAGGCTATTGTTTTTCAACCATTACAATTACGATAATCAACGTTCTCTAATTTTTACAAAATAAATCACAATAAATTTAAGTAATTATATTTTGGAATTCTGCAGCTTTAAATGCTGCCATCGGGGTAAATTTTCTAATCAGAATTTATTGTAACGAAAATAATTGTGACTCGTTTTTCATATTGCACCATATGATCGTGTGTGATCACGTAGCTGTAAACACTCCTGGTGAGGATAAGTACTTTTAAACAAAAAAATCTCTCCAGCATGACCTCTTTGCTGGTTTCATGTTTTGTTAACAAAGAGTAAACACTCCTGGCGAGGATAATAAGTAATTTTAAATTAAAAAAATCTGTCCCCAGCATGACCTCTTTGCGGGTTTCATGTTTTGTTAGCAAAGAGTACCTATGCAAAGCAAAGAGACTATGTAGAACGCCTTTTTATATCATATATAGAACACATGGTAGAGTTTGTAAGTCTGAGAACGGCTATTTTACTTTTCTGATGTACAAATCCACAAGTGCACTAGGTGAATGCTAGTGCATTACAGGGCTTTCTTGCAAAATACTAAAAAATATATGGGGTATTGTTATTTTTGAATTATTCAGCTGTTTTAGAAATGTTTAATAAAAACCAAAAACTGACCCTAATAAACCCCTCCCCTCTGCGAGACATCCAGACATTATGGCCAATCTTGATGAAGCTTGGCCAAAAGTTGTAAAATGAGCTAATAAGTCGATTTAGCGATTGTGAAAAAAAAGGCGATTGCATAACCTTCTATACCTATATATGTATATGTAGGTTGAAAGTTAAAAATAGATATCTCGCTTATCTTTAAAGATAAGCATATCATCATAATCATATCATTTTAAAGCAAATTTCGCTCCCTTTCAAATAAAGTAAGAATATGTGAATGTTATACCAGCAATACGAGGAATGTTTTCAATGCAATACGAGGAATGTTTTCAATTTCTGGAAAAAAAAGGATAATATCATTTCATCAGCGCAAATGAACAAAGTTTATTTCCAAAATCCCAAGTTTTTAACCAAAATAGAAAGTTATAACAATATCAATATTAAATAATCAAATATTAAATCTCCTATATTAGTAGCATTGTTTATGCATGTATAAACAATGCTAGTAGCTTTAGAAGAAGCAGGTTAGTTGCATAGTGGCTGGTTGCCTAGAAAATATAAAAAAACAAAAAAAATGCTTGCAGACAATTTTGAGTAAATAAATTTCGAATAATTGCTTAAGTTTGACACCTTAAATGTAGGCAAATTTATATCATAATTTATTACATAAAGAAGTCTTTTTAAAGATTCTTTATTTAACTTAAATTTGCCCCCAAAACAACACCCTTATTTTCACCTCCTGTATACCTATTGCGTTTGAAAGCTTGTTTTGTCGACATAATTGTCTCGTAGGCCTTCATGCCAAATTTCATCAAAATCGGCCTTATAGTTTCGGCTGGTGAGTGACCACAGGCACACTGACAGACATTTTAAAAAATTTTCTAGAATTTTTTTCTTGGGTTCAGGGAGTCTTACAACATAAAAATAATGCAACTTATTTTGTTTGATGTTTTTTCGACCGTAACACTTTCTTATTTAGCAAGAAAGTAAAAAGTGTTTTCAGAAAAATGTCAATGTTCAAATTTATGTGTTTTCAGCCTTTTTAAAACCATCTAGACCATTCTCAACTTGTCTGTACCCATGATAACTTAAAAAAAAAACTCGTCCGATTTCCATAAAACTACGTATTTAAAGTTATTCAAATATCACGGTTCTGTCAAAACACAATAGTTTTCTAGAAAACTTACATTAAGAGAATAATATGTAAAAACATTTTTTAAACAGGAAGTACATTTTGGGTAATGAAAGTTGTTTGAAGGGCAATACATACACCTATGTAACCAATTAACGACATTTTCATGTCTGGTATTTATAGATTATACTGCACATTCTGTAATTCTGTTTATAGTGGACAAACAGGAACTTTGATATTATATACAAGAAACACATTAGATGTTAGAAATATTAACATACAGACAAATTAAATTATGCCAAACATCTAGTAGTAAACAAACACCTTGTGACGTCACAAAACAAATTTTAAATTTTTATAATAACAAAGACAAATTAGACGAAATTTATAAACGTAAACACAATATACCTTTAGTGAATAAACAGGTTGATCTTATAGGCACACCTTTAACAAGTATTTTAAATATAGAAGTTAGATATCTAAGAATGTAGAATTATAATTTACATCAAGGTTGCTGTTTTACCATAATGATTTGTTACCATAAATTCATATTATTATTTTACCAAGAACCGTAAACCTAATAGAATTGCTGAACCCCATAAGGCAACTTGCATTCCTCGACCAGGTTGTTTACATTTACGACAGTGCGTTTTATAGGTATGAAATTTGGTGTTTTGTGTTTTTAGTGTTACTTGAACAATTCAACAATCATAATTATTTTGATTAAATACTTTTGTCTTTTGTGTTTCTCTAAAAAACTTTGTGAAAACAGTGTTTTTCAACTTTAGCAGAGAATTTTAAAGCTTGAATCCATGGCTGTTCAGGTCTGTTTTTCAGTGTCGCTCAGCTGTAAAAGGACGTTGCATTTTATTCTAAAATAAATCTGTAGTTATGTGTAATACTTTATTTTTGTTTTCGTGTAGGTAATTTTTTTTAGTATAAGTATTTCTTAATTGTATAATAATTAAAAGTGATATACCAATGCGGGCATTTACCATTAAAACGGCTTACATCGCCATATGCTTGTAAATAGACTAGGTATAATTTTGTGTAGACTTAGAACATAGGTTAGGAAGTATAAGTATACTGCCTGTGTCTAAACTTACCAGTCTTTGTTATGCACTTTGTATTTAAAACTATTTTTTTAATGTAGACAAAGTTCTGAAAGATCAAACTTTTATTTTGAACTCTTTTTTTCAGAAAAAAATCAAATAAAAAAGTTAAGTGAACACATTTGTCTAGAATCAATATGACCTGTTACATGCATATGAATACCAATGTTAATAAATTCATACTAGTACCTATTGTAGGTATCACTTTACATCAATCAATGTTTAATGCATTTCCAATTATCAAAATATAAGCCTAACATAGTTGTAATAATAGATTTTATTTATATCCATCTTACTTACATACCGCTAAAGTAGGTAAGGGTTTATTTGATATTAAAATGATTCAATATTAACCTTAAACGCAGAAATATAATTTTTATTGCTTATTTGTTCTAAAATTATCGTAAATAACTTCAACTTAGCTACTCACAATCATATAAATACAAGTTTTCTATCTCGTCCATTTAAGTAAAAGCGCCATCGCGCCAAGAAAGCGAGTTTTCCCAATGCACTGGCAGATTTGGAGAATCCAGCAGTCCTATTAGGTTTACATTTCTTGTTATTTTACTTTAATTCCGTGGAGAACCAAACTCATCATTTAGTGTTTAGTTGCAACAAGGTATTTAATTTACGGTTGGGTTTCTAATAAATAATTGTGTACTTTTTAAAATAATGATGTATAGTGCATGGTTGTAACAATTACTCTAACTGAAACGCTAATAAACATCTTTTTTTGATTTAACCAAAAAACTTTATGTTAATGGGTAATTTGAAATCACACGCTAAGCCTCTTGTTAAAATTGTGGTCTATTTAAAAACCTTATATTAGAAGTCAAAGATTCGTATTTTCATATTACTGGATTGTAAAAAAGTGAAATTAAGTTACACATTGTTAAATTATGTAATAACATCTTTGGACCTTGGCAACCATCCAACGAGTCCATAGCTATCGACATTGACGTATTATTAATAAGTAGATCATTTTGCAAAATTGAAACTTCCTTATTACTTAATAATAAAGTTATCAATAACATTTAACATGCATTATTTATCATTTTTAGAAAGCTGAACAGAAGATGAAAATGTAAACTTTCACCATTATTGCACATAATTGAAATACTTCGCTTTTTTGGGTTTTTAATGGTGTGTTTTTGTATTTATGTTTTACACAAATCTATACGTTTCGATATCACGTACAGTTATCGTCCTCAGTAGTAATAAAATCTTTTAGAATTTTTTAAGATTAAACAAATATGAAAAAGTTAAACAGCAAACATAAGCCTGCTATTAATATAACAGTTTGATAAACGTGTAAAGCCAACTATGGAATACAATTTTAGTACAGAATAACTAGATCCTTATGATAAATTAAATATTGTTAAACTGCCTTGAAGATGACAAATCGAAACACCCTCTAACGGTCGAAGGCTAAAATGAAAAATGTCATAATCAAAGATCAAATTTAATCAAATTATGATGTAAGTGTGAAATTGTGAAAAACTTTAATTTGAATTGATAAAAGCATTCACAAATAGAAACTTGACATCAACTAAAGGTCCAGTCAAATCTAACAAATAGCTTTGTTCATAATTATAAGTGTTATTCTACAGTGAAAACACAACGTAGTACGTCTAACGTAAATTTTAATTTCAACTACGTATGTGAAATTATAGTGCTATGGTAATTTAATAGTAAATATAATTAGTAAAGTATTTACTTCAAAGTCTTATGAAGAACGCAGCAAAATACTTAGACATATCAAAACCTAAAATTAAAATTAAGACGTAGGTACTATTATGCCTCTTTTTAATTATAAGATGCCAAAACCTATTTAAACCGAGATTTTCTTATAGCCTATTGAAGTTAAAATGTTTATTTATGTCATCCCATACTTTTATCAAAATATTAGTGGAGTTGATCGACCTATTTCCACAGTTTTTGCTTTTTGAGCGCGACGTTTCGGAAGCGGACTCTGCTTTCGTCATCAGGCTTAGTCCTGAGAAGGACTGTTTTCGCACTTGAGTCGAATTCATATGTTATATATAATTTTTTTCCAAGCACTTGCCTACTCTCAGATTCGAACTTGGTACCTTTCACTTACTAGTCTGAGCTGAGCCACTGAGTAATCCAATATATATTTTTAATAACATATATATATATATATATATATATATATATATATATATATATATATATATATATATATATATATATGTATGTATATTAAACTTTTTCGTGGTTGCGCAGAAGTTTGTAGCGCCTTAACTTCTTGCGTAGGTGTATTTCGCTTAAGGTTCTTCGCGCATTATTGGAATCCATATGGGTTTCATTTCTACACTAGCTTGGCTTATTGGATTTTCTGCTAGTGCGTTGTATGTGGCTTCTTTGAGTTTCCCACGCGTTGTATTCTCGTCTTTTGCCACTATCTGTATGTTATCCCATTGGATGCGGTGGTCTTCATTCCAGACATGTTCTGCGATTCTTGATCTTTCTGTTTGGCCCTTGGCGTTGTTCTTATGTTTCTGCGTTCTCACTTTGAGTGGTATACTGCTCTCTCCTATGTATGCTCTGCCGCATTCGCATGGTAGGTTGTATACACAATTATTGGAATTCTGATCGTATAAAAATTATAATACATCGTAACTAGGGAAGTACATACAGTATAAGTTTGAATCGATTGTGACTTGCCTCTTCGATAGCTCAGATGGAACAGCCCCACTCTAGCAAAGTGGAGGTCGTGGGTTCAAGTCCCACTCGAGTTAATCTTTTGCTGTGTGTACTTTAAAAGTTAATTTTAAATAAAATACAATTAATAATTATTATAGTGAACTTCTACTCGTTCATTAAAAAACAATTTTTATAGTTATCTATCAGTGTTTCATACAGCAAATAAAAATTAACATTCAGTCAAGTGTTGTCATGTGCAATAACTTAGCGAATTGTGGGTTCACGTGACATTCACAAAAAGTTGTGATCCTTCATTGTGTGTTCAAGTCCCACTCGAGTTAATCTTTTACTGTATGTACTTTAAAAGTTAATTTTAAATAAAATAAAATAATTATTAAATTGAACTTCTGCTCGTTCATTAAAAACAATATTTATATATATATATATATATATATATATATATATATATATATATATATATACAGTATGTCCCCGGATCGCCTTTAAAAGAGGGAAAATTCTCTTATTTTTGATTTCTCAGAAAATTTCATTCTTGCTGATTTGCTCTGCTTGTTTTCAAACCCCCGAAACACAAATTACTTGCTATTTAACTCAAACGGTTCTCGAGATAATATCATTTTTCTTGAAAAATTCGAGCTTTTCGTAATTTTTGAAGTAAATTGATTTGTTTCAAAGGAAAAATCAAATTGGTCTCACAAGTTTTAATTAATAAATTTAACAATTGATGGTAAAATGAAATGAAATTCTCAAAAAACTGAACTATTAATTTTCTATTCGAATAATGCTCCTCCTTTTTCCGCACAGATTTCAATGCGAGCTCTGAATTCATTGAAACTGCGCCTTATTTCTTCGATTGAAAGGGACTGGACAGCATTCCGTATCCTATTTTTCAATTGCTCTTCATCATTGTCTAATGGCTCACTGTACACAATTTGTTTTAATCGACCCCACAGATAAAAGTCCATTATTGTGAGATCAGGACTTCTCGGCGGCCATAAAATGGGACCATCTCTTCCTATCCAGTTATCATGGAACTCTGTATTGAGCCACTGGCGAACAGTGCCGGCATAATGAGCAGGGCACCCATCGTGCTGGAAGAACATTTCAATTTGGTAGTTCAATGGCAATTCATCCAGTTTATCAGTTAAAAATTTTTGCAACATTTCCAAATATGAATAACGGTTTAAATTTTGATCAAAAAAATATGGGCCAATAATTCCATGGTACGAAACCGCACACTACACATTAACTTTTTTCAAACATTGTCTGCGACTAGCAATTCGGAAGTTTGGATTCGTCCTACTCCAGTAACGGCAATGTTGGGAGGAAACGACTCCGTTAGTTGAAAAGGTCGATTCATCGGAGAACATTATTCGTTTATGAAAATTTGAATCTTCCAAAACTCTATTGCCCATTTCCAAACAAAAATCCAGACGTTTGGCTTCATCACCGTTCTCTGAAGTTTGCCTAAATTGCGGCTTAAATGGTAAAATTTTTTTCTCCTTGAAGAATCTTTGTAAATGAGATTTACCTATCCCAATTCGTAGTGCCCTCCTTCTTAAAGACAACCTTGGAACTTCTGTTGCGGAATGAACAGCGAGAACAGTAGCAGCATCTTCTTCATCGAACAACTTCTTTGGCTTCTTTAGGTTTAAAACCGAGCCTGTTTGAAGGAATTTAGTTACCAAGTTTTTTGCTCCGGCATTCGAAATGGAAACCTCAGGGTATTTTTGGTTGAATTTTCTGATAACAACTCGGTAGCACTCTTCCCCAGTTCCGTAACATTGAATTAGATAAATTCTTTGTTGTAAAGTCAACATTATAGCATACAATTCAAATTAGCATGAATTGATTTGCAGTTCAACAGAATTATCACATTTGACAATTTCTGTCAGTGGTGTTTTTCAATGAAATCCACCTACTTCTAAAAATTAGGAAAAACATTCTGAGTCCAATTTTTTAAGAAAAATGATATCTCGAGAACCGTACGAGTCAAATAGAAAGTAATTTGTGTTTCGGGGGTTTGAAAATAAGCAGGGCAAATCATCAAGAATGAAATTTTCTGAGAAATCAAAAATAAGAGAATTTTCCCTCTTTTAAAGTCGATCCGGGGACATACTGTACATATATATTGAGATGATTAAAAGTAGGCATAATAAACGGGCTAGAGTTTATTGAGTTTGAATTTCTATATAGTAGGCAAGTTAGATAAATTTGTGGAAGTATACAGTTCGGTTTCAATGAAAAAATAGTTACGAGTGCAAAATTATGGTTTTGATGTGACAAAACAGGCTTTGTGGGGTTTGCACATGGTTGTTATTTTCATAAAAGCATTGAGCTATACCAGTAGCATGTGAGAAAGGTCAACAGGATTAATATTAATGGGTACGATTAGTTTCGTGTAACATATTTATGTAATTCCGCATTTTATTCATTGAATTGTAGCATTTTCAACACATATCAGATATTGATCACATGGAGTATGATAATTATAATATGTAGAATGTATAGTATTAGGTACAATGCATAAACTATTTAAAATATGAAAGAAAGGGTATGATACGAACATAGTACATTTGTAATGCAAAGACAAAGTATATAAAACGTGCATAAGAAGTAATAGTGACTTAAAAACATATTTAAGTACATGAACAACAATTGTGCAGTGTGATATTTAATATAAAATTGCAAATTCTATAGAAAAATTGACAAAATAGTTAAACAATGTGAAAATGTAAATTGACAAAATTAAGAACTATGGAATACAAGTGAACAATATTGGTGTTAGAGACAGATATAAGAACACATTTTATGAACATTTCAAGTGTTATAAACAGTTATTACACAAATTAAAAGTAAATTTATATAAAGTTTGGTTAAGTATTATTTGTAAGAATTTCACAAAATTATAGTTTTTATAGGGTAAGATAAGTTTAAAATAAATTATAAAAACATTTAATAGTACGTTTCCCTCAGTTCAACAAGGAATTTAACTATAAATATGTAATATAAACATAAAATTAGAAAAGTTAGGTTAACTACCTAAATTTTAAATGTTAAGGTAGAAGTTTTGTAAATTTTAAATAAAATGGGTTGAAATAAATGTATTCTGATACAGTTTTTTATGTGGAATTTGAATATGTAATTAGTTTAGTTTTAGGATGTAAGATTTTTTTGATATTAGTAAATTTAGATTATGTTGTCAGAAATCTGTAATTAAAAATCAAATCCGAATTGTATAAAAAAAAGATACAGCATAATTTATGTTTTAGTTAAGTTTACAATTTTGTTTAGACCAATCAGAAGCTAGAATCTTTTGTGTGTAATGTAGAAAAAAAATTGAAAATTTGGTATCTAAGAGAAATGTATAAAAGGAATTGCTGGTGATTTCTCACTCTCTTACCACTCTTGCTAATTTTGCTGTTTGTTTTTTTGTGACTAACAAGTCATAGTGTTAAATGTTATTTGTGTTAAAATGTAAGTAACAATTCTCGTAAACATTATCGGAATTGAAACGCGATCGACGTAGAGTTAAGATATCAGAAACAATTGTTTTAACCTATAACGTTAAAAATAAGGTTACCGATCACAATCGTTCGATAAAATTGTAATTATTTCGTTTTTCAAGATCGTATGTAAACTTCGGGTGGTATGCAATTTTTTCGTATGTTAATAAATGCTACAATTATCTTGGATTTGATGTTTATTTTGTTGTTAGTGATTAAGATCATAAAATAAATCTTCACTTCATAACGGAATCTAAAATGAAGGTGCAAGTGAATACAAAATCTATATGAATTTAAAATACAAAATTAAATCCGAGAAATTATTAAATAAATAATACGACTTTTTAAAAATAACACAAATAAAATAAAGTGCCTGCTTATAAGTATTTGAGCATTAAGTACATCGTATTTACCACATGAAGAACAGCCAACAGTTATTTGATTTGGATGAAATAATGGAATGTTAAGCAGCATATTTGGGACAGCAAGGCAGTATCACCGATTTATGGAAGGAAGTCTACGTCCAATGTTTAATGTGGACCAACCCGACATGAACATTATTTGGAATCTGCAGCAACACATGTGAGTTGTATTTCGCTTTCATAACCCTTTTGCATTGTTTATTTTTTTTTTTTTTGATGTCTTGTATTTATTTTCTTTAATAATGTATAAATGTTTGTACGAATTCACGTATCAATATCGGAAAAGTAAATGATTTAGCGTTATATTAAAATTAATAAGTTTACCTCAAACAAAATTAAAATTGTGCTCAATAATTTAGATCAATTGCAGAAATTTTTGACAGGCTACATTTATTTCAGTATTAAGTGCGCAACGCATGCGTATTTTGTGCAGATTTCAACAAAGTTGATTTCACATTGTAACTGTTTATTATAAAATACAATTTGATCATTTACATGAATATCCACAGATTTAATTTATTTTGCCAACAATCTATGTTTAATACAATTGAACCCTATCCCCAAAAAGAGATACAGAGCTAGTACGGCGCATAATATATATTTTTTGTTAATATTATTACAATAAGAACCTTATATCCCCAAAGTTAGATTTAAAGTTTAAATATTATATTATAATAAATTTTTATCGCTCGCCACCACAATATATACGTATATATATATATATATATATATATATATATATATATATATAATATATAAAGGAGAATTCCCGTTTGGTATAATAACTACCAAAATTCCAATAAACCTCAAACAAATTTTAAACATATATCAATTCCGTTTTCTAATGAAAAATCTATTTTACTAAAATATCGTAAATATAATATCAAACCCGCTTGTGAACCTGAAAACAAACATTCAATGTCATTTACAAGACTAAAATTAAAAACGCGAAAAGAACAAAAAACACATACCATTTACAAAATTCCTTGTAGGTAACAACTGCAGTAAAATTTATATTTTACAACCTTTAAAGGATAGACTAACCCAACATAAATCTGACGTAAAATTAAAACCTAAAAGTACGCTTTAGCAATACACTCAATTGAAAACAAACATTCTTATAGCTATGATGAAACAGAAATGTTAGAAATGATGTATATAAAAATTAATAGTAATAATGCATGTAACAGTAAGACAGATATAGATAATTTTCCAACAATGTACAACTCCTTTTTCTAAAATTCATGATAGGTTTATTTCTAATTAACGTCAAACACTGATGAAGTTAACAAACGTTAACGAAACATTTGTAAAGATTAATAAAAAGTATGTTCTAAATCATTGTTAAATTTAACTTACACCATTAAAATATTAATAATTATATAAAATCAAGTAAAACAATTATAAAAGTTTATGTGTATATATATATTGTATATTCAATAGACATTATTCGGAACAACTTGTGTTTATTAACGTGAAAATATATGATATTCAACGTTTCGGGGACTTACTATGTCCCCTTTGTCTTGACACTTGTACAGTGATCCAAAATGCACCCCTAAAAAGTTATACAATTTAGAATGTAGAAAAATCACTTAATTTCCGTAAATTATGAAAATTTTTTATTGATTTTTATACAGCCGGCCTATCTCATACAAGTCAAAATTTGATACAAATTTCAAAAAAATCGCATCACTAGAACTACCCGTTCAGCAGTGGTTTCAAATTTCAACCCTTAAAAAAACTATGTTTGCAAAATAAATAAAAAATTTTATGCTTTATTTTGGTAATACAATTTAAAATAAAGAAATTTTGTCTCTTAAATTTTTCTTCTAAAATCGACAGTTCTTGAGAAAGTTTGTATTCTGCAACTAACTGATCTGTACTTATTTGATAATTGCATTATTTTAATAATACATTTTAAAATAAAGAATAACAATAAAAATTGAAAAAAAATAGAAGTATTAAAATAAAACACTAATTTTATAATAATTGCTCAAAATGGCCTCCATTTACTTGAATGCAAGCATTCGCTTGACGCTTTATAAAGATTGGCGTTGATCGAAATATCCCTGGAATTTGCCTAATAAGCAAATTATTTTTCAAAAACATTAATAGATATTTATGTATTAAGGGCATAATCAGAAGATTATGGCTCGAGGAAATGTTAAAAGCCCGACGCGAATCGGAGGGCTTTTATATTCCTGAGAGCCATAATCTACAATTATGCCCATGGTACATACAATGTTTTATTTTATTTTGCACCATGAAACTGGAACAAACTTTTAAAAGATTCAGTATTTTCAGCAAGTTTTTAAATGCAAATGCAGTGAAATAAAGTCGACAGTAGGCTAATTTGTTGTTACTAAGATAATTTGATATTGCTAAATTGTTGCTAAGGTACTGTTTGTTTGTAAATAATTTGCATTCTAAATGGAAGGTGAAAACGCAAAAACTTATTCACAAGAAATTTTAGATGAATTTGAGGCCGCCCAGGCACAAATAATTCCAAGTAAATCGAAATATTTATGCATAAAAGAGTAGGAAAAGTTTTGCGCGTGGCGGAGCACAAAAAATGTGTCCACAAAATGCGATGAAAAGGTTGTGATGGCATACTTGTCTAAAATGGTAAGGGATTGTGTATATACATTAGTCAATTATCTCCATTCAATAAATATCTATTTTTGCAGTCAAAGATCTATAAGCCGTCGTCACTGTGGTGTTTATATTCTAAATTGAAAAAAATGTTCAAGTTAAAGGAAGATGTTGATATATCTCGTTTTTCCATGCTCACAGAATTTATGAAGAATAATTCTGTAGGTGATCAAACTAAAAAGTCCTATGTATTGCAACGGCATCAAATTGAAGAATTCATGTTGAAGGCGCCTGGTCATACGTACTTGTTAGTTAAGGTATAACGATCTTAGTTTTTTTTTTCCAATTCTCATTATAAAAATTATTGTGTTTTATAGGTTGTCACAGCCTTTGGTATTTTTGGAGCATGTCGTCGCGAAGAACTGCACGATTTGGCTGTACAGGACGTAACAACTGAGGGATCAGTGCTATTAGTGAAGATAAAAAAAACCAAAACTTATACTTCGAGGCAATTTACAATAGTACCAAGCGATGGATTGGTTGATTACATCTTTTTGTACCGAAAATATGCAGCATTACGACCGGAACATACTAAAATTGACAGCTTGTTTTTGTCGTATCATAATGGCAAATGTAGTGCTCAGACTGTTGGGAAAAACACCTTAGGCAAAATGCCGAGGATAATAGCAGAGTTCCTCATCTACCGGATGCCCATAAGTACACAGGGCACTGCTTTCGCAGGAGTGCGGCGGCGATCTTTGCAGAAAGCGGCGGTGATACAAGGGCACTGAAGCAGCTTGGTGGATGGCGATCGGATAAAGTAGCCGAATCATATGTAGACAACTCTCTGCAAAATAAAATTAAAATTGCTCAGAACATTACTGGTACATCAGCTATAAGTATACCACAAAACGGCGAAGGAACTGTGAGCTTTGGTGTTGGCTCATCTGGAGTTACAATTTCAAATCCATCCAACTGTATTTTCAATTTTTATAAAGAATAAGTTTCAGTACAATTATTTTTATTAATAAAGGTTGTGTAGTAAGGTTGTTGTTTCAATAATTCTTTCAACTTACGTGACATATCTTGATATGTGTTTGCTGTCAATCATGCTGCTTAGCAACAATGACATTTCCGTGATATAAAAACCATATTACGCTCGCATTTGGGGGCGTATAAAGAACATTATGGTGGCAAAATAAAATAAAATAAACAGGAACACGTTTTACTTAAGTAGGTAAGAACTTTTGACAATTAACTAATTTTGTTTTGTCTTGAAGACGCAGCCTATTACTAAATGAATTATCAAATAAGCACAGATCAGTTAGTTGCAGAATAGAAACTTATATTTAAAATTATCTCAAGAACCGTCGATTTTAGAAGAAAAATTTAAGAGGCCAGATTCCTTTATTTTAAAATGTATTACCAAAATAAACCAGAAAAATTTTAATTTATTATGCAAAAATAATTTTTTAACCGTTGAAGGTTGACACCACTGCTGAACGGGTAGTTCTAGTGATGCGATTTTTTTGAAATCTCTATCAAATTTTGATTTGTATACCATAGGTCGATTGTTATAAAGCTCAATAAAAAAATTTCATAATTTACAGTGATAATGTAACTTTTATACATTTAAATTGAACTTTGAGAACGTATAATTTTTTAGGGGTGCATTATGGGATAAAATTTAAAGAAGGAAAATGTCCTAATTTGGTCCTGGGAACTCACGGTAGAAGTTTGTCGATGATTTCGGAGACACCTTGTATATAGTGTGGTCCAAAGATTTTGATCGATAAGCAAAACTTTGTTAATATCGATTTCTCAGAAAATTTTATTCCAGATAAAAGTTGATAAAACTAAAAATGGACTAAACAGGTTCTACCAGTGGCGTACCGATTAGTGGCAAATGACCGATAACTGAAATTTTCTTAATAAAATGCCCTTATTTCGCAAGAAGGGTTATAGGAAATTGTTGCTTATTTTTGATGGCATACCCAGATATGAAGTTTGGATGACATGAGAAGTTGTAAATTTTTGTTATTTAGGGGTGTCGTTTATCGGAAGATTAAATTTATTTCAATTTTCGGTTTAAAATTGAATTAATGTGTACTACCATAACTATTTGATAAGAATGAAATGAAAGATTCAGGAAATGCTACATAACAAATAACATTAAACGAGAAATGGAAAAATAACGGCATAGGCATTGATCAATGACCTTTTAGGGCATTCACTGTTATTATTTCACAAAATAATTTTTTGAATCGGGTTCTGAACAAACAGAATTTGTTTAAATCGCCTTATTTGTAAGCATAAAACTCAAAAAGTATTTTTCACAACAAAAATCTATTTGTTTAATAAAAGGTTCATTAATTGTTTTAGCATTAATTTGTTAATACATTTTCTACCGAATCTTATCTTATTTTACTATTTATTGTATTGCCAATTATCATAGCGTTCAATTAATACATCTCAAAACTATGGGTATAATCTCAAGACTTTGTTGATATGTTATTCTGCAGTATTTGGGAAACATCAAATCGTGAAAATCAGTGTTTCAGGAAGAATACACGTAACTACAGGAAACGATAGATCTAATCATTTTAAAACAAAACTTTTGTATAAACGCAAATCCAATAGTGCTTCGGTTACGAGATACAGGGTGTCAAAGTTTATAACCTGCCTAAGTAGTTGTAATAAATACCTAAAAACGCAAATATCTTAGAAACCGTTAAAGTGATCGATTTAGACAAAGTGTACCTGTTTTATCTGAAAACACGGTTTCGTCTTTTGATAAAGAAATCTAATTTACTCCATTGGCGTAGAAATTAGGGATTAAAAGGTTGCAGTGCCCTTGCGTTCTCCGCCACTGTACAAAATAAAAACGTATTAATAAGCTAAAACCAATGTACACCACACGACCTTCCAACTTACAAAATGGAAATGAAAAGAAACGAAATAATTTTAATAACATTTTAAGGATAATTATGTAACCTCTGTTATAAGAAGGTCATTACGAAAATAGGTAACATTGTAAACGTAAAAACAATAATCTATGTCAAACAGACATTTAAAACTTCATGACAAATCGAGGTTAATAGATATCTAGATGCTAACTTAAATTAAAGGAGATGAAATAATTTTTTACACGATTGAGCTTTTTCGTTTATTTACCATATCTGTTTCCAAGACAATAGAATATGTTTACTGGTTGCGAGACCCAAGTCGTCGGTAAGATTTTACTTACCGACGTCTTTTATTTACCAACGTAAAATTATATATAGGTACTATACTTCACAACAATAAGAACCAAAAATTTGGACATTTCTACTTAAAATGAAAAATTTTAATTTTAATTTTAATTTTAATTTATTATGCAAAAATAATTTTTTAACCGTTGAAGGTTGACACCACTGCTGAACGGGTAGTTCTAGTGATGCGATTTTTTTGAAATCTCTATCAAATTTTGATTTGTATACCATAGGTCGATTGTTATAAAGCTCAATAAAAAAATTTCATAATTTACAGTGATAATGTAACTTTTATACATTTAAATTGAACTTTGAGAACGTATAATTTTTTAGGGGTGCATTATGGGATAAAATTTAAAGAAGGAAAATGTCCTAATTTGGTCCTGGGAACTCACGGTAGAAGTTTGTCGATGATTTCGGAGACACCTTGTATATAGTGTGGTCCAAAGATTTTGATCGATAAGCAAAACTTTGTTAATATCGATTTCTCAGAAAATTTTATTCCAGATAAAAGTTGATAAAACTAAAAATGGACTAAACAGGTTCTACCAGTGGCGTACCGATTAGTGGCAAATGACCGATAACTGAAATTTTCTTAATAAAATGCCCTTATTTCGCAAGAAGGGTTATAGGAAATTGTTGCTTATTTTTGATGGCATACCCAGATATGAAGTTTGGATGACATGAGAAGTTGTAAATTTTTGTTATTTAGGGTGTCGTTTATCGGAAGATTAAATTTATTTCAATTTTCGGTTTAAAATTGAATTAATGTGTACTACCATAACTATTTGATAAGAATGAAATGAAAGATTCAGGAAATGCTACATAACAAATAACATTAAACGAGAAATGGAAAAATAACGGCATACGCATTGATCAATGACCTTTTAGGGCATTCACTGTTATTATTTCACAAAATAATTTTTTGAATCGGGTTCTGAACAAACAGAATTTGTTTAAATCGCCTTATTTGTAAGCATAAAACTCAAAAGTATTTTTCACAACAAAATCTATTTGTTTAATAAAAGGTTCATTAATTGTTTTAGCATTAATTTGTTAATACATTTTCTACCGAATCTTATCTTATTTTACTATTTATTGTATTGCCAATTATCATAGCGTTCAATTAATACATCTCAAAACTATGGGTATAATCTCAAGACTTTGTTGATATGTTATTCTGCAGTATTTGGGAAACATCAAATCGTGAAAATCAGTGTTTCAGGAAGAATACACGTAACTACAGGAAACGATAGATCTAATCATTTTAAAACAAAACTTTTATATAAACGCAAATCCAATAGTGCTTCGGTTACGAGATACAGGGTGTCAAAGTTTATAACCTGCCTAAGTAGTTGTAATAAATACCTAAAAACGCAAATATCTTAGAAACCGTTAAAGTGATCGATTTAGACAAAGTGTACCTGTTTTATCTGAAAACACGGTTTCGTCTTTTGATAAAGAAATCTAATTTACTCCATTGGCGTAGAAATTAGGGATTAAAAGGTTGCAGTGCCCTTGCGTTCTCCGCCACTGTACAAAATAAAAACGTATTAATAAGCTAAAACCAATGTACACCACACGACCTTCCAACTTACAAAATGGAAATGAAAAGAAACGAAATAATTTTAATAACATTTTTAAGGATAATTATGTAACCTCTGTTATAAGAAGGTCATTACGAAAATAGGTAACATTGTAAACGTAAAAACAATAATCTATGTCAAACAGACATTTAAAACTTCATGACAAATCGAGGTTAATAGATATCTAGATGCTAACTTAAATTAAAGGAGATGAAATAATTTTTTACACGATTGAGCTTTTTCGTTTATTTACCATATCTGTTTCCAAGACAATAGGATATGTTTACTGGTTGCGAGACCCAAGTCGTCGGTAAGATTTTACTTACCGACGTCTTTTATTTACCAACGTAAAATTATATATAGGTACTATACTTCACAACAATTAGAACCAAAAATTTGGACATTTCTACTTAAAATGAAGGCATCTATCGCTCAGCCTCCAAACATGGCCGTCGACCGGTAAACGTCCCTTACTGTTCTTGCTACTCAACATACTATTGCACACCCAGCAAAACTGTACTCCATAACGCTAATTTGGGGAATCTCACAGAAAAATTAATATCGAAACTCAAGAATGATACAAAAAAATAACGAAATTTCGGAAAGATAAAGAAGAAAAAGACAATTCAACACGGGACTTTGATTAGCAAATTGCGGTAGAAATGTCAGTAAAAGTCAAATTACTTAAAAAAAAGTACGTAAAAGCCTACGTTTCTTTTAATATGTGAAAATTGTATTGCACATTGTTGCAACATTTTTGTAAAACTCAAGCATTGCAGAAACTTGACACTTCTGATGGAAATTCTAGGAAACTAATGGTATGATGATTACAATTACAGTTTGGTGATTTTTTGTTGATTAAACTAGAACAAAAAATTATTATTTCATAAAAATATCGCCCAATAAGAGACCCGGAACCCAACTTAAGACTATTAATAACTTCTCATCTTTAAGGTTAACAGAAAATTAGTATAAGACGTTATTGCTACATTTTATATGCAGGAATCAGGTGGTATGTCTACTATCCGCCATTTAGGATTCACCCTGTATACTGAAATATATGTCATTACCTGCATGTATTCATTCACGTTGCCCCTATGAGCCGTATATTTATTGAAAACAGTGATCAAACAGACACACGCATTCAAATAAAGTCATTTATTTAGAAATACATCTCGTAGCCTGCATTGTACTTAGTCACAGTGCTTGATTATTCTCTTCATATTTAATGACATCAAATAAAATCAGCTACTTATCAATTTCCAAGTACAAACCTGGAATCGTGGCCATTTGTGTATGACAGTAAGCCCTCACGAACATTGAGTTAGTATAAAAGACGAGCTTTAAATTATACCAGGAACAAGGGTTATACTAGACCGAACTTATAGAAATTAAAATAAATAACTGATTATATTTGATATTGTTTTCAAGATACAGAATACGTATATTTTATGCAGGTTACGAGATATATTATTAAAGGTATTGCAATTCAAATACGTAAAAAGCCCAACTTAATGTCCTCATATTTTTTATATAAATAATGTAACTATTCGTACATCTATTGATTTCAATTTATTTATTGGTTTATGAAAAAGATTTACAAGTTATGATCGAAAAGAAACTAAACTTAAAAGTGGAATTTAAAAAAGTGACGGTGATAAATATAGATAAAAAAATGAAATCGTGGTGGTGGTGGAAATGGAGAATGGAATAATGAACTGGGCGGCGGAAAGAAGAGCGGAGGGAAACAAAGTATCGGTAGGATAAAGAAAAATGGAGATAGTTGGAGAAAGATATATATGGAATGAGAGAACGCGGGAGAGAAGATGGATAAAAAACTAATAGAAGAAGGGAGAAAGGGGAAAAACGGGAGATGAAAAGGCAAAGAAGCAGAAAAATAGAGTAAGAAAAATGGAAAAGAGAAGAAAATAAAGGGAAGAACGGAAGGAGAACAGGAAGATACAAAAGATCTAAAGGTACTGTTCTGGAATGTAGCGGGAACAAAAACCAAAAATTTTATGAATTCATTAAGGAGCACGACGTGGTGGGGTTACAAGAGACATGGATGGAGGAAAAGGAATGGAACCGATGAGAAAAATAGATGTCAGGGGAATTTGATTGGTTGGTACAGCACTCAGAAAGAGATAATAAAAAAGGGAGGGCAAAGGAGGGAATAATAACGAGGATAAGAAGAAAAATGGTTGAAAAAGAAAAAGAAGAGAAAGTGCAACAAAGGAGAGGAATTGTAGAAACGACGCACAAAGGGGAAAAACAAAAATAAAAATAATGACAATATATAGTCGAATGATGAAAGAGGCGAGGAAAAACTTAGAAGAGAGGGAGATGGGCATGATAATAATAGGAGGGGGTTTTAACGCAAGGGTAGGGATAGAAGGGGGAAACAAGAAAAGAAAGGGACGAGGAAAAGATCGACTAAGGAGAAAGTGTTAAACAAAGAGGGAAAAGAACTATTGGAAATATGCAATTAAAAGGGGTGGGAAATAATGAATGGGCACAGAGAAGAAAGAAGAATTGGAGAGTACACGTATATAGGAGGGAGGGGAGAATCCACAATAGGCTATGTGGTAACGAATGCGAAGGTTTATGAAAAGGTGAAGACGTTTAGGGTAGGCGAGAGGAGAGTGTGGTCCTATATGGGGCAGAAATACGAGGGTGGAAGGCGCAAAAGGAAGTGGAAGGGCTATAAGAAAAGTAATGGAAATGGGTATTGGGGGACAAAAGGGAAAAGATAGATGGTGTGTGGAGTAGAAATGTAAATGTAAATAATAGAATAGGTAGAACGTGTATAACTAGATTACTTTGCAAAATTGTAAATAATGAGCAAATAAAGATTAACTGTTATGCCTGCTTGGTTTTTATCTACATCGACTCTACTACTACATGACGTCATTTTTTTTGCAAATAATGAAAAAAAAATTAATTTTGTTATAATGCAACGCATTTGAATAAATGAAACGGAGAAACGATTGACGGAAACTTCATTCCAATATAGCGGACATAATACCCCCCCCCCCCATACTACCTTATTGTTATGCGTTTTTATCGCGTAGTTATCACGTTGCGCTGCCAATACAAACGTAGAAAAAAACTATATTAGTGCCACTGCAGATACCTTCTTAACACACATAATATGGCGGATATTTGGGGTCATTCTGCAACTATTCCTCAGTCTGTTTTGTAGTTTTTTTTTTCTGTTTTGATTGATATTTACACAATTTCAATAAATCAGAGAATAGGTTATGAAAATGTAAACTTTCACCATTATTATACATAATTAAAATACCTATCTTTTGGGTTTTTTAAAAGGTGAATTGTTCTATTTATATTTTATATAAATTTATACGTTTCGATAACAATTACAGTTATCGTCCTCAGTAAGAATTACTTGATATGTTAGAAGAAAATTATGAAATGTAAAAAAGATGAAAACGTGAACATATGCCTGGTATTAATATAACACGTTGATAAACGTATAAAGCCAAATATGGAATCTAATTTTAATGAAGGATAACTAGATCCTTTATAACTGACATATTATTATACTGCCTTAAAGATGACAAATCAGAACATCCTCCAACGGTCGAAGGCTAACAGTGAAAGATGTCATAATCAAAAAGCAAATTTAACAAAATCTAAGCAAATTTTGATGTAAGTGTAAAGTTGTGAAAAACTTTAATTTGGAAGTGATAAAAGCATTCACAAATACAAACTTGACACACCAATTAAAGATATAGAATAGGTTTATTAAGGAAAGTACACTGCTGTCATTTTATGAAAATATTTGCAAATTCTATCGATACTCCACTGCTTCGTGAATAAGGTCGCTAAATATTTTATCAACAATTATGAAAATTTGTTAATTATTAACAATAATGACTACTTTAACTAATAAAATTAACCAACAAATTTTGCATAATTTAAAAAACCAGGACAAAAAACTAAAAAATAAAAAATCTTCTTGTATCAAAGATAAGAACATTCTCGATTAAGTCACCTTTCAAACAAAAATAACAAAATCAAAATCCACAGACACACAGATATATACGTGGAACTCGAAACAGTTCAACGTGTACCAAAAGGTCGTGGGTTAAGGTGACCATTTACGTAAAAAGGAAATACGTGACATGGATGCATCACCCGAAGAGTCTGAGGGGTACCAAATACTCCTCAGTAACGGGAAGGAGAGGAAGAAATTTCTTTTAAATTATATACAACATAATGTACTTATATAATTCTCGAGTCTAAATGACAACTGTAGTAGTTGTTTATGGTCACTTTTTAGGTGTCCCATGTCATACTGCAATAGTATAAAAAAATCTATTCAATTCTATATTTTACTTCGGTTTTCATAAGTACATAGTTAATAAAATCGCGAGCGAAACGTTACTCATTTGTATATTTTTCCATTCGTAAAATATCTGAGCGATAATGAACATAAAAGTATTCAAGGCAATTCATTTCAAAATTATGTTTTGCCATTAGATGCCCTTTTAAGGTTGTTATAATAGGACTACCTAGTTCTTTCCAAATTTTATTCATATCAGAAAAAATCGTTTTCGTGACGGCCTTGGATCCCGGTAAACACCTGCACATTTCAATAACTTGTAATATGTTGTTGTATGGTATATCTTCACTCTTGAAGTGGTTAAAAAGCTCGACCCATTGTTTGTCAATAGAAACAGAAACTTCTTTCCACTCTTCCATTTTTTTACTGGCTGTATATTTTTTAATGCACACAATTTCATCAAAAAGTTCCGAATCATCTATATGAATGTCAGGTTGTTCTTTTTCAAAAACAGTTAATGAGTTTCTAACATACATCTTACCACACAGGTTCTTTTTTTACCAATATCCAACGGAGCACTTGCAAATCTTCAAAGTGCGACCATTTATCGAAACAGGCTATACAAGTAGCATAAAATATGGTCACTGACGTTTTAAATTGAGTTACGGCTAGGTCTTCTCTTTCATTTACCAAAGCTACTAGCATACTGTTAATTTTATTTGACAAAAATAATTCATTTTTCCGTTCTAATAATTATTGCTTTAAGTTTAACAGAAACATGTATAATTCTATCATTGATGATTTTTCAGATTCCACTTGCAGCACACGTTTATGAAATATAGAAGCTCGTCAGCGAAGAAACCGTAACCAAACTTCAAAAAAATTGGTCTTAAAACTGTTATCATCTTGAGAGAGAAGTAACTCTGTAATGGTTTGAACATTTTTAATATTATGAAAATGTAATCTTTCACGATTATCACACATAATAAAATACTTATCTTTTCTTGGGTTTTTTAATGGTGTATTTTAAAGTATACAATCTAAACGTTTCGATAAAATTAAATTATGTTTTAATTTTTCAACTTTGGCAAAATTGTTTACAACATCTTTAACAATTTTAACACATATTACTACTGATGAAGATAACGGTAAGTGTTATCGAAATGTTTAGATTGTATAATTTAAAATACACCATTAAAAAACCCAAAAAAGATAAGTATTTTATTTTTAAGATTCTTTCTATCGAAGATGGCAACACATACCATCCAGTTTTACTGTATCGTAACGGTTATTGGTATCCAACATTAACAATTTAACAAAATTATTTTAATTGTTCAACTCGAACAGTATAAATGTAGAAATAACCTTAGATTTTCAAAATAACGGGTATGATGTCAATAGGCAAGCAATCTGCTGATGTTTGAATACAGTTATGATTGTTATTAAAGGATATTCCTTTTCCTGACCCAGTAGGAGAGAAAAGGGTAGCAAAAAGAATGATAGTAATAATAAATAAAATATGGAGAGGAGGTTTTCCGGGGAGATGGAAAGAAGGAGTAATATGCCCAGTATACAAAAAAGGGGACAAAAAACAAGTGGGAAATTACGGAGGAGTTACATTGTTAAACATGGCATACAAAAGATATGCGAGTGCTAGAAGGAAGGCTAAAGAATGAAATAGAGGAAAAGAAATTGTTACCAGAGGAACAGGCAGGATTCAGGAAAGAGAGAAAAGCGATCAACATATACATATTGAGACATACATCAAACAAGAAACTAGAAAAGAAAAGGGGGAAAACGGTGGCGGTATTCGTAGACCTAGTGGCAGCATTCGATATAGTCGACGGCGAAAGCTGTGGGAATATTTTAGAACAAAAAGATAAACAACGGGCTGGTAGAAAGGATGGAGGAAATGTATGAGGAAACGAGTAGCAGAGTAAGTGTGAGTGGGGAACTGAGCGAGGACTTTGTGACAAGGAAGGGGTTGAGGCAAAAATGTCCAATGAGCCCGAGCCTGTTCTAGGTATACACAGAGGGTCTGGATGAGACATTAAGGGGGCAGTAAGTGGGAGGGTTGGTGCTGGAGAACGTTGGCCTACGCGGACGATATTGTGTTAGTAGCCAAGGACGAAAAAGAAATGAAGGAGATGATAAGGACGATGGACAGATATTTTAAAAGGAAAGAACTTGAAGTAAATGTAAACAAAACGAAGGAAATCGAGGAAGTAGGAAGTACAGCAGGTAAAGGCATTCACATACTTGGGATACACGACGCAGGCTAACAAAGATGGGTAACACATAAAGGAAAAAATAAGAAAAGGAAATACATCAATAGGGCTAGTGTGCAGTGTAGGAGAAAGACTGTCTGGGATGTACCTAGGAAAAAAGAAGCTACTACTCGACCACCTAATAAAAAGTGTGGTGTTGCATGGGGCAGACGTGTGGGGTGGAAGGAGCATAAAGAGGTGGAGCTGCAAGAAAAATACTGGAAGTGGGTATTGAGACTGGAAAGAGAAATACCGGGGTATATAGTCAGAAAGGACATACAAGATGAAAATGTAAGGGTGGAGGCGGCAAGCTGAGCAATAAAACACAAGTAGGAAATGAGAGAAAGAACGTAGTGTACATTATAACGGGAATGTTGGAAAGAAATAAAAGAAGGAAGAGTGAAATATGGACAAGAAAACAGGAAAGAATACTTTGAAAGAAACGGGTACGTCTAGGAAGAAGTAGAGAGATTAAGGGGAGAAGGAGTGGAAGTGAGAATGGACATAATAAGAAGGGATGTACAAAATCAAGAAAGGTGGGCAAAAATAAAAGAATCAAAATATAATACAAACAATAAGAACATTCAGGGAGAAGGGATGTCAGAATATTTGAAAGGAGAAAAGAAGAAAGAAAAGAAAAAAATAATAGCGAGGTTCAGATTCGGAAACGAAGTGTTAAATAATACGCTGTATTTTTATTATGTGTTTAATGTTTTCTATACGTTATTATGCTACAGAATTTTTTATGTGCCAAAACTTATACAGTCCAGAATATATAAATGTACATTTCAACACGAAGAACGGAAAAATAAATATTGGAGAAAGGACGAAGAATGAAACTGTAGGTTATGCGGGGAAGGTCTGGAGACTATGAAACTTATAGTAAAAGAATGCAGACAGTTCAAGAAAGATTACAGGACGGTAGAAGAAACATTAGAGGAAAAGAGGGGGGGGGGCTAAATGTGTGGAAGAAATATGGAAAAGAAGAAAACAGATTAGAGGAGACGAGGGCAGAAGGTAGTTACTAGCAGATGGTATTGTAAATATGTAGATACGTAATAATGAAATACGAATAACTTTGCAAACACGTAAATATGACCAAATAAAGTGTAAAAGAGTATGAACAGCACAGTTCGCCCCAACTGTAGATCCTTTTAAGTAGCTGCTGAACTTTATGAAAGACGTTATTTTGACCATGTCTTGCTGCTTCTCTAAAATTGCAATATGCGTTGCCAGCGCTCATTGCCATTACTTTTGTTGTTAATTCGTATTTGTCAGCCGTTTTAATAATTTATTCGGATGCAATATCTGAAGTTTCACCTAGAAGATCTTAAACTTCCAAAAGTTTTAGTTGAATGTCCTTGTCCTTCATAAAAGTCTTACGAGTATAGGACACATTTTTTTCGCTTGCATGATTTTAAGAATCGGTATAGATTGTTACAAAATTGACCGTTCCGAGATCATTTTGTATGGAGCTTAATGATTATTTTCGTAAAAGGTTACACACTGATTGTGGATCACGTTGTGATATGACCAATTAGATTCAATCGCAGCTAGCTTTGGTTCTTCATATCCAAATGTGTTCTTACAAAAAAGATGACACTTTGCTACTACTAAAAGCAACAATATCTGCCTTTTTATGCTGAAGTGTCGATAATTGTTGAACAATATCTGTCTTTCCACCATGTACAGGGTGTCCTATTTTCGATGTAATTGGGGGGTTTTAGATATTTCCCACATAGCTAGAGTAAAATCATGGTCGGGACCTTTGGACCGATTTTTGAAACAAATTTAATAATCTAAAGAACATTTCAATATCTCGACTTGTTTGGGAAATATAGGGTGTTTTTCGTTTTATGCCGTTTTCTTTAAAATCCCGTAACTTTTTTGTTTGTGAATATTTAAAATTTTGGTAAAAAACATCTGTTGTGCCTTTTTTTATGTGCAATTTAGTGGCGTACTCGATTTTTTTGTAACAGTTACAGTTACAGACCAAAGTTGCATTTTTTTAAATCGTAACCATAGTTGGCTATGACTCCATTAATTAGAGATTTCTTTTAGCTTTCTGAAAATATAAGTCTCATATATTTATCTCGGTAAATAAGAAAACTATAAACGATTTTTTGAAAAATACCTCTTGATCATGTCATCTATGAACCTTTGTTTACTGCACGCATTCGCTGCTAGTTATTGGACATTTCACGCAGTTGTTTCATATAAACAAATGGTGGAAACGTAAATGTGATTAGATTTATTGTTTCAAAACTTTGCTTAAATAATTAATTATTCAAGTTAATAACTTTTTTGTGACGACTGTCAATAATACGAAGTATGAAAATTTTGAAAAGTTAGATATGATTGGCATATACCATCAGTGTAATTTTAATGCAGACCAAGCTGCAGAGGCATATTTTAATAGGTAGGTTGTGCGTTTAATACTTTAATAATGCTAGTATTTATAAAAACGCAAAATAATAAAGCTACTTTATTGAAGATTCCCTGAACGAAGACATCCCAACGAGAATATATTCACCAGATTAAAAGAACATCTATTAACTTATGGATCTTTTGAGAAGCCTACTAGGATCAAAAATTGTGCAAAAATGAACCAACAAGACGACAAAATAACTGTTTTAGCAAGAGTTGAAGAAAATCCTAATACCTCCTGCCGACAAATAGAAACAGAAGTTTGCGTATCTAAATCAAGAGTACAAAAAATATAATTATACTCCGTACAAAAAAAAGAGTAATCCAGCACCTTAATGATGGTGACTTAGAACGGCGAATTATTTTTTGTAATTGGTATTTAGAAAAGATTAGACAAAATAGGAATTTTGGGCGCAATATCATTTGGTCTGATGAGAGTCATATTACGAGTGCAGGAATTTTTAATCGCAACAACAATCGATATTGGCCAAAAAATAACAATTTTGTAACATTAGCACGCCAAAATCAAGGTAGATTTGGTTTTAATGTATCATGTTTTATTTTGTGGGGTAGATTTGTTTACCACATTTTTAACGGCAACCTTAACGGCGAGAGGTATATGGAAATATTAAGCATTTGTCTTCCACAACTGCTAGATGAAATTCCATTAGCGCAGAGGGTAAATGTTTATTTTCAACAAGATGGTGCGCCTAGTTATAATACTGTTTTAGTCCGAGATTACTTAAACCGAAAATTAATGGATTGGCAATAACGGACCTATTCAGTGGCCAGCAAGATCTCCAGATCTTTCAATACTGGATTTCTTTTTCTGGGGATTTTTAAAAAATAAAATATATCATACTCGCCACGAAACATACAAACAATTGCTCAATTCAACCAGGGCAGCATTTGAAGATTTAAGGCATACATCTATTCATTTCATTAAGGCAATTGAGTGTATTTCGCGCCTATGTGAAGTTTGTTTACATCATAATGGACATCAGTTTGAACAATACCTAAAATAAGAAAAAACTGTTATAAAATAAAAATGTTGTTATTTTTTTCTAAATCAATAAGTTTTTAATATGGCTTAAAATACTATGAGGACATTTTTATCTAGTTTTAAAATAAGTTCTGCGCATAGTAATATACTTCCTTTTGAATGTATGAAACTATACTATACATAAGTGATTTGATCAAGAGGTGTTTTTCAAAAAATCGTTTATAATTTTCTTATTTACCGAGATAAATATATGAAACTATATATTTTCAGAAAGCTAAAAGAAATCTCTAATTAATGGAGTCATAGCCAACTACGGTTACCATTTAAAAAAATGCAACTTTGGTCTGTAACTCGGAAACAAATTAAGTTAGAAAAAATCGAGTACGCCACTAAATTGCACATAAAAAAAGGCACAACAGATGTTTTTTACCAAAATTTTAAATATTCACAAACAAAAAAGTTACGGGATTTTAAAGAAAACGGCATAAAACGAAAAACACCCTATTTTTCCCAAACGAGTCGAGATATTGAAATGTTCTTTAGATTATTAAATTTGTTTCAAAAATCGGTCCAAGGGTCCCGACCATGATTTTACTCTATCTATTTGAGAAATACCTAAAACCCCCCAATTACATCGAAAATAGGACACCCTGTACAACATTTTAAGCACTTTACATCACTATCTGAGGTTGTCTATCTAATAAATGGTTATTCACTTTCCAAATCTCTTTAATATCCACTTTGTTTTTGCCATTTTCTAATTTTCTACCGTCCTAGATACACACTATTCTATAACGATTATTTATTTAAAAACAGTCATTTATTAACACTTAACCTTAACCAACGAACTATGTACCTACGGTATATTTATTTACACACACACGCGCGCGCACGCGCGCGACCAACCACCCACCGGTATATTTATATTTTTTTATTGGTGCCCCATTTTACCTATTTAAAGCACACCTTAGCGTGTTTAAATCGAACTTTCAAAAACGCGCGTTTTTTAAAGTTACCTTGGCAACATCAACAACTTAAGAAACGTGAAGTCTAAATGACAATTTTTTGATTATTGTTCTGACAGGAGTACCTTGTAACGTCAAATAAAATATTACTAACAAATTCAACACCTTTATTTAAACATTATTTAATACTTTTATTTCATAAATGAAAATAGAAAGTACAGTTAGTATTGTTAGATATATTAATTTTTATTTACATATTTTATATTATTAGTTCTTATTTCCATTTTTTTGTAGTAATAATACTAGTATTTATG
The DNA here is from genome assembly GCA_036346205.1 of Vesta saturnalis. Classification (NCBI taxonomy): domain Eukaryota; kingdom Metazoa; phylum Arthropoda; class Insecta; order Coleoptera; family Lampyridae; genus Vesta; species Vesta saturnalis. Next base: position 2,513,335 of record JARFJB010002417.1, on the reverse strand, counting down.
ATTTCAAGGTGCACCAATAAAAAAAATAGCCTAAGTATTCGTAGATAACTGGTCTTTAAAACACTTACTCTATTTCGAGCACTCTGGCTGCGCCGTCGTGCTCGAAAATTCGCACGTGTTTTAAAGACCTGTTTATCCACTTATACTGTAATATACTATTTCATCCAGTTATACTTTAATATACTATTTTGTAGGTACAAGATCCCGCCGTAAACAAATTCTTTTCGCGCTAAACTTGATACTTAATACTACCTCATAAGTGGGATCGCGCGCTATTTATTTAAGCCGACAAAAGTGCTAACCTTGTCTCGTAAATTGTAGAACTTGCGATGTTATCCTATTGTGTCTTATCTGAAGGTTGAGCTATCTTTTACGTACTTTCTAGACTTTGATTAATTCCTTCTAAACAAGGAAACGTCAGAAACGGGACAAAAATAGACTTTTTTAAAAATACGAAACACGTAATTTATTAAAATAATTACATCTACAAAATGATGTGTTTAACTAAGGGACTGTCCGTATAATACGAGACGAACGGTCACCTTATCACGGGTTAAAAAAATAATTTAGATAATTTTTGCATACTGAAGAATTTATGGAGATACGGTCCTGTTTAAACAGTGTATCACTATTAAACAATCATAGCTCCGTGTCGTGCCGTCACGCTTATAATTTATTTCTTAAAAATGTAATATACATAATAACTACACACACTGATAAGATTAATTTTCTCACAAAAATTAAAAATACAATGGATTTTGTGTATCGGACGCATTCCAAAGTTTTTCTTATTAACACTTTGCAAATTACAACAAGTAGAGCAACATTAATGACCAACATTGAGGTTAAATTGTTTGAAGGGTATATGCTTTTATTTATCTAATTGTTTGAAGGTAATTAAATTTAATTATGTTGTACATTTTTTAAACAAACTTGCAATATTTGAACGCGCCTCAACGACTGCGCAAAACGGACAGGAAAATAGAAAACATGTATAAATACATACAGATTAATTATTGGCAAAAATTTGTGTAGTATATAAATAGACTTCTGCATATCTATTCACGTTATTAATCAACTTAATTATGTGAAGACTAATAGTTAAAATTTCCAACAATAAATGTCGATTAAAGAGAGATACCAAATTACAACTATTTAATTATCTAGTCTTTTTTCATTTAGAGAATGGATTCAAAAACTGTACCTTGTCTCCTAGTCACTGCTAATGTTGGATCAATTTTTGAGGATGTAAGTTAAGCAAAAATACTTTGAATCATGTAAAAAAAGTAGATTTTATCCAGCCCGATCAAATGCTAAAGATATGGACAGAAGAATTTCTAGCTACCGTTTCTCGTTTAGATCCCAAATTTATTGCATTGCATTGTCAAGAAGTTGGTGGAAAAAATTACGAAAAAAGTATGCAACATGTCGAATATTTTATTAATTTACTAACATCTAGTAATGAATTACGCTTATTTGATAAAAGTCGAATATTTTTGGATGAGGATTATAGTTCTGCAGAAAATTTTACCGTAAGTACAGTAAGGAAACTAGTTTGCATGTTATAACTAGACTTTGTAGGCTTTGGGTAATTTGTATTTTATCCATGAATCTGTAAAAGATGTCATGATATGGGATTTTAAAGATATGAGATTTGTGTCTGTTCAAGAAAAAGAAGTACATTCGGGTAGCATTGAAACGGTTGTTACAAAAGAAAAAGCAAAATTTCCACAAGACTTTTTTCCAGAGGTAAGATTACTAATAAATTATGTATAAATAAATATATCTACACCTCTATTCTGGTACTACTCAAACTAAATCAAGTTCGTTATAAAAATAATCTTGTATACGTTCCTTTTTCTGAGAATACATTTATTACGCTAACTGTAATTGAGTCACTTTCAAATAAGTGTTTTCGGTTAATGAAACTTGAAAATAATATTTTATGTGTGGTTTTCAGCAGATTTGTTTTTATGATTAATTGACATCAGTTTTTCAGTTTTACTATTAACATGATATAAAGTATGTCACTAAATTTTGTTGATAACTTATCAAATGTAATTTTTTGTTTTTGCAATCATGTAATTAATACAAACAGCAAAGGAAGTGTGTGAGAATGTGGTTTGTTATCCGACACCATTTAAGTAATAGTTTAAAGTACCTACAGTTTTAAATCACAGAGGTGAAATTAATCATTGTTTAAAAATAAATAATTTAAATCACCGATTTTATCTTCTTCTCTTTAGGAATCTACACTAATGACTCTTTTTTATTTAAGTAGTATTAAGGTTTATAACAGGAAGGTAAAGATAAACGTACCAGGATTTTTCCTGTACCTCACAACCTATTAATTTTGTAGTGCTAAAAATAGAAGATTATTTAATTAATACTTTGTGTTTATTGTACATTTATAACTTTAACACTTATTATTGTATAAATGTATAGTCCAACATAGCTTTTTATTTCACTTTTTTGTCATTCTAAGTAAATGATATACAGTATGTCCAAAAGATTTAGTTGTTGCCTAATACTTGACTATTTTATAATTCTCATAAGTTATTAAGCATTACATACACTTATAAATTTATTTGTTATGTGCAATGACTGCTGTTTGTCTCAGTTCATCAATGACCTCTGTAACAGGTCTGTCTGCATTAATCTAATTATTTTTATTGTACCAAAATATGTTTGCGGAAGTTTGATTTTTCACTTTGGTGTATTTAACAATACTAACTGTAAGAATTATTTAATAGAAAACTATTTACTCAGATGCAATAGTTTTAAGCTGTATGACAAAAGCAGCTTTGGTAACACTTAACTCCTATATTCAGCTTTTGTTGTTATAATAAAATATCCGATGTGGAACACCACATGATCTTCCAACCTACAAAATGGAAATGAAATAATTTTAATAACATTTTTTTAGGATAATAATGCAACCTCTTTTATAAGTTCATTACGAAAATAGGCAACATTGTAAAAACAAAAACGATAATCTATGTAAAAAATTTTAATTATAATTTTTACCTCCCAACCTACATATACCTACATACGTAGGTATAGAAGGTTATGCAATCGACTTTTTTTTTTAATTATAATTTTTACTCCCAACCTACATATACCTACATATACGTAGGTATAGAAGGTTATGCAATCGACTTTTTTTTAGTATCACTAAATCGACTTATTAGCTCATTTTACAACTTTTGGCCAAGTTCGGCTTCTGAGAGAAATCCAGCGGCTGAGAGAGGTGGGCAGGGTTATTAGTCAGTTTTTGGTTTTTTACAAATGTTTGTAAAACAACTGCATATTTCAAAGATATCAAAATACCTAGATATAGACCTTAAACACATCGATAATTATGTTTTGTGCAATTTTTTGATAAGACACGTAATTTAGCGATATTCCTAAGGTAGAATTCAAGTGTCCACATTTTTTCAATATCTGAATAATGATTAATTTTATAAGAAAAAATGTAGACATTTTTTAAAGAAAATTTAATTTTACATGGCTTTTCTTTATAAAGTTTCTTAATGTAACGCAGGGTACATCTAAAAATTAATTAAATATGAATGAAAATGGTTCAACTGTATTGATATCTTATAGAAGCGGGCGGCGGGAATTTTTTTTTAAGTTAACGTGTATATTAATTTCTATCCTTAGATTAACGTTATTCTGGCATAGATTATTTGTTTTTGTTTTTACAATGTTCTGTTTTGGTTAGGAACGTATAAAAACGAGGTTGCATAGTTACCCTAAAAAAATTAGAATTAATAGTATATTAAGAAACAAGTTTCGTAAGACGCGTTTTTATCGCATGAGTCCAAGTTTAGAAAACGACCCGCGCAGCTGGGAGTTTTCTAATGGACGAATGCGATAAAACGTCTTATGAAACGAGTTTCTTATACTATTTTTTCTATTTTGGGTATTTGTGTTGAAAATTTTGAAAAAATGTAAATTCCATTTGTCACCTTATTTCATAATTTTGAATGTAGGTTGGCAACAGTGGTATTTGTTTGTTTGAGTTCGATACAAATATAGGGTATTAAAACTATTATTTGTAACTAATTCATTTCAAACTACCTATAAATATGTTCTCAATAGAAATTGTATACTATATACATTATAATCGGAATAAAATTACACTATACTATGTAAACTTAATAATTTACACTCAAGTGAAGTTAACAAGGTTATATATTACGCAAAAGATGTAATCGGCTTAATCTGAAAGCATATTGACGCTTTATCTTGAAACACAACAAAAAAGAGAAATCGTCCATATTCGGTTTTGGTCATCTTAATCATTGCAATGCATTCATCAGGAATAATTCAATACAAAGGATTTCAAATAAGAATAGGTTATGTTACATTTACGTTTACATATATCAATAAAGAACTTCATTAGTTTACATACCAACATCAAGAAAAAAAATGTTAGGTTACTAAACTTTAAAGTCAAACATTAAAACACCCGTTTGAGTGTCATAATGTACATATTAAACACGCAAAATAGAAAAAATTATTTCATTTCTTTAAATTTTTCAAGTCAGCATCTAGATGTTTATTAACCTCTGTCAGCCATGAAGTTTTAAACGTCTGTTTGACATAGATTTTTGTTTTTACAGTGTTGCATATTTTTGTAATTAACTTGTTATAAAAGACGTTGCATAATTATCCTAATAAAAATGTTATTAAGATTACTTAATTTCTTTTAATTTCCATTTTGTAGGTTGTAAGGTCATGTTGGTGTTCCATACCAGATATTTTCAATATCTGAATAACGTTTAATTTTTTTAGAAAAAGTGTAGACATTTTTTAAGAAAGTTTAATTGTACATAACATTACTTTATAAAGTTTTTTAATGTAAAATGAAATAAATGTAAAAATTAAATAATTATGATTGAAAATTTTTTGTAACTTAACATGTATTTATGTCTCTATCGGACATGAAGTTTTAAACGTCATTCTGACATAGAATATTGTTTTTGTTTTTACAATGTTGCCTGTTTTCCTTATGAACGTATAAAAAAGAGGTTGCACAGTTATCCTAAAAAAATTATAATTAAAATTATATCCTTTCTCTTAAGTTAGCATCTAGATGTCTGTTAACTTCTGTCGGACATGAAGTTTTAAACGTCTGTTTGACATAGATTATTATTTTGTTTTTACAATGTGGCCTATTTTCGTAATGAACTTATTATAAAAGAGGTTGTATAATTATCCTTAAAAAATGTTATTAAAATCATTTCATTTCTTTTAATTTCCACTTTGTAGATTGGAAGGTCGTGCGTTGCTTCACACCAGATATTTTTAGGATAACTATGCATCCTCTTTTATACATTCATAATGAAACCAGGCAACATTGTAAAAACAATAATCTTATGTCCTACGAACTAGCCATTTTCCAAACGAATTAAAGATCTCACAGATCATAATGTTGCCAAAACCAGGAAAACCTCAAACAGAAGCTTCCGACCTGCTGTCCGTCTTATCAAAGGTCTTTGAGAAGATACTCCTTAAAACAATAGAACCAATCCTGCGGAAAAAAAATTAGTTCCAGATCATCAGTATGGATTCAGAAACCACCGTGGAACTATTAACCAGATACACAGGAATGTGAACACCATAAATAGGGACCTAGGAGGAAAAAGATATTGTTCTGCCGCCTTCTTAGACATAGCTCAGGCCTTTGATAAGGTCTGGCACACAGGTCTATGCTATAAATTAAAAAAGCAGGTACACATTTACGAACTGCTAAAGTCATACTGTGATAATAGATACGTCTTGGTCAAATACCAAGATGATTATTCGGAACTGCAACCTATTCAGTCAAGAGTCCCACAGGGAAGTGTGCTGGGACCTGTGCTGTATCTATTGTATACAGGCGATCTACCCACGACAAGGATGACTTCACAGATGATACGGCGGTCTTAGCTTCACATACTAAGCCGGTAATGGCCTCAAGGTACCTGCAAGCCAACTTAAACAAAATCCAACAATGGCCTCAAACATTGAGAATCAAAGCCAACGAAAGCCCGCTTCTGTAAGGTATCGATAATACAGTTTAAACATTTTCATTTATATTTAATTAATCTTTAGACTTACCTTGCGTTATATTAAGAAACTTTATAAAGAAAAGTTATGTAAAATTAAATTTTCTCTAAAAAATGTCGAGGACATAACTTGCAGGTTAGAACCGATTAAGAAATAGGGGCAGTATATTCTCCTCTAACCCAAATTTTAAGATAACCGGCACACAAATTGGTGCGGCTTACATTTATGTATGTACATGTATCGTCTTTGTGTTTATTGAATAGATGGATAGTTAATTAGGTTTACTAGCATCATTCGTAATCTCCTCCGAACAGCGAAAGCATTAATTAACGAAAGTTGATATTTTAAGGATTTGAAGATAAGAGATTTTATTAAAGAGAACTTATAAACTAAACGCATCTAAGTGCTAATAATGGCAAAGTCATAACAGTATGTAAACTGTGAATTATTAAAACTACCAACATACATACAGTAAAAGATTGCCTCGAGTGGAACTGCAACCCACGACGACTACTTATCTATAGTTAATTTCAAACATTAAATTCAGTATAGCTTTAAATGGCAGACGGCTTTGCCATATCTCTATTGTCTGTAAATATCTTTTTCTTAGCGGTTATCAAGCAAATGTTTGTACTACATATCTGTTTAATCATTTATTTTTTATTTTGTTATTAGTTACATTTATTTTATAACATAATGGAGAAATAGTAACTCTTTTTAATAAATAATAGTAAAGGGTAAATAAGATATTTATAAACTACGCATGATAGATAACTTGTGTTACTTTTCATCGCCCTCGGTGTCATCCGTGTCACTAAAAATAAAAATAAAGTAATTATTATGGCAGTCATTAAAAAAGGAATTGTTTACTATCCTTGTAATTGTTATAATCTGCAATTTCTAAAATTCCATTTCTTTTAATATACTATAATAATTACATATTAATTATTTTTATTTAAGTTGTGATCTATTATTTGTATACCCTATCCTTCGTACACTGAATTTAATGTTTGAAACAGTCTATACCCTATAGAGTAGGCCTCTTCACCATCTGAGTCTTTGAGGGAGCTAGTTCCACTCGATTCAATCCTTGGTAGTTTTAATTATTTTTAATTATTAGCACTTAGATGCGTTTAGTATTATAAGTTCTCTTTAATTAGTATTAATTACCTGCCTAAAAATCAACTTTTCTATATTCCAGTCTTGTGGGTCTGTATGAAACTTGGAAAATTCAAGCTTGCAGACACCATGCCACAAAAGTGACTGATTACATAAATATGTATGCATTATATAACATCAAAACTAATAAGGTACATACAGTTTAGGATTGAATCGAGTGGAACTAGCTCCCTCGATAGCTCAGATGGTTAAGAGCCCTACACTAGATAAGTAGTGGTCGTGGGTTCGAGTCCCACTCGGGCAGTCTTTTACAGTATGTACGTTGGTAGTTTTAATAATTCACAATATACATACTGTTAATTTTTTTGATTAAATTTCATTGAGTTGGTATGAAAGTGACCTGATGGCAAATTCCTGATTTGGTGTATTTAGTTTTATGTAGTTCTTTTTGTATTAAATAGTTTTTTTTTTAGCGTAACAAACTAAAAAATTTTGAACGACGTTTGTTTAGTTTATGTTTACTCAGTATTGACTGTAACTGATGATAGAATTTTAATAGATGACCGGCATTTGGATTTTGACTTTTCAGTAAATAAGCGAAATATTTAGCGATTGTGTTTTTGTGCGTTTTGTTTACTAGCGTTGGGTGTGAAATAACTTAAAAATAGGTTAAAGAAAGCAGTTGAACGCTTCATTATTTGAAGGCGTATGAAAATTTTGAGATTTGGTTTAGAGCTAGTGTTCCCGGAGTACCATCTACCTGCACCTGAAGGTAGCTAGCGTAAAGGTTAAGTGAGACTCTTGTCTGTTTGGGGATGATTTACCTACGTGTGTCCAGGTGTATTCTTACCGATTTTGTTTTAACAACAGACTGGCGCCCTTTACACGACTTTATCACGTTCGCGACCCACCCTTATTGAAGACTTCAGATAATACGAGAAACCACCGTTAGTATAGACCCATGGCCCTCTGTCCCACCGAGCTAGACCGGTGCACTTTCATTCTGTTACCTTCCGTGCTAGTTTCATTTTCGACTGTAACAATACATATGTGTGTTTAGAAGTTTATGCAATCGACTTTTTTTTCACTAACGCTAAATCCACATTCGCTCATTTTACAACTTTTGGCAAAGTTCCTCCAAGACAGGCCATGATATCTGTGTGTGTGGACGTATGTTCCATGATAACTCCAGAACAACACGTACGTACTTCAAATTTCGCATTTAAGCTTCTTTTCATTTCTTCTGGAAATGATTAGATTTATTGAGAAATTCAGCGGTGTGGTTCGGAACAGTTTTGGTTTTTATCGAATATTTCTAAAACGGCTGTATATTTCAAAGATATAAAAACACCAACATATAGATCTTAAACATATTGATTAATTATGTTCTATGCAGATTTTTGTTACGACGCGTAATTTAGCTGTAAAAAAATTTATAAGGTTGAATGTAACTGTTAAAGCATTGAAAATGCTTAAATTATATTATCGGTATTGAGGGAAGCGGGGCTCTAGATTTTTTTTTTAAATTAGCGTCTATATATCTGTTAACGTATATCTGATATGAAGCTTTAAACGTCCATTTGACAGATTATTGGTTTTATTTTTACAATGTTGCCCATTTTCGTTAAAAGGGTATAAAGGAAGAGGTTGCATAATTATCCTAAAAAAATTATTTGATTCCTTTTAATTCCCATTTTCTAGGTTGGAAGGTCGTGTGTTGTTCCACACCAGATATGTTTAATATGTCACTGGAAATAACCCATAAAATCATAACCTTTAATCATTTTTTACTGCATATTAATAAAAAGATTTCATTGTTATTTTATAACATCAAAAGTATACTTTTGTTTATCCACTTTTGCATTTTGTAAAAATCAAAAACTACGATAGTGAACTTGGGAGATAAAAAATACATTTAAAATAAATGAAAAAACGTTGGTTTGTTAGCATAGTTTTAAATGGAAAGAATACATTCGTTCCTGTAAATAAATTATAAATTATGCCACAGATTAAAACCGTGACTATGTTAAGAAATGAAATTGTTGTTTGTTATACATTGTACGTAATTTAGAATACAATTTTTAGGAAAATGCCACATCAAAAATCTTTGTAACAAAAAAAAAATTTAAAACGTGTTCTATTTTTATATTGAAATCTGCTCACAACGTTTATTATTTTATTTTATAATCTAAGTTTTTTCTAAAGAATAAATACTGAATTTAAACTAAAAAATGTCGGGGCCACAAAAATGTGTTAACAATTTTAATTGAAGAATATGAAAACCATCCATACAGGGTGTCCCACAAGGTAAGGTACAAATCACTACGTGTTCCTCAGGTAAATTCGAGCCGATAATGTCTTTCTGAACGTGGTTTTCAAATGCTTCCGTATCAATCAAAATATCTTTTAACAAAATACAACTGAAGTAGCAATAAATTATAAAAAAATGTACTTATGGGAAGAATTTTACAGCAGCTGTTCAAAATGTCCACTTTCACTCTGAAAGTACAACCTAGCCCGTTTATAAATGTGATGGATGGCTTTCCGTGTACACGACGGTTGTTTCTTATGCTAGCAGCATCTTCAATAACCAGTTCATCATCCCTAGTACGTAATTTCTCCCCGTACACCGAAGTCTTTATGTGTCCCTACAAGAAATAATACAAGGGATTCATATCGGGTGAGCGAAGCGTCCAAGAAACACGGGCCTCTCCGTTCAATCCACTGTCCAGGAAAAGTGGTATTTAAATGCTTAACAACATTTCTACCATAGTGTGTAGGAACACCGTCACGTTATATCCACATATGTTCTCTTATTTGAAACGGGATACGCTCCAATAACACTAGTAGTTCTTCTCGTAAGAATTGAAGAAGTCAAATGAGCCTTAAACACAAAAGTGCCAAATTCCTCCCCTAACCAATCGCACCAGGGTTCGGATGAGCGTCCAGCAAAACTTGGACAGGTTGCAAATGGAATGGGTACAAACCAAAGTTATGAATGGTTCTCCATACAGTACAAAATGATCTTTTGCGGACAATGGTTGATAGTTACTTTCCAACATTACCCAGAATTAAATAAAGCATTCAAGAATGATCCTATTGTAAGTTGTTTGAAAACTCTTGACTCTAGTCACGTATTCTTCGTTTCGGATACCGGTGGCGGTATTCATTCACTGCAGTTTAAAAAAAAAACAAACATGGCGGTAACCTTTTAATTAACCGTGTTTAATAAAATGCAGTGTTCAATCGAACGGGCACATCCCAACTGTGAAAATAGTACCAAAACGTATCACTGTCTACTCGAAATGGGCCTCGCTCCTCTAACACTAATAAAATTAAAAATTTCATATCTCGATAAGAAAGCATTTGCGGACTACGTTCATAAAAACATTTTCAACTCGAATGTACCTGAGGAACACGTGAAATTTTGTACCTTACGCCCTGTATTAAGGTTAAATCAAAATATTATAGTAACAAACAGGACTAATAAAGCTACTTGAGTCTCCATTTTTTAAATATTTGTATTTCTGCGCAAGTTTAATGCAACATTTGTTGGGAAATTTTTTGGCAAGTATAACACATCATAAATCTTTTTACAATCACTTAATTTTTGCCAAAATTTTGTAGCTTTAACGCTTTACTAAATCTATTACAAAACTTATATATAAATTTAGTGCAGAATTTTATTCTAAATTAGGTATATGTAAAACGGCTGTAAACTTACACTAAAGTAAATATCGAAGCCGGATTACACCCGATGAACTTTAACCATTAAAAATAATGACGCAAACAAACCTACAGTTGTTAAAATCTTTATGAGCAATTTACAAAGATATTTCTCTATTAATTATCTCTGTAGGTATCAGCACTAGATGGGGATTAATTAAATGTTACAAACTTTCGAATACTAAAAAATAAAATTGGCTGTGTGGCGTCATTTTCTCATGGACGTAGCTGGGCCTAAGTCCTAGGGGTGACTTTAGGGTCCAAGTCCTCATTAATATTCATAAAGACAGACGTGGCATGACACAAATGATATCATGTCACACTTTCACCTTCACGTCCATTACATTAGACGTAAGTTTTTCATGAAACTAATAAATTTTCTAACAGGAGCTGCAAAATAAGATTAGTAAGAAGTCGATGTAAATGTCGCGAATCAGTCAAAATTTGCGCTATCCGCTAAATAATTTTAATTTAGTTTTGGTTAATTCATTCGTCATTTTTAGTAGGAAATTCACCACCTTGGTATCACTGCTTTTGGCATGTATTTTACGTACACAGTATTGAAGGAACTGTTTTTATTTCGATTTATGGTTTTACGGTGTTATTCATTACTACACACTAAATTATTTGGGAAAATGCATTGTTCGATGGGAAAAAACATTATGGTGTTCCGATGTTGAACATCAACTGAGGCCAAAAACTTTTGTAGCGAAGGCAGCCAAAAACGTTATTTGTGCACAAATTTTACCGTGTTGGTCATCTTTTGGAATCAAAATGCCCAAAAACACTCGTTTCGTTGGTAAAACGGCCAAATACATTGCATCAATGGGTAAGAACGCGATGTTATGGTATCGGGGCATTGGTCACTGTTTATACACAAAATTCGTTAGAAAAAGTTTTTTTAGTATTACGGTGTGGGTCATTATTGGTATATCATTTCCAAAATTTTTGTTTGTATAATTGGCAATCGGCAGTGCTTTTGTGCCAATAAGTTTTATCTATAACTGTGCGTGTGTCGGGGGGTACGTAGTATAGAAAGAGGGGGGTCCTAGTTCACTCGACAGTATTGTCGTATCTCAGCTCTGCAGTCCATTGAAGTTTATTGGCTTCTTCAAGATCAAGACCACGCCCACGATTCATGCCTTGGCTAAGATTCCTTTCTTAGCTAAAACTGAGGATGTTCTTAGCTCGGCCAAGTGTATCTCGGTTTAAAGGTTTATTGCCTAGCTAAGGTGAGGGTGTTGACCTCGGCTAACATGTAAGCATGTAAGCGTGTTTCTCTACTTAATGGGGTTCTTATCTCGGATAAGTGACTCGCCACTAAAAGGGTTGATTCATGTCTCGGTTTAGTGTGACTCAACGGCTGGTTCATACATTGGTTGCAGGTATATTTTTTTAGCTATAAGGGTTCAGATAAACGTGACTACCAAAAAGCGTTTGTCTCCGGTAAAGTGAGAGTTCGTTTCCATACTTAGAGTAGAGTTCTTATCTCGAATAAGTGCAACTTCACGTTAAAAAGTTCGTGTTTTGGATTAGGGCATTTCTCAGCTAAAGGGGTTTTTATTTTGAATAAGTACGACTCTACGGAAAAGAGCTGGTTCATCTCTAGGCTCTCAGCTAAAGGGGTCTGATCTCGGTGCTACTCCGCTAAAAAGGGTAGATATCCGTTAAGGTAAGAGTGTGTTTCTCAGCTAAGGAGGGTTTTTATCTAGGCTAAGTGCAAGTGCCAAAAAGGGTTGGTTCATATCTTGATTAAAGTGATAGTTTGTTTCTCAGCTAACATGATTCTTATCTCGGCTACGTGTCCTGCAAGACTCATCAATCTCTGGAAGGTTTATTCAAAAAAACATTGCATGACTTTAATCTAAATATAAAATAAATTCTTGGAAACGAGATTGTCTAAATAAATTGATGCAGGTTGTAGTGTATAACTTGTCGGATAAAACGTGTAAAAAGGAGAAATATCCTACTCGAAATTGTTTCCGCATGAGCAAAGGCCGATAACACAAAAGATGATCGGAAAATGAGAGATATCTGAGGTAAACGAGTCTCTGATAAAGGGAAAATAAGGATAAAACGTTTGCTTAGATCTATAATTAGGATGGTATAGAAGTAAACAACATACAATCAGAGGAACTATGTGTATACTTTAATGTCCTGTTCTGTGCATACCCTGTTTCGAGTTTACCCTGTACAGAGTATTAGCTATATATATATATATATATATATATATATATATATATATATATATATATATATATATATATATATATATATATATATATAGGTACCAAATGTACTCTGTTGACCCCAATATGTTAACAGGTCGCTTTGAATCCCAAGGTAGGGGTTGCTTACACAACTCGTGAGTCCCGACAACGTTGCCGCCGTAAACGCAAACTGTAGCAATTTTCTGGAGGTGTTTCTTTAATATCTTATGTGCAACTTCATTTGATGTTCCAATGTTAGCAGCAATTGCTCAATGTAAAAGTTTGTGGATTTTCTTGTACATTCAGAACTTCTAATTCAACATTGCTTGCCTAGGATTTTTATTGCACTCGTAAAAAACTTGCAACATATCAGTAAGCTCATTGTTATTCATAATTTGAGTTAGTTCCCAAACTTTAAAAAAATTGGAAAACCAAAGCGAAACAGTAATTAATTATGTAGATATAATTTGTGATACTGATATTTAAATGACATTTACGCGATTGTTTTTATGGCACTTTAGAAAATTTCATAAGAAACTCAACTTAATGTCGATATTGATTTTTCTTATTTTGGGTAATAAATATTAAGAAAAAATTAACTTGATACACATCGTTGAATTCAGAAAAAATTCTCAATCAGAACAAATTTTAAACAGTAAACAGTATAAAATAATTATATATATATTATAATTCAAAAAATTCTAATCAGAACAAATTTTAAAACTTATATATATATATTATATATATATTATATATATATATATATATATATAATATATATATATATATATATATATATATATACTACTCACACTCACTCGCTCACTAGTGACCTGAAGTAAAGTTTAGCTCACCGCTTTAGCCCATAAATGACTTATATGTCACCTTATACTTTTAATATTTTAAAAGTTGTTTGGATGGATTAATTATATTTTTAGAACTGTAACCGAAAAATGAGTATTCGTCTTGTTTTTAACAATTTTGTAATACTATTATGAAAACTTAGGCTATCACGATTTTAATAATTTTTATATATGAATCACAAAGTTGACTGACTGACTAATCCACCCACAACTTAGTCCGGACTAGTTAACTTAGAGACATGAAATTTTCAGGTATGAAAGCCTACATGGTGGTGTAAAACAAAAAACGATTAAAAAAAATTCTCTCCTTAAGAGGGTGAAACATGGAGTTGAAGGTCGATATCATTTTGCTGGTTAATTCCATTAGGAGATTAAAATTTGGACGATAAGTTCCTTATTGAACAAGAGTGGATACCACAGGGTGGTTTGGACATTTTTTGTAGGGGGGTGAAATTAAGTGTTAAAGCGAAGTGGAGGGTAATGGAACGTATCCGCCGTTTTTAACCATACGAGTTCCAAATTTCTTGTAGAAATATAGAGCCCACATTTTTATAATTTCAGTATTTGTAGGGATAAAATACAAGGTCGGTTTGATTAGAAATCACATCCAATATTATCTGATCTACTATGAATAGAGACTTCATATTCGACAAATAGACGCAAGGGTGCTTATATAATCCAATGTATTTCAATTTTTAAAAACTTTTTTTTTAAACCAGGACTGTACTTAAATGTTTTATAAAAATTTAAAAATGTTTTTGGAATATACCAAGAAATTGTTACAAAATATGAATTTACAAGTACTCATTTAGAACCGTAACAAGAATATTTTAAATATAAGCATACAAGGCGAACTTTAGACATTATGGGGAGAAAAAAATGTTTCACATTTAAATTAAAAGGGCGATTTTTAGACACTGTAAATTGGGTAAATGTTTATGTTTAAGTTGTAATATTAATTAATGCAATTTTAAATAAACTCTGCGGTAATAATACCAGGCCAAGTAGTTGACGAATCCGCGGATAACATTAATTGTACATGTAGCCTTGAAATTAGTGCAAATACTTTTAAATTTGTAACCTTCAACAACAAAAAGAGTAATCTGTAGTAGATAGTTTTAATGTTATACCTACACAGGTGTTACAAAAATATATAATGTTCGTGAATAAGAGATTTTTTTTTAAGCCAATAGAAACCATTTATGTGTCTTGATCGTTAAAGCTAATTGAACATAAATCACACATTATTTTGACCTTAAAGCCAAAAATTATTGGGTACATACAATATTAGTAATTCACGCAAAAATTAATTTTAAGAAAGTACGCTGTATTTTAACATTATAAAATTGAAATCTTGAGAACTACAATATAAAATGTAGCATTTACGTGGAACTTATCTCACATGTTAAGTGAAGATACAAAGTAAGAATTAGTTTCAAATTCAATATTGTTTGTTTTTCTGCACTTGAAAAAAAATTCTTAAAAATCTGATACTAGTTTCCTATTTTGTATATTAGTTTTGCGAATAATTAAATATTCCCCCGACCCTACACAATCGAAATAATTTAAGCATTAGACAAAGGTCTTTTGTTTAATCGTTTTACGCAGGTAGACATATACCTTTAAATTGATTGTGCGGAATTTTCAATATTACATTATTTCTACACTAACTGGTTTCAAACTGATTGTTATCTAAATCTTATTGCATCTCACAATTATAAAAATTTACAATTTACATTTCAATAGTTTAATTTTTGGACATTTCTTTCTTAAAAAAAATGTTATAGTTGTTTTTGTTTACTGCATTATGTGGGCGTTTCTTAACAATAATTTGCAAATAAATCGATGTTTCAAATTCGGAGTCATTTGGTATATACGAAGTAGCCCTTAAAGAGCCCGAACATAGCAGCCACTACTTGGGCTACACAAGGTCACGGTAGCATATTCAGACAAGCTGTATATAAAAGCGACCTCTGCAGCATGACCACAAGAACCAATCTGTATATACTGCACATATAAAAGGTATATTATGGAGCCCACCCTAAAATTCGTATTTACGCGTTTTGTCATATGTACAATCAGATGGGTGGGTGGGTGGGCGCGCGAGCGCGAGAACGAGCAAGTGCGAGAGCGAGTGCGAGTGCGAGTGCTTGGTATCGAATATCTATATATGTATAAAATAATTGCCTTTGTATACAATATTTATAATGTTGAAATAGGTCAATTCATCGTAAAGGCAATCACCGGTAATTTCTAGTATCAGCGCACTCTATGAAACCCCAAATAAAGAATTAAAAGAAAGAATATTAGGTTAAATTGCTGCCCTTGACATCAGAGTTGTTCAGTCTTCTTGGGTTTAAACGTTGCAATTAATTTTTATACTATAATTGACACTTGTCTGGAACAAACATAAAATCAGCTTTTTTGACATCCACTAAATCTACCATTTTGCTATAAATTATTATTAAATAAATCAAATAATGCATACATTTCAAACATTTTTGTTATTCTGCTAGAAATGAATGATAGAAAAGGGTTGGATAAAGACTTTAAACTATACATGAGTTATATAAATTATAAAAATTACCCTATTTATTCAAAATGTTCACAAGTTAAATTTTTTCGTAAAATATTTGTAACAGTGCTCACTTATATAATAAACTATTATTATCTTTTACTTTATGAATTTCTAAAAAACGAGTTGAATTGGTAATCAATTGGTATATTTTTTGTGCAATCACCATTACGATAAGAAATATATTGTTGTTCTATTCAGTAGTATTAATCCAAAAATGAAATATAAAGATATTAACTAATTAAATAATCGTATTTAACATAGCTTCTTGTCCTTGTTTACTATGTAGAAAAAATTAACTATCACAAACGTTCCGGTTTATTTTTAAATTACCATTATTTTATGCTTAATTAGCGCAACATAACGAAAACGTAGCATAGTACATGTAACATTTAAGACTTCTTAATTTTAACGACTAAATGATATACCATTTAAAAACGGTAATGACAATGCATTTTATTTATTACAATGAATAATGAAACTTTTGTGTTAAAACAAAGTGCTAATTGCAAACACTCTGTACTTATAACAAGAACTAAGCTTAAGAGATGACAACGATTTATTTATAGTACCTTTAAAAACATAACGAACAAGCATCCAGTAAGTGTATTGTTTCAAATATAGTGCAATCATCGATAAATTTATTATTGCTAGAAGTACCAATAAGAATTTTAAAATATTGAAAAAAAAAACTAAATTAAAACAATCGATTGGATGTGTCACTTTGATATTGAATTGCTGTTAGGATCAAAGAAGTATTATTTTAATTTTACAAATGTTTAAAGCTCTCAAATTTATTATGTCACAGTTGGCTATATATATATATATATATATATATATATATATATATATATATATATATATATATATATATAATATAGGTACCAAATGTACTCTGTTGAGCCCAATATGTTAACAGGTCGCTTTAATCCCAAGGTAGGGTTGCTTCACACTCGTGAGTCCCGACAACGTTGCCGCCGTAAACGCAAACGTAAGATATCAAAGACCAATTATACAATATGCCTACGAAAATGGCCAACTACGATGACATAATAATTACTTAACATTTGTAAATAAAAATTATCTAAATATCAAAGGCATCAATCGATGTTTTTACAATTTTTTTATAAATTTGTACGTAAATATTTAAACATTAAGAGTTCGTTCATTGCTTACAAACATGATTTTCGATGATTGCGCTGTTTAACATACATAGAGTTATTCTTATTTGTAATATAAATGGTACTTAAAGTATCATTGGATGTTAAAATGTTAATGTACGTTTTATCTATGTAACAAAAAGGCATTGTTGACTGTAATAACAAATCTATTTAACTTATTAATTATATTTCATTTTTGATTAAACTACATGAATAGACAACATAATTTTTTATCGTAATAGTGAATTGTCACAAAATTAACTAATTGAATTACCAATTCAAGTTAGAAATTCATATAAATTGTAATAATATTTTTATATAAGTACACTGTACAAATATTTTACAATTTAATGTGAAATTGATAAATTGTAAATTAATTTATTTATAATCTTAAGTAAAAGTTAAAAAAAACTTTTTATAATTCTTTCTACAGAAAAAAATGTTTGAAAATATTATTTGAATTTTTTAATAAAATAGGAATATGTAATTTGTAGAATTTAAAGTTAAAGTTTTTCCAACAATTCAATTATTTAAAAATAATTCAATGTTTAAACCCAATAATCGAAAACTTTGATTTATTGCAAATTTAACAATTTTTTAATTTAAATAGGGTTTTTGATATTCAGAAATTCATATTGCTTTACATAATTAACTTTAAATCAAAAATGATATATGCATATTTTATAAATATCTAATGTTATTGGTTCCAAATGCTCTTGTCTCGAAATTACGTTTGCCCCTGATCACCCTTAACATTAAAAGTATAATAGAGTTTAGGTCAAATATATATTTGCATATACAGCACGATTGACTTGTATCGCTGCAGGGTCGCTTTATACCGCTTTTAACTATGATACCTTGATTAAGAATTTAGTGTCAACTTTAATTACTGTTACAAATGCCTTATTTGAAACATTGATTATTTCAAATATTTTAAAGTGTCCAATATGCTATAAAATACTTGTTACAAAAAAATGTCAAATTTAAACTATTGAAATCAAATTGTAAATTTTAAAATATAGATTTATAAATCATTTAAACCATAGTGTAGAAAAATTAAATTAAAATTCAATTAATTTAAAGCATAGTCTATTGGAAAATGAATTCTAAATTGTAGATAAATGATTTAGTAATACGGAATTTTATTTGCAAAACTGAATATAAAAATTGGCAATCAATTTAAAGAATTTACCGTAGAAAACAATATCGTTTCTTACTTAATTTCTTGTACTTATTACGTGAAATAATTTCCACAAACTCATATACATTTAGTTCAAGTTCGAATTTTAAAATTTTAATCGTCTATTAAAACAAATTATTGAACTTAATTATTTGTACCCTTAATGTGAGATTAAGTCATAATTTACATTTATTTTACTCAAGATAATGTTTTTTAATAAAATTTATTCGTATATATCTTTAATTTAGGTATAAATTAAAATCTATAGATTTTTGTTATTAGTAACATTAAACAAAATGCTATTTTGGTACATTAAAAAATTTATCCATTATAACTTTAAGCCTGTAGTATAACGAGATTTTAAATTGCATTAATTAATATTACAACTTAAACATAAACATTTACCCAATTTACAGTGTCTAAAAATCGCCCTTTTAATTTAAATGTGAAACATTTTTTTCTCCCCATAATGTCTAAAGTTCGCCTTGTATGCTTATATTTAAAATATTCTTGTTACGGTTCTAAATGAGTACTTGTAAATTCATATTTTGTAACAATTTCTTGGTATATTCCAAAAACATTTTTAAATTTTTATAAAACATTTAAGTACAGTCCTGGTTTAAAAAAAAAGTTTTTAAAAATTGAAATACATTGGATTATATAAGCACCCTTGCGTCTATTTGTGGAATATGAAGTCTCTATTCATAGTAGATCAGATAATATTGGATGTGATTTCTAATCAAACCGACCTTGTATTTTATCCCTACAAATACTGAAATTATAAAAATGTGGGCTCTATATTTCTACAAGAAATTTGGAACTCGTATGGTTAAAACGGCGGATACGTTCCATTACCCTCCACTTCGCTTTAACACTTAATTTCACCCCCCTACAAAAAATGTCCAAACCACCCTGTGGTATCCACTCTTGTTCAATAAGGAACTTATCGTCCAAATTTTAATCTCCTAATGGAATTAACCAGCAAAATGATATCGACCTTCAACTCCATGTTTCACCCTCTTAAGGAGAGAATTTTTTTTAATCGTTTTTTGTTTTACACCACCATGTAGGCTTTCATACCTGAAAATTTCATGTCTCTAAGTTAACTAGTCCGGACTAAGTTGTGGGTGGATTAGTCAGTCAGTCAACTTTGTGATTCATATATAAATAATTATTAAAATCGTGATAGCCTAAGTTTTCATAATAGTATTACAAAATTGTTAAAAACAAGACGAATACTCATTTTTCGGTTACAGTTCTAAAAATATAATTAATCCATCTAAACAACTTTTAAAATATTAAAAGTATAAGGTGACATATAAGTCATTTATGGGCTAAAGCGGTGAGCTAAACTTTACTTCAGGTCACTAGTGAGCGAGTGAGTGTGAGTGAGTATATATATATATATATATATATATATATATATATATATATATATATATATATATATATATATATATATATATATATATATATATATATATATATATATATATATAAGGCTGTTTAAAATTTGTTCTGATTGAGAATTTTTTCTGAATTCAACGATGTGTATCAAGTTAATTTTCTTAATATTTATTACCCAAAATAAGAAAAATCAATATCGACATTAAGTTGAGTTTCTTATGAAATTTTCTAAAGTGCCATAAAAACAATCGCGTAAATGTCATTTAAATATCAGTATCACAAATTATATCTACATAATTAATTACTGTTTCGCTTTGGTTTTCCAATTTTTTTAAAGTTTGGGAACTAACTCAAATTATGAATAACAATGAGCTTACTGATATGTTGCAAGTTTTTTACGAGTGCAATAAAAATCCTAGGCAAGCAATGTTGAATTAGAAGTTCTGAATGTACAAGAAAATCCACAAACTTTTACATTGAGCAATTGCTGCTAACATTGGAACATCAAATGAAGTTGCACATAAGATATTAAAGAAACACCTCCAGAAAATGAAGAAATTTTGAGAGAAAGAAGTGGCAACGTTTGTCGTGAAATACCTCCTAATTTTGTATTGAATGCAACCTACGGAGCATTAAGAAGTGCCAGTTGTGGATTTAACTTGTAAATAAATTTATTCAATAAATTTTTACAACACATTAAGCAATTATCTAACCATTAAATGACAGTTAACGCCTTGTATAAATATTAGGATTGTTTTTCATGGTACGCTCGAACATTTTATAAAAAACCCAAGTTAATGTCAATAACCATTTTTATTATTTTTGGAGTTAAATGTAAAGCAAAAATTGACTTGGTGCATATCGTTAAATTAAAAAAAAAATACCAGAAAAAATAAAAATACATAAAAAATAATAATTTTTTTTTTTAATTATAGGTAGCTATTTATTTAAAAATAAAAAGTTGATATTTATACAAATTAAAGCTAATGTTGAATGAAAAAAATTTGGCAATCTATTTTTCAAAAATTTACTTCCTCTAAATCGATTTCCATTAAACTGTAACGGGAATTGAACCCATTACCACCCGAATGGTAACACGATCTGCATAGCATTTGGAGGATGATGGGTTAGATTCCTGTTACTGTCTACCCTGTATGAGGTTTTTTCAGGGGTTTTTCCTCATACACATGAGCAGCGTGATCACTGCGTATATGCACATTCATGCGAATGCTGGGATAGTGACTTCCCTCAGAATCCTAAATAACTCCGTTCCTTCCGATCATATCCTTACCACACCTACCCTTAATCCCACCATGCATACCCACTTAATGTATGTGGAATCCATCACTGTGGCTGAAGGAGCCCTGGAAGCTCAAGCAGCCCGCCCTTACCCTTGGGGAGGGAATGAAACATGTTGCCTTTCTTTTTCCTTCAGAAAGTTACAACAAAATTTTATCATTACCCTAACTGCGACGAAACATTTCCCGGTTTATTTCTATTGTTCACCTCATAATCAGGATTTTTTTCTATATTGCAGTATGTAGTAGAAAGTACAAATTTAATCAATACCTAAATAACTAAAACAATAAATGTAATAGTTAAGCTTGATGTTCTCAACTTAAATGGATATGTTCTGTTGTTTAATTTTTTTTTTTTTTGTTAAATAAAATTTATTATGTTATCGTTTGTAGTGTAAGTGGTCTAGAAAAGGTTTTTTAAGAACTCGTTGGTCTTTATATGGTACCGTCTTTGATATGGTCAATATTCACTTATTTCACGATGCGTCAAATTTTGTTGCTATGGAAGCATATCCGTCAGTCTATTGCAAAAATAGAAGAAGAGCGCTTGAACATACTCTGCAAAGATTTCACAATGATTCTTATGGACGAGCACCATATTTCCTATTTGGAGATTTTAATTTTAGGACTGATACTGATGGCGTAATTAAGGTAACAAACTTACACTTATAATTATATTAATAAAATACTTATCTTTTTTGGGATTTTTTAATGGTGTACTTTAAATTATACAATCTAAACGTTTCGATAACACTTACAGTTATCTTCGTCAGTAGTAATGTTTGTTAAAAATTGTTAAAGATGTAGTAAACAATTTTGTCAAATTTGAAAAATTCAAACATAAACATAAGCCTGCTATTAATATAACAGTTTGAGAAACGTATAAGCCAACTATAAAATTGTAGTAAAGAATAACTAGATCATTAAAATTAAATATTGTTAAACTGCCGCAAAGATGACAAACCAGAACACTCTCTACGAAAGCTAACAATGAAATTTGCCAGCCAAAAACACATTTAACAAAATTTAATCGAGTTATGATGTAAGTGTAAAGTTGTGAAAAACTTCAATTTTAAAATGATAGAAGCATTCACAAATCCAAACATTACATCAAAAAATAACCAAGTTAAATCTAACAAAGAGATATCTTTATCAATAATTGGAAGTGTTATTAACAATGAAAAGCACAATGCAGAACGTTCTTAGTAATTTTTAATTTCAATTTAATTTCAACTACTTATGTTAAATTTTGTTAAATGTGTTTTTTGGCTGGCAAATTTCATTGTTAGCTTTCGTCGTAGAGTGTTCTGGTTTGTCATCTTTGAGGCAGTTTAACAATATTTAATTTTAATGATCTAGTTATTCTTTACTACAATTTTATAGTTGGCTTATACGTTTCTTAAACTGTTATATTAATAGCAGGCTTGTGTTTATGTTTGAATTTTTCAAATTTGACAAAATTGTTTACTACATCTTGAACAATTTTTAACAAACATTACTACTGTCGAAGATAACTGTAAGTGTTATCGAAACGTTTAGATTGTATAATTTAAAGTACACCATTAAAAAATCCCAAAAAAGATAAGTATTTTATTATGAGTGTTAATGGTGAAAGTTTACATTTTCATATTATAATTATATTGTTTGAATGAAACCATTCTAGAAATTAACTGAAGGCCTAACAACAACACGCATTCAAAACAATAAGAATGGAGACTTTACAAAATTGCAATATACAGATGATGATAGTCAATTAATATTAACAATTGGAAAAAAGGAATTTCGACATTCTGATCATCAGTCTATATTTTTAGAAAACACTGATACTTGGGTGAGTGTTTTATATAAAAGTGAATAATATTACATGATTTTTTTATTACAGTTAAAACAATTTGATAAAGAGGCAGAGGCTTTTGAAAATCATGTTACAGAATTTGATGTTACCTTTCAACCATCATATCCATTTGAAGAAAATATTTCGGAAGGCACTAGATATATGCTTACCAGGTGTCCTTCCTGGTGTGATAGGGTACTACTAAGTCATTCTGCTAGAAATTTAGTTAATGATAAAGGTCTTATTGAGTATGGGATTATAGGCAGTAATACTTGCATGGGAGATCATAAGGTAAGCATATTTTTACAACTACACATCTGATGTGAATTATTTTTTCTGTATTATTAATGCAGCCAGTTTATCTGGACTTTCACATGTTGGTTAATGGTACTGAATAAGGTATTTTTTTAATGCTTTATAAATATCAGTTGTTGGGTTTAATTGTAGTGTCATTTTCGTTGAGGTAATTCAGATTTCCGATGTAATGAAATAAGTGTTGAATAATATTTTACCGTGTCTAAATTAATTACTAACCTGTGGTTAATCTAGTTGAAGTTACTCAGTTTCTTAATTTATGTTTGTTACAAAATAAAAAGTTGATGAAATGGTCTAATGAAAGTAGAAAGCATATACTACCTTTTTATTTCGGAATGTATAATTTTCTTTAAATCCTAATTCTTTTACTACAACACAAGTTTCTGGCATTGGTGTTGCTCCAATGTCTATGATATAATGTAGTATTAATAAATGAATTTTTTCTCTGTATGCTGAAAGTAAAGTAAACCAATTTTAAATTGTTTAACAAATGATAAAAACTAATGTACATACTAGAGCCTACCTAGTATCTTTAATAAGTAGTTTAGTTTAGACTAGCCGTACCCGTACCCGTCGCGTGCTGCCCCCTGGGGGGCTGATATTAAAAATTGCCAGAAACCTTCACGGGAGTGTACTCAACAACTTCCCAAAGTTTCATGGCAATCGAATGAATGGTGTAGTAATGCATAAAGGACAAACCGACAGACATACATTCATTTATATATACGGTGGCCCATTAGTGGGAGGAAGTCCAATATCTCGTGAAATATACCATACGTAAAAAAATGTTTCAAATAAAAATTGCAGCAATTGCAATATTGCACATTTGTAAAATAGTTTCAGGTATACAGGGTGCTCCGATTAGTCGAGGCATTTTAGCAAGATATTTTTTTAAATGGCATCGGTAGTATGTTTTTACATTATCGAAATCACCATTGTGATCGACGTATGGTTTGTACAACTAGTATTTCTTGAGAAAATATCCGTTTAAGGACAATTTTACACTTGTACAATTTCATTTTTTCTTCTAGAACACCCTGTTGGTATAACATTTCATAGTTTATAAAATTTCTAAATCCATTTGATCTACCTTAATAACTATGACCTCTAAAACTATTATGTTGTGAGAAATTATCAGTTTAATGAAAATTTTACTCTTACGCAATTTCCTAGTTTCTAATGGAGCAATTTGTATCATACCATAATTTTAAAAATTCCTAAATCCCTTTAATCAGTTTTAATAATAATAACTATGTCTTAGTTATATAGATCAAGTGAATTTAGAAATTTTATGAAGTATGGAATGTTATACCTACAACCCACTAGGGTATTCCATTCGAAAATATGAAATTGTGCAAGAGTAAAATTTTCGTTAAGCGGATAATTTCTCAGAAACTATTAGTTGTAGAGACCATATTGTGTACACATAAATTGAAGGGATTTAGTAGCTTTACAAAAGCATGGAATAATATACAGGGTGTTCCATTAAAAAAACAATTTTTGGCCCGTTAAAATGTGATGATTTTGTGCCTTCATAATAAACACCCTGTGTATGAAACAACATTTTATCTTGTCCCATACATTTTACACACTCTTTGTCTTTGTAACTATAGAAACATTTTGCTTAAGATGTTATTAGTAAACTGTTATGTAACTCATTTATGATTAAGCGATTTTCAGTAAATTTTTATATTTTTGGCAATAACTTGGCAACGCGTCAAAATTTTCTCGAGAACGTATAGTGACGTATGTAGATCGCTATGGTGAGTTCGATCATGTAAAAACATATTGCCAACATTTAAAAAATACCTTGTTAAACCATTTAAAAAAATTTCTTGTTAAAATGCCTCGACTAATCAGAGTACCCTGTATACCTGAAACTATTTTACAATTGCTATTTGAAACATTTTTTTACATGTGGTATATTTAACGAGATATTGGACTTCCTCACACTAATGGGCCACCCTGTATGTATGTATATATACAGGATGCCCCAAAATTGCATAGCCAAAAGTATAAGGAAGATTACTTACATAAAACTAAACCGATTTAACTAAACTTGCCTTAGTCCAAAAGTTGATAATAACGAAGCTACAGGGTGTCAGTTGAAAAAATAAATCACATTTTCTTTCATATCTTTCGACTGCTTTGAGCTAATTTTATAAAATTTCTTATATGGGGTTTCTTGGGATGAGAAATTCAAATTTATCATCGATTTGGGTGTATTTCCTAGAGGGCGCTACAAGCGACCATTAGAACATGTTTAAACCGCTACAACTTTTTTGTGCTACACTGTAGGCCCTTTTAGTATGGAATAATAGTTTTCCCTATCTTTTCTGCTTAAAAAAGATATACCTTCTTGATACCGCTAAGAGCACCAGTTTCCGAGAAAAACGCATCAATAACTCATGATGCATGCAAATTATCCAAAAGTATGAAAATAACAATTAGTTTTAATTAATTTCAATTAGTTTTGAATCTTTTTTCTCTCGTGAAAAATTTGGATAAGATGAACCAGGCAAAAATATTTTCTAATATATTGCACATTTGCGCAAGCGCTTTTACTTAAGGTAAAAAACTTTAGTCGCCTTTGCTTTTTAGTTACCATATCGACAGTTGAATTTATTTATCAAACGTGAGTTTTTTTTCTGTCGTTTTTCTTTATAAAGGTCCATAATTATGGCTCACTGTTTCATTAATTCTGAAATGGTGGATATGCTTTTAGTTTATGGACTTTGCGATTGCAACGGTCGAAGAAGTGTACGAATTTATAGGGAAAAATATCCTTTCCGTAGAACTCCAAATCGGCACACTTTTGCTAATATCGAAAGACGTCTTCGCGAAAATGGCAAGTTTCAACCAAGCCGTGTAAATTCTGGACGCAGACGAACCATAAGGACGGTGGAAATAGAAGAAGAGATTTTGGACGCTGTTGAAATAAATCCAAAGACCAACACACGACGTGTACGATTTCAGTTCGTAATTTCGAAATCATCAATTCATAGAGTTTTTCAAGAACAATTATTGCACCCCTTTCGTATTCGAAAAGTTCAAGACATATTGCCCATGAATCCTGATCAATGTATAGCTTTCTGTCGATTTAATATTCATAGAAGAATCGAAAATCCAAATTTTATTAAAAAAAATTTGTTCATGGACGAAGCTACTTTTACTAGATGCGGTATTTTCAATGTTCATCATGGACATGTTTATGCTGTTGAAAACCCTCATGAAACGAGAGTATCTCATTATCAGCATCAATTTCAAGTAAATTTCTGGGCTGGAGTTGTAGACACTTTTATTATTGGTCCCTTTATACTGCCAAATCGTAGATAGGTACTTTTTAATACAAAATTTATTGGAAGATTTGCCCTTACTCCTTCGTCGTGACCTTTGGTTTATGCATGATGGCGCACCTCCCTATTTTACTTTAAATGTAAGACAACATTTAGATGAGGTATATCCACAGCGCTGAATTGGAAGAGGAGAGAAAAGTCCATCAATGGTACTTGTTAATTATTGTTTTTGTTTTTTCTCCAATAATTATTGTTCTTGAAAAACTTCATTATTTTAATTTTTGTTTTTCTTAAATAATTTTTGAAATAATCTCAATATTTTAACAAAAATTGGTACTGGGGAGTTTTTTAACATGAGAAATTCAAGGTTAGTTTGGCTCTTAGTTGTAGGGGGCGCTACCTATAGATACTTTTCTCTTTTACAGTCACAACTTTTTTGTGCATGTTTGTATCTTATTTTCCAGTAGAAAAAACGATTTCCCTACCATTTTTACGTAAAATAGGCATTCTTGTCGAAAGTCGCAACTGTCTTCGAGATATTTTGATTTAAAGAAATTAATGCATCCAATCTTCTTGTCATTAATTCGCGCACTCATTGAAAGAAAAGTATCATGTATGCGTGCATACAGGCAGTAGGAGGACATTTCCAAGATTTATTGTGATTTTGCTTTAGTTCTTTATCTTGCGTTCCGTTGTTCATTGTTATTTATAAATTTGCGTTTAAACTGTTTTCATGTTGATTAAAAAAAAATATGAAAATTTCAAAAACAAAAATGAAAATAAATATTTAACACCCTGTATCTCAAAAATGAAGGCCTTGTAGACCCATGCTCTTATAAACTTTTTTCCTTAAAAATAACTGAGGAATCCTCCTGTGAAATATCGGACACTTATTAAATAACACCCTGTGTATATATATATATATATATATATATATATATATATATATATATATATATATATATAGACAGACAGATAGATAGATAATTTCGCAACATGGTTTTTCGTTTAATTTTTATTTTATTTACGGCGTGGAATTGTTTGAGTCTCATGTCCTTAGCTTCATCTTGACACAGAACATCTGAACTTATCTTATATCACTTTTTCTGTCTCATTTTTTTTCAGCAATCATTGCCATGTACGCATTTTTTTTCTTACATACTGCCTTTTTTACCGTTTACCGGCACAATTGACAACACAGTATTTCAAGCTTATCTATGCACTTTCAACGTCAGTATCTTTTATTTATTCGTTCCACACCGTTTCATTCGCATTCAACTCTTTATTCACAGCATCTGCGTATTTCATTCTCGCACCATTATCTACTAGTTTATCTACCCTAATTCTGGACCTTCGCACTACGTTTGCTTTCCTTCTCCAGACCCACTTTTGCCCTAAACACACTCTCGATACAATAAAAAGGTGTTCCGATCCGCGCATTACTTTTGTGCCTTTCACCAGGTTTCTAAGTCATTTTTATGTTTAAACCACGTATTACATACAAACAGCGTCTCTCCACACAGATGTTTCCAGGCGTTCACCATTCTCATCGACTCTTTGGTCTTTGAGTCTCATATCCTTGGCTTCATCTTGACACAGAACGTCTGAACTTATCTTATATCGCTTTTTCTAAGTTTCATTTTTTGCAGCAATCATTGCCATGTACGCATCTTTTTTCTTACATACTGCCTTTTTTACCGATTACCGGCACAGTTGACAACACAGTATTTCAAGCTTATCTATGCACTTTCAACGTCAGTATCTTTTATTTATTCGTTCCACACCGTTTCATTCGCATTCAACTCTTTATTCACAGCATCTGCGTATTTCATTCTCGCACCATTATCTACTAGTTTATCTACCCTAATTCTGGACCTTCGCACTACGTTTGCTTTCCTTCTCCAGACCCACTTTTGCCCTAAACACACTCTCGATACAATAAAAAGGTGTTCCGATCCGCGCATTACTTTTGTGCTTTTCACCAGGTTTCTAAGTCATTTTTATGTTTAAACCACGTATTACATACAAACAGGGTCTCTCCACACAGATGTTCCCAGGCGTTCACCATTCTCATCGACTCTTTGGTCTTTGAGTCTCATATCCTTAGCTTCATCTTGAAAGAATCTGAACTTATCTTATATCGCTTTTTCTAAGTTTCATTTTTTGCAGCAATCATTGCCATGTACGCATCTTTTTCTTACATACTAGCCTTTTTACCGATTACCGGCACAGTTGACAACACAGTATTTCAAGCTTATCTATGCACTTTCAACGTCAGTATCTTTTTTTATTCGTTCACACTGTATTCATGTCCATTCAACTCTTTATTCACAGCATCTGCGTATTTCATTCTCGCACCATTATCTACTAGTTTATCTACCCTAATTCTGGACCTTCGCACTACGTTTGCTTTCCTTCTCCAGACCCACTTTTGCCCTAAATACACTCAATACAACAAAAAGGTGTTCCGATCCGCGCATTACTTTTGTGTTTTTCACCAGGTTTCTAAGTCATTTTTATGTTTAAACCACGTATTACATACAAACAGGGTCTCTCCACACAGATGTTCCCAGGCGTTCACCATTCTCATCGACTCTTTGGTCTGCGAAGAGATTCAATAGCTGGTTAAATAAATTAAACTGTTCATCAAGCAATATCTCGAAAACGGTTGATCTGAGAGGCATCGACCAAGTATACCTTTTTTGATTAGAACTGAAAAGGGAACAAACTAATTCAAACGGAACGTCAATATACCGGGTGGTAAAAAAGTTAAGGCCAATTAACTTTTAGCATACCACTGTAGATGCCTGCGATACCTTCAGAAATACTGTGGGAATATGTTCAGGGATTCGCCGCTCATTATCAAAACGAATGAGATTATGTATCGTAACAAATGGTCATCATGTGGAACACCTTTTGTAACATTTATTTTTTTAGTTTTATTATTTATTTCTTCATTTTAGTTCTTAAATTCAAAGTTAAAATAAAAATGCAACGTTACTTTGATTTTTAACTCCAATTAGCTACGGATTATTAAGGGAATTAAATTGAACTGTTCATCAACCAATATCTCGAAAACGGTTGATCTGAGAAGCATCGACCAAGTATACCTTTTTTGCTTAGAACTGAAAAGGGACCAAACTAATTCAAACGGAACGTCAATATAACGGGTGGTAAAAAAGTTAAGGCCAATTAACTTTTACCATATCACTGTAGATGGCGCCCTCTGCAGGCAGCATCAAAATCAATAAAATATTTTAAGTTTCTCGACCACAAAAACCCCCGTGCTCCAAATTTCAGGACCATATTCAAATTTGTTCACAAAATATCGCCATAAAACCGAGAAAAATAAAAATGTTTTACACCCTGTAGGTCCTAAACGAAGCGTTTCCGGACCTGGGTTTATATGAACTTTTTGTCTTATTTTTGGGTCTAGAATCACACGCAAAGTTTGTCCGTAGAGTTTCTGGACACCCTGTATATTGCACCAATACTATAATAACCGAAAATCAAACTTATTCGTTTCAAACGTTAAATGAATTTACAGCCTAAAATATACTTTAAGTACTATATAATTATTCAATAGAAACTGTATCGATAGTACTGTTTCTGCCAAAAACGGAAATAATGAAAAGAATAATTTTGCATTAAAGAAACAAAAATAGGAGGATGAAAAGTTAAGTTATGAAAGGTTGCACGCCGCATTCTTAAATGTCACATGTGAAAGTGGATATTGCATGTTTAAAATCGTTTTTCCTGAGGAAGATTAGAGGTTACGTTATGAAATAACCTGTCAAAATAGACATTGAACGCTTTCAATTTACCTTTTGACTGATTTGATCTTAAGAAGTGAAGTGATTTTGAACTGAGTTAAGTGATCTAGAGTAATCGCCAAAACGGAAGACACTTGCGTAGAAACGAAATTTTAACTTGAAAAAAGATAGAATAATGATATGACCGAGAAGCAGACATTACAGTGCGTTCTACAACATATGGTTCTTTAAATTTTCAATTTGGGTAATTTATTATGGATGTATATCAAGTTAACGCAGTATGTTAGACAATTGATGACAGATTGCAAATAAAAAATTCAAATTTGTTTATAGACAGATAACAATTATTAAATCATCTTCTTAATTTATTGCTTTGGATCTACCAGAACAAGTATTTATCAACATTTAATAATTTTATTTGTAGTAATTTAAATACAATAAAAAAACTCCACACTTAAAAATAATAATTACACAAGATTTATTCTTGCATTTGTTCATAAACTCTCAGCATCAGAATATAATACAAATGGATAAAAATAAATGTATATTATACCGTTGACCTTCTACTAGAATTTTAATAGTACAGGGTTTAACTAAAGGAAAGTTTTATCATAAAGTAAACTAGCAATATAATGATTGTTTTCGTGCATTCTTTGTTCATTTCAAATTTAATGATAAATTATGTTAATATACAATTTCAAAAGTGAAAGGTGTTTTTAAAATTACTTATTTAATTAGTTAAAGGCGATGTCACAATGAAATTCTAACAAAACCTCATATTTTACAAGTCGCGGTTAAAAGGAATGAGGTGTTTTGAAAAAACGATGTTTTTAGATTGAATCCTATATACTCTTTTGACATCACTTACTTCGCGCAGTTTGGTGTCTTCCGTTTTGGCGATTACTCTAGATTACTTTGCTAGATCAATTCAAAACAGTTTTGCCATAACCTAACATTTTGTATGCGTTGCTTTTTATCAATTTGTTTTTCTTAAAAATATCGCATTTCTATGAAATTTTTAGTTATTTAATGTGAAATGCTTCAGTATGAAATCTATGACGAGAAATGTGAGGTTAATTTTACATGTATCAACTGTCAACATTTTTTTGGTGGGTTTGTTTCGGTGTTTCTTTATGTCAGTTGAAAGTGAAATGATGCAAATCATCTGAGGCGGGAAATCGAAAACTATTTTTTACCACAAAAGTATGTTAATGGGAGCATCTATTGAATATTAAATTTAGACGTTCAAGTTTACGCCACAAATATACTTTATTACATTACAATTTCTTTGAAGTGTACTGCATTCACAGTTTTCCATTTTTGCAAAACAGATTTCGTTTAATAACTACAAGTAGCTCTGCTAGTGTCATTAGTATTGGTTCTCATAACCTTCATTCAAGATTAAGCGAAGTAATTATATTGCAAACAAGTAAAAATTACATTGAGTTTAGTAGTAATTTACATTACGAAATGTATAAGTAAACTTTATTGATCGAGTTGAATAAATCGAGACAATTTTCATTATAACAGCATAAGGTTGTCTTTTAGATAGTTTCAGATCTCAATGTAATCTCGGTGTTTAATTCACAATGACGTTTGCAATTAATGATGATTGTCTTGCCAGCAAATACCTTCTGATAGGTAAATAAATAAACATCACTTATGATATTAATAACCAAAAATAGAAGTTAAATGTTTTGAGTGTGAAAAGTGCCAATCATATAAGATAAGTTCAGATGTTTTGTGCCAAGATGAAGCTAAGACATGAGACTCAAACAATTCCACGCCGCAAATTAAGTCTCTTAACACATAATGCATAGGGTGAAGGAGGTAAGTCTAGTCAAAAAAAATTATAGTTGCACTTTACACTTTTACAATAAGAGAGCCAAAAAAGATCATGGTCGTTTTTTTCAAAACACACCTTCCTTAATTGTTAAATTAGTTGCAAAATCTAGAACACTGGAACTGTGGCAGTATCTGTAACAAATAAAATACACCCACGTGCCACACAAAATTTAAAATCACCAAACGCGTTTCCATAGCTAAGCTATCATCAGCGGTCGACTGAGAACGAACTAAAGAAAATTTCCTATATATATATATATATATATATATATATATATATATATATATATATATATACACACATACCATCAGCGAGTAACGCTTCGTTGCTTATCTGGTGAAAGTGAAAGTTATGAAAGTTTAATAAGTTCTTAATAAACAATATCAATACACAAGATACCGGGTTTGTTTAGACACAACGCATTGACCTTCAGCAGCAAAATGGCGACGTGACGTAGTCACTAATTGACCGTATTATGACCTGTGGCATTTAATAACCTTTAATCTTTGATTATACTGGGTGTTTCATTGGGAAATGCATATAGGTTATGGGTAGATAGGGGACACCGAGGTGGTTCTAAAAAGCTTTTTTATAACCACGATGCAGGGTGATTTATCAATTTTGCTCAAATCTTTAATTTTTGATAACTTACGAACCACCCTGTATTATTTATTCATATTCACTACACATTATTTTTCGTCCAATATAGTACCGAATATAGTATAAATAAAAAGTTGAAACCAGGTCCGGATAAAAAAAAGGAACAAACGTGATTTGTATATATGGCTAAAAATTTTTAAAAATAAAATTATTAATTTAATTTATTTCATATAGGGGATAATTGTTATGATAAATAAATTTTATGCACCGGACTAGCTCAACATCTCATAATTGGGGATAGAGTTCATTCAGCTTTTACGCTTATTTGTTGACAAATGAAATAAACATAATTTAATCTTTGATGTGAATTTGATTGCATTTAAATGTAATGGTGAAATCATGAAATGTTCTTTGTTAAATAAATTCCAAATTATAATAAATGGATGGTATGTGAAACAGACCTTAGTTAAACCTGCACAATAACGCATGCGTGCGTCTTAACTGAATTAAAATGCAGCCTGCCAAAAATGTCAAATAGAAAAATCAAATGTTGATAATAATAACGGTTCATTCACTTTACAGATGTTTATACCGTGTTGTTGCACAAACATATACACATATAAATAATAAACATAAATACAGGAAATCACACGAGTAATGGAAACAATTTAATGGGTTATGATAAATAAATTTTATGCACCGGACTAGCTCAACATCTCATAATTGGGGATAGAGTTTATTTAGCTTTTACGATTATTGACTCTTGTCCCTGTCTTAATCTTATATCTAACCATCTCATATATATATATATATATATATATATAATATATATATATATATATATATATATATGCCATCAGCGAGTAACGCTTCGTTGTTTATCTGGTGAAAGTGAAATGAAAGTTTAATAAGTTCTGAGTAGCTAAAGGTCCTTGATCGTCATTAGAATTTGTTTGTTTTAGAAGATCTCCAAACTTTCATAACAATCAAGTTCGTGCTTATTACTAACATGTTTGATTAAGGATACCTTATCTACTACATGATTTTTATCAAATATATGTAGGGTTGCGGCAGACCTTTGTATTTTGTATGAGGTAAATTTCTTTAAAGCGAATTTTGATACGTGGTTTAGTTTGCCCCACTTATATTTGTTCACAATTTTTACAATTAATTTTATAAACTCCCAACCTATCCTGCTTATCCACTTGATCTTTTGGATTGCCTAAAAGAGTTTGCAAATTATTATCTGAAGTAGTGACTGTTTTCAAATTAATTTTTGAAAAGATTGTAGATAAACCTTTTGGATAGTTTGGTAATTTTACATACTTTTTTTTTCTATTTGTTGTCTAGCGTTTCCTAATGTAGTTATATTCTTAAGCCTCATCCTATGTGTTTGTTTCCTAATAATATTCATAACCACTTCATCTGAACACCCATTGTATGCAGCAATTTCTTTGATTGTGCGCAATTATTTATTATAATTTTGAATTGAAAGAGGAAAGTTAAGCTATTTATGAACCAAAAAATTTAAAGTCGCGGGTCTATAGTGATTTGAGTCATTGGTTATTAATCTTTTAGCGCTAGTTTCCTTACGATAAATATCTATATCTAGTTTACTACCATTTCTTGTGACCACTTTACCAGAGTGTCAAGGTTTCAAGTGAGATGGCTTCGTGGTCAAAGTTGTGGAACAGATATTTTAAAATTAAGAGTAAGATAATTTTAATTAATATTGACGTATAATTTCTAAAAAAATTGCCGTAGGTTAGATGTTTTTCCAAATTTAATTAATGCTGCTAGTAATTCAAATGCATATGCAGGTAAAAAAAATGACTAGGTTTAGAAATTAATTGTCATTATTCAAAACTAACAAAGTTAGAATTAGAGGCTTATGACTTACATTTAAAACTGGTAACAGGTACTTGGCTCATTAGACGGTTCTTGTGTAACAGGTTGGGGATTTCTCAAACGTTTTTCATATATCCATAGAGCTTCTGAGTCATATTTATTGCGACCCTTGATAGATCTATTAGGCGGGCATATTCCTCCTTTACGAAAGCCTGATGTCAGCAAAACTGGATCTGTTCCTTATCGAAAAATCTTTGGTATTTTAACACCGACATGTTTTCTCTGGTACTCCGCTAACTTTGAAACCTACCGTGATCTAAAACGCTTCAAGACAGCTAAGTTCATGGGCTGTAATAGGTGGCTGAAGTGCGGAGGTAATTTTAGTACAATTATATCATTTTCGACGGTTGCCTCGATAAGTTTTGATGTAAGTGCATCTATGTCCATCATACAAGTGCAGGATTGGTCTTTAAGGTACTGCGTTGGGAATAAAAGTTTTTGTAAAATAGTTTACGAAAATTTTGGTTTTCATCCATTTGGATTCATCGGGAGCCATCCAGGAATCCCATATATATCTTCCTTTAAAAACAATTAATGGAGGCAGTTCATCCCAACTTGCACCACACATTTGAACTGTTGTACTTTCACTTCCGGAACCGGTTCTTGACGCAGGGGCATTTTTCTGACCATCAAATTTAATCTTACTTGGATCGAGCGTAAAACTAGTTTCGTCGATGTTATACATGTGAGAAGGCTTATTTTGCATGTCGTATGTTTGCAGGGTTTCTTTTAAAATGTTAAAATATTGTTCAATCACAAATGGGTCATTGGCCATTTTTCTCGCATTCTCCTGTCCTTGTGGCTTTTTTAAAGACCTGTGCCTTTTTTTAAAGGCTAAGAACCCATTCTCACCAGATTCCATATGTAAATGGTGTTTTTATATCATTTTTCGTAACATAGTTTTCCACTAATTCTGTTATTTCCTATCTGCTAAGCCCCAACCCTACTTCTCCATGGTTTGTATAGCAGTCATTAATTTTTATTCATCAGCTGCAGGTTTTGCGATCGGTCTTCCTTTGTACATGCTGTTTGATCGCGTTCCTCGTACGTATCCCTGGGCAGCTCTACGAATACTGATGCCGCTTAGTTGGATGTTTCTAAGTGCATTCAACTCTGTAAAAATGACTGTTTTTTTTTTGGTACATTCACCTTTTGGAATAAGGAACTGTATAAACTTTTATCTTTTGGTAAGTATTTAGGTAGGTAGGCAATTTAAGGATTTGTACACGATTTTTATAGTTTACTTTAGTCTTTGGTAAGTATTTTTTTCATACTGTAACATTAAAAGCGGCTGCCAAAGTATAAACACTAAAACTGGGCCAACTTATAACATTATAACAAAAGCGATGATGTAATAAACAATTTGTAATTGATCGAATAATTTTAATTAATAAAAAAATATTACCAAATATCAATCGCTACTGCCGTCGGCTCAATCGGTAGATGAAGATAAGGGAGAGTTCTAATATACTGAGTTTAATTAACATACCTGAAATAATACTGCATGCTTCTCATCAGCTTAATTATTTTCACTTATACTTAATTAATAAGAAAAATATGTAATGTAAATAAAAACAATAAATTGATACCTCGGGCGCCAAGCTATTTTTAAATATACGTTATTGGAACAGCTAAACCAAGTTTGTTAATAATAATACAACATTAATCAAAATGAAAATAAAATTGCAAATCACACTAACGTTTACTTAATAATCAAATGTAATGGAAAAGGTCTTAAATCTATTCGTTAATTACTAAAAAATCATACCTTTGAACAGTTCTGTATATATTTTATTACCGCTGGTGACACATGAAACGGAACGGTCAACTAGATGAAATTATTATAGCATCATTGTGGTGAAATCTCCAGATCTAAGGTTACCAGCCACACCCCACTGGAATTATCTTGATAATTTATTCTTAATAATTCGAATCCATAATAATTAATGCATTGCTTTGAAGTTTTTAGTATGTAAAAAAAAATTGCGATTTATTATGTAAACCAAGTAAAATAAGGTATTTAATAAAAGTGGTACTTTTTAAAAGTAAAAAGTAAAAGTGAAGAAAAGTAAAAGTGCCTTAAAAAAAAGTAAAGGCTTTAGTTTTAACTATAATGAAAAAAAATAACTTACCATCTACCGATGGCACTTTACACGAAAATTTAGGGAAAATTCCCCACAACTACATGCTTTATGCTATTACATTTAGCAGCAAGTGAATTGAAAAAGAAAAAAAAAGCTTTCAGAATAACTCAAGTGAGTATTTCCCCTAAAAGTTGTCACGCGTTGCGCGGATACAATAATATGAATCCAATTTTTTAAGAAAGGGAACTATAACTATTTATGTAATATTACACCCAAAAGATATGTTCTAGGAAATGCAAATTAAGTTGCCTTTCTCAATTCTACGTATTAATAATTAAAAACGTTTCTAATATTACGCCAAATAAATGAACGATCTTAAATTAATGTATTTTTTAATACAACCACAAAAAAGGTTGTTACAATACACTGTTCTTATTATCCTGTAACAATAGAGAAGATGCTAGGTTGTGTAGTAAAAAGTCAAGAAGGAGGCTAGGTAAAATGTAATCAGTGAAAACATTTACCCCAGTCTCACGATTACACTTACCCCATACGCGCATTTTAGTGGGGTAAATGTAATCAGGCTGATTTATGTTTTAATTTTTCAACTCGGAAAAAATTGTTTACAACATCTTTAACAATTTTTAACAAATATTACTACTGAGGAAGATAACTGTAAGTGTTATCGAAACGTTTAGATTGTATTATTTGAAATACACCATTAAAAAAACCCAAAAAAGATAAGTATTTTATTATGAGTGTTATTAAAAAGTAATATGGGTATAAAAATGGTAATATTTTCAAATTTTGGACAATAAAAGTTCCAAAACGTTATAAAAAATTATGTGATTATTACATTTACCCCACTTCACATTAGTATTTTGGTAAATTTATTGCAGCGTTGAAATTTCTCAAACTAAATTTTAACTTTTTTTTCTCTTTTTTTTAAAATTTAGTATATTTAACAAACATTATCATTATCATTACACATACATGGCATTTGAAAGTTAGTCATTGAAGTTAGCGTTCTCCTGCCAAATACGTTTTGCATTAAGATTATGGATCATAAATTAAGAGTAATAAAATCATTCATAAGTTTATTGATTGTAATTAGAAAAAAAATATTTTTCTCTAATTTGGCCCTATTATAAATATATAGGTAGACAACAAAAATGTATGTGGAAGTACTAAAGACATTTAAGACAACTTCATTTTTTCTGTTTGAAATATGTAAATAAATTAAAAAATACAGTGGTTTTTATTTTTTTAAACAAATCACATTTGTTCCTTTTTTTTATCCGGACCTGGTTTCAACTTTTTATTTATACTATATTCGGTACCATATTGGACAAAGATAATGTGTAGTAAATATGAATAAATAATACAGGGTGGTTCGTAACTTATCAAAAATTAAAGATTTGAGCAAAATTGATAAATCACCCTGCATCATGGTTATAAAATACCTATTAAATATAGCTTTTTAGAACCACCTCGGTGTCCCCTATCTACCCATAACCTATATGCATTTCCCAATGAAACACCCGGTATAATCAAAAATTAAAGGCAACACATCATACCAACTTTTATAAGAAATCGTTTTCCTAAGCAAGATCTATTAAGTTCAATGAATTACCTAACACATCAAGAAATTCACACACACACTATTCAAAAAAGAATTTAACAAAATAATTTTAAACAAATGTAAACAATGATAATAACAAGTAAACTCACCCTCATCAGATTTAATTTCACTAATTCACGTCTTCTTTTATAATTGTACTTAATTAGGTGTACTTTTTTACTTTCTTTTTTTAAGATACCTGTTTAACTTTTTACTTGGATTTTTTGGTTATTACCTGGTTGGGATTGAAAACAGCCATCGGCTGGGCCGCGTCGGAAATAAAGTTGACTTATTATTATTATTATTATTATTATTAATTAGACGTGGTGAACAATATTCTCGTTATTTATGACAGAAATGCGGTGTTTAAACACACCGACAACTATCGAAATACGTTAATACTCACCATTCAAGTAGGTATTCCCTTAAAAACCCTCAAAAACGTAAAAAACAAATCAGTACACGAGGCACCCGGTTTGTTTAGGTACGGCGGCACTAACCTCTCTAAACAAAATGACGACGTGACGTCACACTAATTGGCCGTATTTGTAAATCTGACAAGTGGAAGTCAACAGGTACCAAACCTGTTGTTTTTTTTGGAAGGATTAGAGGTTATGTTGTAAAATAGCACGTTGTATAATAAGTTAGGTGGACCGATTTACTCTAGCTTCCCTGCTTAAAAATAGTCCACGAGTACAGTCAGTGTGCGACGGAGAGGTAGCAACAAAGACGAACAACTAGCTTGGCGCGAAATGAACGGAAATGCATTTTGCTTGATCGGTGTAATACATTTTTATCAAGTAATTAAGGGTTTAATTCTGAACAAAAAGGGTAAAGTAGTGTAAATTGTTTACAAATGTGTAAGTACGCCTTATACACATGTTTTTATCTATTATACCTGCAATGATACCTACCTATGTATAAAATATAAAATCTTAATAAATAAACAAATTACTTTAAAAGGTGCCGTAAAGATCGGTTTTGACTGTTAATAGGAAGATGGTTAACATTCGTTTTAAATAAAAATTAATATTGCCAAATTATTATTATTATCTATAAGTAAATTTGTTAGGAACCTTTTGAAGCATCAGGTACTTGTTGCAAGATCCGATTTAAAACGATTTATTTTAGTGGCAAGAACATTGGGTTGAAAGAATATCAAAAGGGGTATATTATTACATATGTATGCGAGTTCTATAAACAAGATGGAAAAGTAAGAAAACAATCGGCAATTGACAAAAGAAAATCCAGGCTACAACGTTCCTAATTTCTATTAACGAACTTCTTTATTTAACATCCTTGCTTTTAGCTTTTTATCGTTGAAACGTAAACACCGATATATACTTGTTTTTACCGCTCTTAGGGGCCTATTCTGTAACTTTTTAAAATTTAAAAGCCTCTAAAATTCAAAATACAGGTATATGATTGGTTGTTGCCATAGCAATAAAATTTAGCGACGTCTAAATAAGAATTTACAACACAAAAATAAATTTTGCGCATTTATTTTTATTATTGATGTTAAGTATTTTTGATAACAGAGTCTTTTTAATATAATATTTATACATATATTGTTTAAAACTAAATGCAATAAAATAATTTTTTTTAAGTGCTAATTTTTGTCCCTCACTCCTATGTTAAATATTAATACCATTGTTTCAGTAAACAAACTTAAGCACCGATACTTTCCGTTCAATAAAACCTAGCGGGTTGTCTGTCCTTGTTTAAGGCACAGACGAGATTCGCGGGACACTCGCTGAACTCCAGTCGGTCCACCTAACTTATTATATATACATCGTGTAAAATAGTGACTACTGGAAGTAGATATTGGCAGCATTGTTACAGGCTAAATACTCGCTTGAGCATCCAGCCCGAAAATGCAATTTGTAGATAAAGTCAAAAATGCGCTACCTGTTTTATAGCGGGAAAACGTCATGAACGGATGGTAGATTGTCCTAACAGGAAACCTAAACTTCAATAAAATCTTAAGCTTTAAAAATAAAAGCCGCAAAATGCGAAATAAAACCTAAAACTCACTAAATATTTCGATAAATCTACGTCAAAAATGATTAGCTTAACTTATCCAAAAATAACTGGAAATACAACAATTTAATTATTCAATTAAAACGAAAAATATACGTCGCCATAAACTTAACAAACGCGATCAAAAATCTTTGAAATTCTAAAATTTATCAAATTTCGATATCGGGATGTAATACCTAAATTCCAAAATAAGTTACCTAGCTGTCATAACAAACAATTATATTCGCTTACCTGTTCGGAAAATCAGGCACTAGAATGTCTCCAATCGATAAGTCGATACCTATAAAAGTACTTCAAAGATATCTCGCAACTATTCGAGATACCCTCGTATGCACAAAAATATATAATCAACTGTTCCGCCAGCAAACTCATACCACGTTATCTAAATGCATTACGTCAAACCGTAATGGATCTTATTTCTCAAAAATTTACCTTTAATTAATTACTTAAAGAAACTTAAATAACTCATCAAATGAAGTCAATTCACAATAGATTAATATCTATCAATAAAACAGTTATAAACAATAACATTGGTCGTATATTATGACATTTACATCTCAAATTTTGATACAGTTACCTAAAAAAACATTAAATTTCGCAACTCCAAAACAAGAAATCTAGAATAAAACTAATAAAATTTCACTCGGCGGTTGCAAGACCCTTTAAGGTCAGGTACCATGTATTATAAACAAATACCTTTCATTAAATACAACAGAAATAATACAAAATATCGGCAATACAAATTTTCGATACACAGAATTTGTACAACAAAAAAAATTAGGACATAGACAATAAATTGTGAGGATGAATACGCCTGTTTCCAAAATTGCATGAAGGGCCTTTATACGATATAGATGACACAGGCAAGCGTTTGCATCCTCCCACATAAACACAAAAATAAAAAATAAACGTTACCTTACATAACACCAACAACAAAAGTTGTTCTTCCTTGTCTGAACTACGACAATCGGTCAGACAACAGGTCTACCAGGTGTCCTAAATAATTCGACAGTGGACTATTTCGGTACGTTTTCCATGTGAACTTTCACAAACGACAAATCGTATTCATATTTACTCGAACTTAATTTACGACAGTTACTTCAACCAAAACTACGTTAACTAATTCTTCATTTGATTCAACGTAAATGCACAACTATTTACAAAGCGTTACTTTAATTTTACTCATTCAAACTTAAAATTCGGTATATTTATTTAAACGGCGTTTTCTTGTTAACGAAATTTACAAAGTTTTTGACGAATATTATGGTTACACTTAAACTAAAGGCTTTCTTTACTTACAGCGATAATTGTTTGTTGTGCGCTTGCCATTTACACGAAGTCGTCAACTAACTAACTTATTTACTTTACTTGAACTATTTACTTTTGATCTGCACACCAGGCGCAAAAGAACTCCAGGGCCAGCATCATTCGACACTCAACCGAAATTCCATGGACGACAATATGTCGTTATGTACGACACCGATACGATAGATACTACAGGAGGCGAGAAGACACGAAATAATCCTCCAATTAACGAAAATCAAATTTCCACGATAGCTTCACTTAACTTCCAAGAGTAAATGTTTCACTACCTCCACGCATCAGCTTTCGTGTATGTGACGAAGCGCAAACGAGCCTTGGCCCTTAAGGCATCATACCAAGACTGAGGACATCCATTCAAAATTTCTTCAGTTAGGCCATACTTGATTTTAAAAACGACAACCAATCATACTACTCATACATTCAAATTATAAAACGCGGTAGAGACGATAAGCCCCTTCCCGTACATTATCAAGAGAAATTACGTCATGCTACGAACTTTAATCCTAAAGGGTACCTCAGAATGCAAAAGCAACGTCCGCTTTCACAGCAATCGAGACAAAATGTTATCGTTAAGTTATTTTTCCTTGGTACTTATTGTAACTCAGCTAAATATTGCCTTCTCCTATAATGATGATTTTTAATTGAAAATAAAGCGGTAAACTGTACTGCAATAGAATCTTGGCACCAGAAACTTAATATGAAAACCAACTTGGAATTTTATCTCACAATAACAAACAGCGTTTTTAATTTTAAACCTTACGAAAATTTATATAACTTCAATCCTAATGTAAATTAATTTTAACAAGGAAATTCACTTTAAACTAAATACGGCCAATTCTAATCCGAAATACAATATAAAGCAAGCGATGTATTAATTTAATTTTAATTTTATGAAGACATATAAAAACAACAAATTTCTGTAGCGTGAAAGCGAGAACAGAGTAAATAGAAAAAGAAACAAAAAGAAAAAAAATACGTATATATACAGGGCGTTCAAACACACATTACAGCATCTATTTTTAAAATCATTTTTTTCTCGTCAGTTATTTTCCATCACAATATACCCCACTGGTTTATTTTATATTAAACATATAATCAATCGAAAACTACACTGCAAGCCATTATTGTATATTATATAAATTTTTATGGAAATTCTAACAAGAATTGGAAAATGCAACTGTAAATAAGATATTTCATTTGAAATAAACATTACAATCGGAACTGATTGTAATTGAAAATATCTCGGTTTAAGAGCAGTGCATACCCATCTGTAAGGATTTGATTATTAGCGTAAATTTCGAAATACTTATATAAGATTATTTTGAGTATAAAGTGAGGTGAATGAGGAAAGTACTTTTATTTTTAATTTTTTCAAAAATTTACAAAAAATAATTGAAAATATAACTTTTTTGCAAAATGATATTACACACAATCTTTGATTTTTTAATGAATTTTCTTGCAAAAATTTTTAATCTGGCATAAAAGGACTCAAAAGAGGACGTCGAATTCGAAAAGGCTGAAAATTGTGAAAGTGTGAAAACTGTGATTAAATAATTTAATCATTATATTTTTTCTACATAGTCTACTATATGATTAATCCATTGAATTATTATATTTTTTCTACTAGGTACTTATAATATTTTATTAAGCTTGGTCATCGTTACAATAATTATATTCTCTGTAAATATACCTAATTATGTAGAATATTAAAGGTGAAGTTTAAATGTGTATAGCTTCTGTACAATTTAATCCAGATAATTATTCCTAATACCTGAAAATTGCAGTCTCGCAGCTCCGGCGACAGTCGAATCACCGCTATAAAGTGCCTACTTTCCCTATCGTTGACGCTGCGCGCTCAGTAACGCCTTAGAGAAAAATCGTTATCACTCAAACTACCTCCAATATTGTAATTTTCTTTTTTCCAAAAGCTTTTTTGGTTATTCTCATTTCATATATGGATAAAAAATCACAAATAAAAAAGTTTGTCTCATAGTGAAAATTACATTACATCGCAGGTAATGTACTAAGTTTGTAATTGTTTTATACAAAAAATAACAACTAGGTACTGCAAACACTCGTTCAAACCATAAGAAGCGCTCAAGTCTAAGCTTACAACCCAAAATTGTAGCGTTAGGTCTAACGGTTTCCGAGTAATCGATTGACAATTGATAAAAACACCATTCTTAAAAATGAGTAATTTAGGCATCACTGCACCTGCACTACTACTATGCGCTCCCCGTCTCGCTCTTAGCACCGCCCATCGGGTGTGAAATACCTACCTCCCACCGTATGTTTTCCCCTTAGCAAAAACCAGCCGGATCGTGATTAGGGCTCTTAAGTATAAGCACCATTTTTTTCTAATACATAGTTAATAACGTCGTATTTTTACCATTTTTAATTTATTTAAATTTTATTTTAATAACTAGTTTTATTGTACCAGAATTTTAACTATAAACTCCCATTTTTATTGGTAAAAACAATTATACAAAATGGTAGCAATAAAATTACAAAATTCTAAATTTTATTGTGTTGCCGATGAAATTATAAACTAGAGATTTTTCAATTTATCTGTATTTAAATGAGCGTTGTAATTAGCTCTTGAATTTTAATGAAATAATGGGTTATGTATTGTGTATGAAAATGACACTAGCATAATAATATTAGCATATGGTAAATCAGACAGTACTACTACTAGTAAGTGACTTTCTTAAATTTAATAATTTATGTTAATTTTTGTT
This sequence comes from Vesta saturnalis, assembly GCA_036346205.1. NCBI lineage: Eukaryota > Metazoa > Arthropoda > Insecta > Coleoptera > Lampyridae > Vesta > Vesta saturnalis. Next base: position 2,468,362 of record JARFJB010002417.1, on the reverse strand, counting down.
TTTGAATAAATTATCTCTAAAAGCATTATTGGCAATTTTTAAGAAAGTCATTTATTATACTATATACAATTAATAATTAAATATTTTTTCTTTCAGCCAGTGTATCTTCGCATAGACCTAATAGGGAACACAGGTACTATTACATGTTGCTCGCACGCACCTTATGATTGCTTGCCTGTATTATGCCATTGTTGCCAATTATATGCTTCTGTTACAATTAACGTTACTGATATGAGTGATTATTTACTTAATACTAGGAAAAGTTTTGATAATATAACAGTAGATTCCAACTTTTTGCATGAACCAATTACTAGAGATATGTTATTGCACGAACCATACACACCTGAAAGTGTCGAATCTCATTCACCCGGTATAGAGAAGTTGGAGCAAACAGAAGAAACATTAAAAACTGAAAGAAATTCTGTATCACCTCACGAACTTAAAACAAAATTAGAAGACATACTAAGGATAGAAAATGCAAAATCTCAGAAGTTTTTAATGAAGCGTTCCACATCACAATACATTGCCAAAAGTACTAGTCCTAAACATAACTTTCGTGATAGGGCTATGAGTGAACTACCTAGATCTTTAAGTAAAGCAAAGTTAAAATCTCATTCAAATGTTCCTTCATCAAATAGACTACAAAGTCATCATAGTTCTAGTGATGAAGACTGGTTTGAATTTGAAGAAATTGTAGAATCTAAGTCAATTTGTGAGGAGGATGATACAGTTTTTACTAATAAACATGTAGTGCAAGAAACTAATCTAAAATGTGATGGTGATTATTTGAATAGTAAAACCAAACATGATTGTACACAAACAGAAAGAAATACCAAAAATAAAAGCATGAGAGAGAAATTGGCTTGTTGTTGTGTTTTGTGACAGGTGTAGATTTTTAAGTTTTTACAACATAGTCTTATGTATTTTATTAGATAATTGTCATTCAGAGTATATTTTTATTTTTGTTTCTAAAAAATTGCAGGATTAGATGGGGAACTTAAGTTTTATGTAACTATATTGACATGTTTATAATTAACACTATGTTAGTTTATCTCTCTTTCGCACACTAGCTTCAGATCTGATTGCAGTGTATTATTGCAGTAAATGCCTTAAATTTTTATTTTATTTTTCAATACATTGAACAGATTATTGAAATGAATTGATGAAATTTCATCAAACTTTCAAACTTTTTGAATATTTTGTAGGCATGAAAATGAGTATAAATTATTTATTTGGTTTGTAATAAAATGTTACTTTAAAGAAGTAGGTTGTTAAATTTCACACCTACATGTAAACAAAACTGTAGTAATCTTAAAATTCCAGAAATTGTTTGCCTGTTGACATGTTCAGGATTAAGACCACTTAATCTTAGAAATTACTGAACTGATTGAAGCAAAATTTTGGGGACATATTGTAGTTGTATTAACCCTGGATTGCTGACCCTATGTAATAGTATGTTATTGACAATGATACGTAAAATTTACATGTACTACTAATGTCTATCATTTTGATTATTATTGGAATTAAAAAGAATTCATTTATATTAAAATACATTATTTCGCTAAAATAGGTACTGATTTTCTGTATTAAACCGAAAATCGTATGTCAATAAGTTCATCAAATAGCTAAAGCTAATCAAGAGCAAATACAAGGAACAATAAATGAAATAACTTAAATACAAAAATGTAATAGAGGTAAAAAACATTAACCCATTAAACGCCATATAAAGGAAAAATTTAAAATTTCCAGATTTTTTCTAAAAATTGTAATAGATACGCTATAATAAAGAATTCTTATGAAAGTCGTGAAAGTCTACATAGCGGATATCCTTAGAAAATAATGTTGCGTTTTCGCACCAACGGTAGAATTTGTTATAAAAAAAACATTTATATTTTGTGATAATGTATTTAGAAAAAAATAATAAATATCCATGCAGTAAACGATAACTTTCTACAAAAAATAAAAACTAAGTAATATTGAGCCTATTGGGCATGAAACATATCAAAACATTTAGAATGCAAGTGTACATTACATCTTTGGCACATATAAATTGTATGACTATGACACTTCCTGCACCGCTGTCTCTTTTTTTCTGGATAACATATTGTTATATGATCACTTCTGTCCTTTCGAACATCATCTGGTAATTCATTTTTTGCAGGTCTTCCCCTCTCTTGGTACACAGCAATTTCTGGTTCATTGTTTGAATTAACAATGTCTGTCTTGATAAGAGTCATCACAATATATGAACGGAAATCAGGTTGACTTATTTTTGACCGATTTGCTATCCTATAGATCTTCCATAAATTTACAATTATACTGTCGACACAATTTATGAACAATGGCCACCATCATTTTTTCCTCTCACTCTTCTATGATATTGGCAATACTGTTATCATGCAAATCTACCCCTCCCATATACTTGTTATACTGCTGTATTATTTTAGGTTGAGGTACACTTACTTCTTTTTTTTCTTTTCTGTCATACCATTTTGCACTTTGTATTGGTTCTTTTGGAAGGTGGTTTGAAATCATAGTAATGACAGCATTATCATTCCATCTAAGAATAAAAATATTAGAATCGGAATCGTAGCGATAGTCATAATATCTTTCTTGTTTTTTGATAATGTTTACTGATTTTATGGGGCATTTCTCTGTTCTGTTATCACGTATCGTTCCAGTAACAAAAATGTTTTTTTGGCCAAGCTCACGGAACAGCTTGAATGACGAAAAGAAGTTGTCAAAAAAAAAACAGTGTGCTGAATAGTATCTTTAACAACTTTTAGTAGATTTGTCACGACATCAGCTCCAAGTCCCATATCACTTTTTCCTTGTCAAGCGCCAGCGTTTGGAGAAAACTGATACATATATCCTTCGTCAGAAGCTAAACACCATAATTTCAAGCCAAAACGGATAGGCTTACCTTTTATGAACATTTTTGCTGAATGCCTGCCAAAGTAAGGAACCATTTCTTCATCAATTGAAAGATTTTGCGAAAAAATATGAAATTGTAAATATTTTTGATTTACGGCATCAAAGAATGGACGTAATTTTGCAAATTTGTCGATTTTATCTAATTGAGTATTGTCACAGAGATGCAAGTATATTGCAAGATTTCACTATGGATATACCTTTATCCTCGTTTCTACCCCAGTACATATCCAATTGGGTAGTACATATCCTGACAAGATCAAGTATAGTGATAAATTTTTTCAGTTGGTCCAAAGGTAAAGTAAAATCATGTATATTATTTTGAGTAGCATACTGGGTACTAAAATTTATGATTAAATTTTTGATTTCTTGATCAAAAAACATGCAAAATACTTCTGCAGGTGATTTACCAGCCAAGGCTTGTTCAATTCTTTCTTTTTCTAATGATTCGTTGAAAACCGATGATGTTTTAGGAAACGTTGGATGACATCCCATTTCAGTTCATACTCGTTTTTCTTTTTCTTATTTTGTGCTGACTTCTGGTTAGTTTCTTTTGTCTGCTTCACACGTTTACTTGTAGATGGTTGCTGTTCGTCATTTTCAACATTTATTTTACGTTTATTTGTTGATGGCAAATTTTTATTTGATCTTTCTCTTCAGTTTCATGATCATCTATTTCAGGCATCATTATTTCAACTGTAATATCAGGAAAATCAGACTCTTCAGTATTTAAATTTTGTTTGTAACTTTATATAGTATGGTTACCTTCTAAAATATTTTAATCCAAATCTTCTTCGTTCGTTAAAAAGTCTGGATCTGCAGGAATAATTACTGCACCTATATACGAATCACTATCAAAATTCTCAAAATATTTTAATCCAAATCTTCTTCGTTCGTTAAAAAGTCTGGATCTGCAGGAATAATTACTGCATCTATATACGAATCACTATCAAAATTCTCAAGTTCTGCTTCCAATTCTTGAAACGTAAGTGCTTTTTTACATTCAAACGTATATCTCCCTTTATGTTTCATAATAAATAATAAAATATGTGTTTTCGTAACTTACACTTACACTTAGCCGTAAACGAGACCAAAACAAAAATAAACAATAGTACTTTATGTCAGAGATATCTAAACAAGAATGAAGTTGATATTCAACATTCAAGCACTGAAAACCAATATAATTTGTAGTTGAGACACCCCACTCCTTTACGTCGACAGATTTAGAAATTATAATAATTATACAGTGTGTCCCAAATTGAGTAGTATTGCATGGCTATCTATGTGCTTATTCAGAAGCTGCTCGCAGGTAAGCAGATATAACACCTTTAGACTTTTTTGTGGGGTACTATAAAAAATAAAGTGTATGGTAGTAATTTTAATTATAACAATGTGAATGAACTACAAGAATCTGTACAGGACGCGTTGAACAATATTAATCGTCGTACTTTGGGTAAAGGAACTAAAAGTGTTTTAAGACGATGCCAGTTATGTTTAGCTAACAATGGCCAACATTTTGAACATATGTTATGATTATAATAACTAGTAATACTTTCCATATAAAATTGTTTGTATTCAACTGAAGTAATATTTATTGATCATAGTGTAATGCTTAGTTAATAATTTTTGTTACACAGTTCAATTGTTTTTATGACTTAAAGCAATTTAATACAAATTTTATACAATGTGTCGTTATCTTTTGTTTTAACCATAGATTGTTATACATGGTTGAAAGCAAAAAACAATCTGCAGTTTATTTCTTTTAAAATCCAAGATGGCGCCCATTTCAAATAAGAAAGTTGCAGTCCATTGTGCAGAAATCATGCCTGCGATTTTTTTCTGATAACATTTTTGACTTTGCCATAACTAATTAAGTAACTTTTGAACAAAACTTTTTCCAAAAACGCATTTTTCGTTTTTTGTCGGATATTTTCGGAACGGCTCGGAATTTTTCATATCTGTGGGCAGCTTCTGAGTAAGCATAAAAAACTGTACTACATTGTCCATTTAACCGAACCTGTATCTTTCTTAATAACAAAGATAGCCTTGCAATACTACGCAATTTGAGACACACGGTATATCATATTCGGCCATTGGTGTGTAAATGCACCATTTAATTTATCATTGTGAGGCATTTCGTAAAAATAAGATATTACCAATTATTGTCAATAATTGTTAGTGTCGATACCTAATCTAACTAAAAGTTGCAATAAGGTGTGAAATAGTGGCGAGCAATCGATAGGATCTCTTCTAATGGTAAAATCATTAAATTATAAATTAAATAACTGGGGATTTTAGAGCAGTATTTTCAAAAAAATATTCAAATACGTATTTGATAATTTTGTTAAAACGGAGGTATAAAAATTATAAAATAAAATACAACCAGTTTTTCACAAAAAAAAATGTTCTGTAATGTTACGTTTTCGCACCATTGCCATTTAATGGGTTAAATGAAACAAAATTCCAAATAAAACAAAATTAACTCTACATACATACTCTATGCAGTTCACATATTTAATTTGGTTCTCTTATGTAACTCTACAGGACATTTACTACAATATGTAGTTTTACTACAATATATAGTGGTCCCTCGCTTTTTTTAGGGAATTGTATGATTCAGTTTGATACAGCAGTGTGCTCAATTATTTGATGTATTAGCGATAACTCATGGCTGATAGCACAACATGATTTTTTTTACAAAATGTAGAGTATAAGGCTATGTAAATTTAACGAAGCTTAGCATTCCAGGGTTAAAAATATAAATGTTTGCTACTGATAATCAGAAATTTTTACAAATATATGAACATTAACTTATGCATTTTTTGTCTCATCACAGAAATTGTCTGTGTCTAATCTAATTTAAAGTGGATAAACAAAGCTACTGTAATCCATCAACTTTAACCCGGGCGTCAGCGTTAATTCTGATAGGTTGCAGTACCTTTGTTTATCTATTCTAAACTAGTTTGGACACAAAAAATGTCTGCGATAAGACAAACGTACTACAAACTCAACATTAGATGTTCTTTCTGTAACAAGATAGCAAACAACACAAAGAATTCAATTCACCAACAACTATTGTCACTTGATGAAAAAGTAAATCATCTTCATGTATGATCAGTTATTATTTTATTAATTTGAAGAATTACTGCTTTTGCCTCAAACTGAGAACTATCAACAGGCAAAGAAAATGGATGAATCATGTTTGAAACATACTACACAGGAGACTGATAGTTAGTTTTAAATTTCGACGCTCATTTTCATGAGCTTAATTCCAAGCCAAAGAAATACTGTTTTTAAGCAGAAGACGTGGATTGGTGGTATTAATAGCAAGGTTTTAAATGTTAACTGGCAATATAATGATTCCTAAGAAATGATTGCAACATAAACTTGCCTTTGTACTTGACAAATGGTTTTACTCAATCTGCATTTATCTTTATTAAACTTCAAATTAACTTAATTAGCTTACTCCAATACTTACTTTAAAAGTAAATGTGTCATTAGACATCAAGACACTGCAAATGGTAATCATTAGTTTTTCTACCCAATATTGTTTGGCAAATGGACCCAGTTATGCAAAAAATATCCCACACAAAGTGTATTCTTCGGAAAGTTAGAAAACATTTTTTTTACATAATTAATTGTTCTATTATTATAAGTTTTTCTTATGAACGAATAAGTTCAAAGGTAAATATGTAATTAAAAATTATTATTAATTTTAATAATTAATTGTTCTATGTAAATGTAAACTTTCACCATTAACACTCATAATAAAATGCTTATCTTTTTTTTGGGATTTTGAATGGTGTATTTAAATTATACAATCTAAACGTTTCGATAACACTTACAGCTATCTTCGTCAGTAGTAATATTTGTAAGAATTGTTTACAACATCTTTAACAATTTTTACAAATATTACTACTGACGAAGATAACTGTAAGTGTTATCGAAACGTTTAGATTGTATAATTTAAATACACCATTAAAAATCCCAAAAAAAGATAAGTATTTTATTAATTAATTGTTCTGTTTAGTACATTGATGTTTTATAACATGTAAACCGTTCACTCTGTTGATCTTGATCTTGAAAACAAATTTTCAAAAAATTTGACGTTTTTTGAAGTTTGACATTGATTTTTGTGGGTTAGATGCTTTTTTCCAAAATAAAAATTCAGATGAGAGATGATTTTACATAAATGAGCAAGGTTTGGTTCTGCTATTGCTCTTCCTTGAGGCCACAGTTCTATCAAATTTTGAAGTACATCACTAGCATTTCGAGACGGTCGTCCTCTTGTTATTTTCTGTATATTGAACTCTTTAATTGAGGCCATCAAAAATGTTTTATTGTATAAATAATGAGAAAGATTCACTTTTCGTTATCTTGATAGACCTTATAGTGTGCCAGTTTATTTTCTCACCATCCACTGAGATTCTTGTATTTGTTATATTTTTTCAACATTTTCCGTACAAAAATCTTTTGATGTCATTTCGGTGACTACAAGTGGATTTTTCTTCCTTCAACTTTCATTACGTTTATGTAATTTGTTGTTGGGTTTTAAAGCTGTTTTGATATCACAACTCGGAATCCTTTGGTAAGAAACTATGACCCAAATACAAAAACTTCAAAGTGATGTCTTCATGATGCTGGGATGAATGCAAAAATATGTTTTAATATTAAAATCAATATTACGTTTTTGTTCTGCCCTCCACAGGAATTGCTCCCTAGAATGTGCTTTAACACGAACCAATTTCTTGCACTCCCCTTCCAGCTACTCCTTCGGCCCAAACATAAAAGTAGCTTCGATTTTCCGATCCACTATGAATTCCTGCATTGTAAACCCAAAGTTGTCTCTTATAGAAAACGATATTGGTTAGAATCCATGGAAGTGCTATAGTTTTTTCTAAATCGAAAGTGAGACACTCATATTCACCGGATACTCTTGCTTTTTGGAAATCTCTTCTGCAGATTTGTGCAAATTCTGCCTCAGTAAGGTGCTGTTCGTGTTTTAAAGCAATTTCCTGTTTCTTTTCATTGTTTCTCGCATTATCTGTTTGCATTTTTAGATTGTCACATATGTTGTAAGTATCTTTTTTTTTAGAGATTTAGTTTTCAAATTAAAATTTGAATAAAAAATATTTTTGTATTTGCTGGTACTTATAGGTTGATCACATTCTTTGGAATACATTTTACTAAGAGTTACATCTGGAGGCAAGAATCTGGCATAAGTTTTCTTCCGGGAATAGTGAGATATACACTATCAGACAAAATAGAGCAACACTTTAGGAAAGTGAAAAAATCTGGATTTTAAAATATTAAATGCATGGCATCTCATTTAAATACATTATGTCATTAAATATCATAGTGTGCTGCTGCCATAGGCAGCTACAAGTTTTTCCAACAATCAAAACAAATTTTAACACACATTTTAATATTTCCTGAAAAATTGAAGGCTTTAGTGAAAGTATAGAGTAGAATAATTTTGCAGAGTTTATTTTATGTTTAATTAATAATTTTGTGTTGGATTAATCATGCCAAGAGGTCATTGTGCATTATGGAAAGCAGTACTACACACTTTTTTGGTTTTGACATGTAGGAAACTAATGTCATAAATTTATGAAATAAAAATTAACATGAATATAAAGCACGATTTGATATATCTATAAGTGATTTCGAAAGATCTTTCCTGTTTTTCCTGATTGTTCCAAGAAGGGTGAGCTTATGTTTTATTAAATCCTCTGCCAAAAAAATGTCTGTGAAAAAGTTGTCTGTGGTACTATTCCTCCCGAAATTATACCAATACTCAGCAGGTTGCTTTACTACACGTGCAGCCTCTGATTCTTTTCTGGTATTGAACCCATCTTACCCAAATATACATTAAAATTGCAGCAGTAGAAATTTTCAGCGTCACATAAAGTCACGCCTTAATTTCATATTTTTCACGTTTATTTGGAATATAAACTTTGCAACTACATCTTCCTTGAGATTTTACTAGTTGCCCATCGACCGTACTTACAGATGATGCTTCATATGATGTTCTGCAATTTGTTGCAAATATGTTGGCAACTTCTCAAATTGGAGCTAATTTATCATGTTCCTTTCTTGCATTTCTTGTGGCCAGGTCATCAAAACGAATAAATTCCAATGTTTCTGAAAGTTTATTCTGACTCATAACAGGTCTAGAGAAACCATCCTTTCGATTCCATGAGGAATACTTGTCTTCTCTAGATTTGCGAATCGGCCTGTGAGCAGCAATATTCCAATGAATGGCATTATTTCTGTTTTGTCTACTTCGTGCCACGTTTTAGTGGTACCAGTCGAAATATGGAAATTTCTTGCTTTTAGGTTTGCATACATTAAAATTATTTCTATAATTTCCTCACAAATAAACATTGAAAATGTATCAGAAATGGTTTCAATATCTTTGCTTCTTGCAGTAAGCCCCTTTCTTACACGAATAATATTGTGACATTGCGTTTTACTTGCCGATTTTGCATATTTCCATATCCGTCCTACTACGGGATCTGCAGCTTCCACCGTTTCCAAATATCTTTCACTGCCACGAATTTCGTACTTCAATTTCACCACTCTCGTCTTCATTTTCGCCAAAATGTTCGTAATCACCATCACTCTTATCACTTCCACATTCACCAGATTGTATATTGTCGTCATCTTCACTATCACACATCAACTCTGCATACAATTGCATATTGAACACGTGTCTGGACAGGATGTCAATTAACAACCGGTCATTTGAAATCTAGTATTACATTAGAAAACTTTCCATTATTTCTATCTTTAGGAATACATTGCCGAGCTAAGCCTAAAGGCGGTGAAATTGATTTTAAAATCTGATACCGGCATTTTAGTGTTTTTGGAGGATATATATATAAAATCTGTTGATCATGAATTTTCCTGGATTAATCAGAAGCCTCTGTAAGACATTTGCTTTGCCAATGCAACCTTCATTAAAACAAATAACAGCATCTGTTACACAAAGTTGAACAGTTTTTTGGCCAACAAACACTGTTTTTGGTAATTTTTGCCATATGCAGCTATTGAAGCTTTCGTTGGGATTCTGCGTCTTCCCATGCAAGCAGTTTTAATAAATCTTCTTTTATTAAGTCCTTATACAGAGGTTCGATTATCTTCATTATAACTTTTGGTAAACTATACTTGTGTACATATTGTGTGTGGTTTATTTGAGATTTATTATATCCACACCAGCTGTCGTCTCCTTTGGGACACAAAAAATGTTGCAGCACATTTGTGTAAAAATGAAGCCCAGATTGCTTGCTTCATATCCATCCCTTACATTGGCAAAATTTCTGTATCTCTGTAATTGATCAATTTCAGCATCAGTTAATCTTCCTTATTCACCAATTCCTTTTCCATCACTCAGTTTTTTTCCCCTTATTTTCCAATTTAAGTTCTCGAAGGCGTGTCCCAAGCCGCTTATGTACATGTCCCACACATTCCAACTTGGTAATTGCAATATCAACACCATAAGGTTTATCAGCAGCAAATCCCTTAAGAGTCCCCGTCTCCTAAATACTGTGTGTGTCTTACGCCTAATGTAGATTCGATCTAGCATATATGATTTTTGTTCCTTCAACCTCCATCCCTCCACTCGAACCACTGTAGTTACCCTTTGATACACAACCAGCTCAATATTTAGAGAAACATTCAAAATCTAATACTTTTCCAATATCAAATGATGTTGTTATTATAACACCATTTAGAGATGTGTGGCCTTGCTTCTGCCATGACCGGTTGAATGCTGTTATAATATTTCTGTTACCTTCATTTTGATCAATAGCTGCATTTTTTAGAGAAGCATCGCAAACTTCAGTGGCACCAATAAGAAGTTTGCCATCATATTTCTGAAACCTTGTGTTTGGAATCTCTAAATTCATTACCGCAGAAAATATTTTTCCAGGATATGAGCCTTTCCCAATTGATCTAGCAAATCTGCCACATATCTATCTGCTACTGCGTCACTTTTCCAATCGGCGCGTCTTTTAAGCACCCTAATATCGGCACCACTGTCTGCCAGAATTGTTGCAGAGGTCCTTCGGAATGAATGCCCCATATACAGTTCAGCATTCTGTAAGTTCAAGTACTTTGCAATATTCCTAGGAATCTGCCCAAATGTGTTGATTCCTACGGCGTTGCAGGTGTATTTACCGTTATTGTAAAATAAAAAAAACTTTTGAATTTTGCAATGCTTTGGCCGCAAATTTCTATACTTTTTGATCAATTCAGTATAATTGATTCCTCCAGATTCATTCAAAATAGTAAACGTTCTTGGTCGATGGGTTTTGGTATCCTTAACATGAACAATCAAAACGGAGCCTTCCTTTACAACATCGTTTGTGCATAAGTTATAGAATTCTACACGCCCCAAACAAACCAAAAATGACAAGCACCTACAATCATATTAGTTTAACGACAGCAGCTTTGACATTATTGAAATCGTACCTTCAAAAGCAAATATTTTTCGTTTGGCGCCTTTGTCAAAAACTCCGTTAATTGCTCTTTTGAAAATACTTGCGATTTTTCTGGTACATAACCAATCGAACGACTTTTTATGAAACCAATCAATTTTGGGAATCTGCCAATATCCACGTTATTTTTTATTCGCAACATACATTTCAGCTTTGAAAAAGTACACCATAAAGATGAGGCTTTGTACACCTTCGACTAATAAAAGAAAAAAGAATAAATATGAGCAAAATTAAAAGGTTTCGCAATACCTGGTCCAAAAAGTAAGCAAGTAGAACTTGTTCTGTCACAGTTTCCACACTTTTTTGTCTTAACCACGACGACAATTTTTCAAATTCTTTGTTGTAAACGGTTTCAGATCTTCTAGGAACCAAACTAAGCTCTGCCTCTTCCGCTTTTTTACTAATTTCGTCTTTTAATGATGACGCTTCCATTTTTTATTGTAGTTTTTCGAGAAAAAGTTGAATTGTTTGGAAAAAACGCCATAACAACTAGCACACTTTGCAATTTTGTATTTTTCGTAGTTTTGTTAAGATGAAGATAAAAGTAAAATTTAACTAATATTCCGTTGCGTCCACTCGACTACAAAATAGCGTAAAACATTCGTTTATAATGTGCGATTATGATAGTCGTTTTTGTTATAACACTCACTTCGTAATCACTCCTATCATAATCGGTTACATTATAAACTAATGTTTTAATATACTATGTTGTCAGCAACGAACCATTTTTTTTATTTTTTCACTGGTTCGATTCCTTTGTAAGTTGAGGCAACGTGCACTGGTTTATTATCGTGCCATTTGGCGACGATTATATTTTAATTTGTATCTTTTTTGTAGTAAAATGAACCGCGGCCTCTTACTTTAAATTCTTATCAGACTCAAACTCACAGCCAGGCATTTGTGTGATTCGCACAGTTCCTGTGGCTAAAAACCCAATTTCTTTTGGGTAGCTTAGAAAGTCATATGAGGTAAACCAGTTATCCAGAAAAGGGCGGACTTTGAATAGTTTGTAGTAACCTGCTTGGTCTCCGGCCTTCATTTCTGTGTTGTCATTGAAGTGAATATTATTTCTTAATTTATCGAACCGGTTCCTGGACATCACATCTATTGGCGAGTATTCGGTTTCTTTAGCCCAATACTTTCTGTAGCTTGGCATTTTTACAATAAAATTTGCATTCCAAAAAATTGTGAAATTTCTAAGAAAGTCGTATTCAGAGAAACACCATTTTGTTTAAACGAATAAATACTAGTTTGTTCCGCGATGTTCTGTATCATAAGGTCATCTACGAGTAATTTAAAATAACGTAATGGAGACATGATATAATCCTCAAAAATGCTATGATCTACATGGCACTGATGATTTTCAGTTTCGCTAATGTCCTTTTTTTCCCAAACAGGCTTAGATTTCTTTTTTATGCCACCCTTTTTCTTTTTGATCGAAAACAGTAGCCAAAGGTACATCATCATCTTCGTCGAATGATTGCTCAGCTCAGGGTCTTCTAATTCAAAATGACTATCATTTTCTGCCGTCTGCGTTGCTGATTCTTGTACATCTGGGTCGAGAATTCGTTACAACCTGTAAATTTCATCATTTTCATAGTAATCGTCGTCTTCGTCATCATTTATTAAATCTGTGTCCAATTCATCACCTTCCAATAACATCAGTAACCTTTTTTTGTCTTGCTATGTTAAACCCGTTCTGGACATCTACAACACGAAGGGTATTTTAATAATTACCTTTGAAGCCGACTGACGCCAAATGGAATCACGAGAAAAAAATACCGTAAAAATTGAGAAAAACAATCAAAAAATGTATTTATTCGAAAAACGTACTTTAGTATACACTTAGTATTCACCAATATTTTTTTGTGATAAAAATATTCAAACTCACCTTACAAAAATCACATAAACTTCACAAAAAAGTCGCATAACTTAGTAACATGTGCAAACAAATCGAAACTATTTTATTGTGTTTATTTTAATGTTGTTTTCTAAGATTTGCACAAGGACTACCACCTATACATAAAAGTTATCAACTGGGTAACAGATGACGTCGGTCTGCTTTACAGATTTCTGTACGTAGTGTGCATATGCCATATGGCATCATTGGGCTGGAAAGGGATAAACATAACTTACCCAACACTACGAGATCCAAATCAGCGTCTCATGCTCTTTATTCACTGCTTCATATTCTAGGCGGAATATCCTCCAAGACAACCAAATTGGTTATATCCTGCAATATTTCTGAAAAAAAAATAACTAAGTATTATAATTTAAATAATCCAAAAAATAATGTAATTCTTACCCATGTCGCTAATTATTATTATTTCTGCAAATGGGTTTAAGTTTCCTTGAGCTAATAAATCATAATCAGGTACTACTTCTTCACTGGTAATCACACATGATTATATGGAGGCTACATCATGAAATATTTCTGAAAGAAATGAACCAAAAAATAGTTCTTACCGTCCACGTCCGTAGAAATATGGATAGGATTTTCCAGCTCTTTTGCAGGTCATTTTATTACTTGACGTCCTGAACAGTCAGTGTTTTTCTCAGGATTATCATTTATTCAAGAGCGTTTGCAGGTCATTTTATTACTTGACGTCCTGAACAGTCAGTGTTTTTCTCAGGATTATCATTTATTCAAGAGCGTTCATAACTACTACTAGCAGATTCTCAGGTTTTATTAAGCAATAAAGCCCGTAGTAAAATTTTGCGTGTTCTATTTGACATAATTATTTAATTAACATGTGATAATAGCACAAAGTTAACAATTGTTTAATGTTAATTGGTTTCTTTACTTTTAAGACACAAAATCACTCTGTCATTGTGCACAAAAACCTGTTAAAGAAAAAGTAAAATAATAAATATTATAAAGTAAGGTTGGGGAGGTTCTTATGTTGTCATTCTAATGCATTTTAGCGGTTTCTACATTCAGCCGCAGCATTTGTAAGTGTATTAGCGGCAAGTATGGTAGATACTGCCAAAATACAGTAGTAGTCTTACTTCCCGCTACATGGTAACTTGTTTACTATCTAGAAATGTCAAAATCTCATTTTTTGGTAAAATTGTCAGTTACCACCTTTAGGCTTAGCACAGCAGTTAACATAGCCAGGATTATAATGTTATTTAAACTTATTAAATTATTCTGTACTTATTATGGCTATTAGCCAAATTTATTTTTTTAGTTATCTACCTAGGTCAAATAAAACACACAGCAAAATGCATAATTTTTTTTGCAGATTTATTTACATTTGCTTAAAGCGCTTAGCTAATACAATTTGCTAAGTTTTAATTAAACAAAATTTTATTTTACAGGTAGTAAGTTGAAAGGAGTTTATAGGTATATTAGAAGAAAATTTAGAAGGGTTGTTGCAATTTCACACAAATAAGTAACTACATTTGAATTTATTTAATCATCAAGCAGAAGTTAAAATCTGTAATAATTAATGTTTGAAGAACCATCGCCACAGATTTTGGCTCATACTTAAATAATAAACAAACATTAATTTTTACTGTGCAAGTGGGATTATTAAGTAAGACAAATCCTTACAATTATAAAATGTACTTCAATTCTAAACTTAAGTTTATTTAGGAACTTTTAATTACCGCTCAAATCTATTGCATTTAATAAGCTTATATCTGTGAGTATATGTCGTTTTCAGTTTGTAGTTAAATCAACGATGTGTGTTTATAATTTCAATGATAACTTTACTACTCACTAATTTAAAAAGATAAAATCATAACTTCTTTTCCTTTAGGCTGGTCATAACCAAGGATATCACAATTTTTGTCATAAAATGGTTTAAATAAGAAAAAAGTTTGTTTAACAATGACACAAAAATGTACCTTTCATAATGCTAAATGGTACCATTATTATATAAAAGACATACATAAAATGAAAATCTAATCAGATAATCAATAAACAAAAAATAGTTTTAGTCGCATGAATCAATTTCAACGTTAAATACAAAAACATCACAATCCCAGAGACAAAAATCCAATAAAATTAAACCAAAATAAGACATTTTCTATAGGTCCTCCATGACAGATCCAATTTTAGTTGTCCTGTAATTGTAAGGTTTGCTCGATGTATTATGTCGCCCGTGAAGAAACTATCGGAACTCCAAAATGTTTTTTCGCAAATATTTTTTTGCAGCATTCTAGAAATAATAGCTTCTGCATTGTATATATTATATTCTTCGATATAGAAATTAGTAACGTAGAATGGGGTTACTTGAGAGTTTTTTAACATTTTTTTTCAAATATTTTATTTTTTAAACAACTATTTTGAAATTTTGCATAAAGATTCATAGGCTTATAACAAATCAAAATTTTTATTGGGTTTTGTAAAATATCACCATAAACTTATATTTTGCTAATTAAAAACTGTCCCAAGTTACCCACCCAGTCGGGTAACATGAGATATATAAAATTTAATGAAGAAAAATGGTCTAATTACAGTAGATGGTTCAAGTAATACTACACTAAAGATTACTTGAGACATCTTAACCAAAAAATATAGAAATACGTACATATTTTCATTGAAAACTATAAGAAATTGAAAAAAATGAAAAACGTAATCCATGATTTTATTTTTTATTAAGTTACACACAAGAGACAAGCCAAAATATGTTTATAAAGTGTTAGAATGTTAGGTATTAATATTAGGTAAGTATCTATTTACTAGATTCTAAGTAGTAACATTGCCTGGAAATATATATTTTGCTCTACAAGTTACAGGATTGGATAAAACACATTTAATTTGATTGATATTAACATCAGCAATGTCTGGCACATTAGGAAATACAAAAGAATTTCTCGATTGTCTATACCAACTTAACCCATTAAGGACTGAGTTTTTTTTTGTCAAAATAGTGTTTTTTTATTGTTTCCCCTATGCTTAGTTGATATAAAATAATCAAAAACAATTAAATAAAATTAATTTATTTCTTATATTTTGTTAGTTCAAGTGTTGCAAAAACGCAACGCTAGGCCTTATGACTACCTAAGCAACACAAAATTCGAAACAGTTCTAAAATCGGCTATGAAAGTTTACATTGCACTTTTTACACATATCAACATTACATTTTATGCAATAGGTTCTTACAATAGATGTGCACATTTCACCAGCGCATCGCCATCTTTTATTATTTTGTATACTGTCTAAAATGTGACCTCTGTTGTCGTACCGGATATCACCTATTCTACTTGATGATCGACTGGATGAACTGACTGATGGACGACTACCTTGACGCGGTAAGGTTTGATATGATGTTAAATACGTTTTTACTATTTCTCTTCTAAACTGCTGCTGTGTTAATTTATTTCCCGAACGTTTGTGTAAAATCCATGCGTTTTGAATTGCTGTATCCACCAACCAGGTAAATACGTTCCACCACCACTTTTTGGCTCTCATACCTATTCTATGCCTTGAAGTATTTTCGTTCAATAGGTCGGTACCAGCTACCGGTCGTTCAATATGTATATTCTTTTTTTCTGCCTGGGAGAACCTTCTTACTTGGCCTATTGGATGTACACCGTGTTGTGTTGATGCAACTGTTACAATATTGTTATCATTTCATCTAATCAATTTGATCCGTGAGTTTTATCTATCACAGCTGCATATTCACCCCTTTTCTTCTTTTTCATGATATTTTTTGGAGGAAGAGGACAGCTCGAAGGAATGCTGTGGCACCGTAACCAAGATTTTTCAAATAATATAATAAATGTAAGCTTATGAAAAGATTGTCAAAGTAGAAATTATATCTTAGATTTTCTTTATGACATGTATTTAACTCATCAATCATTTTCAACAAAGGAGCAGCAGGCTTACCAAATACCTTTTGGTGATCTGTACTCGGTAATTTGTCAGATCAGTACCTTGATATGGAACAAAGTTTATCAAACATCCACTTTTCGTAGTTAAACTCCAACTTTTGTAACCGACCCTTATCTTATACATTGTTTGCAGGGATGGTGTTCAAAATATTTTATCATGGTTTCATCAAAATTTAGATCCTGTTCCGGAATAAAGCATTGCATAAACTTTTCTTTTAATTTTATCATTAGTGGTCTAACTTTAAAGAACTTGTCTGAAAAATTGAGATCGTCGTTATTCGAACAGTGAAGATAACGGCAGATTGTAATAAACTGATCGCGTCTCATAGCTGCTTTCGTCATTACCCATATCTTCGCTATTTTCCCAGTAGAATTTTTTCCCGGGCAAAATGTAACCGGATAGTATAAGTATGCCAAGGTAACATTTTATTTGACTTGCATCTATTGAGAAATTACTGTCATTTTTTTGTCTGCTGTATCTCTCTGTTTCGGGAACTAATAATGATATAATTTCATCGTCAAAAAATAACTGAAACATCTCAGTAGGAGTAAGATATTTAAAATGTTCATAATCTTCACACGGAAACTGCACTGGAGTGCAAAAAAATATCACCATTTATCCATGAGATATCCTTATAATACATTTTTTTAATTAAGCCATCATGTTCTTCTAAAAGACTAACGGAATCTAAAACTTCATCTGCATCATCTTGTTGACAAGATGCTGGAGCTCGTAATTGATTTGCTGATAAATTATCAATGAAGCCACCTTCGTCCTGTTCGGCGGAGTCTTCATCTGTCATTTGGGAAGGACCTGGAGACTATATATATATATATATATATATATATATATATATATATATATATATATATATATATATATAATCAACGTCCAAGTGTTCTTCATATACTATTTGCAGCGCCTCTTCAAGTGTGATTCCACCACTGCAAAAGTAAAAAAACTCAGCAGGGGCAAGGGCTAGCGATGCGTTTTTGCAACGCTCTTATGTACACTAAAATTTATCAAAAATTTTACGTCAAAAATATTACTAAAAACAAACTACGTCCTTTTGAATTATATCTACAAATTTTGAACTTGCATAATCTTTCAAGAATAGTTAAAATATTACACTAATTTGATGTGCATGCTGAAATTACAAACTTTCAAACACTTTTTTAAAACCAGCACTATTTACTGACGACTGTTAATTCTAAAGTAATCAACCGGTTTGTAGGTAAAAACAATACCTACCTTTTCTTCTGCGCCACCTGTCATTATATTATTAAAACATACTTTACAGGTTTCTGTTGAAATACACGTATTCGACATGGCGTTTCTGCAACGCTAGGCGTTAATGGGTTAAACATTGTACAGAAATTTTATTACCGTCAACTTTCAAAACTTTAGCAACAAATCCTTTAACAATTCCTTTTTTAGTCCCTTGGTTGTAGCAGAACAGCACTATAACAAATTTATCTTCACTTAAATAAGTGGAAACTGGTGTTAATTCTAAGTTGAACTTTGTAGAGTTTCCATCTTCGGTATCATTTTGATGATCACTAACATCTTCTTCTGATTTATAACAACTTCTATGTCACTGTCAGTCACAGCTTTGCTCGGTCCAGCTTCATGAAATTGGTTAGCAGTTGTTTCTTTTTCTTGATGGCTACCTTGATCCTTCTTTTTCTTATTATGACTGTCATTTAATAATGACAGTGTTAAGCTTTCTCTTTCTTTGTCGTGTTACTGTATTTTCTTTAGGTAAATATTTTGATATTTACATGGCTGAATAGCATTGTCTACTTCTTTATCTTGTTGCACACCAGGAAAGTGCCTGAGAACTTGATGTCTATTAATTGGATTTAAACCACTAGCTTTAAAGCCTACTACTGTAGTATATTTTTTGTTGTTCTTTTCCAAGTTTTCAAGGGTTTGTTTTAATAAACTAGGAATAAATTAGGAACGCAACCCTTATATTGGGTTTTCCATGCAGTTAATGTTTTTCGCCATTCATTTTTAATGGCCGAAAAACAGCCACATCAATTGGCTGAGTGACATGTGTAGTATTCGGAGGCAATAATATAAATTTAATGTTACTCTCTTCACATTTATATACAACATTAATAGAAATATGAGACGCCAAATTATCTCCAATAATAGCCTTTGGTTCGTCCAAATTTTTAAAATAGAGCAATACAATTTTATAAAAGAAGTCCTCAAATAGCACTCCATCAAACCATCCTGACTTGGAACGATTGTAAACACCACCTTTAGGACCTCCTTCAATCCATTCTGGATAAAGATTTTTTGATTTGTATACAATATATGGAGGCAAAGCTCTCCACTTGCACTTGAACAAAACATGATTGACATGGAAGCTATCCATTCTCGATAAAGATTTTTTGATTTGTATACAATATATGGAGGCAAAAGCTCTCCACTTGCACTTGAACAAAACATGATTGACATGGAAGCTTTAGAATGATCCAGTATTCTACAGTGATGTTTCACACCTTTTCGAACAACCACTTTTACTTTTCCAGGATCATCACTAAGGTTACTTTCATCATAATTTAATAAATTTGGTGGTAGTACATCTTTCAAATTTACTTCAATGTTATCAAAATATTCGTTTATTATATTTTTAGTAATATCAGCCCTTGCTCGTTTGACTGTTAATTCGTTGTTACGTTGTAGAAAAGATGACATCCAGTCTTTACCTGGTAAATTATGGAAACGTTTTTCATTAATTCCTTTACAATCTAAATATTTTTTGACCATATAGATATCAGATGTCTGTTTGAGTTAATGAAAAACCCCAATTAGCTGCTGTTAAAACAGCATCCACAATTACTTTTTCTTCAATATCAGTAAAAACTTGTCGCCCAAGTGGTAGTCCTTGTTTGCAATGAAATTTTCTGCAAATTGTAGCACGAGGTACATTATACCTTTCTGCTGCTTGTCTATAGCTCAAGCCCTGATCGGCTATAGCCTGAAGCACATTTTCCAAAGCTTCAGGTGAGAAATCATACCTCCTCGAACCCAATTGCCTCTGGTATATACGTGGCTTGTCTCAAGTTAACCTGCAACATGTACATTTTTATAAACAGAGCTCGAAACTATTTGTGGATGTGCCTTTAGTTTTACCAAGTTTGGGTAAATGTAGCAGAGTGTATAGGCTAGAATGGGAAATTTCAATTTTTTTTAAAGAATGCTACTTTTCCTGTTTTGACTGAGACTACGCTGATCCTGAATTTAATAAGAAGTTGAACCATAGGTACTTACTTTTTTTTTTTTCAAGAAACTGATTGTAGTTTTTATCAAAGAATTGAGCATTGTGTACCAACTAACCATAGCACATTCTCTTATGATTTTTTAATTCCTCAAATTGGCAAACAGATGGTGTTGCACTCAATATTTAAAAACATGCGCAAATGTCTCAAGTTAAACTACCTGTCTCAAGTAACCCCATTTTACAGTACTTTATTTCCGTCTTAAACATGAAAGTTGAAATTGATGGTGTCATTTACAGTTATAGAGGTGCATAACAAGTATAAATTACAGATTTTTATTTAGTCTCCAATCACCAGACATATCGGCCCTCAAATTCAAGATCTTTTATAAAATTTCATTTTTAAAGTGATAAAAAATCTCTGCTATTTACAGTTTAAGCAGTAAACATTTGAATTTATTTAAATATAGTGAAACAATCTGTGGCATTACTTGTTACGAATCCTATCGCTATTTAAATTATTTTTTTTTTAATCTTATAATTTGTTTTTCTTCACTATGGTAAACTCTTCAACAAATAAATTAATTACATTATATTTCTTTCCATGACTACTGTTACACCCACATTTAATATAGTTTAAGAAGTCACATGTCAACGGGCGGTCATGCACTATGGACATGATAAAGTTGCCAGGTTGAGGGCACACCACTAATAAACATAATAGGCTTATTTGTTACATTTCCATTTGAATATTCAAAATAACCAATTAAATTTAAAATATGGTAAGTACACCTCACATGATGCCCCAGAATATTTATTAGAAATATTGTTTTCTTCTTAAAAAATTATAAGCTTTATTAAAAACTTTTATTACGAGCATCTAATTTTTGTCAATCTTTCCTGTTTCAAGGTTTCGAATGAAAAAATTGGTTTCAAAAAGATAAATATGATATAATATATACTTTTCGTAAGTGTTGATTATTAATTGTAATGCTCCTTTTTAAGTTTTAAAACATTTGATGGCTTTTGTACGAGCATTGCTATATCGG
The DNA here is from genome assembly GCA_036346205.1 of Vesta saturnalis. NCBI lineage: Eukaryota > Metazoa > Arthropoda > Insecta > Coleoptera > Lampyridae > Vesta > Vesta saturnalis. The sequence goes on along the minus strand of JARFJB010002417.1, from coordinate 2,446,804 downwards.
CAAGATTAAGGGTGCGAAGTGGTTAATTTGGGACAAAGTTGCGTAATCTGATACTGAACCAAACGCGTTTTTCGCAAACGTTGTGGGTGTTATGACACCCGATGATAAAAAATCCTGGTCCGTATTTGAAAAAATGAAGTTGATGACGGTATCTCGAAAACGATACGTTGGTATTAAAAACCAGTAGCTCCATCAATAATATATAGCATTTGTCTGAATAATATATCAAAAAATGTATGTAATTTTTTTTTCTAACTACTTTAAATACTTAAGTACCTCATCTATAACCTTTAATTAGAAAACAAAACTGAATGCTATGATTAAATGTGGTAGATCTTTTTTAATTATATTGGCTATTGTACCTTAGTTTTTAATTTAGTAAAAACGTAACTGCAATTTTATTATTTTGCCAATTTACGCTTGATTTTATTTTAGTTACGTAATTATCATACATCGCTGTTTGTAATGATAGTATGAATGACTGATTATTTTAGTTATTATGATTTCTTTTTAATAGAAGACTCCATCATTAACGCTATGAACGATTTGAATACCTCAGAAAATAATGCACCAAAACAGGAAGATTTAATAACTCCAAATGCTATATCACATTATATTTGTATTAAAAATATCAATGACCCAGTTAAAATATTTAGAGAAACTGCGGTTTAAAATTTGTTATAATGGATGGCTTTAATTACTTATATGTGGTTGGATCAAATGTAATATCAATGCAGAGTTAAAAGAAGTGACGACCAATTATTAGATTTAATTTGTTAAAGGTACTTATGGTACAGGACTCATTAAACGTATGGATGTTTGATAAAAGTGTTCATAGTTTAAAGTTACTTTAATTTTTTTTTTTTTTAACTAATTATTTTAGTAGTACTTATTTGAGAATTTAAAAAATGTTTTAAATGTTAACATGAAGGCTTTTAAGGTAACTTTAAACAAAATCATTTACATTTTAAAGTTGTTGCATAATATTCCTATACATATATACATGTATATTTGTTGAATTGTACTTATCGTAAAATTATATAAAGAGAATAAATTAAAAAACTTCTTAAAATGTATAAATGTGCTAGTCAGAAATGTTATTAAAGTTTAATTTTATTTGAATTTGTTATTATTTAAAGATTATAAAAATTTGTATACTGCTGAACATTTGGTATAAACTAGAAATAAAATGTAATGAATAATGTTTTTGTTTTCTTAATCTTACTAATATTTAACATTTAGTAACTACTTGAAAATCACCCTATATGTATGTTGTCTGCAAAAAAACTTTCTTTCAGGTGAGATTGTTACACAGCCTTAATCTGTAGATGGAATGGGCAACATAAACCTTTACAGTCAACATTGTATGTGATGTTTATGACAACTGTTTAAATTGACATTACCTAATTATCTGTATCTATTACTAATTCCAATAGAGGTTAATAATAAAGTTTAGCTTTAGTCGGTGCAATCTTAACTGGTGAATGGCCCATTGCACATTTGCTCAATATACCCTACTGTCAATCTAATGTCAATGGAGATAGAATACTGCCTGTAATGCATAAGGATGACTGTACTACATTACTATAAGGATTTGCATTTAGTAGAAAATTTATCAATGAAGTAAATTGCATTCTTAAGAAGGAAAGCTTAATACATTTTTGGAATCACGCTATAGGCAAAACAAATAGTTTATGGTCTGGTGGAAGACAATTATAAAGAGATTGTGACATATACTATATTCCATTTTGTTTTTTGATCAATTTACAATTACATGAATTCATAAAGTTGGACTTCCATCACACTTGGGGCATTGGTATCTGGTCCTTTTTCTTATGTTATTTTTAGAACATTGTTGACGCCGTTTGGATGATACAGAATTTTGGCTTTCTTTCGGAACGAGTTCTAAGTAATGAGACGAATTCGCATCAGAAGCCACTGCAGTTTTTTCCGTACTTTTATTTGCTTTAACGCCAATTAGGCTTTTGATAATCATTTCTCTGAAGGGCAAAAATTTACATTTGGCATCCATCAACTTCTTGTACACATAATAGGCATTCTACAGCGAAATATAATGGAAAAAAATCTTTCGATACCATCTAATGGTTTTCTTTAGAGCTGAATAATAACTCATCATTTGATCTGAGCGATCAATACCGCTCATGTACTTATTGTAACTCAGAACACATGCTGGTTTTTTTCTTTGCTACTCCGCGCTTTGTCAAAATTTCTTCCATTGCATACTTGTGGACGCTGGTTACTATACGTACGTCACGTTTATCATTCTACTTCGTAACAACTACTTTCCCTTTGCTTCTCCATACAGCCTTTCCTTTCTTTAGCTTAGTTTTTAGAAGATTTTTAGGATTTCCCATACGTTTTTCTTATAGTGTTCCGACAACGTATCTTTTACGACGTAACAATTTTTCTGCTAGCGTAACGCTATTGTAGAAATTGTCTAAATCAACAATATGACCATTATCAAGATAGTCTTTCAAGAGTTCGAATACTACAGCTTCAGTGTGAGTTGCTTCTGCTACAGAGTTCCTTTTCCTGTGTACACAATAAAGTTTAGGACAAATCTATCATGAGTTGTAAGCTCGTATAGTTTTATACCGTGTTTGTGTGGTTTGTTGAAAATATACTATCGAAACGCCCTCGCCATAATATCATTGATTCGTCTATGGATAAATGCTGGCTAGGGTAGACGGCATTTTTAATATTTTCTAAAACTTTATCCAAAATGTTTTTGATTTTGTGAAGTTTATAATTTGTGTCAACAGTGTCGTGATTTACAAATTTAAGCATTCTTAAAATTTTGTGAAAACGTGATCTTCCCATTGTATTCCAAAAATTGGGTGGTAATAGATCGAATCTTGACTCCATTGCTTGAATAGGGCAGGAAATTTTACTGTACCTCCCAGCAGCCACAAAGCAAGGAATTTTTTCAATTTGACAACTGTCTAGTTTTTCCAAGTGTCTCGACAAGCTTTCCTTGTTCGAGGCTTATTCTGTAAAAAAGTATTAGCTCGGCGGTTTGTCTCTTCAACGACCGTTTTTATATCATATCAAAAAAAATTCAAAAATCTTTATAGGCGGCGAATCTTTTGGTAAGTTTATATTGAAAGCAGGTTGTCCATCGAAATTAACTTCATGGTCAAAGTCTGTACCTTCCCACCCAGGATCAGCATCGATGCCTTGACTAGAATCTGTTGCATTATTAGCAACTTCAGCCTCAATTTCGCTATCGTCTGCTGTAATGTCGTCTTCATAAGAATCAATTTGATATCCTTCAGGAGAGTAATTTTTATCCATCACAGAGTCATCGCTTGAGTAGGGCTCCTCGATGCTCAGACTATCATCAGAACGCTAATTCTTCAAGTTCATCCGGCCTAAGGGGCCTTATTCTATCATGCCCGCTGGGCCTGTAACAAAAATTACCGTCCAGAAACTAACAAAGCCAAACGGTATTATATTTGTATGTACCCCTCTCCCAGCTAAATTTGTATTATGAAAATATAGGCAGCATATTTTGATCAATACAAAAGATATGTAGCACAAATTTTCGGACATACTGTATAAAAAAGAACGAAAATAATTTTTCATAATATCATAACATGCCAGTTACCGAACACATGCAAAAAAATTACACAACAATGTAAGATTTATGTTTTGTAATTTCTGAGGTTATGAAATATGACATATGAAATAAGACAATTAATGTGTTTTTTGTTAATTATAAATCCTACTTACCCTGGTTTATTTTTATCATCCATAATAGTTTTGTAGAGCAGTTTGTTACTCAGAATGCACAAAATCAGCTTAAATCGAACAAGACACATCCAGCACACGTGTAAACAAACGACTAATGTAGGTAGGTACTACATGACCAATATAGTGGCCATGGTAAGCGGGGTGTTTCCCTAATCCTTTCATGTTAAAATTAGGAAAACATACTGCCTCGAAAGTCTAGACAGGAAATGTTTCACGCAACAAATGTTTTACGAAATCTTCTCTAAACTTGTCTGTTAACATTCTAATTACCTTATCCTGCAATCGTCTACCCAGTGAAAACTATGACACAATACAATGACTGCATAAGGGTGAAAACTGAATTAATAAAGAAAAGTATAATGTTCTCATTACCTTAAGTGGACATTTTGAAGCGCGTGGGAATTTATGTGATATTTGTCGACACATGAAAAAAATTGATGCCAGAGGGCTCCTTACGACTTCGCCCTCAAACTGAACCCTCTTGTTCTAGCTGTAGGAAAATGACTAGCAAAGCCCTCTTAAGGCTTCCCCCCAAAACTGGAGCCCCCTGTTCTAGGTGATTGTAAGGACGCTCTTATTGGCCCTTTGGCCCATTTATTTGCAACGGCTGCCAGGTCCCCCTTAGGACTTTACCCCCAAACTGAGTATAATGTGTCTTCTTGTTAAAATGGATGACCCAAATTAAGAATACAGTTTTTTTTTCACACATCTGCTCACATATTTGCTTTTCCCCTTAAATCCCTAAGTATAATTTTAATATTTTGGACTTCATTTTCAAAATCAGATAAATGGCCGAGATGGTTATTCATATAATATAAATTAAGGTAGCTGTTCATAGGCATCTATTGGCAATTCATTATCCCTCTATCCATCCTCCTAAGTGTTCCTGAGTGCTTTAGCACGATAGGCCTTATTTAGTCTGTTCAGGTCCACAATCATAAAAAATACACAAAATTAAAAAATATCTGGTGTAGAACAACACACAACCTTCTAACCTACAATAATGTATGTCAGATGGATCTTTAAAACTTCATATCAGATAGAGGTTGATATACATAAAAGGTGTCCGAACAAGAGCGCCGGATTTCAATTTGCCGCCATTTTGTTAAAACGCAGTAAGGGAATCTGTGGCCGAGAATCCAGGAACTTCCATTCGACATCGTGGTCAAGGATTAAACATTTCCAGCAGCACTATGCATCGAATTTTGGTAACAGATCTGCATTTGCACGCGTACAAGGTTCAATTGGTGAAAGAAATCAAGCCAAGGGACCATGAGCAGCGCTGTTGATTTGCTGATTGGGTGTTGGAACATCATCAAATTAATGCGGATTTTTCGAAGAAAATCATTTTTTCAGATGAGGCACATTTTCAACTCGACGGATACGTAAATAAGCAAAACTGTAGGATTTGGGGTGCTGAAAATCCTCGTGTGATACTCGAAAAACCAATGCATCCACCGCGAGTAACTGTTTGGTGCGCATTTTGGGCTGGCGGAGTAATTGGGCCGTATTTCTTTGAAAATGCGACTGGAAATGCGCTAACTGTTAATAGTGTGCGGTATTGTGAAATGTTAACGGAGTTTTTGTGACCCGAATTGGATGTAATTGATGTGGAGGACATGTTTTTCCAACAAGACGGTGCGACCAGCCACACTGCACATGTAACAATGGTGTTACTGCAGACCAAGTTTCCAGGCCGAGTCATTTCTCGATTTGGCGATCAACATTGGCCACCAAAATCGTGCGATCTAACGCCGATGGACTTTTTTGTTTGGGGCTATGTGAAGGAAAAGGTGTGTGCGAATAAGCCTGAAACAGTTGAACATCTTAAAGAGGAAATACGGCGCGTTATTGCTAAAATAAAATACGTTCTTCAAAATTTCAACAAAAGAATAACCCTGTGCCAGAGGTTTCGTGGTGGCAATTTGCCTGATGTATTTCACGTTTTATCGGAACTATTGTTCTTTATGTTGAAATAAAAATGTTTGCTTAATTAAAAAAATAAATGTGTTTTTCTTTAAAATTAAATCCGGCGCTCTTGTTGGGACACCCTTTATAAATGATAACTTAAGAAAAATACAAGTGCATACAATTGCTTTAAATTTGATAAAAATCTACAGAAATTGTTATAATGAGTATTCTATGTTTTACACATAGAATTAACCCATACAATAAATACCGTAAGTCATTAGTGGTAAGCTTACCGTTGTTTAATTCACCATTATCAGGACATCTACCACACGCCAGAACACAATCCACTGTCTGCGTTCCCAGATCCTTTAGAGAAGAACATCTTAGCCCTGGTATCTCACCTTTGGATCGATTTGGACAACCTTTAACGTGACACGAAGGCACGTTCTACACACTCAGAAACAGTACAACACATCACATCAATTACATGAAATGAACAGTAGGTTATATTTACATTTTGGTAAGTTACATTACTCGTTCTTATATAGGCGACACTAGACACTCTCGGCGCTAAATTTAAACTAAGTACCCGTAAGAGACGTAATGCGCGGCTTTGACGAATTTGGGAGGGCTAAGCGCTACACTTATATATCCTTCCACCATGGCTTTATATGTCACTCTATAATGCAACCTCTGCCGTAACACCACGGTATAATACGTTCGTAAAGAAAATGAGCAACATTGCAAAACCAAAAATAATCTATATCAGAAAGACACACACATGCACGCCCACTCCCATAGAGACACACCACACCTCGCACACGACCAAACACGCACACACACACACAGAAACACGTGCGCACGCAACCACACGCGCGCACTCACTCATACACAAACGCACACGCACAGAGAGACACAGACATACACAGACACACACATACATACACCGACAGACACAGACACACATACACACTCGCACGCGCACAGAGGAAGACACGCACACATACACAGAGAGAGAGAGAGAGAAACACGCACGGTCGTACCCATACACAGTCACGAAGCCACGTTCGCACGTACACAAACTAACACACGCACAGAAACAAACACTCGCGCACACACAGAAACGCACGTGCGAACACGGGCACACAGACATACGCACAGAAACACGGGCGCACACAAACATAAACATGTGCACATGCACATACACACACACAAAGACACACACAGGCATACACAGACGCACACACAGGCACAGACGCACAGAAACACACCGACAGACACTCACACGCACACAGATACACTCACACACACTTGCACACATACTCACAAACACAGACACCTTCACACAAACTTACACATACACACGCACAAACACACACAGACACACAAACACAGACACCCTCACACTGACTCACACACACACACACGCGCACAAACACACACACAGACACACACGCATACACACTAGCACGCGCACACAGAAAGGCACACGCACACACACACACAGAGAAACACGCGCGCACGTACCTATACAGTCACGAAACACCGTGCGCACGCACACACGTACACAAAATAACACACATGCACAGAAACAAACACTCGCGCACACACAGAAACCCACGCACACACACACACAGGCATACGCACAGAAAACGCGCGCACACAAACGAACCCGTGCACATGCACACACAGACACACACACACACACACACACACACTCACACACAGGCTCACACACAAACACAGACACCCTCACACATACACACGCACAAGCAAACACAGACACACACATACACATTCGCGCGCGCACACAGGAAGACGCACACACACAGAGAAACACGCACGTACCCATTCATAGTCACGAAACCACGCGCGCACACGCACGTACACAAACTAACTCACACACGCACAGAAACAAACACCTTGCGCACACACAGAAACACACACAGACATACGCACAGAAACACGCGCGCACACAAACGTAAACACGTGCACATGCACACACACACCATACGCACAAACACAGACACCCTCACACAAACTCACACGCACAAACTCACACGTACACACGCACAAACGCACACATACATACACACACACATACACACTCGCGCGCGCACTCAGAAAGACGCGCACACACAAAGAGAAACACGCACGCACGTACCCATACACAGTCACGAAACCAGTTGCGCACGCACACACGTACACAAATTAACACACACGCACAGAAACAAGCACGCGCGCACAGACATAAACCCACCCAGCCACACACACACACACATACATACGCTCAGAAACACGCGCGCACACTGACATAAACACGTGCACATGCACACACTCAGACACACGGACATACAGACACACACAGACACACACGCACACACACACACACACACACACACACACACACACACACACACACAACAGACAAACACAGACACACGCACACACAAACACACACAGAGAAACACGCACGCTCGTACCCATACACAGTCACGAAACCTCGTGCGCACACCAACTGACACACACACGCACAGAAACAAACAATCGCGCACGCACCCACAAACAGACATACGCACAGAAACACGCGCGCACACAAACATAAACACGTGCACATGCTCACACACCATACCCACAAACACACATACACACAGACAGACACAGACACACAAAGACATACACAGACACACACAGACATACACAGACAGACACACCCAGGCACACACAGACACACACAGACACACACACACACACATACAAACTCGCGCGCGCACACAGAAAGACGCACGCACGCATACACAGAGAGAGAGAGAGGGAAACACGTACGCTCGTACCCATACTCAGTCAAGAAACTACGTTCGCACGTACACAAACCAACACACACACGCGCACATACAGAAACGCACGTACGGATACGGGGACACAGACATACGCACAGTAACACGGGCGCACACAAACGTAAACACGTGCACATGCACACACGCACACACACACACACACACACACACAGGCACGCACAGACGCACATAAACATACAGACACACACGCAGACACACGCACACGCACTTCAGACACACACACACACACAGACACCCACACACACACAGAGAAACACGCTCGCATGTACCCATACACAGTCACAACAGCACGTGCGTACGCACGCACACACACGTACACAAACTAATACACACGCGCACTGAAACAAACGCACACACACAGAAACGCACGCACACACACAGACATACGCACAGAAACACGCGCGCACACAAACATAAACACGTGCACATGCACACACACACACACGCACACACACACCGCACCCACCCACCCACCCATTGGTGCCATTGGTTTAATGGCACTTTTTTTCTTTTTTTTTACTTTGATTTACACTTTTATTACTTTTACTTTTCTACTTTAATTACATTTTAAGTACGCATTTAATTTTACTTTTGCGTACGCTTTCATTTTATGATTGCAATTTTTATTTGAAAATTTCAAGAAAATGCAATAAACGGATTATTCAATTTCATGAAGATAAATTTATAAGAAGGAAAATTCCATTTTTCGGTGTGGTTTACAACGTAAAGCATTATTTCAAGATATGGCGCAATATTGGTGCAAAGATGACATCACCTTGGTTGACATTTCCGTAATCGTTTAGATACCAGAGGTTATTAAAAAGTTTGTGTACAAGATTTTACGAACAGGTATTTAATGTTTAATGATTTTTTAGTAATTTGAGGCTATTTTTAAGATATATTTTATTTAACCCTAACATTTTAACTGTTAATAAACATAGTCTGTATATTTTTTTATTTTTTACATTTCAATAAAATTTTTATTGTAAATCTCGGTTTAGTTATTCCGAGCATTATTAAAAAATAACTTGGAGATCATTTTTATTAGTGTTACATTTCATTTTTATTATTTATGTTAAGTGGAAATAAATAAATTGTGGTAATTAAGCAAATCAAAGGAATGAACCACCCTACGTTAATCAACCGACTGAGTCAAAGGCATTATTTTTGGTGAATGGTTTGTATCTCCCGTTAGTTTAACGATTTGTTTTGGAGAACATTTTCACACTTATTTATTATATTTATTATATTATTTAAAACACCATTTATACGATTACCATCACCACCTTATTTATAACACAGACACACAGACACAGACACACAGACAGACACACACAGACACACGCACACACATACGCACAGAAACACGCGCGCACACAAACATAAACACGTGCACATGCACACACCCATCATACGCATAAACACAAACGCAGACACCCTTACACAAACTCACACGTACACACGCACAAACAAACAGACACACACATACACATTCGCGCGCGCACACAGAAAGACGCACCCACACACACACACACACACACACACACACACACACATAAAGAGAAACACGCACGCACGTACCCAAACAGTCACGAAACCACGTGCGCACGCACACACGTACACAAATTAACACACAAGCACAGAAACAAGCACGCGCGCACACACAGATATCCACGTGCGCACACACACACACACACAGACATGCGTTAAGAAACAAGCGCGCACACTGGCATAAACACGTGCACATGCACACACTCAGACACACACGGACATACAGGCACACACAGACACACACACACACACACACACACACACACACCAATTGACACATACGCACAGAAACAAACAATCGCGCACGCACAGAAACGCACGCACACACAGACATACGCACAGAAACACGCGCGCACGCAAACATAAACACGTGCACATGCAAACATACACTATACGCACAAACACACATACACACACAGACACACACAGACACACAAAGACATACACAGACACACACTGACACACACAGACATACACAGACACATACAGACAGACACACCAAGACACATACACACTCGCCCGCACACAGAATGACGCACGCACGCATATACACACAGGGAGAGAGAGAGGGAAACACGTACGATCGTACCCATACACAGTCACGAAATTACGTTCGCAAACACCCGCACGTACACAAACTAACACACACACGCACAGAAACAAACACTCGCGCACACACAGAAACGCACGCAGGGATACGGACACACAGACATACGCACAGTAACACGGGCGCACACAAACGTAAACACGTGGACATGCGCACACACACAGACACACACAGACTCACACAGACACACACAGACACACACAGACAACACACACACACACACAGACACACACTTACAGACACACACATACAGGCACACACAGAAACACAGACACACACACACTCCGACACACCCACAAACATACACATACACACACACACACACACACACACACACACACACAACACACACACTCACACAAACTCACACATACACACGCACAAACACACTCACAAACACACAGACACACACACACGCACACACACACACAGACACACACACACACACTCCGACACCCACACACACACATACACACATACACACATACACACACACACATACCCACAAACACACACATACCCACACACACACACACACAACACAGACACTCACACAAACTCACACACACACAGACACACAGACACACACACACACACACACCGCAAACACACACGCACGAACGCACGCACACAGGCAGACAGACAGACAGAGAGACAGACAGACAGACACACAGGCACACACACACACACACACACACACACACACACACACACACACACACACAGACACACACGATAGACACACACACAGACACACACCCACACACGCACGCACACACACACACACAAACACAGACCCTCACACTAACTTACACACACACGCACAAACACACACATACACACCGCGCGTACACAGAAAGACACGCACACCCACAGAGAGGAACACGCACGCACGTACCCATACAGTCACGAAACCACGTGCGCACGCACACACCCGTACACAAAATAACACACACATGCTCAGAAACAAACACTCGCGCACACACAGAAACCCACGCACGCACACACACATGCATACGCTCAGAAACACGCGCGCACACAAACATAAACCCGTGCACATGCACATACACAGACACAAACAGACCCACACTGCACAAACAGACCCACACAAGCACACACATAGACACACACACACACACACACACACACACACAAACACAGACACCCTCACACGTACACACGCACAAACAAACACAGAGACACACATAAACACTCGCGCGCACACACACAGAGAAAAACACGCACGCACGTACCCATACAGTCACGAAACCACGTGCGCACACGCACATACACGTACACAAACTAACTCATACACGCACAGAAACAAACACTCGCGCACACACAGAAACGCACGCACGGATACGGACACACAGACATACGCACAGTAACACTGGCGAACACAAACGTAAACACGTGGACATGCGCACACACACACACACACAGACTCACACAGACACACACACAGACATACACACACACACACACACACACACACACACACACACACACACACATACAGACACACACACAGGCACACACAGACGCACAGAAACACAGACACACACACACACTCCGACACACCCACACACACACACACACACACACACACACACACATTCACACATACAGACATACACTCATACACTCACACACACACACACACACACACACACACACACACACACACACATACATACCCACAAACACACACACACACACAAACAGACACTCACACATACACACGCACAAACACACTCACAAACACACACAGACACATACACGCACACACAACACACACACACACACACACACACACACACACACACACACACACAGACACACACACACACACAGACACAGACACACACACAAACACACACACGCAAGCACGCACGCACACAGGCAGACAGACAGACAGAGAGACAGACAGACACACAGGCACACATACACAGGCACACACACAGACACACAGATAGACACACACACACACACAGACACACACACACACACACAGACACACACACCCACACCCGCACGCATGCACGCACGCACGCACACACACACACAAACACAGACACCCTCACACTAACTCACACACACACACGCACAAACACACATACACACTCGCGCGCGTACACAGAAAGACACGCACACATAAACCCGTGCACATGCACATACACAGACACAAACAGACCCACACTGCACAAACAGACCCACACAGGCACACACATAGACACACACACACATACATAGCGCGCACATACAAACACAAACACCCTCACACGTACACACGCACAAACAAACACAGAGACACACATAGACACTCGCGCGCGCACACACAAATACGCTCACACACACAGAGAAAAACACGCACGCACGTACCCATACACAGTCACGAAACCACGTGCGCACGCGCACACACACACGTACACAAATTAATTCATACACGCACAGAAACAAACACTCGCGCACACACAGAAACGCACGCACACACACAGACATACCCACAGAAACACGCGCGCACACAAACATAAACACGTGCACATGCACACACACCCCATACGCACAAACACACACACACACACACACACTCACACACACACCCTCATACAAATTGACACGTACACACGCACAAACACACGCACAGACATATACACACATACACACCCGCGCGCGCATACAGAAAGACGCACACACACACAAAGAGAAACACGCACGCACGTACCCATACACAATCACTAAACCACGTGCGCACGCACACACACGTACACAGATTAACACAAACACGCACAGAAACAAGCACTCGCGCACACACAAAAACCACGCACGCACACACAGGCATACGCTCAGAAACACGCGCGCACACAAACATAAACCCGTGCACATGCACATACACAGACACAAACAGACCCACACTGCACAAACAGATCCACACAGGCACACACATAGACACACACACAGGCACACACACACACACACACACACACACACACACACACAGACACCCTCACACGTACACACGCACAAACAAACAGAGACACACATAAACACTCGCGCGCGCACACACAAAGACGCACACACAGAGAAAAACACGCACGCACGTACCCATACACAATCACTAAACCACGTGCGCGCGCGCACACACGTACACAAATTAACACAAACACGCACAGAAACAAGCACGCGCGCACACACAGAAACCCACGCACACACACCCACAGACACGCTCAGAAAATCGCGCGCACACAGACCCACACAGACACACACGGACAGACACACACAGAAATAAACACTCGCACACACACAGAAACGCACGCCACATAGACAGACATACGCACAGAAACACGCGCGCACACAAACATAAACACGTGCACATGCACACACACACACACACACCATACGCGCAAACACATACACTTACACACACATACATACATACACGCACACACACAACAAACGCACGCACGCACACACACACATACACACCCGCGCGCCCAGCAGAAACACGCACGCACGCACACACACAAACACACACGCACAGAAACGCGCGCGCACAAACACACACACACACACACACACACACACACACACATACTCACACACATTCTTGTATTGCAATAATTATGTGCACTAGGACGTACCACCGTCAAATGGGGACTTATAAGGTATCGTATAAGTGAAATGCGGTATTGTCTAAAGTGTTGTTTAGTGTAAATAAGGTTTAGATACACACCAAATGTCAATCAATTTTTTTAAGTATTACTTGTGTGGACCTTCCACGTAGGTATTAATGCAAAAAGTGTGATAGGGGAAGGTCACATAATGGCGTTGTGGAGATTAGCTTTTTTAAGTGCGGGTGATTTTAAACAGCAGCGATAAGTTATTGACGAATATTTTTCTATGAGGTCTGAATCATATGTTCTGAGGTCTTTTTTTAGTTTAAGCAAAGAACGTATTATATACAAGAAAGCTCGATTATATGCAAGGAAACGCGACACATTACAACGTAGTTCTGGGATGTACCACGAGGCGTGTCAGCGTCGCGGCATTAGTTGTGGTACATACCAACAGAGGGCACGCCGAAAAAGTTTTATTTATTAACAGATGGCGAGAATAAACCTACAAACGTAGTTCGTAACTTAAGAGTCAAGTTTTATCCAATGAGGAGGCACAGCGGATATTTAAATTTAAAACCTCTTTGTTTAAAACAAGGAAATGTATTGTTTTAAACTGAATTTTCTATCTAGAAGCGTGATTTAAACAAAGACATCGGGTTACTGGTGACATAGGTGTGCATCCGAGAGAAAACATGTTTATTATACGAGCGCACGCACTTAAAAGGGCAAAGAGTCGGTTGGTTTTGCATGTGTGCATTTGTAACGTGATTTAAACTTAAAAAAGACAAAAGGCTTATTGTATGGAATACTTTAATCAAAGAACGTAATATATATCAAAGAACGTATTACATACGTATATGTATATATAATATATACGTTTTTCTCTTTTATTACATAAGAATAAGCACGTACGCACTCTGTTTTCGTCTGATTTTTCTGAAATAAACTTATTTAGTTGTGTAGTGCTGGTCTCCTTGGGGATTGTATTTTTATTTCGTTTCGTTAAAAAAACAAATGAACAATGGCAGGACACAAGTGTGTTTATTTAAATTGTGAAAATACTAGAAGAAACTGTTCCCGTAAGTTTTATAATTTTCCTACTGATGAAAGAAGTAAACAGTGGATTTTAAATTCGGGTAAGTAACTATATAATATTACCCACATCAAAGAACGTATTATGTTACGTACTTTGCCTACATACAAAGAACGTAATATTACGTTCTTTGCTACATATAATCATGTAACCTTATTTGTTTCAATCGTTTTATTTACTACGCGTAAAAACTGTACTTGCTGACGGACGCAATTATTTTTAGAGTTTCAGTTAAAATTAACAGAAATTTATGTTACATCTTTGGTTACATTCATTTCATCGACCAAACTTACAAGGCAAGTTAGGTTAATAAGATCTCTAGGTCTGTCTGTCGTCTGTCCGTGCCATGGTTCCCGTTGTGTTACAACAAAACACAAAACCATTGAGTAATGATGTAGTAAAGAGGCGCAATGTTACCGGGAGTTTTGTCGATAGCAAATTGGGCTGAGAATTAGGCAGCGCGAGTATCATGTGCCGTCACTGCCGTGACCCAAAAACAGATGACTAAATTTACACAGTAATTGCAAAATATGTATTTATTAGGGTATTTAAATGAGGTTCAATAAACTTTGTTCATGTTTCTTCATTAAATTAATTGATATTTGGGTGCTAGATGCTTATTTTCCTAGCTAGGGATGCAAAATTATATTTAACACGTTCACGAGGATTAATTAGAGAAATTTACGATGTTATATTTCATATTTCGGAAGATACTGATAAAGATAAAAGTACCGAATTTGAAGCAATTACTTGATGAAAAAATTAAAAATTAAATTGAATTTTATTTATGGTCACACGACTATTTTAGTGCAATTCATATATTCAGTAATAAGCGAGTGAAGTCGTGATTATCGAACATCGCGTTGATGGTCCCGAAACAATTATCTAATGTTAATGTGAATTATTATTTGATAACATGTTGAGTGACCACCAACGCGATTCTCTATAAGAACGACTTCAAAAGTTGCATTCTGTAGATTATACCATGAATTAAATAAGATAATAAACATATCAGTATCCATTGTAACATTGTACAACAATATAAATTCTGTTGGTTGCTAGCATACAAAATCAACAAGCGTAATTTTCACTTATTAATCAGATATAGGGTGCATGATCGTGGAAAAGAAAACCTCAGTGTAATTCGATTAGATAATTTAATGAATAATAATTAAAAATAACAATTAGGTAATTTT
This sequence comes from Vesta saturnalis, assembly GCA_036346205.1. Lineage (NCBI taxonomy): Eukaryota > Metazoa > Arthropoda > Insecta > Coleoptera > Lampyridae > Vesta > Vesta saturnalis. The sequence continues at coordinate 2,430,197 of JARFJB010002417.1, read as the reverse complement.
TTGTTCATTCGTTATTACAGCAACAAACAATAATCATATTTGAGAAAGTCTGTCGTGGAAGTCTAAACACATTCGATTCAGATACAAAGTTGGGGCTAACTTTATCCGTTGATAAATCCGTGATAAATACATCGCGGATTTTTTATACATGAGTTAGTTTATCGCATTAATAAATAAATTGTTTTGCAATATGTGTAATTGATTATTTTATGTTCAATGTCATATACTCCTAATTATTTAATTTAAAAGACGCAATTTCAAATTTTGCATCGGGGCGCATTTTACCTCGGGCCGCCCCTGGGTAACTTTTATATGAGTTCAATAATTCAACTTGCGTATTCACGTTAACTTCTTAGGATTCTTTTTATATTTTGTCATTTTTTTATAGGTAATGCATCGTTAGCAAATTTGTGGCCGAAGAGTCTTCAAAAAAAGAAACTGTGTGAAAAATATTTTGATGTAAATGCGTTCACAAACCAGTTCACGAAAAGATTAGTGCATAATGCATTGCCAAAGGTATACGCCTTAGAACATCTTGATGTATATTCTGAAGGATCTCCGAGATCTCTAACGAAATCACCTTTGTCTCCAGACTTGAAGGTCTTAACACCTACCAAAACTTATTTCAAGAAGAAAGAAAAAAATGCATTTCCAGATCAAAAAGGTTCATCACCAGCCACAGATAATTGGGTTGAAGAACTCGTAAATTTACCTGTTGCAGCAGAGGGACTAAAAGGGGTAAAACGAAGCCTTTTTTGTAATAATAAAGAGATGAATAATAATAATACAATTAAAAAACTTGAGGAAAAATTATCTTTGCAAAGAAATAAATATATTCAAGCAAGAAAGAAAATATATTACATTCAAAGAGAATATCAAAAATTAAAACAAAATTTTACCATAAATAATATAATATATAAATATTTTAAAATGCCTTCAGACACAGCGAGAACTTTAATGAAAATGCAACTTAATGTTAAAAAGCGCGCAACTTGGAACCAACATGAAAAAAAAATTTCTTTGGCCTTGTTTTACAAATCGCCTTCAGCATACAAGTTTATTAAACAATATCTTTGTCTGCCAGGAGTTTCAGCAATCAGAAAATGGATTGCAATTTCATTTTTTTCTCCTGGGTTTGATCAAAAAATGATTACTCAATTTAAAATCAAAATAGAAACAATGAGTAACGACGAGAAGCATTGCGTGTTAGTTTTCGACGAAGTAAATCTAAAACAAGGACTACAGTACGTTGCAAATAAAGATTTTATTGAAGGAATTGAAGATCTAGGTCCCCTAGGAAGATCCCATCAAATAGGGAACGTTGCTTTAGTTTTCATGTTAAGAGGGTTGTACTCTAGATGGAAAATCCCATTTTGCTATTTTATATCTAAAAATGGCGTCAAACACGAAAAACTTAAACTGTTGATAGTTGAGGCAATTAAAAAAAGTCAAGAAATAGGCTTGATTACAAAAGCCATGGTTTGTGATCAAGGTAGAAGCAACCAAAGTGCATTTAGTCATTTAGGACTTTCAGCAGAAAAGCCATATATAATTATAAATAATCAAAAAATTTATGCTTTATTTGATATACCCCATATTTTTAAAAATCTTCGAAATAATTTGCTAAACGGTGACTATTTAAATAACGATCAAAAAATTTCTTGGAAAATAATAGAACAAGTGTATAACATAGATAAAAATAGTGGTAAAGCGCGTGCATTAATATAACTTACGTTAGCACACATCCAACCTTCACCATTTCAGAAAATGTCATGTCACTTGCTCTTCAAGTTTTTAGTAACTCGGTTAGTGCCGCTATAAAAACATGCGTACATACAGGGCAAATTCGGAGTGACATGGCATTACCAACAGCTGATTTTTTAAACTTTATGAATAATACATTTGATTGTTTAAACAGCCGTACTCTTTATGATTCAAACCCTTATAGGTGCGCACTATCATTGAAAAATTCGATAATTGAACAACAATTGTTGAGTGCTAAAGAACACATGTCGGGGCAATTAAAAATTTCAAATAAAAACAAAGTTAGCAAGCCGGACTGCTTTAGTGGCTTTGTACATAGCATTAATGCAATTTTAGGTTTATATCACGAACAAAATAATAATGGGTATCACTTTTTATTAACAGCTACACTAAATCAGGATGTTATAGAAAATTTATTTGCAATTTTTAGAAAAAAAGGAGGATATAATGATAACCCCACAGTAAATATCTTCCGCAAACATTTTAGATCCATTGTTACTGTTAGTTTGCTAAAACCTCCAACATCATCAAATTGCGAAATTGATGAGGATACATTTTTACCAATTGATGTAAGCCCACCACTTTCAACTTCAACTCCACCTTCAACTAGTACTAAATCTTCAATTGAGGAACAAGTTTCGGAAAATATTAGTGACAGTAGTTATTCATCTGTAGAAGATTATTCCTCAAATACATTTTCAAATATATCCGTATCATTAGAAAATAATTCAATTGTATATTTTTCAGGGTACTTAGCTCATAAATGTTTAACAAAGTTTTGTTGCTTAGAATGCGAAAATACTTTAATAAACAAAAGCAACAAAATAATTGATCAAAATCACCTTTTCATTATGTATAAAACATTTCAAATTTCATCCGAATATGCCACCGGCCTGAAATATCCTTCAGATGCTTTAATTAAAATAGTAACATTAGCTCTTTCAGTTTTTTCAAAGAAATTCAAAAAATATGCAGAATGTAATTTTATCAGAAAAAAATTAATTTCAAAAACAGTGTCATGTTTGGAAACACAAATTGCTGAAAACTGGGCCAACATTTGTAACGCACAAAAATTTTGTACTCGATCATTTGTTTATTGTTAGAATTCATAAAGAATGTAAATGGATTTCTGTTGGACTGAAAACACCAAAGCAACGAACCCAAAATAAGAAATTACAAAATGTCTAAAAGTTGTGCATAGACATACTTATTTATTTATTTTCTAGCAATGTTCTGTTTCAAGTTACGAATGGTTTTGTTATTAAACAATTCTATTTCATTGCTATATCAAACATATTTGTACACAACTTTATTTTAGGTTTCTTGAAATTTGCCAATTTAAACAACTATTCTTTTTTTACATATACAAAAAATTAAAGGCATATTATTTTTAACAAGAGAAAAAAATACAAATATGTTTAGTAAATAAAATTTTAGTAACTTTATGTTGCATAGATACCTCCTCTTTTATTTGTCGCTTTATTTGTATTTTTTGTCGTCCCTCACCTTTACCTGTCCAGATGCAAAATTATTATTTTTTACTGACTTTATTTTGTTTCTTTTTTGTTGGTATATACCAAAAATAGTATATTGTGTCACAAGGGCAGGAAATGAGCTATTAGATGCACAAGCGAGCGAAGCTAATGGCTAAGGGTTGCTAAAGAGTTTTGTGCGTGTGTGACACACAACTGTTTTTCGCCTACCAAAAAAGTAAAAATTCGAAAATATAACAAAAATCTTTAATTTCATAAATACAGACAGAATTTAATAAGAAACTTAAGTAGTAAAAATGCATGAATTTATTTATAGTAATTAACGTTAATTACTTATAAATTATCCAAATCAGAACGTTTTATTATTTTACAGTTTTGTTCTCTGGATTCCAGACTGATTTACACTGACATTTAATGACAATTTATGTGTAACTGCAAAATTTGCAAGTGACAATCAAAAAAGGTGTCTAGATAATGAAAAGCGGTTTGTTATGACTTTAGCAGCGCAAGGGACGATAAATATTACTTTCGATCACATTTTTAGGGTTGATATGATTCATTTGTACATATGGTAGGCGAAAAACGTTATGTCTTCATTTATTTATATTTCTTAATATATCTGTAATTGCTGCTATGTGTAAATAAAGTATCACTATTATTAAATTTTCTTTTGTTATGTAATCTTATACACATTATTTATATTTTATATAAATCGCACACACAGTTTATTTTTGTTATTAAAATTGGAGTTTGATGAAAATAAATATTTATCGTTAAGTAGCATATTTGGTGTTCTTTTTTAATTTGCTCACAAATTATCATTTTTTGAGCATTGTTTTGATTTCCAGGGAAATCTATTTTAAGAGTATTTCCAACTTTACAATTTTTGCATAACTTTATTTAAATGTAGAAAATTAAATGATAGCATACATAAAAATTAAATAACTAATACCGACAAATTCATAAGAAAAGCTCTATCCTAGATGTTTATAGAAAGAAATGCTGAATATACAAAACGCTCAACGCAAGATTTTTATTTTGAAACATGGTGCATTATGCATCAATCTAAGCCACATGTTCAGGGTTTAGTTGAGTAGAAACAAAAGTAGATCCCGTTATTTTTTCATTTGTAGTTTTTCTATTAACCGCCTGGCAGCGACACTTTCTGGTACGTTTTTTTTTGTAAGACTTGATTGCAGCGCCCTCGTTTTCGCATAACCCGTGTCGAGCTTTCTTGTATATAATACGTTCTTTGGTTTAAGTTAGAAATGGTAACCATTACCTGAGCCACATACATTCGTAGTTCTACATTATAATATCACTTTGTCTTTTTAGCCCGTGTAGTTCTTTAAATTGTTATATTTTATACAACAGTCATATATAACGTAGTGAACCATTTACTTATACTGGTGGTATAACTGCTTTTAGTAGAACAAGACTTCCAAAATGAATTTAAAATTATTTTAAAATTCTGTCACAACTAAAAATATTGAATATTGATCTGGTTTTAAGGGAAATCAAGAACAAAGTCGATGCATTGTTCAAACCGACGGTTCAAAGTCTATTCTTCTGGTTGATTTATAAAAATAGATTGTTATCTAAATACACTTCGATTCTGAGAAATCAACTTTCAAGAACAAAGGCGATCCATTGTCAACGATTTAAAGTTTATGCTTACAAGGTCACACCTCTGAGAAATGAACAAAGACGATCCATTGTTCCGTTATAATTTTTAAAAATAGATTGTTGTATCAATTCTAGGAAATCAAGAATAAAGGGGGCCCATTGTTCAAAGTCTATGCTTACAATTTTCAAGGTGAGAGAACAAAGACGATTCATTGTTTTGGCTCAGTCGTAGCTTATGAAAAGGTGATCCCGAACTTATCCGACCTTACCCGAACTTATCTCTATATAAGTAGATAAAGAACAGTCCCACGTCAGTCGATATTGAACCGTCGGCTTGAATAATGCATCGTCTTTGTTTTTGATTTCTCAGAATTTCAGAAGCTATGACTCAGCCAAAACAATGAATCGCTTTTGTTCTCTCGTGTGACCTTGAAAATGATAAACATAGACTTTGAACAATGGACCGCCTTTGTTCTTGATTTCCTAGAATTGAGATGTATTTAGATAACAATCTATTTTTTATAACTCGACCAGAACAATGAATAGCTTTTGTTTTCTCGTGTGGCCTTGAAAATTGTAAGCATAGACTTTGAACCGTCGGCTTGAACAATGCATCGTCTTTGTTCTTGATTTCCTAGAATTTCAGAAGCTATGACTCAGCCAAAACAACGAATCGTCTTTGTTCTTTCATGTGGCCTTGAAAAATGTAAGCATAGACTTTGATCAATGGGCCCCCTTTTTGATTTCCTGGAATTGAGATGTGGAATCCATTTTCGACCTGAACAATAGATCGTCTTTGTTCTCTCATATGGGGGGAAACGGTTGCGAAACAGCTATCTGTTTTGGGAAACAGACCCCCTGTTTTAGGAAACGGCTACCTGTTTTAGGAAACGGACCCCCTGTTTTAGGAAACGTCTACCTGTTTTGGGGGCGTGGCCTTGAAACATGCATAGACTTGCTTGAGACCGAGGGCAATGACCTTCAGGAATAGATGCAGGTAACCTAAAATTGACGTGGACAATCAACAATCTAGTAACTTTTCTAGTTACTGACCTTGAAGGACTCGTGCAAGCATGACCTTGAAGAGGCGGGGTTACACACCTACCACGTGGCCTTGAAGAGGCAGGGTTAACAACCTAACACATGGCCTTGACTTAGCAGGGTTACAAACCTTTCCTACAATGTGGTTGAGGTGACCTTGAAGATGATGACCTTGATAAACCATGTACTTGGACGTGTACGTGAGTTGACCTTGAGCAAAAACACTCGTAGAAAAAGTATAGTAGAAAAGTGGATTAGGATCGGCCTAGCTATACTACTACTACTTGCATCTTACAGCTTCAGAAAAAAATATTAATGGCAATAAAACTTATAAAGAGTACTTTATACTTATCTAAATTTGTAGGTAGGCTGGGCCTTGAATCTAAATGTAATTGATCTGTCAAATCTGATTAAAATTATTTTTGTGCAACAATAGTATTGTTTGTTCATTGTGCAAAATATGACAGAGGAACAAAATTTTGAAAACTGAAAAATATATGCTGATTTGTTTTGGTCAGAGTAATGAAAACGCCGACGTAGAAATAAATGTGTATTTTAACAAGTAAATGTAGTTTCTTGGTACTAATTTTGATAATTAAGTAACTTTACATCTATGTAGGTTCCCAGAATGGATACAACCTAGTAAAATCACGTTTTATAGATTGAAAAGAAATTTAATTATGGATCATTTTCTAAACACAGGTCAATAAAATATAATAAAGAAAATCGAGAGAATGATGAGGTTACCGTTTTAGCCAGTGTGGAGGGTAATGCTATAAGTTCTAGCAGAACTATAGAAAGTAGTATTGGAGGTTCAAAAACAAGAATCCAAAGAATACTTTGCCTCTATAAATATAAACCATACAAATTTAGGCTTGTTCAACATCTACATCCTGGCGATGCTGAATGTAGGTTAATATTTTGCAATTGCTACTTAAACTATAGTACCCAACTTGGGAAGAAATGTAATATGGTCAGATGAGGCATATTTTAACAATTCAGGTATTTTAAACAAGCACAATAGCAAATTCTGGTTTCAAGAAAATCAACACCAAATATTCCCCCAAAGGCAACAAGGGCGATTTCCTGCTTTATATTAGGACAAAAAATAAAATTTTACATTTTCGAAGGGAACTTATCTGCTCCTAGATATTGGGACATTTTAGAAATGGTTGTACCTGAATTATTAGATATTCCTTTAGCTCGCTTGACCAAATTCATTTCCAACGGGAGCCTCATCTCACAATGCGCAAATTATACGCCCGTTTTTGGAAAACAATTTTGTTAATAGATGGATTGGCACTAATGGGCCGATAAGATGGCCTTCTAGGTCACCGGACTTGTCAGTCTTAGATTTCTTTTTATGGGGTTATTTGCATAATAAAACCAAACTCAATATGATAACATTGAACGTTTGACAAATGCAGTTAGAGAAGCTTTCAGACTTTCAATTCTGAGCGGTATGTAAACACGATCCAACAATTTCTTGAGCCACAACTTCAACATATTGATTTGGGACTTGTGTGGTTTCAGCAGGGTGGTGCCATGGCCCATACTGCTAGAAATTCGATCGCTGTTTTGAGGCAATATTCCCCGGGCGCTTGATCTGCCGGTATGGTGATATTCCATGGGCCGCGCGCTCGCCAGATTTAACTCCGTGCGACTTATTTTTATGGGGCTACCTCAAGAGTAAGGTGTTTCAACATTGAAGCAAGTAATACACTTGAATGATAAGTTGTTTAAGACAAAGTACGATTAACTTCCAGTTGTACCCTTCTGATCCCACAATAAAGTTTTGTTCTCACATTTTTCGTTATTTTCTAATTTACCTTCAAAGTTAGGAATACTTCAATGCCCCACCCTGTATAAGCTACATAATGCGGAAATTAAAACAAGAATGCCAGAAAGCTGTGCTAGAAATTAATGTTGACAAAATAGAATATCTACTAACAGTTACTGCGCAAACTCTAAATATTGACAATAACATTGAAATACAAGGAACCGAAGAGTTCAAATACTTGGGATTCACTATTACACGAAAAGGGGATACGGAAGAAGAAATAAAAATCAGACTGGCACAAACAAGAAGATGCATAAGACAACTACACCACATCATATGGAATAGGAGTATACATAACACTACAAAATGCATAATATGCAATACAATAGTCAGAAGTATTATGACATATGGGGCGGAATTTAGGGTGACAAAACAAGAAATAAACAGATAAAATACGAACAGTGGAAATGGAGTACTTGAGAAGATCCTGTGGGTTACAAGCATGGATAGGATACGAAATGATGAGATCCGAAACAAAATGAAAGTCGAATCCGATATAATTAAATTCGTCAAAGTAAGAAGATTAATATGGTACAGACATACAAGATGGGCAAGCACCCGATGGGTAGGAGAAAAAGATGAAAATCGTGGCGCAATGAAGTTGATGCTGGGATAGAAGCAGGGAACTTGAGGAATGGAGAATGAGAAGACCGACAGAGATGAGAAGATGGCTAAAAGAAGGACGGCAGTGAACACTACTTTGCTCCATAATAAAATTTGATAAAATAAACGAGGAATAAATACATTTTAGTTAGGAAATAATGTAATTTAAATATATATATATATATATATATATATATATATATATATATATATATATATATATATATATATGTTTAGTGAACGCATAAAGTTCAATTTAATAATCATTAATTGTATTTTATTTAAAATTAACTTTTAAAGTACATACAGTAAAGATTAACTCAGTGGGACTTGAACCCACGACCTCCACTTGCTAGATGGGGCTCTTCTCTGAACTATCGAGGAGGCAAGTCACAATCGATTCAGGCTTGAACTGTATGTACTTCCTAGTTACGATGTATTATAATTTTATACACAAGTGAAGGATCACAGTCAACTCTTTGTGAATATCATGTGAGCCCCAATTCGCTAAGGTTTCGCATGACAACACGTGACTGATTGTTAATTTTTATTTGCTGTATGCAATAGTAATAGATAACTATCGAAATTGGTTTGCCCCACTCTAGCAAAGTGGAGGTCGTGGGTTCAAGTCCCACTCGAGTTAATCTTTTACTGTATGTACTTTAAGTTAATTTTAAATAAAATACAATTAATGATTATTAAAATGAACTTCTGTGCGTTCACTAAACCAATTTCTATACTATTGCACACAGCAAATAAAAATTAACAATCAGTCACGTGTTGTCATGTGCGAAACCTTAGCGAATTGCGGGCTCACATGATATTCACAAAGAGTTGACTGTGATCCTTCACTCTGTGTATAAAAATTATAATACATCGTAACTAGGGAAGTACATACAGTTCAAGCCTGAATCGATTGTGACTTGCCTCCTCGCTAGCTCAGATGGAAGAGCCCCCACTCTAGCAAAGTGGAGGTCATGGGTTCAAGTCCCACTCGAGTTAATCTTTTACTGTATGTACTTTAAAAATTAATTTTAAATAAAATGCAATTAATGATTATTAGATTGAACTTCTGTGCGTTCACTAAACCAATTTCTATAGTTATCTATTACTATTGCATACAGCAAATAAAAATTAACAATCAGTCACGTGTTGTCATGCGAACCTTAGCGAGTGCGGGTTCACATGATATTCACAAAGAGTTGACTGTGATCCTTCACTCTGTGTATAAAATTATAATACATCGTAACTAGGAAGTACATACAGTTCAAGCCTGAATCGATTGTGACTTGCCTCCTCGATAGCTCAGATGGAAGAGCCCCACTCTAGCAAAGTGGAGGTCGTGGGTTCAAGTCCCACTCGAGTTAATCTTTACTGTATGTACTTTAAAGTTAATTTTAAATAAAATACAATTAAATGATATATATATATATATATATATATATATATATATATATATATATATATAATATATATTCTAAGTGAAAGAAGAGAAAGAAATTGTAATTATTAAATGCTTGAATTTTGATGTGTAGTTTTACGATTTTAATTTTTTACTTTTTTTTATAATTACCTACTTATATTTTATTACTTATTAATGTAAATTACCCAAATAAATTATTTTAAAAGTTTTTTGTTTTAAAATAGCTTCTTTTGTAAGAAATTATTGTTTTCAAAGTGCATATTTTGAAAGTTTTGAATGCATAAATGCGTGCATATTTCCTAATTTTAAAGTGCATAATTATCCGGAGTCTACTTATCAGTCACAAAACATTTACAGCTAAATAAAACGAAAAAATTATAAGCGTGTAATATAAAAAGCTAACAATACATTGAATACTATTATTTCTATAGTTAACTTCGTTTACTAAACATAAAACTATTTAACTTTCTTTGTTTGTCCTTTGGTTTGTCATTTTCTGAATCAGGTTGTTTCCTCTTCTCTGGAATCTTCAAAGATTTTAATATGAAATACAAAATTTCGCTAAATAATAAATAAATTTACTTACAGAACTGAGAAAAGATGGTTTATTCCCTGTCTGGACATTTTCCTCTTCAGCATACCCAGCAAATTTATCAGTCATATTAAGGGGATTATGACCATTTGCTTGTTTCTGCTTTAAACTTTTAAGGAATGGATTCGTTGCTTTAGATTGGGATGTATTCTTAAATAAATGAAAAAAATTACTTTATGAATTAAATTACGTTATTCTAATTTAACTAAGTAGCAGATAGGATGTGTTCAAGGTTGCTCCACTTCTAGCTTTCGGAAGTGAAACGAAATACGTGTTAAAATGATAACTTCTAAATCAATAAAATAAGGGTAAGCTTTTGAACAGATTTTTATACACGGCGGTTTGAATATTAAATAATAAACAAAGATAGTAATAATCTAACCAGTAGAAGTTCTGTAACGTGTAAATGGCTCTTTAGTTGAAATAGGCGTGAAATTAACATTTAGGATTGCTATAGTATTGAATTTCTACGAAAAACTACGGCTTTTTTAAACCCATATCAGATATGATTGTTAAAACCGGTAAAATTGTAAAGTAAACTTAAAGCGTAAATAAATACCACCGTTTTGTCTAAGGGTTGAACTCAAACAGGTAAAAATTTTTGCAAATAAGAATGAACTATAGAGAACTAATAAAAAAATAACCTATTTTATGCCACAGTAGCGCGGGTAAAGAAAGCAAACATAAATATGTATTTGTAGGAAAAATACCAAATGCGATTCATCCTTGTAATGAACCCCTTTCTATAACAAATGCAAACGTAAGCGTTGTCATAAGAACTGTTTTATTAGCTTAAATGATAAAAATAAATAACTAAATCGAATCCGCAATCCAAAGTAATAAAAAAGGAAATAAATAAAATAAACAAATAACTGGCTCTAATTTGTAATCGAAATTCTTAATTGAATAATTTCTTTTCTCACATAAATGATAGCAAGTCGCGTTAGGGAACAATCTAATCTAAACACAAGTAGAAAGGTATTGAATAGATTTTATCGGTTTGAATATTACTAATAAACAAAAATAATAATAATCTAAACAGAATTTTGTCCAATATAAAAATACAAAGGATGCGACTATACAGGGCAGATCCGTATTAAGTGGTAAGTTTTTGAACATTTTTTTCTCTTTGATAAATTTGAAGGTTGATCCAATTTTTATTTTTGTTACTATATGTGATACTAAGTTTAATTCTAACAATGTGTGCATATTGTCTTATACAATATTTTTCCCCGACTGAAAATTCAAAATTTAAGCTAACTTTTACCTTTGTTACTATGTTTGATCTTAATTGCAATTAATTAATCCTAAAAGTAAACAATTAATGTCGGGAGAGTTAACAGCACCATATCGTTATTTATTATTACCCTTCAATTGAATAAAAAAAAAGAAACTTAGAGGATGGAAACGTTTAGGTTGTCACAGTTCGCGACAATAATAAAACAGATTTGATAAATAAATATTAAATTAAATAACAAATAAATAATTATAACTCGGAAAGCTAAATCAAAAATAATTAAATTTGGTCGCAAATAAATAATAGCATCCGGTGACAGGCGTGAGAGCCAGGAATCGCGTAGGGAGCAATCTGGTTGAAACGTGATGTGAGTGAAGGGTATGTAAGTGAAAAATGTATATTTATATATGTACATTTAGATATCCATACAGTAAGTATGCACTCTACTATTTCTTGGCTCTGTCTATATTTTTACTTCTGACTTCCTTACGTGTCGAGGCAGTAGACAAATAACTGTCCGGTAGTAGGACGATACCGTTAGTAGGGAATGCTACATCGCCCGGGGCGATTTGGCCAGTAACCGGTCTGCCCGCTATGGTATTACTCAAGAGAACAATACAATTGCCTCGAACCGACCTGGCTACAATGGGCGGTCAAACTCGAAACAGACAGGCCCCATTGCTGATGACTGTGCAAGGAATGAATGGCGAATAGGTACGTGGAATGTTAGAGGTATGCATGGTAAAGAATTTGAAATTGCGAATGTAATGTACGAAAGACACCTTGATATTCTGTGTGTTTCGGAGACAAAGCCCAAAGGAGAGGATGCTGTGGAGATGGAGGATGGCAGCCTAGCACTATGGTCAGGAGTTGAGACTGAAGTGCATGGCGCAAAAGGAGTTCGGCTGATCGTAAGTGAAAGAGCGAAAAGATGTGTTAAACAGTACGAATTGGTTTCTCCCCGGGTAATATGGGTTAGAATAATAGTGGAGTTTCGAAGAATTTTTCTCATTGCACGCTATGCAGCGGTGAATGGAGAAAGAGACCAGAAACGTGAGAATTTCTGGAATGAAGTAGAGAACGTGTTGAACGTATGTAAACAAACGAAAGAGTGATAATAGGATATGAACGGATGGGTGGTGTACAGAGAGAACACACTGAACGCGTTCTAGGAAAGTTCAGAGACCAAAGAGTCAATAAAAATGGTGAACTCCTGGTGAACATCTATGTGGAGAGAAGCCTGTTTCTATCCAATACGTGGTTTAAACATAAAAATGTGCATATGTATACATGGTGAATCTAAAAGTATGATAGACTTCATAGTGTATGATAAACGGATTAGAAACCTGATGAAAGACACAAAAGTAATGCGCGGATCGGAGTGTGAATCGGACCACTTTTTGGTTGTATCGAGAGTGTTTAGGGCAAAAGTGGGTCTGGAGAAGGAAAGCAAACGTAGTGCGAACGTCCAGAATTAGGGTAGACAAACTAGTGGATAATGGTGCGAGAATGAAATACGCAGATGCTGTGAGTAAAGAGTTGAATGTGAATGAAACAGTGTGGAACGAACAAATAAAAGACACTGACGTTGAAACTGCATGCATAAGCTTGCAAAACTGTTGTCAATTGTGCCGTGCGGATATGTGGAAGGGCGACTGTAGGTAGACAGAAAAAAATGTGCTTGGTGGAATGAGTCTTTAAAAAAGACAGTATGTAAGAAAAAAGATGCGTACATGGTAATGATTGCTGCAAAAAATGAGACTGAGAAAAAGCGATTGTATGAGGTACACAGATTAAGAAATAAAGAAGCGAAGGAGGCAGCGAGAATTAGATGACATATCAATTAAATACACAGCACTGATGTAATACAAGAACAAGAATTTTAGCGAGAGCTTCATTGGAAAGACATTGGACAAAGTGGATTTGACTAATGAGAAATACATGGTAAAATAAAAATGTATATTTAAGAACTAAAAAATAAGTCTTTTGTGCTACCAGGCTGTGAACTTTAACATTGCCCTCCAATTTTTTCATGTGTTAATCAACATATAGGTACCAAAAGGTTATAAATTAACTAACAAAATAAATTTATAGTTACAATTATACAAAATACTTACTAAATCCATTGAAATGTCCATACCACTGACGTTTTGTGTAGACTCATTCTTAAAACAAAACTTCAAATCAGAAACATTTTTAATCGATCATAAAATAAACTTACATTTAATGACATATCAGGGTTTAGCATAGAGCTCTCACCAAATGATGTATTACTAGATGGTGAAGCAGACACCTGATAAAAGTATGCATTAAAACAATTTAAGATCAAAAGAGTCACTAAAAAATTTGAATTACAGAATAAACATACATACATACACACTCACACACCACACACGCAAGATGCATTGCACGCACGCACACGACACACGCACGCACGCACGCACAGCACACGCACGACACGCACACGCACGCACGCATGACACATATATATATATTTAAATAAGACATTTATTATATATATATATATATATATATATATATATATATATATATATATATATATATTTAAATAAGACATTTTTCTTTGAAACTTGTGTAAATAAACGTACAAATAAATTCAACGTTTCAGGAACGTCCTTTGTTCCTTTGTCAAGAATTTATTATAATAATATAATAAATTCTTGACAAAGGGAACAAAGACGTTCGAATGAATTAATGTACGTTTATTACAATTTCAAAAAATGTCTATTTAAACATAATACTGTGGAAATCTAAATATATATATATATATATATATATATATATATATATATATATATATATATATATATATATTGTGTGTGTGTGTGTGCGTGTGGTGCGTGTCGCGTGGGTGGGTGTGTGTGTGTGTGTGTGTGTGTGTGTGTGTGTGTGTGCGTGGCGTGCGTGCGTGTGTGTGTGTGTCAAGATAAGAGTACAGAGCTCCTCTATCCCGACAATGGTAAGGCCTAGAGGTTTGGGAAAAATCCTTTTAAGTAAGTAAGAGAAGTGGCTGGAAATTATTTTGGAGTTCGTAACTCGACCGATAGGGGCGTAACTACTACGAAAAAACATAAAATTCATGCTATCTCGGAAAATTGGGTGACGAGTTATAACTTTGAAAATATCATTTGAGAGCTTGGATGATACCATATCATTTTGCTTTTCCGTATCTCTCATAATAGCGGTGGAGGCCAATGCATTTTCCAATATTTACATTTTAATATCTCCTGAACCACTCAACGGATTCGAATATTCTCAGTCTTGTTTGAAAGAGAAATTTATAGTCTTTTGAAGGGTGTTTTTTTTTGTTTGAGCGTTTAGTTTTAACCAATTAAGCTAGAGGGCGTTCTCTGCGGCGATTACACATTTTGTGACTTTTTGGAAAAAACTAAATAGAACGGCACTATTTATTTGACAGACCGTTACGCCGATTAAAATTACCTAAATTTGAGTGAAAACACCTTCGCGATAACCCCATTCCGTTCTCGATTTATACGAGGAAAATGTTAAAAATTTGAATACCGCAATCGGGACAATTTACCTTGGCGGTGAAAACAAGTCACGTACACACGGTAGCCGCTAAATTGAAAAGATCACTGATTTGACAATTGTCTAAAGTTACTTCTCAGAGTTTCTGTGTCTTGTATGTATTTTTTAATCATTTTTGTTGGGGAAAAGTACGACATTTACTAACAATGAAGCGTATGATATACAGCGCATTTATTTCCAATGCCTCGAAAATATTGCAGTTGCGTCGCAACAATATGCAATAAAATTTCCACAAAGAAGACATTTTTTTCGAGAAGTGTTTTCAAGATTGGTCAACCGATTACGGGAAACTGGGAACTGGCAACGTGCAGCCGATTCAAGCACCTGTCAGAGTTCTTAGAAGACGCGCCAAGAAAAATATTATCAACGTTTTGGCCTACGTGTAATACGATCCCACCTTAAGAACCAGAAAAATTTCCGACGATTTGAAAGTTCCAAAAACCATTGTCCATGAAATTCTTCAAAACAATAATATGCATCTCTACCACATTGTTTTACATCAGGCATAAAATCATACTGATGGTGATTATAGACACAACCATTGTCACTGGCTCCTAAATAGGATTCGGGAAAATCCAAATTTCCTGTTACGCATATTATGGATGGGGGAAGCCACTTTCAGTAGCACAGGTCCGAGCAAAACCAAACTGGATGCGGCAAGTATAACATCAAAATCGCTGGAGTACGGTGCGGAATGCTGGAAGGGAGAATTATAGGTCCACATTTTTGACCAAACCCTTAATGAGGCAAAGTTCTTGGAATTTTTGAATGTTTCTCTTCCACCACTTTTAGAAGATGTCTCCTTGGAAACAAGAAGGCACACGTGGTTCCAGCTTGATGGCTGTTCGCCACATTATGATCAAACGTAAGTCGGCACTTATGTGAGCAATATTCGAATCGTGTTATTGGAAGAGGAAGTCTATTTCTCTGACCGGCACGTTCTCCGGATCTTACTTGTTTAAATTTACACCTACGGGGTAGACTGAAAACCTGGTTTTCCAAGAGAAACCAGGGAAAATATGATGGAAAGAATACGAAATGCCATTAGAACCTTATCCAGGGCTGGAATTGAAGCAGCGTTTTTTTCTACCGAGATTAGATTAAATAAATGCATCGAGAATGATGGAAGACAGTTTCAAAATTTGTGAGTTATTTCTGGCGAAACTTGTGTAGATAGTTCAAAGATTTTTGTGCGTCTGTTTTATTGTTATTACTAATGTTGGCCTTTAAACACGCTTCAAAAGTTTTGAAGTGGTCCTAAGCCTGGATAAACTGTGAGGAAAGGAAGGCGCGACGTATTAACATTGTTACTTAGTAGTGGAGAAACTCGAACCGTACTTTAAATTACATCGTTACCGTGGATATGTGATTTGTTTTCCCAGGCAAGGTAACTTGTTCCGATTGCGGTATTAAAATTTTTAACATTTTCACGTATAAATCGAGACGGATGGAGATATCGCGAAGGAGTTTTCACTAAAATGTAGGTACTTTTAAGCCGCGTCCTATTTAGTTCTGTCCACACACAAATGTGTAATCGCTGCAGAAAGCACCCTCTAGCTGATTTGTTTAAAACTAAACACTCCAACAAAAAATTTGGATTTTCCCGAATCATATTTAGGAGCCAGTGACAATGGTTGAGTCTATGATCATAATCAGTATGATTTAATGCCTGATGTAAAACAATGTGGTAGGGATGCATATTATTGTTTTGAAGAATGTGCTTGAATCGGCTGCACATTGCCAGTTTCCGGTAATCGATTGCGGTATTCAAATTTTTAACATTTTGTCGCATAAATCTAGAAGGGGTTTTCACTAAAATTTAGGTAATTTTAAACTGCGTAACGGTCTATCAAATAAATAGTACCGTTCTATTTAGTTTTTTCCAAAAAATCACAAAAATGTGTAATCGCTGTAGAGAACGCCCTCAAGTTCATTTGTTTAAAACTAAACGCTCCAACAAAAAACACCCTTCAAACGATTATAAATTGCTCATTCAAAGGATACTAAGAATATTCCAATCCGTTGAGTGGTTCAGGAAATATTAAAATATAAATATTGGAAAGTTTCTTCGTAGCATTTACGCCCTCTATCCGTAGAGTTACAAACTTCAAAATACTTTAAAATAATTTTTAAAATAATTTCCAGCCACTTCTCTTACTTGCTTTACTTATAAGAATTTTTTTCCCTTCTAGGTCTTACCATTGTCGAGCTGGAGTCATTCTGATCAAACAATGACAATTTTAGAAAACAATTCCTTAAATTAAAAAAAAACACCTTTGAATTATTAATCCTTTGTGTACGTTTAATTGCACTGCTTAAATTTAGTCTTTTGTTTATTGGTTGCACGTCTGTATCTGAGGTATGCTGTAAAAAATTCGGTCATCACTGTGTTTTAATGTAATACTAGTACATACAACTTGATCAAGGTCTTCGGATTTATCTTCTTGTAAACTTGATGCCATCTCCATTAATTTATCAGCAAGTCGTCGCCTATTTAACTTTGTAGCATATTTAGTTGCTAGGGTCACCAATTGTGGATTTGCCAACATTGTGATTAATTCTAATGCTCTTTGATCTAAGTTATTTCTACATGCTAACTAAAAAATGTAATTGGAATTATGCGAAGTATATAAAAAAATGTGTTATTCATACTGCAAAAGTCTTTAAAGCAGATTCTTTAATTTTTTTTTCTACATCGGCAACTTTTATCACTGACCAAGTAAATAAATTCGCTTCTAATTGTGATTTTTCAGTATTCATTTCAATGAATGGAGGTTCCAACACTATTTCTGAAAGAGTAGGCCGTGGTATAAAGCCAGGATATATACTACCACGGCACCGGATTCCTCTAATACACTGATGTGATTCAAACACTGAAGTTATAAAAAATCCATCAGAAGGATTATGTAACTAAAATGAAATAAAATAAATAAAATGTATTTACTAAATCTACAACCTTTTTTTTGTATCACAGAATGGAAGCCAGACATTGCAAGATTCAGGATATAAGTATAAAAAACCTGAAGAGTCCTGCATAGCTGGTGTATCACAATCAGAAAATCCCAACCATAATAATGTGCTCTCTGGGCGTAAGGCACTTTTGAGATCCTTGTTTTCAATCGACATTTCTAAAAAAAATTATGTACGTATGTAACCAAATTAATGAAATAAAATAAAATATGCTTTAATATAGGTAGAGGTAAGAAACGGAAAAGAAATTTATACACATATATTTTACTAAATTTACCAAATGCAAAATCTCATGGTAGTGGTCATTAAATGTTAATCACAACCATGAACAAGGTACGAGGAGACTTGTTTCCATGTCCAAAATTAAGGGTGTTTTCATATGAAATAATTGTATTAATCATCTGATTTTAGAGTTACACTTATCACAAAATAAGAAAAGCCTGTCAATTGATCTATGCAAAAAAAATTAAAATCAAAATACTGAGATTATTTTAGCTCAAACCTACAATTGTATTGCATTGAGCAAGTGACTGTTTATGAAAAATTGCAACATGCTTCTGTAGTTGTGTGGACGAAAATGTCTGAATTTCACTTAGGAGTAAATATCACGTTTACCTAATACCTTCTACACTTATATTAAAGATAGTATTTAACATTAGGTTCGTAACTCTTTTAGCAATGTTAAGAAAGTTTCGGAAAATATTTATAAGTGTGATTTTTACAACTTGTAGAGTGTGTCTATTTGAAAATATCCATTAGAAAATCCGATTTTTTATTTACAATTTTTTTACCTCTCATATTTTAACTATACCAAACTTTCTTGAATGAAAAACATTACAGTTGCCATGTACAACTGTTGATATGATTATAGTTGAAACATTTATGGTTTAAATTAACATAATACATGCAGGGTGTAAAATTAGTGTGTAATTCTTATGTTTCTCCGTAACTATTTTAGATAGAGGAAATCTTTAAATATGAAAGTTGTATATTAGCTTCTAATCCGTAACCTAAAAATATCTATAATTCGCTATGGGTGTTGCATTTTCGGATACCAGTATCCAACTTAAACGTTGTAAATTGAACACCCTATATATTTTAATATTCTGTGATTAATAGCCTATCTGGTAATGTTTTGTTTTTTTAATTAGGATCAGTCATTCAAGTTTTTACGCAAAATATGACGTATTCAAATACAAAGAATAAAATCTGCATTGTGACAGATTTATCAAAAATATTTTGTCAAATGTTTGTCAAGATCATCTACTGTCATCCAAAAAATCAAAAGTTAAATTCCGTTGTACAGGATGTTTACTATGGTGGTACAATAACTTAATATTTCGATTGGCCATAACTCAATATTTTGTAAGTGATTCAGAGTGAAATAAATTCTCTTTCGATTTTATATTGGGTTTCCTGTTCCTGTACCTAAAGTTGGCATTTTTTAAATTATTGCAGTTGTGCGAATTGTAATTTTTTAGAGGGCTGTGAAAGCGCAACTGCAAAAAACACAAAAACAATTATCTGTCATATTAATTTACAGTATATTAGCATTTGTGTGTTGTGCTCCATATGTTCACTGTTTTGTGCATCAGAATGAATTTTTGTAGGGAAGAGTGTGTAGATATGATCTATGTATTAGGGGAATGTGATCGAAACTGTCTTCTTGCAGCCCAAAGCTATGCTCAAAAGTATCCTGACAGAAGACACCCACCTAAAGTTGGCTTCGAAAGACTCAAAGGGAGGTTTGAAATAACAGGCAGCGTTAATTATACAAAATGTATGCGTGCAAGACATGTAACCAATGAAAACGCATTAATGATTATTACTGCAGTGGTTGAAAATGCTCACCAGTCCACAAAATTTCTCAACAAATTGTTGATGCAAGTCATACATCTGTACACTGCATTTTGAAAACTAATAAATTCCAGTACTACCAAATCAAAAAACACCAGAAACTTTTTTCGCAACATTTAAAAAGCCTGAAGCAATTTTGTGAGTGGATTAGTAATATATTAAATTGAATGCGAACCAGATTTTCTGAACTGTGCCCGTTTTACCAATGAGGCGACTTTTAGTAACAGAGACTTTCCTAATCAGCGAAATTTCCATCATTACAATATCGATAAGGCTGAATTCTTGAGAGCAGTTGATCATCAACATCAGTGGTCAATAAACGTGTGGGGTGAAATTCTCAGGACACAAATTGTTAGCCCGCGGTTTTTTGAGAACCATCTTAAAGCTAAAATGCATCTCCACTTTCTCGAACATGAATTGAACGATTTACATGTCCGTGAAAATGTTACTCTAGATGGTGGTACCATCATGATGGTGCATTTGTACATTCGACGCTGAATGTTCGAAATTTTTTAAATATTAGATTCCCTGGTCGCTGGATTTGACAAGGTGATCCACAGAACTGGGCTGCTAGGCCTCCAGACCTATCTGTACTAGATTTTTTCTGTGGGGCTGTATAAAGGACATTGTGTACCAAACTCCTCCACTGTAGATTTTATTCATTATGTTTGCATACGTCATATTTTCCCTAAAAACTTGAATAACTCCAAAACTACAAAAATTAATATTCATCAATTAGCCAAAAATTTGGTCTTTATAACATTCTTTAAAATTGATAAAATGTATCCACTGCTCAAATAATTCATGTTTAACCTAAATATTAATTTATCACGTCAAATGAGTCTACGAGTAATTGCTTTCATTTTCTTGAGGTTGTCAATGTACATCTGTTGTGTAAGTAATGTTGATGCTGTACATGAAATGTTGTGCAAGGTCAGAATGTGACACACTGTACAGATTGAGGAATAATTTGATATTGACATACATGTGCACATACACAAGATTTTCTATGGCCATTTGAACGTACAGGAGATTTGTAGTTTTTGCACCTCATGCACTTTGATAGAAGAAAGAAACCACATACAGGACCGTCAGATAGACCTTATGGCAAAATTATTTATACATGATACTTTGCACCTCTATGTTTCTGATAGTAACTAAAATAATGGCGATGTTTTGACACGTCTGCTTATACCGGAATGGTTGTCAACTTACTTATTATAAATGAAAACCCCTGCATATTATTACATTTTTGGATTCCTCTTTGAATACTACCCTAACCTTGCATAATATTTCATAAGGTTATTGTTCCCGCATTTCGAATGCATTCATTCATTCGCGGAGTAACAACAACCCTAATATATTACAGTCCACTACATCGTCGTAACAGTTATCTTTTGTAGTTTTTGAGTCATTCATTTTTTATGAAAAAAAGTGATAGCTGAGCGTATTTGTTTCAAATATGATTTTTATAGGAATTAAAAGCTATAAGACTTCAGTTTTCAGAATATGGAAAGAAAGGGTTGACAATTATAACTTGTAACAATAACTTAGTTCAAGGTTCAAGGTGTTCGAATTTGGCAACCCTTCTGCAACTCAAAATAACAATTCATATTTTTTATGCAATTGTTTTAAAAATTCAAAAACAAAACAACTTTCAATAGTTTTGCCTGCAGGGCAGACCGGTGTTTCACTGGACACGGAACACAGTACAAGTTTCGCGCGCTAATGGCGGGTTCTCTTTCGTATGTATATTAATAAGTGGACAAAAGTGATTTCCTCCCACTATCACGTCAGATTTTCCGCCAGATGGAGAAGTGGCAGCGAATTTTCAGGAGGTCCGATATAATTTTCGAAAGTAAATTACTACGATGTTTATGCAGTGTGCTTAAGGTTATCAATATTATAACTTTTAAAAACGGGGTTGGATTTGGGAGTAAAAACAGTTAGTTGCAGTTGTCAGTGCAGTCATTGTAAACCGTTGCGGCTATAAACATTTTATCGTGTCCATTTCAGTATAAACACTAAAAACGTGAATTTTTACTTTTACTTTTTTTCAAAATTAAGGTGGCCGTGTAAATAAACGTATCGCTAAATATGCGGGTTTTAATCCGAGAAGCGGGCGCGAAAACAATATATCTATAAATAATCGCTACTGTTTTGGGACTAAACCGCATTTCTTAACCCGTTAAATATTGGTGATTAAGTGATTCATTAAAAGGATTATATTCAAACGTAAGTAGGTACTACCTGAATGTAGATTAAAGCTCGCAGAAAGCAATTCAACAAGCCCATGTAGCCTATTAAAAATCAATTATTGCCTT
Source organism: Vesta saturnalis (assembly GCA_036346205.1). NCBI lineage: Eukaryota > Metazoa > Arthropoda > Insecta > Coleoptera > Lampyridae > Vesta > Vesta saturnalis. The sequence goes on along the minus strand of JARFJB010002417.1, from coordinate 2,407,857 downwards.
GCAAAAAGTTTCTATTTACTGCGAGATAGTAAAACGTACAGAATTACCATTTGATAACAAAGGGCAGTAATTTAATTGCCAATACGCCATCTCGCAAGCACGCTCATTACGTTGAAATCTGTTAAAATAAAAGAACTCCGCGTCAGACTGTACAGTGTCCTCTCCTCACTGCTGGTATGAGTATAATGCGTAGACAAGCGTGTACGATAAACCTCAGTTAATTGTTATAAACGATACCGGGGTTTACAAACACGGGTCCAGATGACAGTAAAACCACCTCGAATTCCATCTTTGCTATTAAACTAACCCGTTCTTATTATTTTGTATAGATGAAAGTGTAAGCTGAGAAAGGGATGCTGTAGTTTGTAACGCAGCCACTCAAACTTTTGCGTCATGCTTGCGGGTAGGTTACCGGTCACTTTGTTATGAATTAATTGCACCTCTCACCCTAGCAAGGCTTTGTTTTAATGATTTTTTTAAGTGTCTTTGATTCAGCCAGCTGATTTAGAATTGTTTGTTTACGAACTGATTTTTCTTTATAAATGTAACTTATTGTAATTGTACGAATGTATTTTTGTACTTTTATTCACGATACAATTGTGAATGTGTAAATTTCTTGGCCATTTTTTTGCCCTTGTTTAAGTAGTTAGAACTGCATTGCAGTTATTTTATTGTTACCTGTTTAGTTTTACTGTTTGTTATATTTTGTGTACCTTATTTGCATTATTATTTTCCTTTTTACTTTATTGTCAACTTAAATGCCGGCATGAGTGGTTGCATAACGGCCACATGTTTGGTGTCATAATTTTTATTCTGATTTATTTATGACACAATTGTGGGTGTCATTTCACTGTTTGTTTTTTATTGTGTTTATGTATAGTTAAATTACTTTTTTTTCTGTTACTTAATTTTATAATTTTGTACGCACTTTAACCTGACTTAATGGTGTTTTGTTATATATTGAACCCTTTCTTTGTTTTTGTGTTTATTAATATACTTGTGCAATACTTATTTATTAACAAATTGGGTTTTCTTGGTGGTTCTTGCCCAATTTAGCAAATTAACGGGTTGAACTAACAGTGCGCAAAGCTCGGTAATTCTAGCTTGAGTAGATTGTTTACCTGTCTCACTATGATGCAACACTTAACCTTATCCAATCCTATCTCCTCCAAATAACACGGCGTAGCTTACCACTAGACCTGAAAGAGGTCTTTCTTAACACATTCCCACCAGCTTCTCTGTGGTCGCCTTCTGTCACTTCGTCCTTCTGCTTCACCTTTGAAAACCCTTTTTGGCACACTTTTCATTCCCATTCGTTCCAGATGTCCCAGCCACCTCAGTCTGCTAAGTTTTAGTATGGTTATAATTCCCGGCTCCCTATATAATTCCCGGCTCCCTATATAATTCTTGTAACTCTATGTTCGTTCTTCTCCATCCGTCGATCTCCTTAACTCCACCATAGTCTGCTCTCACTACCGATTTATAAAGACGTACTTTCGTTGCCCGTGATACTCCCTTTGCACTAAAAAACTTTCTGGATGCACGAGCGCTTCTGCTTGCTGCACTACTCTGCTGTCTATCTCACATGACTGCTCTCCTTGGCTATTGAACTCACCCTAAATATGTGTCCGTGTCTTTTTTCTAAGACTATTTTTTCCCCTCTTGCGTTCTTATGTTTAAATACTCCGTAAATTGCTGGGTTCTTCCCATTATCATCTATTTTGTTTTTGTTTCGTTAAACGTTAAACCATTTTCCTAGCACATGCTTAAGAAAATAAAATGCTTACATTTTTACATTTTAAGCTGCAAAATGGCATAAACAACTTAGGTTTGTATTTAAAAAACTGCAAGTGCAGAATCCACAAAGTGATGATCCAGTATAATGCAAAACATTACAAAAATTTAATATTCTGAGAAGAAAATGTATTCGTTGGTAAATTATTTTATTAGAAAGAATGACATCTATAGATATCTGTCTTTTTTAAAATATATGTTTTAAGCAAAACATATCTTTCGACATGTTAAAATTAAAACGAGTTTACGTTTCGCAGCTTATGCTAGTTTTTAAAGATGGAAGGAAGCTAACAAAAAGCCATGAGCCTTTAAGGCCCGAAGTGCCTTATATATATATATATATATATATATATATATATATATATATATATATCAAAGGGGTGTCTGAGTAAAAAAGTATACTAAAATTAGATATAAGGTAGTACATAGTGAGACGAAATTTAAAAAAATTAGTCAGGAACCGTTTAATAGTTACATAACTTTAGTATTAAAATAAGTTACACATGAGATAAGATATCAAAAAGAAATAAAATGGAAAAAATTATTTAAAAAACTATTAAGACTGTCTCACTGTGGACCATGCATGGTACATAATGAGATAACATGTGGTACACTGTGAGAGTATGTATCAACGTACGTTGTACGTGCCAAATGATATGGGAAATTTTACAAAACTTGACGCAAGCCTTTTAGAACCGATACTTTTCGTTTCGAGAAGAATACACAGAACACCTCTGCTGCTCACTGAATGAACATCGGGTACATTGGGAAACTTAAAACAACCACTAAGTTTCTCACTTTTCCTCATATAAGAAATTTCATCTCCTCGATAACTGTTTCACTTGGTTTGTAGTTTTGCATGTTGCTATTTCCTCTATTGCTGTCTCTTCAGGACTATCAGTTATTATGGTAATACAGCCTTTATTTATAGGTTTCCCATTCGCTTTTCTTGGTGTAGCCTTTGGGTAACCTCTGATTGCTTCAGGGGTAACTGTTTCTGATATCTTTGTCTCTTTCACTTGTGAATGTCTGCTATATTCTCCTTGATCTTGTGGGGTGGGAGTCCGGTTCAACGGTCCTTCAGGTCCCTGGATTTCTTGTTCAGCACTATTTGGTTGTATGTTCGAAAGTCGATGCTGTAGGTTGCTGATCGTGAGTTTGTGGTAATGGTCGGTCGGTTACAGCAGATATAAAATCAGCTCCAGTGAAAATTTCATCGTCGAACGACTAAATCCCAGCTGTTCTAAAACCCGCCAGTATATTGGCAGGGGTAAATCCTTTCGAATGAGCTAGACCAACGCACTCGGCAATTTCATTGGTGATTGGAATGCCTGGGTGCTGCAGAAGCCATACATCGATGGCGGTATAATAATATGCTTTAAAGGACCCGAAAATTGAGAGATCTAAAGGCTGCATTTTGTTGCTGCAGTGTGGAGGTAAAGTTAATATTGGAACTCCACTATCCGGGACCATATTGACAACACCCACCGAAATGTGACTGTCATGGTTGTACACCAAGAAGGAAGGGTTAGAATGTTTAAAAACTCCATAAATAATTCAACGGTCATCCAACCGCTCGGATTTGCTAATCCAAGTGTCATTTGGGGAGTTCCACGTGTCATACGTTCTTTAAATTTTTTTCTAGGAAACACCATTGATGGCGGCAGATGATTCCCAGATGCCGAAACAATGGCGCACGTTGTGACAAGGACTTCTCTCTCACCACTTGTACAATGGCTAATTTGCTTCGTCTCTTTTTCAGTCACGATTTTTCTTGATTTTTGAACAGTTGTCGTACTGGTTTCGTCCAGATTAAATATACTCGAGGGATCTCTTAATTTTTCGTTTTTCTTTAAAATATTTTTGAAGTTTGAAAAGAACAATTTAAAATTAGTTTCGTTAAAAGAGGTAAGTCGACTAAGGCTGCACTGCTCAGGTTGACGTATGCTTAGATTTCCACGTTGGTTTCGAAATGATCTTAACCACTAATTCCCAGCATTTTTATTGGCATTGCAAGAATCCGGTATACTGCGGTTGTTCGCTGTCGCAAATTCATAGGTCAATTTCTTCACACCTTCGGGGCTTAACCCTCAGACCATTTTTAAGCAAGCTATAATATATTCCGCAAGAATTCGCTCATCATCTTCGATCAAAATCTTCCTGTTAGCATAATTTGGCTCCATGGGTACGTTTTCGATGTGTTCGCCTTCCTCATTTTTTGGCTTTCTTGGCGTATCGTGCTAGTGTCTGAAATTTAATATTGCAAATTTCGCCCGCACCTCTTATGGAATGCTGTTCATTTATAACAATTTGCACCGCTCTCGCCATAGCTTCCTTTGACGTGGCGCCAATTTTTCTTTGTTTTTTTATACGCATCATACCTTAAAAATGAATATAAATGGTTACGAGATAATAAAACAGTGCTAATTACACAGTGAGACATATCGATGGTATCTCACTGTGTACCAGTAAGACTGTCTCAATCTGCGCCACAGGAGTTTGGCGTAATAAAACGCGAATAATATCAGAATGGGCGGGAGATTTAGACAGAAAGCATTTTGAAGTTAAAGAGCAAACTCATATGTGGCGCACTAAATATAAAGCATTTTGAAAGATCAAAGGCACTTAGGACCAGGACGTTTGAAGCGAAAAAAGCCAAAGAACAGAACTTACCTTCAGATAATCAACAATACTTCAATACAAGCAGATAACAGCCCCGCTGTTTTTGCACATGTTTACTAATAGATGATAATGGGATGGGTTGAAGTTGTTTTAAAAAGGCGGGTATTTTAAATAAAGCTACTGCCTCACTGTATCCACCGTCTCACAGTGTACATACTACCTTCCCCTACAGCCTCATAATTTTCTTAATAGTTTCCTGTCAACCCACTTAAAATGTAAGTTGGTACCAAAATATGTACCTGTTGGAAATGGCATTCTTCAAAATATATCGCTTAGTAAAAAAATACCGTTTAAAAATACAATTATCCAACAATCCATAACTAAAATATTCTAATACACTTATATAATGAAGTGTTAATGTAGGTACCTATATCTATTGTCCTATACAACACTGAATATTGCCTTGATTATTATAATTCAATGATACTGTACATGTACACATTGGCGATTCATTCCTATTAATACATTAAACAAATAAGGTACCTAATTGCATTTCACAAATCGTTAAAGCTGTTATAGTTTTTAAAGTTGGAGGTTGGAGTCAAGTTCGGTATTATGGTCATTCTTTAAATTTGGGGTTGTGGTCAAGTTTGGTGTTGTGGTCATTCTTAAAATTGGGGGTTATGGTCAAATATATAGTTCAAGTATGATTTTGATAAGGCATTGTAGACCGATTTTTAATACAAGCTTCATTTGGTGTTATGGTCATGTTGTGGTGATTCTTAAAGTTTGGGGGTGTAGTCAAGTTGAGCGTTAAATTTGACGTTGTGACCATGTATTGCAGTAAGTCTAACTTCAAGTTGGGCAGTTGTGGCACAATAAGCACAATTGATGTCATAATTTAAGGTATTCCTTAAAAGACTTTGGTATGTACTTTTTGTACAGTACATATACGAATGTGTAAGTTTTCTACACTACTTACCTAAGAAAGCATGTGTCTGTTCTTCATTTTCAATACTTTGAAATGCAATCATAATGCAACGACCTAGGATAAATATAAACAATCCGGTTGTGTGCTCCGTTAATTTTTACACTAGGGTTGAAAAGGGCCTTAACAATGGTAAACCAAGGCAAAATAAAATGTAATATAACACAATACAATCAAAGAGTATAAAAAGTGCGTTTATGATATTTAACTTATTCTGTATTTGCTAACGCAAATAAGTCCCCTTGTGCCCTATAATATGGGTAATTTGCTCAATTCTGTTTTGTAATAACTCAAGAATATTAATCACATATTACCTTCTAATTTAGTGAGCATCATATTGATGCATTGATCACCATTTCTTGGTGAACTAGCATGATATGCAATTAACAATATGTGTCGACGTGCACTCATAGAAACAAGTGGACCAGGAACAGAAAAACTCCCTTTGAGTGCCATAAATACTATATACCCTTACAAAATTATTCGACATTCCAAGGCATACCAAATTATCTGAACATGCTGTACAAATTATCGTTTCCTCTTCATCTTCACCTACATTTATATTCCATTCCTTGCTTCCTGCACCAAGAGGAACAACTGCTACAAAACTGAAGTACAATTACAATAAACTTCAAGAAAAATTAATGCAAGATTTACTTGGAATTTGCAATGACAAGAGCAGAGCTGCTTACAGATCCCATAGTGTAACCGTGAAAATTTTGAATCATCATGCTATTATGCATACTAGAATCATGAAATTCAACTTCAATTGATTTACTACTCTCATCATCTATATCATTTATAAAACTGCGAACAATTCCTATTTCATTCCAGCAGAGGTAGCGAGGATTTAGGTGTTCTGGGGTAGAAGTGGGCATAAATGCACTTTGCAAAGGAATTACGGGAGTACGTGGTCGTGGTGTAGGCGAACGAATGGACACTAAATATATTATTGTTAGATTAAAACATTGTTAAAGTAAACATTACCTTTATCAACTTCTGATTCTGAGTCATCTCCCATAATTTCCTTTTTAAGTTTTTCTAATGAAACGGCATTTTCATTATCATCATCATCATCTTCAAATTGAATATCACCGAAATCAATGTCGTTATTGGAGGCTTCGTCATCAACAATAGCATTTATTTTAGTATTATCAGAATGGCTCTTAGAAGTAGGTTTAGAACAATTAACAACAATACCCAATTGTCCCTCCACGTCACAAAATGCAATTTCACCATTTCCTACAATTTTGGCTGATAAATATAGTTAGGTCAAGTGAATAAAATACCATTAGGGTTCCAAGTCATTGAGCATATAGAAATAGACTTTGGATGTTTTGTTACTCCAATTACGTTTTGACTTGTAATATGCCACACTACTAAACTTCCATCCTGAGTAGCTCCGGCCATTAGCTCCCCACAAGGTGAAAACTGTACAATGGAGTAAGATGAATCAACTTCGGGACACATCAAAATTAATTTCTCACTCCAACTTGCAGTATCTACGATAATAACTGTGTTCTTGTTTGGGTATGCTAAGCTAGTACCTAACACAGGATCAAAATGAATGCGGCCTATAAAATTAATTTAGAATTTGTGCCCAGTTACGTAATACAAAAAAATACATAAACATTCAGCATTCTGAAAGCTATTGATTTTAGGTACACAATCAATTTCCTTGATTAAACTAGAATCTTCCACATTCCATACTCGCAGCATCCCATCACCTGAAGCAACTGCTAACATTCTCGCTTTTGAATTAAGAGAAACGCTCAATGGGGGCCCTGATAGCCCACTAAATGACAATATCTCTGTGTGTTTCGCTAAATCCACTACTTTTACTTCCATATCTTCAGATATAACTGCAATGAACTGGAAACAACTCATTCAAAACGAGAACAAGGATTCCAAAGTTAATTATATTTACATTGTGATTATTTCCTATATCAAGGTGGTTTACATGGGCAGTAAATCTAATCAAAATACCGTCCCTCTCTGCTTGCGGATACGTGGTGATTTGAACGTTATTTTTATCAGTTGCGATGTACAAGCGATCGCCTTTTTGTCGTACACAAAGAGCCCATTCTCCAACGCAAGTTGGAAATGGATCTTCGTCGTCGAATCCTGCCCATATTCTTATATCCCCGTCAGTTCCGCAAGTAATAAGTCGACTAAAACAATAACATAGTTAGGTATCTTTTTTCTTTTAGACGAAATACAAATATAAATACAGTCTACAACAATAAATATTTTATTGTTTAGCGTTTTTATAACTTTTCAAATGTGCAGCTTATGCAAACAAAACTAATTCTATTCGTGATGTAAACCATTCCAACTTAATAAACGGCATTAATTGAAGGCGTTTGTGAAAGATGTAGTCTTTACTAGACTCGGAAGCGCATATTTCTAAGTCTAACCAGGGAGTATAAAGGAAATGTATACCAGAGCTGGGACGATTACAATCGGTAATCGATTACAATTTACGTGTAATTAGTAATCGTTTTCGAATTTGTAATCATGATTACCGCACTCCTAAAAAAGCTTTGTGTAATCGCGATTACTTTGAGTAATCACGATTATTTATGAACAACATGATTACTTTAACAGTGAATTGTGACAAATTGTTTTTACAAGTTTCTATTCACTCTGGCGGCGTTGCAAGCGAGATTGCGACAAAACAAATGATTTTGATCGTACCAGAAAATTGCAATGGTTTATACGATATCGTAAGCAAATATTTGTAATTTATCTATGCTAGACAAATAAATGTAGGTACGTATTTGTATATGAGTAATATAATTTCGTACGAAATCGTACGATTAGTTTTCGTAGGATCTTGATAACTTCCATCCAATTAAACCGCTACCAAATAATTTGTTTTCTAGACATTTGACAATAACAGGTATGCGTATTGTGTACGATTACACGTAAATGTTAGATGAATTTTTTGTTACGCATGGTAATACGTAAAAGAACTTTTAAACTATGAAAAAATTAAACTTTAAATTGCGCATGGTAACAATTCGATCATCTGGGATACTAAGTGTCAGCTAGTACGATATCGCATTATTCACATTTAACAAATTTAATATTTCACTAAATCTGCCATTCTGGCCCAGCGAAGCTTTAATTGGTGACTTGATTCCTAACAAACAAGTTGCAATTTGGCCTCTTTCACTACATGCAAACCTGTCAGGTTACTCTACTGTCGTAGACAAATTAGCTGTACAATTGTATTTTAAAACTGTACTATAATATAAATGTATAAATGTAAAACTGTACTATAATATAAATGTATAAATGAACAGATCACTGATCAGACCATGACCGTACAAGTTTATCTTCAAAAAAATCAGAAATTGGTACGTAGTGCAGTGCGTATAGTGGATGTACAGATTACTGAACGAAACAGGTGAGGGTGGGTTTTTTTTTTAGTTGCGCGAGTAGGGTCAGTGTTAGACAGAGGACGTATTCGGAAAAAATAAAAGCAAACAACGTTAAACACTGCTTGCAGAGTACGAATTTCGTGCGCATCTCGTGGATGTTATTTTAGAGTGGTCATGGCTAGTTCTGTGATCCGTCTGTAATATGCTAAAAAGGCTAAATTGTTATAAGAAGAAAGTTTATCTCAAAGGTCCCTTAGCGCAAGTAATCTGGTGTGACTTAGAATTAAATGGAAACATAACATTCTCCAAGTACCCAATAAGTAATTGTTTTTGTAATCGGTATTGCGATTACTTTGCGGTTACAAAAGTAATCTGTAATCGGTTACAATTTTTAAGAGTAATCAGTAATCGGTAATGGATTACTATTTGAGCAAAGTAATTGTAATCGGTAATCGATTACTTTTTATCTGTCCTAGCTCTGATGTATACTCTGTGGTCTAACCAAAAGAAAAAAGAACAAACGGAACAATCAGAATAAATTTATTGTCGTTCGGCATTACACTCGAATTCCTACTCATCTTCTTCTTCATGCCTATCACCTGTGGATGTTGGCGATCACATTAGCCCATCTGATCTTGTTTACTGCTCGCCGGAAAAGGTCTACTGATGTATACCAGTCCACGATATACGACGACGACCTGGATCTCTTTTTCCCTCTATATTCCCTTGCATTATTAGTTGGAGTATTCGGTATTTATTGTTGTTTCTCATCACGTGTCCAAAGTATTTTAATTTTCGTTTTTTAAAGGTGTTCAGGGTTTCTGGTATTTTTTGTAGGCGATGCAGTACTGTGTCGTTGGTTACACGGTGCACCCAGGGCATCCTAAGCATGCGTCGATAGTACACATCTTAAACGCTTGAAGTCGCCGGCATTACGCGTCAGTAAACGTCCATGTCTCTGCCCCATATTGAAGGGCGGTGAACACATAACATCTGAAGACTAGGAGACGGAATATATATATATATATATATATATATATATATATATATATATATATATATATATATATATATATATATATATTGAGGTTTAGATTGCACAGTACTTTTTTAAGTTGTTTGAAGGCACTTATTTTTTTTTCAATCCTACATTTAACTTTGTATGAATGGTCCCAGCTATTCTTAATGTTCGACCCTAGGTACACAGTTTTGTCTGTTCTTTTTAGGACATCATTACCTGCCGAAAACTGGACATAGATGTTTTGGCTCTTGCTTATGATAATCTGTTTTCCTGGTATCCAGTTTCCTTCTATATTTTTCACTCACATTAACAACCCGGTCAATAAGCCTATGTAGTCCTGCTGCACTATCCGCAATAAGTACGGTGTCATCTGCGTACCTTAGGTTATTTATCACTTCGCCATCGATAATCATTCCCTCATCTGTCTCATTATCTATGCGAACTATAGCTTTTTGTTTTTTTCTAAGATTTGCTATTATTCTTACATAACACCCACGTACCACACAAAATTAAAAAACACCGAACGCGTTTCCATAGCGGTCGACTGAGACGAACTATAGAAAATTTCTAATATACAGTGTGTCGAATTGGAGTTTCATATTTTGGGATTCCACCCTACTTGGTCTGAAACTTATTTTTAGTTTACTTTCGATTTGTTAAAATCATTTAGGCCTTTACAGTTAACCAAAGTTGTTCAGAAAATAAATTATGGCTCTATGCAAAATTTCACAAAGATCAGCTCACTTTCATTAAATCCGCGTCGTAGTAAAGCAAACAATTTACTGTCATTATCTTAAATAAACTTCAAAATTTTGCAGTATGTGTTTTAAACTGATTACTTATCTCAGTAATCTGCAAATTACTTGTTCTTTAGTGTTTACTTGTTTTGTAGTTTTTTATATTAAAAATGTTGACTCTCGAACAGCGCATTCACCAAATACAATATTATATACTTGATGAAGCACCTTATGCTTATGTATTAATAAGTTTCACGAGCGATTTCCAACGGTAGCAATTTCCGTCAATGGAGAAAAAAAAGTTTACAGAAACTGGAAGTGTGCAAAATTTGAAAAAGAAAACGCTAGTTCATGATCATGAAAATACTGCTACTCTGTTGGTGATAGAATCCGTGAACATTGATAATTAATCATCATTGAGAAAGCGGTCTACTGAATTATCAATAAATAAATCCCACATACAAAGAAAATAAAATTATACCATTTAAACCCATGTTCATTCATAAACTAGAAGCTGGAGACGATGGGCAACGATTGCTGTTTTGTTTATGGGATGGAGAAAAGGTTTTGAACGACAAATATTTTTATAAACAAATAATTTTTTCAGGCGAGTCAACTTTTACAACTAATGACATCGTGCCTTCACAAAATTGTAGGTATTGGTCTGACAGGAATCCACATTGTCGTATAGTAACTAACAGTCAACGGTACAAGAAAGTAAATGTATGGTGTAAAATAAAGTACGATAAAATTATTGGCCCATATTTTTTTGATACTAATTCAAACCAACATTCCTATTTGGACGTGCTCGAAAATTTTTTTTTACCTGCCACGGAAGACGTGAATTTAGAAGAACATCAGCGAGTAACGCTTCGTTGCTTATATGGTGAAAGGGAAAGTTATGAAAGTTTAGAGAGTTCTGAGTAGCCTAAAGGTCCTTGATCATCATTATTCAATAGTATTTGTTTTTCAAGATCTCCAAACTTTCATAACAATCAAGTTCGTGCTTATTACTAACATGTTTGATTAAGGATACCTTATCTACTACATGATTTTTATCAAACATATGTAAGGCTACGGTGGACTTGTTCCAACGTTTGTATTTTATATGAGCTAAATGTTCTTTAAAGCGAATTTTGATAGGTCGTTTAGTTTGCGCCACACATATTTGTTCACAATTTTTACAATTAATTTTATAAATTCCCGACCTATCCTCCTTATCCGCTTGAACTTTTGGATTACCTAAAAGAGTTTGTAAACTATTATCTGAAGTAGTGACTGTTTTGAAATTCATTTTGGAAAAGATTTTAAATAGACCTTTTGTATAAGCAGGGTAGTTTGGCAATTTTACATACTTTGTTTCTATTTGTTCTGTAGCGTTACCTAATGTAGTTATATTCTTACACCTCATCATATGTGGTTGTTTCCTAACTATATTCATAACCATTATTATAATTATAACTGAAAGAGGAAAATTAAGCAATCTATGAACCAAAAAATTAAAAGCTACAAGTTTATGCTGCCTACAGTGAATCAATGGTTATGAATGTTTTAGTGCTAGTTTCCTTACGATAAATATCTATATCTAGTTTACTACCATTTCTTGTTACCAGAGTATCAAGGAACGGGAGATTGTCATTTGGAAATTTAGAATTTCAAGTTTCTACAAACTTCTCAACACTACATATTGTAGTATTAAGGTAGGCACGTGTCTAATCCAAACTCTATGAAAATAAGGCAAATCGTGTTTTAAGTCTGTCTCAAAGTTACCCATGAATAGATTGGAAATTAACGGGGATAAGCCATTGCCTATTGTCGTACCATGTTTTTGCTGGAAAAATTGATGGTTAATTTTGAAAAAGGTTTGTTTCATACACAAATCTGTTAATTTAAGAAAATCTACTTCTGTATTCTCCAAATGGTTGTTATAAAACATCTTCTAAATAAACTAAATTTTGATCTATCGGAACGCTCGGGCCCAGTGAACAAACATCGAATGAGACTAAAATTGCATCTTTTGTAAGTTCAATGCTTTTAATTTTATCAATAAATTCATACGAATTTGAAACACTGAAGTTGGGCTGTTGGTAGGTCGACGCCTAGCTACTGAAACATGTTTGGTGTTTTTTAATTTCCACAGTTCCAGTGTTTCAGATTTTTTACATTATTCTTACATCTCTTTGATCATTGTTGGCATTTTGTAGAGTTTCAATAAGCTCTTCGTGCTGTATCCGATCAAACGCTTTTCTATGAAGTTTGCGTAGGGATCAGTGTTAACATATCTTGCTCTCTGTGTCAGAACTTGGATGTTAAAGGGTGCTTCTCTTGTTCCGAGGCCATTTCTCAAGCCGAACTGGATGTCAGCTATGTCCTCTCCCAGTTTATTTATATATTCGTGCATGGATGATGTTTAAGAGGGCCTCCAGTGCATGACTCACGAGTCTGATAATTCTGTGCACCATTCCTCGGGTAGGTTTCCAGTTTCGTATATGTTATTGAAGTCTCGTGATGGTATCTAGTTGTTCCTCTTCTATCACCTTCAGAATTTCTGCGTGCATTTTATCTACTCCCGGTGCTTTATTATTTTTTAGGGGATGTATTGCAGATTTCACTTCATCTTTTGTTATCTCCAGTCCATCTTATTTTTGTTAATTTGTTTCTACTGTGTAATCGTCGCTAAACAGTTCCCCATATATTCTTTACATCTCTCCAGTCTGTCTCTTTCTTTCGTGTTTATTATTATATTGCCATCTTTGCCGAGAAATGTATCGGATTGTCTTGCTTTATATATTCCCGCTGTTTCTTTAATTTTGTGTGAAGGTTGAACATACCATGTTCCCTTCGAATGTTTCTAGTTCCAGACATTCCTCTGATAGCCATTTTTCCTTAGCTAGTTTTATTTCTCTCACCACCTTTTTGTGGTGTTCATTATACCTTCTTGTCTCGTTATTTTTCTATTTTGTATTGTATTTGGATTTCATTCCACGTTGCATCAATTTCATAACTATTTTCTAAGATTTCCTGAAGTTTTGTGTTTATTTCCTCCAGCACCCTTTGTTTTATGTTGTATCATCCGGTCTCCGTAATGTTCTCCTCACGCGTATCTTGACTACCGCTACTAACAGGACATGGTTCGAATGTATATCGGCTACGGGATAAGCTTTTGTCGATATAATTGCATTGCGATACCTTTTGTTAACCAGAAGGTAATCAATTTGGTGTTCATTCAGTCACGCCCGAGTGAAGCAGGCAAAGTTGAGAAGGTAGAAGTACCAAAAGCGGTTCCCGCCGCTATCGTTACCCCACCTGCCCAACCCGCCTTGGAGTTCGATTATGTATTAGGCCTCCTCGGAGGTCTCGATATGGAGAAAGCCCTACCTTTCATCGCCAAAGTGGCAGCGGCTCTCGCTAAGGTTAAAACTGCGATGGACCTATGGGGAATGATCTACGCACGGTTCAGAGGTTGTTGTCCTTTTCGGGCAAACATACAAAAGTTCGACGCGAAGACTGTATCGACTTTTATTTAATTCTTTATATTCTGCTAATTACTCACACAACTAATACTTGTATTTCAGATACGTGGGGTATCAGCAGCACAAATCTCGACTCAATGATGTCAACACACATACCACAACACCACGCCAACCCATCAACCATGCATCCCACGCACTGACTAGACGAAGACCCGGAGCAGCGCACTACCAAACAACCCAATACTTATATACTATATTATATTATTGTAAAATGTATTACAACCTATATATTGTTAATATATCTAAAAGTCTAAGAAACTGTTGAAAATGAAACTAAAATTGAATATTGGTTTAGTTCTTTTTAATACATACTGGGATTTTTTAAATCTAACTCTTATGCCATAAACTGCTTTAATCTAAATATTGTATGAATGGTATAAACTAACTGATATCCCTTTTAAACATAGAAATGTGATTGGTGCTTGTTTAAGTACTATAAGGGAAAAATATAATGATGTCAACATTTATTCAGGCTGACATCATCACCTATAAAGTAAAATTGCTACGTTACAATAAAATCAATTCCCAGTAGTTCGTTGGACGAAATAGAAAAGCACTAGATTTTTTAGAAAGAACTAAAATTTACGAATGAGCATCAGGTACAAGCAAATATGCACGTTGGTGTCAATTTTGGAACCACAATATCACAGAAAACACTTCAAATTGGTATATTTAAACATCTGAAACAGAAAATACACAAAACGCAATAAAATATAGAAATATATACCCGATCTAGGCAGAACCATAGTTTAAGTTTCCAATATATTAATAGTGGGATTAAAACTTCCCAATAGAACAAATATAGTAGGCAACAATATGCAATTAAATAAATAAATGTAATAATCAAGGTGTAAAATCGCAAAAGATACATGAGTTAAAAAACATTAAATTAAATCGCGTCTAGGGCACGACTTCACACGCCTTCGCCCCGATAACCCAAATTAATGGGTAACAGATTGACCACATAATAGTGGGAGTACTGCGTGTGAGCTCGAAACATACTAATCAATTTAGGTAATTTCAATCATTTGCCAACAATAATTACAATAACGCATATGATTCCGTGAGGTCAAGACAAACCGAAGGGCACCTCTCTTGTCGGACCAACCGTTTGTTACGTGCCAATAAGGCAGAGGCAACAAATTAAAGGATGCCGGGGCTCAGTTCGCCGGAGGCACTGGATGCGTGGCTGTGTCTATTATTAAAGGAGACAGAGAGAGAGAGTTCACTACTCAACCGTAGCTCTTTAACTACCGTTTTGCTCAGAACGGATCGTGCGTAGGGGGAATAAAAGTTTACAGTAATTTTGGGCGCCAGGAATCGCCCCTCAACGTCAGTTCGCACCGTTATCCCGACTCCTGAATACACGGTGGTGCAGTGGATGAGTAAGGAACTATAGGAAGAGAAAAAGGAGGAAGAAAACAACACCAAACAAAACAACCAAAGTAATGTAGTAAATGTAAATTTAATTGTAATCGTTGATTACTTTTTCAAAACTGTCGAACTTATTCTCAGAAAACAATGAAAATTAGTAATTTTGGGCGCCAGGAATCGCCCCTCAACGTCAGTTCGCACCGTTATCCCGACTCCTGAATACACGGTGGTGCAGTGGATGAGTAAGGAACTATAGGAAGAGAAAAAGGAGGAAGAAAACAACACCAAACAAAACAACCAAAGTAATGTAGTAAATGTAAATTTAATTGTAATCGTTGATTACTTTTTCAAAACTGTCGAACTTATTCTCAGAAAACAAAGAAAATTATTAATATTTCAATTTTATAAATGCAAGAGCCGAAGTAATATTATTACGATTAAAAATAACCCCAAATTTGACCCATATACCAAATAAATAAAAAAAAAACAATGTTTATAGACTTTAGCAAGTTGCTTGGTAACTATACGCAACCCAAAACCAATTAATTCTAGCGTAAATTTTAAATAATTAACTGAAAACGTTTCCTTTGCATACATTCTCGCTACCACAAGCGTTTTAGATAACACGAAAAATGAAACAGAATAATGACTAACACTTGCTGCAGCTTACACAGATAGTATAATTATTCCCTGAAATTATTATATAGATAAGTAATTCTTATTGAAGTTTACAGAAAACACATTAATATTTAATTAATTAACCGACCAATTAAAGCGGTGACAATAAAGAAAAGAGGAGCGATTCGGTTGGCCCGCGTTATTTATTTCTGAGAAAACTAATTCAGTAACCAAATACATAGAAAGAAAGGAGCCAGAAATAAATAATTGAGTTACTAAATCTTCCTCGCAATCTAATTTTGATTAAAAAAAAATCTTTTATGAGAAAAGAAATATTCAACAGTAAAAGTAACAATTTCTGCACATGTAATTTAAATTCAATGATACCATTTAGCCACGTCCAGTTCTTAAATTGTGACGCGCATACTTAAATAATGAAAGTCGTCTGTTGCGGTAGTTTTAATTAACAAGTAAGGCTGTAAATATTACCTCCATCAGATAATGAAAATCCCTCATAGAGTATAGGATTAAGAAGATAGTACGATATTAAATCAACAACTGTTAACTAGAGGTTATTGATCATATTTGTAAATACAATTAAGGTGAGCATTTATACGGTTGTTAACCCTAACAGAATTCTATACCTTAATTCATATGCAGTAATGGAAGTAATAAACAAAATAATACAGATAAACTCTCTGACCTTATTGGATGGCGAGAGTTCTTACTCTAACGAAGGGGTCGCAACCAAAGCAGGTGCAGCACTCCCGATATGATATGTCCAATGGTTTGTTTTAGAGTAGCCAATCCAACTTCCCATTTAAGTTACCGTAATGTTACAGATGAAGAAAAGTAGGTTCGTAAGAAGAGTAATTTTTCCTTCTAACTCCCCAAATCGATTGATAATCTAATCGCTAAAAAAAGGAAGGGTAGGTGCACGAAGATAAGAGAGGTTTACGAGCTTACCACTAAGTTGTAAGGCGTGCGATAAATGTGAAAACGGCCTGCTAGGTTCGAATCTAAAGCTTTATACTTGTAGATTGTATGGGTTCCGTTCCCTAAGAAGGAAGATTTTAAATTAGTACCAAATGAGAAAAACATTAAACCTCGCCTCTTACGAGAATTTCGTAAACTAATCTAAAGTATTGGTGTTTACAACCATTGCATAGTACAGAGTTTGGCTAGACGCCGACAGATGTCATAACTATTTATTTTTAGTAAAAATTATTAACATTAACCGGATTTTTGTTAAATTACACAACTGGAGACATGTAAATTACTACAATGTTTTTCAACACTGATTGTACGAATTGTGCGTTTAGTACATATCGACAAGAAGTTAAAATAGATAATTGTATAGCAATTAACAGAATTATGCACAAATGAATATGTTACACGTTTCCGAAATACCTCCAAAACACGCCGTGGGCGCCTCGCGTTCTGGCGAGCCTCCCAAAGTTTCGAAGGCCTACCGCCAACGCCCTTCTCTTACGTTCCACATATTTCCTTCCGGCGTGCATGCAAACGACGGTTTTAGAATTGACGCATTCCCGCACACCAAATTTAATCCGGATCGGTCAAGCTGTTTTGGAAGATTTGCCTCCCTGGAGTCGCCATCGGAAACAGCATTTTGTGGTTCTCCCGTTTTTCCCTCGTGCTTATCGAGTTTCGCGAGAATCCGCCGGGGCGTCGCGACGTAATTCTCTTAAGTCGTTAGATACCAACGTGTGTAGAATTTCGTCGTGATCCTACCGCCCATTCGTTACCGGTGTGATAAGAGCGGCCAGTTCTAGCGGCGCGTTTTTCCAATGATTACCGAAGTCACAGTAACGTATAAATGAAGTAATTTGTAGCCCACGCACAGTATTAAGATGACAATTTCAGATTATATTACTATCTAATTAATCATGAAGGTGAAATAATAATATGTGATGGAGCTGCCGTCTAAGGGGATGAAAATTGAGACCAACCCCCTATCTTCGATGTCGAAAACCGTACATAGTATCAAGTTGCCATTTTCAGATTATATTACTAATTAATAATAAAGATAAAAAAATAATGTGATGGCGCCTAAGAGGGTCAAAATTGATACCAACCCCCTATCTTCGCTCTAGAAAACTGTACATAGTATCAAGTTGAACTTTTCAGAATATATTACAATCTAATTAATAATAAAGATAAAAATAATATGAGATGGAGCTGCCGTCTAAGGAGGTGAGAATTGAGACCAACCCCCTATGCTCGATCTCGAAAACCGTGCATAGTATCAAGTTGAAACTTTCAGACTATGTTCCTAATAATCAACTTAAAAAAATAATATGTGATGAAGCTACCGACTAAGGGGGTTAAAATTGAGACCTACCCTTAATCCTCGATCTCGAAATTCGTGCATAGTATAAAGTTGACATTTTCAGATTATATTACTAACGGTTAATTAATAATAAAGATAAAAAATTAAAAATATAACGATGGACAATTGGTTCACTTCGGTTGCCTTGCTGATGAGCTACTGAAAGAATCATAACGTTGGGAACAATAAGAAAAAATAAAACAGAGATATCTCCAGAACTTCTAGAAAAGCAGGGAAGAAAACCTAAAACTTCAATGTTTTGTTTTGATCAAGAGAAAACATTGGTCTTATATGCCAAAAAAGAATAAATGCGTTTTATTGCTATCCACAATGCATGAAGGGCGGAAATTTCTAAAGAGAATGCTAACCGATGATAATTTTATATTATAATTAAACCAAAGGAGGGGTTGACACGTATGATCAACTTTCTTCTAATATGAGTTGTAGCCGAAAAACGAGAAGATGGCCCTTATGCGTATTTTACGGAATGATAAACTCAGCCAGTATTAATTCATATATACTGCTACAATTCAATTAAGAGTGGCAAGAAACCTTTATCACGGGAACGATACATGATTGATTTGGCTCATAATCTTGCAAAGCCTTGGATGGAGCACAGATAACCATTCCAAGTATGCGTAGAAATCTTTGACAAAGTATCTGCGAAATACTCAAAGTAGATATGGTAGATAAAAGTACGGTCCTAGTAGAGAAAAAAACATAAAGTTTGTTTTTACTGCCGAAGTAATCGAAGGCGTATGACCACCACCTATTGCGTGCAGTGTCGTAACGCAATATGCGGAAACCATCGTGGATATAATTGTACTGAATGTGTTTCGCAATAACAAACTTTTTATACTATTTTATTTAGTCAACTAATATGTAAGTAAGGTATTTTTAATTTTGTACTTGTTTTGTAATAAAAATGCACTTTTTAATAATGATTTTTATAGTACTCGTAAAATTTACGACGGTATAGTAGTTGCGTGTATCAAAACTACTATAGTATTCTAGGATTAAGAAAGACCTGATCTGAGAAATTGGCACAATTTGATAGATAAAAACGATATTTTGAATTTAATAAAATCGCAGTCAGACTATAGAAACTTGTTCAGAGAGCTTTAATTTCCATTTAAGGCAACTTGTTTTTGGCTTAGAACTGATTACCACAAAGCACACTATTTCAGTTGCAGCGAATAATAATATTTATGTACATTTTGATGCTACCGATTCTGTTATGAGACATACAAAAAAAAAAACGGGTATTGTTTTATGCTGGTGTTGTTTTAGTACACAAGACTAGTAGAATCCTTCCCGTCATGAGTATGTTATCGTCCTCACACAACCTTAGTGCCATTTACAAACTATTTTATGACTTCTCACTTCAGATACTTTTGCGAGGAGCATAAAAAATGGCTCCTGTTCAGCAGGCTAGTATCCGACTTCAGTTTTACTATTATTCATACTGCCGTTAAAGCTTTCTGTGGTATAACTTTCGTCGAATATCTAGATCTCTGCATGGAGTTATGTACATATAACATGACTGATGAATCAAAAACTCTCAAAACCTCGTTCACGCTACATCTTTGCTGTGCCCATTTTATTAAAATGGTATGAATGATGTACGTCAAGAATTAGATGTTTGGTTTAAAAACATTTCTTTAGAGCTCTATTCACAACTAAACAATGAAAAACTGTATTTTTAAATTAGCTTGTAACACTAAGTGGTCAGAATATGACGGATATCAAGACTTTGTACAAATCTAGTCCATTTTATAAAGATACGTGGCAATTTTAAATAGTGTATAAGAAAGGAAGAAACACCTAAGAAATATTATATCGTAAAAAAATATATGCCATGTACCATTATGGACACAGCTAACGCCCAAAAGATTGAGTAATTCTATTGTTGAGAATAACTTTGGTAACACTAAATGCTTAACATTAGAGGCAGCAATAAGTCCAAACACTGTGAAAATAAAAACGACGGACTATCTGTTTTATGTACAAGAATGAAAAAGAAATCCCAAATAGATGAATGCGATATATTGGATGAAAAAGTGTCACAGGAATCCTACAATACAAAACCAAGAACTGTTTATAGTCATTTCAATGCAAAATTTTATCAATTAGTAATACAACTGAAAATGTCAACTTGTCAACGGTTTTAGAGATCGAGGATTAAGGGTTGATCTGAGTTTCCACCCCTTTAGAGGGCAGCTCCATCACATATTACTTTTTTCTCTTTATTATAATTTTATAGTAATATAGTCTGAAAGTTTCAACTTCATACTATGCACGGTTTTCGAGATCCCGAATAGGGGGTTGGTCTCAATTTCCACCTCCTTAGACGGCAGCTCCATCATATATTATTTTTTTATCTTTATTATTAATTAGATAGTAACATATTTTGAAAATTTCAACTTGATACTATGCACAGTGTTCGAGATCGAGGATTAAGGGTTGGTCTTAATTTGCACCCCCTTAGACGGCGGCTCCATCACATATTATTTTTTTATCTTCATTATTAATTAGTTAGTAATATAGTCTGAAAGTTTCAACTTGTTGGTATGAACGGTTTTCGAGATCGAGGGTAGGGGGTTGGTATCAATTTTCACCCCTGAGACGGCAGCTCCACCGCATATTATTGTTTTACCTTCATTATTAATTAGATAGTAATATAATCTAAAATTGTCATTTTGATACTATGCTTGGGCTACAAATTACTCCATTTATACGTTACTGTGAGTTCGGTAATCATCGGAAAAACTGACCGCTCTTTTTTACATCGGTAAAAAAATCCATGTTATTATTTCTAAGAATTTACTTGGTTTATTTTGTTATGAAGTTTAGTTACCTCTTTTCTTTTGTTCGCTGAGGCAGCTCACTTACTTTTATTTTTAGATCGTGGGACTTTATTATCCCAGTGAACTCCGAGGTTGATTAGTATTGCTTAACTTACCATAATGTCCCACCAAAAATTTTGATTTTGGGGTAGTTAAAAAAAAAATGAATATAGATGTGATCTATCGTGACCGATTTATGTTACACAAAAAATTTTGGGGCGATGTTTTTAACGCCACTCTTTTGCCCTAGAATGGGTTAGTATTACTACATAACTAAGGCTGAATCTATTTTGTTTTGAGTGTCATGTCATTCAATAGGATGCACTCCAAATAGTTTTTAGTTATTCCAATTTTATAAATATTTTTAATATCTTTGGTTTAAAAAAGGGCAGATATTCCCGACTAAACTCTAAGTTTTTAGTTCTCTTTTCGCTTGTGTTAAAAATATAGTACAGTTTTATTTCACATTTTTAAGAAAAATAGTAAAATTCATTGATTTGGTAAATAACACCCCACACTAACCATACTAATAATTAAAACGAAACGGTTTCCATAGCAGATTAAAGAGAAAGAAAAACTCTTTCCAAAGATACCAAACTTGTGAAAAGCCGTTAATCCTAACTGAAGTTATCGTATTTTTTTCAAAAGCTTCCCCTACCACTTCCTTTGTAAGAAATTTCAAGCCGGTTTTGGTAAATTGGCATATTTCAGAGAAACATTCGATTTTTTAATTTTGTAATGCCCTCTAGCGGTCGTCGCAAAAACTTGAAAATAATTTCCAACCATAACACCAAACTATATGTTTTGACCACAACACCCAATACTACCACAACACCCAATTTTAAAAAGGACCACAACCCCAAAGCTGACCACAACGATCAACTTTAAGTGGGACTACAACGCCTAACTTAACCACAATCCCCAACTTTAAAAATGACAACTCATAATACAGAATTATGTAGTTTGTTTAATCTATTAAGGGCGGGCTCTCCATCTCCTTATAACCTCCTAAAAATTATTTGGCATATAACTTAATGGACTGAAGTTTTAGCAAAAGATATCAACATCGTTAGTTACGGGCAATTTTGGTAATTTGACGTATAGTCGAATTCGAACAAACTTCATCACTAGATTGTGATCCATGTGCAGCCGCTGTTGAAAATGCTGAAAATAATTAAACCATGCTTACACATTGTTAAATTCAATTTTATGAAATGGAGCCGAGCTGTATCATTTTAGATTCTGCTGGATCCTAAATTTATTCATTATTCAATATTGTGCGTTTGGAAAGGAAGAAAAGTGGGAAAGGGGTTAACTACATTATCTCCATTCTTAATTTCGATGGTGCTGTTAGAACGAGGTGTTTGTCAAACTTAAGATACCAAATGCAAAACTGCCATATTTTATTATTAAGGAAACTAGTGCATTTGCAAAGAAACCGCACCCACTCTTCACATTTAATTTTATATATTAAAAACTACCTCTAAAAAGATACAGAACGTATTTAAAAAAATAAAGTTATGCCCAGTTTTGCCCAATAGTCTTTTATATGGTGTGACACCCATGATTGACTTCGAAGAAATAACATATACCATAATTTTGCCCAAGTTATGCCCAATAACCATTTAGTATTGCCCAGCCCCTGTTAACCCATGAGTCAATAGTCGAATTTATATGGCGTGACACCCATGATTGACTTCGAAGAAATAACATACCATAATTTTGTTCAAGTTATGCCAGTTTTGCCCAACCGAAGAAAGGTTTTGCCCACGAATACGAGAGTCATAAAATGGCAATCATGAATTCAAGCAAAAAAAAATTAAAAAATATAAATTCGATAAATTTCAAATAAATTAGCACTTCTGACTACTCCCAGTTTTGCCCAACCAAAATTTATATTCCACACACAAATCAGAATGAGTGAGTCAACATTTAGGAAGTTCAGACAAACGTCCACTGACGAGTTTACAGAAAATAAATATTGCATTAGTTATGCCCAGCACTATTTGCCCTCCTCTTCTGGACACATGAGTCAGCAGTTAAATTTTTTATCGTGGACACGACCACGAGCGAATTCGAGAAAATAACATGCGCCATTGTTATGAACGGCATTAACGTTTATTAAAGGTATCGTAGAACAAATTGTGGCCTTGGGTAAAACTTTAGACTCCTGACAGAACATCGTCAATCCTTCTAGTTGCCATTTTAAGGATATCCGAATTTTCCTAAGATCTTCAATCCGAGCCTTCGAAATTGATTTTGAAAGTATTTTCTACATTTAAGATTTATTAAGGGTAACACAGAACAATTTGTGGCCTTGGTCAAAACTTTAGACTCCTGACAGAGCATTTTCAAGCCTTCGAGTGGCCATTTTAAGGGTACTTGAGTTTTGCCCAAAATCAGTCTTCAATTGGAGGTTTCGAAATTGACTTTTAAATATTTTTCTTGCATTTACGATTTAATAAGGGTTACCCTTAAAATGGCCACTAGAAGGGTTGACGATGTTCTGTCAGGAGTCTAAAGTTTTACCCAAGACCACAATTTGTTCTACGATACCCTTAATAAATCATTAATGCCGTACATAACAATGGGGCATGTTATTTTCTCGAACTCGCCCATGGGCGTGCCCACCATAAAAAATTTAACTTCTGGTGGGCAAAATGAAACGAGTGCTGGGCAAAACTTGGGTAAAATTCGACTATTGACTGACGGGTTAAAGGGAGATGGGCAAAATGAAACGAGTACTGGGCTAAACTGGACATAACTTGGGCAAAATATTAAATATTTATTTTCTGTAAACTCGTCAGTGGAAGTTTGTCTGAACTTCCATAAGTTTTTAAATTTTGACTCACTCATTCTGATTTGCGTGTGGAGAATAAATTTTGCTTAGGCAAAACTCGGAGTAGACAGAAGTGCTAATTTATTTGAAATTTATCGAATTTATATTTTTTCATTTTTTATTGCTTGAAATCATGATTGCAATTTTGTGACTCTCGTATTCGTGGGCAAGTTTGATTCGGCAAAACTGGGCATAACTTAGGCAAAATTATGGTATGTTATTTCTTCGAAATCGCTCATGGGGTTGCCACACCATATAAATTCGACTATTGAATCATGGGTTAACCAGGGCTGGGTAAAACGAAATGACTATTGGGCATAATTTGGGCAAAATTATGTAATAGTTTTTGTTTTGAAATTCCAACCTGGAGGTGACAACTTCACGCGGCTTAATAAGAGCTCTAAGCCACTGCACAATACCGCTAAACAATTGTCCAGGGTAACCATTGTTTTTAAATGCTTCTGGAATTTCCAATTATAAAACGGAGTTGCTTATATGCACTAACATGTTTTGGATTATATTGAATTTAGATCAGTTGCAAAATGTAATGTATTCGATATTCGAATTTCATCGGTTAATGAACAGCATGAATAATAATTACCTTACGTCCGAAGGTGGCAAAACAGATGCCCTATGCACCCACCCACCCAATGAAATTACCTTCATCTTTGCAGGGTTTTTGAGCAGTCTTTTTGTAATAAGTAAGTTTTTCTTCTCCGAGTATTTTGCACATCAAAAAATTTTCAGAATTTATCATGTTTACTTTATTATGCATAAGTATTGTTTTGGTGAAAATAATCGCATCGTTTTACAACACTATTTGTAATATTTGTAATTTTTACAATGGTAAAATTAAAAACATGACAATTCATTGCATTTCAGAAAGTAATTTAAAAATTTGCTCAAGAAAGGACTGCAGGTTCGTTATGGTCAATATCGATGTCCTGAGCTGAATCGATTTGGAAACTTTCTTTTGTGGAGTAATTCGATTCTATTATGACATATTAAATGGATAATAAAATTGATTCACTGTGAGGTTAACAAAATCGTATAGATATGAAAAACATAATTTAATGGTTCACGCCTTTTTGCAGTCGCAGTATTCCTTGTAGTCTGATTGCGGGCCTGGATTAGATGGTGTGCAGAGTACTAAGAAAGTATTGTTTTTATTGTGTAAATATGCTATATAATAGCGATATAATAGATAAAAATAATCATAAACTTACTGCTCAGCAAAATCAACGAAAAATAAAGTTGTAACTCCACGATGTAAGCAAAATCGCTTTTTTAAACCTTTATTTTATGTGGACAAGTGAAAACTTAGTATTTACTGAAAATAAAAACTACTATGTCGACAAATTGGCGACGATCACACCAGCCAAGAAGAAAAGTATGTAGACATGTTAGCAAATAAGACCTAACCTCATAATTTTGATCAAATAGCTTTTATGTAATTGAACATCATATAATGTCCCACAACCAGACATCTTTTAGATGTGTTGTTAGTATTAACGTACCAGTCAAAGTCAAGAAAAATGTACTGTAACAAAAACTGAGAAGTTAGAAAAAAGGAATTATTTTCTTTGCATATACTCAAGAAGAGTAGAAGAGCTGACAATCATTTCAATTGCTAAAGCCCCATTTGTGTAAATTTTACTACAAAATTATGTGCAGAATATTCCTCCAAAAGTTTTGAGACATTGCTTCCATTTTTTTTTTCTGTTTACATTCAGTTCAGTATTAATAGATAATAACTATTATATTAAAAATTTGTATTTCCTTCGTTACTATGTTTGAAAATATCAATGTCGAATTTGTTAGATATAAAGGAAAGATATATATGATACACAAAAATGATCTTTGGGTATCAATAACACAATTAAGAACAGATTTTTTATTACACTCAACTACATTAATACATAAGGGTGGCCCTGGACTAGAAGCAAATAGTTTTAAAAAGGAGTAGTAAAAGTTGACCATATGATTAATAAACATTAAATTTTAGTTATAACAATGTTTTATTTCATTTTTATTTTATAAGTTCGTCTCTAGTGTAATAAATGTAATTGAGAATAAATTAGGAATTACATAAATTTTAAACTAGCGGTTAATAACAATTACAAGTGGCTGAATAAGCCTAGTTGTGTATTGAATTGCACCACTGTTTCTAAGATTTTAGTAATCTCTTCGTAAAATCAGCATTGTTATTCTCTTGCTGTAATTAATATAGTCTAATAAAAAGGCAGTGTGAAGTTAAATAAACTGAATAGTTATTTCTTATTTGAATCTTCCTTAAATTTGTAACTTATTACCACATCGACTTTACACACAAAAATAAATCAGATGAAATTAACGAAATCCGTTATGTACTGGCATTTTCACCAACATCATGTAAGGTTAGATTGTCAATTTTTTAATGGAAAAATAATTTTAAATAAAAACAATAAACAGCACTTTTACAACTTACGTTCCATCCTCAGTATAACAAACATCTGTATGTCCATCCGAATGAGCATAACGTGTTGCTTTTCTTTCCATTTTTTTGTTGACCAAAACAATAACTTTAAACTAGGAAAATTAATTCACATTTATTTAACCTTATTTTTAGTTCTGTAATTCTATTTTACAACCAAACTTTAAAAAAGCGGGAAATACTTAAAGTATTTTATTTACTCTAAGTTGGTACTTTTAGTGACTTTTTCAAAATATAATTTTGATATAACTTTAATAATCCTATTTTGGTTTTATTGAAGGCTGTATGGAAACGAACGGAATTGATTTAATTAATTTTTTTTAATCACGTAAAAGCGATAATAGGAATGATTGTAAAAGTTTTAAATTTTAAAGAAAATCTTCCAACAAAGTTTTTATTGAAATACTTTCAAAAGAAAAACTTTTTCGGTTTGTAAAGTGGCGCCCTCAATAGAAGCAACGGTATTACCCGAATAGTATAAGGGCCGCCATTTTGATGATCAGAAGGGGGGATTTGTGAGCAGCTAGCGTTAATTGTAGAAATCTATGCTAGTGTCCCTATAAACAAAAAAATAATTAATTACCGGGTAATCAACATAATCAAGTAATTTCAGTGCATCGTATAGTTACTTAAAAGTGTTAGTGTTTGTGTATTTTCGGGGAAATAAACCTTGTGTAAGTTGGAATCCAACAGCGTGGCTACCACCGCTTCTCTTTGTTTCTCTCACACTTTCGTTGTAAGGTGAGCTACAGTTTATTGTTAACGATTTACTGCATCGTAGTAAGCGTGTATTTAATGCATATGCGTATATTAAGTGCAATTACTGGATAATGTGATGCAGGTTTACCATCACGGCTTTTGTAACAGCCGCCTCTATTGATAACCCGAAATAAATGTCGATAGTGTTTTGTTTTTGCCGGCTCTACACTGTTTTTTTTAATAATTCGAGCTAACGGAATCTTTTATTTTGTTAATTGTGTTACTGTGTTTTAGTTTTCTGTAGCACCGCAATGAAATCGGTTTGCAACTTAATTTTTTTAATGTTTTTTTTTGCATCGTTTGCTGATTTGGAGAAAGTGCTTTTACTTCAGGCGCTAGGTCAACGTTTTTTAGGATTTGATTTGTTCATTAATGGGCAAGTGTTATCCTTTACCAACACAAACTTTTTGTTTTGAAATTATGACGAATAAAAGTTTTTTATTGAGATGAAAGTTAAACACTGAATGTGAAATATGCGTGGGTGGTAAATTGTAAACGGTAAATTATGGCGTGAGTAACTTTTTGCACTGACAATTGACTGATGCTAATCAACAGTTAGTAAGTTGTAAATTCATTTCATTTACGCAAAACGCTTATTGTGAATGACCTTCTTTTATAATTAAAGAAAATAACATCTTTTTCTAAAACTTGAAATTGTTAATCTATAAGTAGGTCACGTCAGTTACCGATTATACAGGAAGGTGGATTTTTAGCTGTCCATCAATTATTAATATACTTATCTCTAATTACCTAATTTTAGTACTTGTAGGAAAGTGCATCAAGTTAGAATTACTGTACAATACACCTAAATGAAAGTTAACTTTTAACGCAGCGTTTCATCACTTTCTAGATGTGCATTTTGTAACTGTTCTGTTTAGTTCTTTAATCTTATTACGTGTGTAATAAGAATTTAATTATTTAAACTTTATTGGTGCTGCAACAAAATACTTACAAAGTAAAGGTCGTGAGAAGGTCGCTAATGTTTTTCTTATTCATCTGTGTTAGTAAATTTAATTACATTAAAACGTTTTATAACTCTTTAATTTCTATAAGACAGGTAGATAAGTGGGCTTTGAATAATGCTTGTATTTTGGAAGTTTGCCCACCTCTAACCCTAACTGTAAAAAGTGCAGGAGATGTTTGGATAGCTGTTCCTCCTGTAGTTTGGTAATACAAATATTATAAAGTATTATAATAAAGTATTCTGTAAATAATTTCACACATAGCTTGGTGTAAATGAGATGGCTATTAAAATACATAATAAAAATAAATTATAATTCGTCCACATGTTAATTTTTCGTCTCAGCCGTTGTGGTATCTCTTACATTTGTGAGAAATTTAATTTTTTTAACGCTACAGTGAGCGATTGTATTATTTTACTGGTAATATATTTGTTGTAGAAAGGGTTTCAATGCAACTCTCGTAATAATTGATTATAAATTCATTGCATTATGGACACATTAAATTTTTAAGTTTGAACGTAATTGATGTTCTTTTGTTGAAGAGTAATACCTCAATAATCATTGCATATAATTGTTTTGAATTTTGTTTTGTTATGCTCAGCTATCAGCCTGTACAAATACGTCATTAAGTATTCATTAATTAATGTAATGTATTTGTAACACTTATACATTGTATTTGTAACACTTATACATTGTTTCTGCACTCCTCCATATGAACTTTGATTCTGCCAAATCTCCAAGCTTCCGTGCGCGCAATGTGCTTAAAAACGGGTACAAAGTTCTTTACATATTAATTAAGCTGAACCAGATTTAAGTCCTTCCTAGGTAAAGTCTTCGGGTAATGGCAGCATATATCGGAAATGTCATTTTAACTGTATAAGATAAAATACTTGCAAGTATCACCTACTAAATTACAAAATTTAGTAGAAACGCTTATTGGGCTACACCGAGACTACACTAATTACAAATGTTACATAAAAATAGAAAAAAAACTTTATATGGTGCACAGAGTTAATACATTCCCATTGTATAATAGGAATGATTAGGACTTACGAAAGTCGTTATAACAGTTCTTACAAAAAACAAAACTACTGATGTTCATCAATTTTCATATGAATATATCAAAACTTTGCAAGATTAATCTGGTTAGTTTGAATTAATTTTTATAAATTAAATTGTAAGGTAGGACTAATGCACCAATGAATGACCGTTTAAGGTAACACGATATTTGTAAAAAGGATCATTTTAGGTAAAACTGAATTCATAGCTATTAAAATAACGTTGAAATTTATATGAATGTTTTTGTACTTGTTTGTCTCAAATCTATACGTTTCGATAACACTTGCAGTTATCGTCCTCAGTAGTAGTAAAATTTTTTAGAATTGTTTAAGATCTTGAAACAAATTTGTTTCAAGGGTTTACTGTTAGTGCGGACGTTAATTGTAAGTGTTATGGAAAAGTATAGATCTGTGTAAAACATAAATAACGTCCCTTTTCAACGAAATTTGGGAAGTAACTTTATTTTCGCACAATATGGACGTAATTACAGAATTGTGAACATTCAGCTAGATTTTAAAGTCTAGAACTTATATGAAAATCAAATTTTTTAAATTAGGAAAAAAGTGATGGTAAATCTAATATGTAAAAGAAAACTGCTCTAATGATTTTCTAATAAAATCAACCGTTTAAAAAACTGCAGATATTATTTAAATTCAGGGCGTTCCCAAATAATATCGACAATGCCACAGGTGGTGAGAGGCAAATGTCAATGACCAATGGCCAAGAAAAAGTTACATATAAAGTGTTTTTTTCTATTTCAGTGTTATAATGAAAATGGTTAACGTCCTTTGAATAAAAAATCCACCTGCAGAATGGTGGAAATGACTCATCTGTAACAAAAACGCGGTTCCCCAGTCGACCGGTTCCGGTCCTAGTCGCCCCTACTGGCGACCGGTTAGGGTTGGGGCAGTCCGGTGTGTGCGCACCAACATGAACCTGGCACCCCACATTAAAATAATCAAATTATTGTGACTGCATCTGATTTATAATAGTCTGTACCACATTTTTTACCTTTTGTACCTCAATGTGATTAAATTTAACCCTAGGTTAAAACAGTTTAGCACCCAACTTGAATATTTTTTATCGTTTATGACGGTATTCGAGAGAGAGTCGTTTGTACCTAATTGTACCATTTTTCCTTTTGTTTGTACCTCAAGGGGTTGGTTTGTACTGAATTTCCAGATTTTTTTACAGGGGTAACTTTTTCGTTTAAATAGAGATTTTCAAAATCAGGAAGAGGATATTGTTTCGTTTTCGATTGTACCAGTTTGTACCACTTTTTTCCTTCGTATTTCAAGGGGTACAAATTTAACCAGGGGTTAAAAATGCCAGCACCCCACTTTAATATTTTTTATCGTTCGATAGAGCATCGATTGTACTGCATTGTACTGTTTTTTGTTTTGTTTGTACCCCAAGGGGTTGTTTTGTAGCGAATTGCCAAATTTTTTTAAAGGGGTAACTTTCTCGTTTATAGAAGTTTTCAAAATCAGGAAGCGGATACTCTTTCGTTTTCGTTTGTACCGGTTTGTACCTTTTCCTTTTCCTTCGTATTTCATGGGGTACAAATTTAACCAGGGGTTAAAGATGCCAGCACCCCACTTATTATAATATTTTAATATTATAATGTTTTTATCGCTCTCGACAGAATTCAAGAGAGTCGATTAAACTCCGTTGTACCATTTTTGCTTTATCTTGATACATCAAGGAGTGCCAATTTACCCAGGTGCTAAAAATGTCAGCACTTCATTTTAATAATTGTAGTCGCTTTTGACGAAATTGAAACAGTATATATATATATATATATATATATATATATATATATATATATATATATATATATATATTAACAATCTGGTGTGGAACACCACACGACCTTCCAACCTACAAAATGGAAATGAGAAGAAATGAAATAATTTTAATGTCAATTTGTTTACATTACTATGCAACCTCTTTTTTTTATACGTTCATAATGAAAACAGGCAACATTGTTAAAACAAAAACAATAATTTATGTCAGAATGACGTTTAAAACATCATGTCAGATAGAGATTAATAGGCGTAAATAATGTTAACGTAAAAAAAATTCCAAAGCCCCTCGCTTCTATAAAAATATTGGTAATACAGATCTTGCATTTTCAATCATATTTATTTAATTTTTACATTTATTTCGCTTTACATTAAAAAACGTTATAAAGAGAATTTATGCAAAATTAAATTTTCTTTATAAAATTAATCGTTATTCAGATAATTGAACTAACACTCAAATTCTACTTTAGGAATTTTTTCCCGCTAAATTACGCGTCGTATCAAACAATTACATAGAATATAATTAATCGATGTGTTTAAGGTCTATATCTAGGTATTTTTATATCTTTGAAATATGCAGCTGTTTTAGAAATATTTGATAAAAACCAATAACTGAACCTAATAACCCCCCTCCCCTCTCCGCCGCTGGATTTCTTCCAAAAGCTAATCAGCCCTAAGCCAAATGAAAGCAAACTTAAATACAAAATTTTAAGTACGTGGTATTTTCGTTCTGGAGTTATCGTGGATACTAACATACATCCATACACACACGCACGCCCTCCCAAGCACCCGTCCGTCCGCTCGAAATATTAAAGTGGGCTGTTGGCATCTTTAACCCCTGCTTAAATTTGTACCCCTCGAAATACGAAGGAAAAAAAATGGTACAAACCGGTACAAACGAAAACGAAACAGTATCCACTTCCTGATTTTGAAAATCTCTATAAACGAGAAAGTTATCCCTTTAAAAAAATTTGGAAATTCGGTACAAAACAACCTCTTGAGGCACAAACAAAAGGAAAAATGGTACAATGCAGTACAATCGTTGCTCTCTCGAATTCCGCCGAGAACGATAAAAAATATTAAAGTGCGGTGCTGGCATTTTTAACCCCTGGTTAAATTTGTACCCCTTGAAATACGAAGGAAAAAAAAGTGGTACAAACCGGTACAAACGAAAACGAAACAGTATTCGCTTCCTGATTTTGAAAATCTTTTTAAACGAAAAAGTTACTCCTTTAAAAAATTTGGAAATTCAGTACAAACCAAACCCTTGAGGTACAAACAAAAGGAAAAATGGTAGAATTAATTACAAACGATCCTCTCTCGAATACCGTCATGAACGATAAAAATATTCAAGTGGGGTTCTAACATTTTTTAACCCCAGGTTAAATTTGAACACCTTGTGGTACAAAAAGTAAAAAATGTGGTACAAACGGGTACAAACTATTATAAATCAGATGCAATCAGAATAATTTCATTATTTTAATGTGAGGTGCCAGGTTCATGTAGGTGCAGTGCGCGGGTGCTCATTTGATCACACGTATTCGTACTTTTAAATGAGGGCCTAACCGGGCCGGGTCGCTGTAGTGCGCACCCAGTTTAACACTGTCTTTTTTCCTTTCAGCGACCATTTTCAAACACGTTCTTCTTTTCTTTTCTCCTTCTTCTGTTTAATTTCTTTCTTCTTATCTAATTTTACTTGCAAAATTTTTCGGATGAAATTACAAATGGCATGTTTTCTTTTCTTCTCTTTGCACTACTTTTCACTGGTGTAGGGAAGAAAAGATGTTTTTAAGGCGTTGCCACTGGTTTTTTGATATTTTTGATGTAGCTACGTTTTGGGACAAGTTGGCGTCATTGTTTCTACAATTTGGCATTGCAGGTGGCTCTTGGATAGGTGTTTTTTTTTCTATAGGTTTATTTAATGTAATATCTTGTACTTTTTTTAATTGGATGATTTTTTGGGAAGTGTCATGATTTATTTTCTTTTCATTACTGCTATCACTTCGTCTATTGCTTCATCCTTATGGTTGCTTACCGGTGTTGAGTTGGCAGCCAATTTTCAGCAGCCACTTTCATTCCAGCAGCCAAAACATCAGTGGCGTCGGTAAACCAAAAAAAATTAAAGCCCAGCCATAAAAATCCTAGCCATTTTAAACTTATAAAACATATTACAAACCACGGAACAATCATCCTAAGTTTATTACATTCATTTACAAAGGGGGTAAAAGGTGAAAACTCATCTCCAAATATAAAAATTGGCAGGATTTTTGTGGCGGGAATTATGATTTTTTTTTATATTTGGAGGTGAGTGTTTACCTATTATCCCCATTGCAAATGAATGGGATAAATTAAAGATTACTGTTGCGTGGTTTATAATATATTTTATAAGTTTAAAGTTGGCGGGGTTTTTATGACTGGAATTATGATTTTTTTTTATTTGGGGGCAGGAAAAAGGAAAAGGCCACGTATTTCATTTTCTCCCCAGGAGGGAGGGCGGGCTGCTCGAGCTTTCCGAGCTCCTTCGCCCACAATCATAGATTCCCAGCATACATACATATATTACGTATTCATGCTGGGATTAAGGATAGGTGTGGTCAGGATCGGATCGGAAGGAACGGAGTTAGGGTTCTGAGGGGGAAAATACTACCCCAGCATTCGCCTAAGCAGCCGCACATGGTGTGCATATACGCAGTGACCATGCCGTGTAGACGGTAACGGGAATCGAACCCATTACCTCCCGAATGCTAAGCAGATCGTGTCACCACTACGCTACCAGCTCGGTATTTGGGGGCGAAATTTTACCTATTATCCCCTTTACAAATTAATGGGATAAATTCAGGATGATTGTTGCGTGCTTTATAATATATTTTACAAGTTTTTAAGTTGGCAGGATTTTTGTGATGGGAATTATGATGTTTTTTATATTTGGGTGTGAGTGTTTTACCTATTATGCCCTTTGTTACGAATTTTTTTTATATTTGAGGGTGAGTTTTCACCTTTTACCCCCTTTCTAAATGAATGTGATAAATTGAGGATGTTGCGTGGTTTGTAATATGTCTTATAAGTTTCAAGTGGGTGGGATTTTTCTGGCTGGGCTTTACATTTTTTTTTTTGGTTTACCGACGCCACTGATTTTTTGCCTGCTGGAATGAAAGTGGCTGCTGAAAATTGGCTGCTAACTTAACACCGGTTGGTTGTTTTCAGAATTTGTATGTGAATCTTGATTATTTCCTGATACCCCAACTATATGGTTCAAGTTTTCTTCTGAATTTTATTATTACTCTTTATGTATTTGGAAGCTACAGTTGGTTTTTTTGTGATTGTAACATTATTGGTTTCTTTATTAATATTACTCTTTATGTATTTGGAAGCTACAGTTGGTTTTTTTGTGATTGTAACATTATTGGTTTCTTTATTAATACGTATGCTGGCATGCTCATCTTTTTTCAGATATTCATTGAACTCAAATATGACGACATACGTTTCAGGTACATGATTAACCTAGGTGCTAAAGTGCCATCAGGTAAAACTTAAAAAACCCGCTTCTTCACTAATTTGTTCCTTAATACTTTTTAGTTTCTTCAAAATGTCATCTAAATTGGTTATACCTTCGGCAACCTGAAACTTTTTTAAAACCATTTGGGTATATCCAATTCATCCTTGATATTTGTTGCATATCTTCTGTCGGATCTTCTCCATGCAGAAAAATTTCAGTTTGCAGGTCAATTGTATTCTGTATACATTTGGAATAATCTACGGCTTTCGAATTGAAAGGGAAAAGCCCACATATTCTAAAGCCGTTCCTAAGATCGTTGTCTAGTACGGTTAAACGTTTCGATAACAATTACAGTTATCTTATATGATATGAAATTTGAAAACAAATGTAAGTCTGCTACAACAGTTAGAAAACGTATATGAAGAAGCCAATCACGGAATATAATTTTATTTTAGTAAAGATTAGCTAGATCTTTAATAGATTAAATATTATTAAACCGGCTTAAAAATGACATCAGAACACCCTCTAACGGGCGAAGGTTAATAATCAATTAACCTCTTTTATACCAAGTATAGTTTAAATGATTTAAAAAAAAAACAATTGAGCCTTTTTTTAAATGAGTATGGTCTAAAGAAACATAAAAAAACAAAAATTTAAAAAATAATTAATTTATTGAAAATTTATAATGTTGTAACATATTTGATACAGTGGTTTATGAAAACATCTGTTTCACAGATGCATTTCTAAAAAGCAATTCTTTTTTTTTGTCAAACAAAAATAAGTTTGCCATTTTGTGCAAAAAAATGAAGTCAGACCTTTACAAGATGGTTTTTTGCACCTCTGACGATCTTCTTTCTCAACTGTAAAGTGTCCGACACCACCTCTTCTTACAGTCGCGTCTGATAAAGGTTTCGTCATGCCTCGTTTCTTTTTTGCTTCATACCTTCGTTCAAGCGAAGCAGATGATGGACGACCGCGTTTCGACAAATTTTTCTTCCTCTTTCACAGTACTTCGGCAATTTCAGACTTGAAATCGAGTAAATCCATAATATCTTGTTTTTTATAGTTGTGTTGCTTGCAGTCACGTTTGTATAATAGCCAACTGTTTACTACTGCCATGTCAATAAAATCAAAAAATAATCTTAGGTAGTACTTTTTCGTCCTTATTGTCCGTTATATAGTGGGAAATCAGTCCATCCACTAACTCTACACCTCCCATGAAGGAGTTATAGGTACTTATAATAGAAGGGCAAGGCACCCATGTGTATGTTTTGGCTTTTCATACCTTTGTACTTCCTTTGTGGGATACGCAGCATCAAATGTAGAAACTACAACAACAGATTTATTATCTACCCATTTCACTGCTCGTAGTCCAATGCCATCAATTTTTGTTGTACGTTCTTCCAAACTGCCTCGACCTCTTTTCTGCATTTCTTTATCAGTAGAAAATATTAGACCAGGAAATCTTGTTATTCTTACAGTGCCCAAGCTACCGATTCCCATTTGGCCAAGAACAGCAAATAATTCTGGAGATGCAAACCAGTTATCGAAGAACACTAGATAGTTTTTATGGCGAAGCACGAGTTCTGTCATATTCAGTACAACATTTGAACTGACACCGATGTCTGGAAAGGGGGGATTTTGGGTAGATTTTCCAGTATAAATTTGGAAGTTGTGAATGAGTCCTGTAACATTACATAAAACAAAAAGTTCGTATCCCCATTTACGGGGCTTTTTAGGATTATACTGGCGTAGACTAGAATGTCCTTTGTACGGAACTATTGGCTCATCCACGCACAAATGCCGCTGCATAGGAATCTGTTGAAATTTCCTCAGAAGCATTTCCCCATAAGCGGTTTCACTTTGAAAAGCCGGTCAATGTTGTCTTTGTCAATCATACTGTTGTCATTTATATGTAGATTGCTTTTGAACTCTTGATATCGATTCAAAAATGTGTACGAATATGTTTAATACTTAAAACGAAGTATAACACTCTCACGTTGGTTCCTACGGTACTTTACCGTATTTATGTTGTTTACATACATTTAGGGGTGATTTCTCTCAGGACATTGTCATCGCTATGCTTCTAGCAGAATTTTCTTTAATCAATTAGAATCAAATGGAGTAAGGTGAGTACTAGCGGTTTCGTTTCAGCAAATATTTTGTTAATTAATTATTTATGAATGTACGTCAGATTAGCTCAACCACCGTTTGTTTTTATATACTTGCTTCGCAAGTATATGGTCAACGACCATGTTAGTTTAATTAAAAAGGCCGATGTATGCATTGCAATAATGGCTGGGTTGTCATATAAACGTAACCATTATAATTTGATTGTAATATCAGGGATTATTCTCTTGTGTGTGAATTTAAGTAGTTAATTGGAAGAAGAATGTTGAATTTGACTACTCCCTTATTTATCCGAACTATTACTGTACCGTTACATTCGCGTATTTACTAAAGGTGTCTTCTCAGGTCTATACTGCTATATACGCCCACAATTCAGTACTTCCGATCTATACTGCAAACCGGCAATTTGTGAATCTTACAATTGCCCTTAGGCATGCGACTTACTTCCATCTATAATACAACTCTTACTTTGGAATATTTGACTATAGAATTTATTCCATTGTGCCAAGGATGCTTACAAAGTTTCTATCTAACAATTATTTACCATTCCGTATCCTCGTTACAAAAGATCTATTACCACTTTCTACTGTACTACGCACCGGTCGTACTGCAGCTTTAAATATTTTTAACTTTTCACGGAACATATTGTTCATTACTGCAGGGACTTATGAAATGGATTTCTTTTAATTGCCAATTTTAAGAGATTCACTTAATGAATATAAATTACGATTAGGATTAGCACAGACGAACGTCCTAATACATAAATTTTCTAGACGGAAATAAATTAATGCCTATTTAGTTTATTTATGATCGACTATCGAGTATTTTAAACTGCAATAAAGACCATTTCATAAGTACAATAATTACTGATGTAAACCAAAGTACAGTTAAAATACATGAAATACACGAAATATTTCAAATGTGCCGGTAATAAAATACTCACGTTTACTGTTGTGTAGAGCGAATTGTAGCTACAACTCAAAGAACGTGATACAATTTCAGTAATCGCATTCTTATCTTTGCCGCTATGGCTGTATTTTTAAATGCAACAAACAGTTTGGATTTTCTTTTAAAATACTCATTATACATATGCATGCGTCCGTTGCAATGTTGAGCATGATTTTATCTAAAAAATTGAAAATTCAAACTTCAATAAATAATAAAACTCAACTCGTGATTTTTTGAGAGAGCGAATTTTGTGGTGTCTTCTCGTATAAACTCGATAATGTCTGCTATTTGAGATATTCTTGTACGACGAGCCCAGTACATTTGAGTACGAGGTAAACCATAAATCGACATGTACATACAAATCCCAAGGAATTGCTCCATCTCTTGTGCATGTGTTGAAAAGGACTTTGCAGGATTTTTTGTATTGCAAACAAATTGGACTGATCAACTAAATGCTGTATCACATTCTCATCAAAGAAAATTTCAAAGTAAGATATCGGAGTATCCACGTCCCTATCATCGGCAAGCTGTCTTGCCAGATTGGTGTATGCTTTGGGCTGTCTTCCGGTTTTACTTCGAGCCACACAGGAAGGTGTTTTTTAGTTGCTGTATTTTTTCTTCGAAATGGTTGTGGTACAGGATCATGTGAATTTGAAGGTAAATCTGAGTCAGTTTCAGTTTCACTTTCAAAGTCACTCTCATATTTATCTGACGCTTTAGGACTGTATACACCGTGTCCAAGATAAGAATGCCCACTATGGGATCTCGGAAACGGTAAGAGATGGAAGGTCGGTTAAATGGAACAAAAGTTACGCATTTGAGAGGATGTATTTATGGTCCTTGTAGAACTCGAATATCTCTTTTAGTTGTTGAGATATTTGAAAAAAATTGAATTTTCTGATTTTCGTTTTTATTTTTTTCTGACCTTATTTGAAGAGCTATCAAGAAGAGCACATTTTCATTGCCACTTTTCTAGCTCTACTTAATGCTGTTATTCAATTTTTGATACAACGTTTCCTTTGTTAGCAACCATCATCAACTTTATTTTTTTAAATACACGAAAAAATTATTTTTGCCATATTTAAATTCTCTCCTTGATTCTGAATTCAACGATATATCACACTTTATATTTTTGATACGTTTCGGATGAGAAAATCCATATTCAATGTAAAACATCGAAAACGTACAGTTAAAACTAATACTAGAAACATTAGAAAACTGTAAAATTATTATAAAATAATGTTTTCTCATTTTTTAATGCCTGTTGCGAATAACATAATTCACAAGTATGTATTTAGTGAAAATACTATTACTGATGCATTTGTTAAAAATAAGTTGGCTTTGCATTTTGTTTACCTACCTGTCATAATTGATTGTTGTCCGTATTACGTTTGTTTGGTGGCCTTTGAGTTAATTACATTTTGTGTTTACCTAAAAACAATATGGTAGGAGTACATTTTTCAAATAATGAAAAATTCGATATACTGACATGTTACATTTTGTGTCAACGTAATTGTTCTGAATCCGAAATAATGTATTTAAACAAATATCCAGAAAGGAGTCAACCTCACAAAAGAACTTTTCGCACATTAGCAGTTAATCTAAAAGAATATGGTGCGTTCAAAAAACCTGTAAAATCTCGCAGAAAAATTGGAAAATTGAAGAGGCAACTGGCATAACCCATTCCACAGCTCATTATGTTCTAAAGAAGGAGAAGGTACATCCATATAAAATTAGAATTTGCCAAGGACTTCGACCAGGTGACCCAGAAACACGTAGAATATTTTGCGAATGGTATACACGTCAATCTCAAGACAATGAATATTTTCCGAATAAAATAATATGGTCCGATGAAAGTATTGTTAATAATAATGGAATTTTTAATCGTAGAAATGCTTATTATTGGGCAAGAGTTGGTACTCGAATTATATGTCCTTTCATTTACCACGAGTCCTTAAAGTCTGAACGTTACCAAATTTTACTCCAAAATGAATTAGAGGTAGCTTTGAATGATTTGCCTTTCCAAGAAGTTGAAGGTTGTTGGTTTGTGCAGGACGGTGCACCAGCACATAATTCCAGAGTTGTCAGAGAATACCTGTCAGTTAGATTTCCAGAAAGATGTATTGGCACTCATGCAAATGTACTGTGGCCAGCCCCGTTCTCCAGATATAACACCTTTGGATTTTTTTCTTTGGGGATACATTACAAATTACATTTATGGAAACGATATTGAAAACGAAGAAATTTTACAAAGATTAGTTCTCCAATCGTTTGCTAGTACAACTCCTCAAATGCTGAAGAATGTTTTAGATGCTACAGTTAGAAGATGCTATTTATGTTTAGAGAATAATGGGAATCTTTTTGAACATCTTTTGTGAGTTTATTAACCTTTAAAATTAATTTGTTTTTTATTTGTCTATCATTTAAAATTACAAAACATAATTTTATAATAATTTTACGGTTTTCTAATGTTTCTAGTATTAGTTTTAACTGTACGTTTTCAATGTTTTACATTGAATATGAATTTTCTCATCCGAAACGTATCAAAAATATAAAGTGTGATATATCGTTGAATTCAGAATCAAGGAGAGAATTTAAATATGGCAAAAATAATTTTTTCGTGTATTTAAAAAAATAAAGTTGATGATGGTTGCTATCAAACGAAACCTATCAAAAATTGAATAACAACATTAAGTAGAGCTAGAAAAGTGGCAATGAAAATGTGATCTTCTTTTCTTGGTAGCTCTTCAAGTAAGGTCCGAAAAAAATAAAAACGAAAATCAGAAAATTCAATTTTTTTCAAATATCTTAAAAACTAAAAGATATTCGAGTTCTACAAAGACCATAAATACATCCTCTCAAATGCGTAACTTTTGTTCCATTTAACCGACCTTCCATCTCTTACCGTTTCCGAGATCCCCATAGTGGGCATCCTTATCTTGGACACGGTGTATAGGGTGATCGTCACTGTCATCAAAATTGCTGTCTTCACTGTCGACAGGAGTAAATGCAATTTTCTTCATTCGACTCATCTGCAACATAACTTTCCCGAATAAACCCCTGTTACATATTAGATACAAAATTAAAAAGCGGGTTTTTCCACTAAACACCGCAGTTGCAAATTTGATACAGTACTAAACAGGACTTATTTAAACATACTGATACGTACAATTGCTTCAAAATTGCAAATATACGTACCTCAGTGTATATAACAACCCCTAATATTTTTGTTTTACATAAAACTTTCCGTTTTTTCACTTCTTTAGCTTCCAAAACTTAACATTCACAAACAATTACAAATGACATCTGTCATTTACAATTTAAAGGTTGATTCAGTTTAAATTCCATGTTGCAGCAGCGTGGTGTGTTCACAAACTATTACAGAATGCAGTACAAATATGATACAGTGGTTAAAAGTGGAAAAAAATGTTCTGTGTAATGAAATTTCATGATATGAAGCTGTTGTATCGATTTTGATACAACGGTATAAAAGAGGTTAATCAATCATGAAACAAACTTAATTAAATTATAATGTAAGTCTAAAGTTCTGAAAAGGTTTAATTTTACAGTATTTACATACTAATTCAGTATCTGGTTAAATCACAAGTCCAACAAAGAAATAATTTTCCTATAATTGTCTTGTAAGAGCTTAACATAGCTAAAGACTCTTGACTACAAGGAAAGCTTGCAACTTAAAAAATATAATGTCTCGGAAACCGTTAAACTTACTATTAAAAAATGCAAACAAAAAGCCAGGATTTAAAGTAATGTTACTGCCTATTCCCTTCGTTACTTCCGGTGTAACCAGAAGTGTTATTGACTTCAAATTAGTTTAATTGAATTGAGGCTGACCGCAAATCTATGGTTACTAATTTGGGAAAAATGTTAATAGTTTCTCATATACCAGTCCCAACTCATTTTAACGTACCCCACATAATACTTCCACCAGATTCTTATACGTGCTACAATAAAATGAAATGCAGTGTTTTGTGAAGTAATACTACTTTGCCTTTGTCGGACACTATCTACATTCTTTCTATTATGTAACGAACGCTAACAATCTGCACACAAAAATCGTTTAGTTTATTTAGATGTAAGTGAAGATTTTTAAGGCGTCATTTAAAGTGTTTAGGTACACCGAGTTATACAATATTGATTATACAGAATAAAAGTTGGAAACTTGGATCGTAAAGTAGATGTTTGAAAAATTGTAAAAAAATCCAAGTCTATAAAAATGTTATCAAAAACAAACCTATTCAAGCGATCATTTGAAACTTCAATTTAGAAATGCGAAAAGACAAAATGAAGTAGCGCCAGAAATTTTTTTAATAACACTTTTCTTTCTTTATTGTTGTGACCGAATTGGAAAATTTTCTCTTATTTATTACTACTTCATTATATGTATTGCCATTTCACTCACTTACTAAAGTCAGTTTCCAATTCAAACTCCCGAATTTAATCACAATATTATTGCAGTCGTCGGTTTAATACTTTAAGGATTTGACACTTAAGAAAAACAAGTATTATCGAATAATTAACCAAGCATTTATGTATTATGAAATCAATTAACTATTATCAGCCTGTATCGTTATCACAAAATATTCAACATGTGCGAATTGAATTCAGAATTTGTGAGATTATTTTAGTCTTCGAGAGTAGAAGTTTTCCGTATCGAAATGTTGTTGAAGGAAGGGTGTTGGATCCAATAAAATAACTATCAAGCAAAACCTTTCATACGGATACAGTATATACTGTAGCTAATATTTTCATTTGTGTATAAGAGCGATACCTTATTAAAGGAAAATAAAACAAAAAGTACAACTACCGTATGAAGGATGCCACGCGTGTGAAGTTAGCACCCCGACATAGAGTTTCAATAGTTCTAGCTTCCTTTTATATAGTTTAGAAGTACTTTATAAACAATAAAAAGAGTTCCACTCATTAACGGTTCCAATTTTTAATTTGAAAAATGGGGTGCTAACTTCACATCGAAAATCGAGATCCAGTAGTTCTGATTAGTTAAATTACTATATTTGGCTAAAGTTCTAGAGTTCCTGATACGAAAATTTTTTTTTTTTTTAAATAAAAAATTAAAAATTTTTGAAAATTCAATTTTGACATGCAATAGTTCCAATCAACTTATGATGCTCTTTTATTCATTCTTAAGAGTTCCCGCTAATTAAAAAAAACTTAATAATCTCGTATAGTTCTAAGCATACACAATGCCTTTCCAAACAGTTCCGATGACAAAAATTAATTAGATAATTTTTTAAACAATTAGTTTTCGGATAAATTAATTTTTAAAACAATTATATAATTAATTTTAACATCGAAACTCTGGAAAGGCAATTGTGAATGTCAAGAACTACACGAGAACTACTTTGGAACTCTTCAAAATATCTACCGTCGATACTTTTTAAAATTTAAGCTATGCGACCCTTTAAAGTCCAATAATTCTATAAATATTAATCGGATCGCTTTCGGTCATTAGAATGTCTTTCAGAACTTTTCGAATACTATCCAAATCTGCTGTGAGAACTATCAGAACTCTTTAAAATATTGTTTGT
Source organism: Vesta saturnalis (assembly GCA_036346205.1). Classification (NCBI taxonomy): domain Eukaryota; kingdom Metazoa; phylum Arthropoda; class Insecta; order Coleoptera; family Lampyridae; genus Vesta; species Vesta saturnalis. The sequence goes on along the minus strand of JARFJB010002417.1, from coordinate 2,364,550 downwards.
TAACATTTTCTTTTTTTTAAGTAAAAGAGCTGTAACTTTTTCATTTTTGATTATAATTTATTTTAAATTAGCGAGATCTTAGGAATGAATAAAAGAACATCAAAAGTTGATTGGAACAATTGCATGTCAAAATTGAATTTTCAAAAAATTTTTATTTTTTTAAATCTTCTTAAAAAAAATTTAGCTAGTCAGAACTACTGGTTCTCGATTTTCGATGTGAAGTTCGCACCCCATTTTTCAAATTAAAATTTGGAACCGTCTTTCTATTTTTTATAAAGTACATCTAAACTCTTTGCAGAGGTGCTAACTTCACACGCGTACGGGTGCCAACTCATTCGTTTTACAAAATGTCGTTATGTTAATTTTTAAACAATTCGTTAGAGTTTAATAGTTTTATGTGTCGAGTGAGTAAGTCACGTGGAAGCTGTTTGCGGTTCGAGACGACGTCGAGAACGGGTAAAGCATTTACTAAGTGATGCCAATAAAGTGAGCACCTCACTTGTCAAAAATGGCCCATTTTATAAACAATTTTAGACACTAGTAGTATAGCACTGTTGCCATGTCTCAACGTCGTGCGGTGTTACCAAGACCGCGTCCATTTTTCTAGGACAACAGGAGAGGTCAAAGTTCATTGACCTTCTTCTGGGACAATGTTTATTGACCCCGAAAGTTGCTCAATTCTTGAAAATTTAAAAGTAGAACCAGTTATCGAAAAACCAGCACCAGATCTTAGAGAACGATTACCTGTTTCTGAGAAACATGTTTTCGTTCTCTTATGACCTGTTTTCAGCTGTTTTCGGGAAACATACCAGTTCTTGCAAAACTGATACCGGTTTTTGGGAAACTGATACCCGTTTCCATAAACGAGTTGAAATCAGGCACGTCAAAAACAGGAATCTGTTTCTCGGAAACAGGTGGTTGTTTTCTAAAAACTGTTGTTGGTTTCCTGATAACTGCTTCTGTTTTGCATTTCCAAAAATTTGACAACACCGGTTCTTGAGAAACGGTACACGTTTCCACAAACATGCTGAAAACAGCTCAAAACAGATCAATGACATGTCAAAAACAGGTATCCGTTTCTCAGAAACAGGTGGTTGTTTTCTAAGAACTGATTGTGGTTTCCTGATAACTGGTTCTGTTCGTAAATTTCCAAAAATTTGCCAACTTCTACGATCATTGAACTTTGGTCTAGAAAAAAGTCAATGAACGTTGACCTATTCCCTCTCGTTTGGGCGCGCCCTTGGCAACGTTGCATAACCTTGAGACAGCGGCACTGTAGAGAGGTCTAGAACCGACATATTTCTAACAATTATAAACTACGAAAGTAACATTTTGTACCGGTTCTTGTAAAGCACTAAAACAAAATCAAATGAAGGGATACTAACTTGAGCTCAAGCTAGTTCCTCATGGTATGAATCGATAACTTCTAACAATTTAAACTATACCATTATTTTTGACTATTTTAAACTAATATTTTCTCTATCAACCCGTAATGAGCTACTTCAACTTTTGCATATAGAATACATGAAATCGGATTAAAATCGCACAAAAAGTAGCCGTAATGTTGGATTAATAATTTAATACTATCGATTTTTTCGATCAGTCAGTCCTCGTTGGATTAATTCCATCCTTCATATATAGATTTTATCGAATGTGTAGGATCAAAGTTAGATAGGAAAAAAGGTAGCTTTAATTTTAGATACATTTTAGACTAATCATTTGGAAACAATAGATTTTATCTTTCAATTGATTACCATAATTTCTACACACATAATTGATGGTTAATTCTATACCTGTTATATCGAATATAGGAATCGGATAATTAATTCCAGTGATTTTTGGTAGAAACAGCGTGAGTGTTAATTTGACTGAAGTTATTCAAGTATCGGGGTGATATTGATCAGAGGGAATTACAAAAACATCATAGAAATGAAGTTTTATTGGAAGATAAATCATTCTGGTCGCTTACTTTTAACAAACAACACTTTCACAATTTCTGCTATACTAAGTTTCATAAGGTCGTCACATGGCGGAAAAAAGAAGACTCCTGTTACTTTTGCTGATTCTCTCAGAAAAGATACGGTAACGGGACCTTTGTCGACGACCTCCTCATTTATCTGTCTCCAGATTGTTGACATAGCAGAGTTAAACTAAGACAAAAGACCCCAATGCCATTTCTTTTTCGCTGACACCTTGATTTGTCAACTCGCTGTCACTGTTAGTTTTGCTTTCAATAGACTCCACATCTGAAATCTCAGTTTCTTCTTCTGGTAATTTACATACGTTCAGCCTGCGTTTTTTTTATTGGTGTTGCTTGAATATTTCCCCGAAGAGGATTGACTTGCCGGCCTACGCCTGAGCACCCCGGTATCGTCTTCGGGATGAGGTCTGGCTTAAAAGGATGAACATGACATGCAGAAAATCCACTGGTAGGATTCTGTGCTCTCCCATCTCTCTTACTGTTTGTCATCAGAATTTTTGAGAAAGGATGGAAGCAACTGTTTTGGCACATCAAGTGGCTTTCATATATTTGTTGAATTCGGAGCAAATCAAAGGCGGCAATATCATGTTCCTTGCATTCTTTTAGGACTTAGGACAAAAATGGGAGGACTAATTGTCTCTTAACAAGATTTTATTTTTGCAGACGTGTTGCATTGGGCATAAAAACCTGACTTGAACTAATCCAAATACGTAGGCAAGTCGATCCACCTGTGGCTTAGCTAGTTTTATTGTATCTCGTACCCTGAATACATCCTGACCGGAACAGCAAGGACTACCGTTTAGCTTTCAAGTTTTCCGCTTTGTAAATTATGTGTGGTGGTAGGAGCACTCCTGGGGCAGAGCCACAAATCATCATTGATTGATCAAGCCCCCGGGTACTTAGAAAACGGGCGATCAAAGACACCCTAAAATGGCAAAAGGACTAATAGAAATTGTCACACGAATAATAAAGAAGCCATAAATCATACTGATGGTGATGAAACTATTAACGCTAGTTACCGACCTGTGTCTTTTTTTTTTAGAACATTCTGAGCTTAAAATTCTAAAATAAAAACTCTGTGTCAAAACTACTGAATACTTTAAAGGTGTAAACAATATTTCTCAGAAAGCATTCTGATTGGTTGTTGAATAACCAACATGACAAAAAAAGAGTGGGAGTTTGGAAATCATTTTCTAAACGGTGACATTTCTGATCAAAATCACTTCGGCAATCAAACACATCCCGGTTTACGGTATAATTGCATTCATTTAGCATATAATTGATTTTTTTCTGCCAATCTCTAATGGTTAATTCCACCCTCATTATATCGAATCGGATTTAAACCGCATAAATTCCATAATTTTAGACTAATACATTGGATTGTCTTCTATCAACCCCCAATGAGTTAATTAAACACTTTTGTATACCGAATATATAAAATCATAAAATCTTATTAAAACCGGCAAAGAATGACATAATTATTTTATCATTTAACACAATTGTTTCTAGCACCTCCTCATGGGTTAATTTTAGGCTTATTCTAGATTATTGGAAACGCAGTAGATTTTTTATCAAACCGGTTTGTTAACTCAGCACTCCCACATGTAGTGTAATTTAACACAATCTATTGTTTATATCACCTCCCAATGGGTTAATTCTTAATTTTAATCTCTTCTAGATCATTTATTGGAAACAGTAGATTTTTTTCTGCCAAGTTAATTCAACACTCCCATATACCATGTAGGTGTAATCAGTCTGCAGCCAACTCTCACAAGTATTCAAATTAAACTCGCCTGGAAAGTATTTTATCAACGGAAAAGAAGTGTATTTATGTAGCTGATTAATATTTCAAATTACTGGCTTCTCTGCTCTTCAGGCGTATACGGAAAAGACTTGTCTTTCTTCTCCAGGGACCGAACACGGATGGCCTCGAGCGCCACCCAAAGAAAACAGCAATACTTGACGTCTACGGTTTTCTTGCGGGGCTCCAAGTAGCGTTAGTGGAGGATGTCTTCGGAGTTAAAACGGCTCACAGTTCCCCAAACACGGTTCAGTGATTGATGATTATAAATACGAACTCTATTAAATTTATACGATCAAAGATCTAAAACAGGCGGTTATTCGTATCGGTTAACTTTCACAACTAGAATTAATTTAAATTAATTAGGAAATTAAAATAACTTTTAATACACAATAAGTTGCTGGACGTCGTAAGCAAGTATAAACGCAATAAGACGGTAAAATATTTACGCGCCCTGCTTTTGTAACCACGGTACACACCTAGTGGTGGGCTAATTAGAAATCCCAGTTCAACGTGTGTGCAAAACGGCAGCCTCAGAACTTGTGTTAATTAATATAAAATTAATTATTGGTATTTTAATAATTTAGTTCAGACCTTATCTTGGGCCGAAAAAATTTGTAAAAAAATTCTACTTCGTATATAAAAAAAATTAATTAAATAACAACTTAATTAATAAATACGAATCGTGCTGTCATCTTAAATTCTGTAAATGTGGATGTCCAATGCCTACTATTTGACATATCTTAACGTTTGAATTCCATTTTTCAAGCGCATTGTGTCCTCGAAAATGAGAGGTCTATTAACCTGGCACCCCCACCATGTCAAAAATTTTTGGGCTTCGTATAGAAATTACAGGCTTTTTATGGGCTTTCAAATTTTGTCAATTAAATTTTTTGGGCTCTTTTCATTCCCGAGCAAATCGATATCTAAGTGTGGGGGTGCTGATTTGCCGTTAAGCTAGCGCCAACTTTTTTCCTGGGATACTTAAAAATTTCTCGTTTGTCTCAGATTTATGGGCTTTTTATGGGCTTTTCGAATATGCAACTCCCGATTTACTTGGATCAACCCTAACAAAGATATCAACCCTTAAAAATTAAAGAACATAAAAATATTTTTAAAATAAATATTCTTACAGGCTTTTATGTGCTTTCAAATTTTGTCAATTAAATTTTTGGGCTCTTTTCATTCTCGAGGAAATCGATATTTAAGTGTGGGGTGCTGATTTGGCGTTAAGCTAGCGCCAACTTTTTCCTGGGATACTTAAAATTTCTCGTTTGTCTCAGATTTATGGGCTTTTATGGGCTTTTCGAATATGCAATTCCGATTTACTTGGATCAACCCTAACAAAGATACCAACCCTTAAAATTAAAAGAACATAAAAATATTTTTAAAATAAATATTCTTACAGGCTTTTTATGTGCTTTCAAATTTTGTCAATTAAATTTTTGGGCTCTTTTCATTCTCGAGGAAATCGATATTTAAGTGTGGGGTGCTGATTTGGCGTTAAGCTAGCGCCAACTTTTTCCTGGGATACTTAAAATTTCTCGTTTGTCTCAGATTTATGGGCTTTCGAATATGCAATTCCCGATTTACTTGGATCAACCCTAACAAAGATATCAACCCTTAAAAATTAAAAGAACATAAAAATATTTTTTAAAATAAATATTCTTACAGGCTTTTTATGTGCTTTCAAATTTTGTCAATTAAATTTTTTGGGCTCTTTTCATTCTCGAGGAAATCGATATTTAAGTGTGGGGGTGCTGATTTGGCGTTAAGCTAGCGCCAACTTTTTTCCTGGGATACTTAAAAATTTCTCGTTTGTCTCAGATTTATGGGCTTTTCGAATATGCAATTCCCGATTTACTTGGATCAACCCTAACAAAGATATCAACCCTTAAAAATTAAAAGAACAAAAATATTTTTTAAAATAAATATTCTTATCAGATAATTACGGGCTATTTATGGGCTCTTCGAGAATGCAACTCTTGATTGCCCCGGATTAACCTCAATAACAGTATCAACCCTTAAAGAAAGAAAATATTGAAATATTTTAAAAATAAAATTCTTTTCATATAAATATGGGCTGTTTATTGGCTCTTCGAATATGTAACTCCGATTTTCCTGGATCAATCCTTACAAAGGATTGATAAAGATAAAAAATTTATATTTAAAAAAATTCCTGTCAGATAATCATAGGTTATTTATGAGCTCTTCAAATATGTAACTCCTGATTATCCCAGTTTAACCTAATAAAAATATCAACACTTAAAGGTTGATAAAAATAAAATATGTTCAAAATAAAAGTTCCTGTGGGTATTTATGGGTTATTTGCGGGCTCTCCGTATATATTATCGCCGATGTGTCTGGATCAAACCTATCCAAGATATCACCACTTAAAATATTGTTTTGATAGCAACTCAGAACTGGTAGACTATAGAAAGATTGAGTTCATAAATAAATAATAAATTTATTAGTTTATGTGATCGTTGGGTGTTGCTTCCTCAGGTATTGATATATAATGGATTTGGGAGTAGATTTTTCGTCCAGGACTGCAGCGCAAAAATCACGGGCCACAGACACACGGTTAGATCTATAAAGAAATAAAGATTTTATCATATTTTTATAATAATACGTTGTACTTTCGTTTACTTGGTTGAAACTTCATTCAGTGGTAGTTTTTTTAACCTGGAGGGCAGCCCAAAACTCATGAGTAACAGAAGTGATAAGCCCATAAATGAATATTAATTTTAAGACAGTTTACATGACTGTGAGACGTTGATCATCCCAGATATCGCTTATAACCAATATACGAGTAATTTTTTGACGGGGAGGCAGCCCAAAAATCATGAACGGCAGAAATGTTGAGCCCATAAATAAATAATAATTTTCTGATAACATTTGCGATTTTAAAGCGCTGCTATGCTTCGCTACTTGAAATACTTTTATCAGTTTTTATTTTTATAATAGTAACTAATTAATACGTACACACGGTAATCACTTTTATAGGACACATTCAAACGGATATAGGCGGCAGTAGGCTGCTAAAATATAACTACAAATTCAAATTTGTATACACTGCAAAACTTATTGCCACACGGATTACCTACTCAACGATAGTCGGCTACAAACTAAAAGTTATTAAAGTGTAGTATAATATTTTACAAAATACAGATTAGTTTAAAGTTAAAACAATAAATAAAAGTAGTCGACTAGTCTAAACAAAATATAAAGGTACTATATTACTGATTACTTTGCGAATTCACACGCCCACGCATTATGCGTACGTATGATCCGTCTTGCAGGCGCCAATATTTTATTAGCAAGATTAGGGACCGATGCTTCCTGTAACGCAAAGCTCAGCAGGATAGCAATAATACATCATTTTATCACAATATTTGACACTTTTACGACCTTTTTCTGCAGTTTGAATAATCATTGATGCGACATGAAAAGAATTTTATTTTTAAAATATTTCAATCTTTTCTTTCTTTAAGGGTTGATACTGTTATTGAGGTTAATCCGGTGCAATCAAGAGTTGCATTGTCGAAGAGCCCATAAATAGCCCGTAATTATCTGACAAGAATATTTATTTTGAAAAATATTTTTAACTTTTAAGGGTTGATATCTTTGTTAGGGTTGATTCAAGTAAATCGGGAGTTGCATATTCGAAAAGCCCATAAAAGCCCATAAATCTGAGACAAACGGGAAATTTTAAGTATCCCAGGAAAAAGTTGGCGCTAGCTTAACGGCAAATCAGCACCCCACACTTAAATATCTTTTCCTCGGGAATGAAAACAGCCCAAAAATTTAATTGGTAAAATTTGAAAGCCCATAAAAGCCTGTAATTTCTATACGAAGCCCAAAAATTTTGACATGGTGGGGTGCCAGGTTAATAGACCTGAAAATGAGTGGTACATTAAACAGATGAACTGTATGTATACTATTTTGTTAACATATTACAACACGTTATAGATGTTAGTTAAACATTTAATTGGGTTTCCTAGTATTTGAAAGTCATCGCAAAAATTATTTAGTTTGTATTGACAATAAGAACAGACTTGAACGGTTATCAAAAACATCTTTGTACAACGGGAGTCGCAGATTTCTAACGGCATGAATGTAATCTATATTCTAGTTAACCTATGACCTTGTTTGTGTAAACTTTAATTTGTAATGTATTTTTGCTGTCAAATCTTTTATATAAAATTCAATTTTTAATCTATACGGTTGTGTACATCGTGTTTCTTTTGATAATTATCTATGTTTAATTATATTTAGAACCAATTTTTTTTAGTGAAATATTTGTGCTTACCTATTTAGGTTTTAATTGTATGAAATAGAGGGTATGTTCGTCATTTTCCATTCAAGATGAGCGTTATGATACAAAATATATTATCTTCTACTACCGTAAGCCATACTTTTAATTTAAAAATAATAAAAGTCGATATTAACATTTAATAGCGTTATCTTCTAACCGGTGTGAAAATATCGCTTAGTTACAGCGGCAAACATCTCTGAAGATGCACGAAGTATCAGTGGCGACCATTTCAAATTAAATTTATTCATCAGAAATAAGTAGATTAAAACATGGAAATGAAAATTATATTAATTAATAAGCAAACTATACAGGGTGTGACGCGAAGAGTTTTGATTGAAAGTAATGGCGGATACAGTTATGTTAAAAATCTGAAATTACGAAGCTGTAGGTTCTGGATAACGCTGAGTTCAAATATAATATTGTCCTGAATGTGGCACTTCAGGTTATACCGGAAGTAGACGTCAACTTTGTTATTTTAAATGGAACCTAATATTTTTTATTTTATTTTCGAATTCTACATGAAATTCTAGATAAAATTTGTGCACAATATCCTATACCAAAAATGAAGTATTTTCGAGATATTTCGATTTTTTAAAAATTTTGAAAAAATCCTAGTCCACATTGAATAACGATATCTCCATTAAGAACGAAGCTAGTGACGTCAAATTGTAACCAATAAATAACAAGCGCTTGCCCGTTAACTCCATATATCCACCTCATTGATATTTCATACAGGGTGCTTTAAACTTAGCCGCCAACATGTACAATTTAAATCATTTATAAGTTGCTTACCTTAAATAGAACACCCTGTATTTTATTACATTTTCCGCTGTATTTTTTTAAGCCAATTCGTTTGGTATCAGTATTCCCTATACCTAAATCCAACCACTTTTGAGATATTTCATTATCTTAGTTAAAACATATCTTTCTGCAAAAACACGGCAAGTCCGTTCAACAATTCTATTACACTCGCCGTAAATAATAATAAGATTTAAAAAATCATCATTAGTAAATCCTACATTTGCCATTATTTACTATGAAATACAAACTGGTAAAGAAAACTGTAAAAACAACATAAGCAATTAACATTCTAACTATCAAATCTTTGACAGCCATGGCCTACCCTTTACTAATTAAGTGTTGTTATGTTTTTACTAAGATAATGAAATATCTCAAAAGTGGTTGGATTTAGGTATAGGGAATACTGATACCAAACGAATTGGCTTAAAAAAATGCAGCGGAAAATGTAATAAAATACAGGGTGTTCTATTTAAAGTAAGCAACTTATAAATGATTTAAATTGTCATGTTCAAGTTTAAAACACCCTGTATGAAATATCAATGAGTGGATATATGGAGTTAACAAAGCACTTGTTGTTATTGTTACAATTTCACGTCACTAGCGTTATTAATGGATATATCGTTATTTAATGTGGACTAGGATTTTTTAAATTTAAAAAAATCGAAATATCTCGAAAATACTTCATTGGTATAGGACATTGTGCACAAATTTTATCTAGAATTTCATGTAGAATTCGAAAATAAAATAAAAATATTAGGTTCCATTTAAAATAACAAAGTTACGTTTACTTCGGTATAACCGAACTGCCACATTCAGGACAATTTATATTTGAACTCAGCGTCATCCAAAACCTACAGCTTCGTAATTTCTGATTTTTAACATAACTGTATCCGCCATTACTTTTAATCAAAACTCTTCGCGCCACACCCTGTATTGGGTTAGGCTTGCACCGCTTTCACAAAGGGTTGATAATACCCACCCGAATATTCACTATAATTTCCCTAATAATTTAAGATTAAAACACTACAAGAATTTTTTCCCGCATTTCCGCCTGAAGGTTTTATAATACCTACCCCTATATTTTATGTTAGAGACGGTACATAGTTTTATACTTCGTATTTCTAGGCTATTCTGCATTAAATACATTTAAAGTGTACGCACAAGAAGATTTGATAAACTCCACTTAATCAATTTTTTGGGTAAGTAAACTTTAACAATATTTTGTTACAGAGAACATGTAATTGCAGCCAAGGTAATGAAAGTATTAGACACAATCGGTTTCTTTGTAAGTGCTGGTATTGCTTCAAAAATGTTTGTCATCTGATTCTGAAACATTGGGTGCGTTCGTGTGTGTAGGATGTATGTTATTCTTTGTGATGATGTTTTTCGTCACTTGTGTGTTATGGCTCCTTTCTTGAACCGATGAATGGTACAAATCCTTTGCTAGATCTTCTAGTAAAGATCTGCGCTTATGATAGTTGTAGACATTGGGATAATTTTCTATGTAGATTACATAAGCAGCTAACGCTGTTATATCTAAGATATTCTTGTTTATTGTAAGCCCAATTGATGTGAAACTTGGCAGAGATTTTCCCTGTAGACACATAATAACACTCTGGAAGTATAAATTTTTTGGACGCTTAATTTTGTAAATTAAAAATTAAATTATCATAAAAAATGTAGTTTTGCATACGTTCGGTTTCAGTGCTTATTTTTGTCATAAAATGTGCGAAATTTTAACCAGTGACATAACAAAGTAATAAAGGTAATTGCAATTTCAAATGCTGAAAAAATATTTAAATTTTGAAAAAATGACGTGTTCTCGATACGTGCAAACTTCGCTCTAAATGTAAATATTTTCGTTTTAAGTGGACCGACATGTAGGTTTTAATTGTTCTTTAACGTTCCGTATTAAAGTATATACGATCATTGGAGGTGCCATATTACCATCAGCATTCGCTTTTTTTACATTTATTTGCTAAAACTCTGTCCGATTTTGGAGAAAGGTAAAATCCGCTCTCGTCAGCATTAAATACCCTAGTGCAGGCACCGTAGTGAGTCTCTTTTTACCCTTTTTTTCCCCCTTTTTTAACCTTTTTTTGCTATATTTGTCCCTTTTCCCCCTTTTTCAATAAATCGCTAAATTAATTAAGAAGAAAAAATTATATTTTTTCGGTACGAATTCTTTTGTTTCATCAAATAAGGCTACTGATACTGTCGCGAAAAACTGCATTTTACATACTGAATTCCGCAGATCTCAAAAAGTAAATATATTTTAAAATAAACCAAACATCGTTGTTAGAGAGATTTTAAGCCACTTAATTTATGACGTACCTTAAACCTTAAAAATGTTTACTTCAACATAAACACGATCGAATTTCAATTCTCACTAGGTCGCTTAATAAAAATCTGCGAATTCAGCAAAAGCGAACAGACATTAGTACTGCGCGCTCTAAAAACGTTAGCTGATCGTTTGCCAACTTTTGTTTATAACCTCTTTGTTTTTCCGGCGTATCAAATTTGTTTATTACTTATTCTACAAAACAGTTTTTGGTTGGTTTATGCAGGCGAATTGAACGATATTGACAATTTATCATGTGAATGGAAATTGATGCAATTTGATGATGAAGTGTGTTTTTCACCATTAAAAAAATATTCTCTCCACAAACTGCTTCTGATCAAAGATATCCTCAAATCTGTAGGTTTATAAAAGCAGTTCTTTCATTAGTACACGATAGTGCCCATGTTGAACGTGGATTATCAGAATCCGCTTTCCTGCTTACACCTGAAAAAACCAATATGAAAGAAAGAACGCTTGATTCTTTAATGACCATTAACGATGCGTTAAAAGAATACAATGGAATGGCCCATAAGGTTCCAATGTCTGACAAGCTTATTAAGGCAGGACAATTAGCTTATCGCTCTTACCGTGAATATGTAGATTCTGAACATGAAAAACAAGAAAATGAAAGAAAAAAACAAGTCATAGATGCAGCAAACCGAGAAAAAGAAAAGCAAGTTTTAAAAAAATTAAATAAGGAGATGATATGTCTTAAAGAACTCGAAAAAGAGTTAAAATCAGCGAAAAAAGTTTACGAAGAAGACTTAGCAAATGCCGAGTCCATGCAAAAACATTTAGTGGAAAAAGTCAGCAAGAAAAAATGTAGTCCTGTAGTGATTGATCAATTGGTCCAAAGTGTAGAAAAATTACGCTACAAAGAAAAAAAAATCTAGATCTAATCTTGAAGATTTACAAACAAATATTGAAAAGAAAAAGTCATCAATGATTGAAAATGAAATAAAGAGACAACTTAAAAAACAGTAATATAAAATATTTGAGTTTAAAATAAAACTTCAAATTATATCTAAAAGCTAAAAAAACAAATTGTTGTTTAATCACTTTATAAATAAGGTTTGTTTTTTGAATAAAAATAATTTTTTACGAATTTTAGTTGCAACATTTTTTTAGACAAATCGATTTAGCTACCTTTTGGGAACACTCCCTTTTTCAACATCTAAAATAGATTCCTCTTCTGAAGTAAGTATGGCGGCAGGACCTGGAGAGCAAAATAAAGGCGTTTTGTCCTGGTTTTTATGTAGAAGTGTGGTTCTAGGAACACTATATTTTTTTTCAGCCGTTGCTACGGAAACTCCGTGCTTGACTTCTTCCAAATCCTTTGCCATATTTTCAAGTGAATATTGTTCTCTGGTAGCCATTTCAGAAAGAAATTGTAAAATAAAACCGTTGGTATTAAAAAAACGTTTTTGTAATGTCAATATTTGGTTGTAAGATGTCAATATCTAATTACTGACACCTTCAAACCAGATATTGTAGCTAAAAAAGTGAGTATTGGCAACATTGCCCTGAGATGAAGGAACAGAATATTAAAAGACCGGCGAAAATAAGACCAATTATGGACAGGTCAATATTTGGTCAACATTACATAAACAGAAACCAATTATTGGCTTGCTTATTTTCAAATGTATTCTCTAAGTTGGAGCAAATTTAAAGCTACCACATTAACCTCCAAGTTTCTACAAACTTGCTTTTTTGATTTAAAAACCATGCAACAAATGTTTAGGTAGAAAAAAAAAATAATACATGGGAGTATTTACCTTAACGGATAAGTTAACAATCACTGTAATTTTTATGATTTATTGACACCTGTTGATATCAACTTGGATTGAACACAAATGGCGTCGTTAATAATTTAGATGAAAGAAAGTAGTGTTGCCAAATACTTTAGGGTAGTTATTGACGCGGTAAATTCAAATTAATGAATTGTGGTTTTCTTAATATTGCGGGTTAGAAATAATGCTGTCAATAAATGGTACTTTACCGTACCTCTTTGTTACTACCGAATGGATGTTGCTATAAAAAAATACGCAAACTTTTTAAAAATTTTACGTTTACGCGTAAACACGTTTTATTTACCAAGTATCAATTAATTAATATTACGCAGTTAATGATGAAGAACGTCGTTATTTAATACATAAAATACATAAAAATATAATTTATAAAAAGAATATATAAAAAAAATTATCACTATATGCCAAAACGTTGTGCAATTAACTCCATTTTATCTTCAATTTATGATTTGAAAAGATTTTTGAGCTGCATACTTTTTTTTATTAAGAAAAATGTTTATGAACAAAATACGTATATTTTAATTATTACAATAAAACTAGTCCCAAACCTTTTCAGTGCAACAGAAACTATTTACGAGCTTAGAAAATACAGGTGTTTGGTTATTAAGTTAGTCTTTTATAAAACTAATCACCCCGCATTTTCTTCGCATCAGAGAGAACTAGATTTATTACTTAAGAATTTCTTTTATTTTAATCAAAGCTCTCTCTCGTTTATAGGACAGACGAGAGGTGGTTTTACGGTAAAAGGGTTGCAGCTAAATAATGTAGATAGACGTATCTCGAGATGTCATAAATCGATAAAATATAATTACCTACAAAATAGTTAAATTTATTTATTTTAAGCATTCTCCCAGGGAAACGAGGGGTAGTTTTGCCGTAAAGGGGTTGCGGGTAAAAAATCAAAATACGTATTTTAAGACGTTTTAATCAATAAACAATATTTACCTGCGGAAGAGTTACTTTTTCAATTTTAGCGTAGTTCTCACTTGAGTTAAATTATTTAAAGGGTTGTTTTGTGGTTAAAACGATGAGCTCAAAAATCAAAATTATATAATTTTAAAAGCTCACAAATAGCTCCTGATTCTGCCACACAGAGCGATTCAACGTTTTTATTTAGGATGGGGCGACTCAGCTCCCCCTCTGAAATTTTTAAATTCCTCCCTAGTATGACGTGTTCAAAATTTTTAATTTGCGGAATATAAAAGCTCATAAATAGCTCGTAATTTTCATGGATCTGTTTTTGTATTTTTACAAAGTGGGGGGGGGCTACCTCGCCAGACGTCAAAACAGGCGTTTATGGGCCTCAACGTTTATTAACATAACACGTAAGGTCTATAAATGCTGTTTGCGTCCGAAATGCATACAAAATTTTATGCAAGATCGTTTCAATAACCATTTATTAATAAATATATATATATATATATATATATATATATATATATATATATATATATATTCTATTTTTTCTTTTCATCTTCTGTCATCAGTTTATTATAAATGTTGTTTTAAGTTGTACGAATTTTATATCTCGATTAGTAAGATGAGAAAACAATAACCTGCATACATACGTTCGCGTTACCATAGCAACTAAGTCAATAACACTAGAATAGGTGATCGCCATCTTTATCTAATTCCTAACTGAATGTGAAATCCGAAAATTAAAAAAAAACATTTACTTTACCGCCCGTGGGCGTTGAAGTAGTGGGCGCTAAAGTGGCATCTTACACCTGCTAAATTGATTCATAAAATCTACTTTACAGCCTGATCTTGCATAAATAGAATTTAATATGCTTAAACTGTACTATCGATATTTTTATAGTAGCGGGCGGCTTTGGAATTTTTTCAAGTTAGCACGAGATGAAGGTTTGAACGACCATCTGACATAGTTTAATAATTTTGTTTTTACACGTGTTATAAAACGTCTTGCATAATTCTCGTAAAAAATCTATTATTTCACTTCTTTTAATGTCCACTTTGAAGGTTGTAAGGTCGTGTGTTCCACATTTTATGGAAAAATACTGAGTACTGTCTTTTTGTCGCTCAAAGAGTTATTCTTAATCGCGAATTAAAAAAAAAATTATTCATTTTCGTAAAGCAATTTGTTAGCGGTCAACTTTTAAATATTTTATTGTATTTTTTGAAGCAACGTATAGTTTGTTCATCCGTTAGATTCAGAAATTTGTTAATAATGTAATAATATTGGAAACCACCTACCTTGCTGTCAGTCACAGCATACTTTGAGTTTACAAACTGCCAGTAACTAAAGTTTTGTTAATCTAGTTTTCCTGTCTCCCTAAACTTTGTTTAGTTGATCTTGGTGACCATCAATTACAGTGAATGAGGCTTATTAAGATATAATTAAAGTATTACTCTACATATTATTATTATTTATTGTACGGATCATTAAACTGTTTTAAAAAAATTTATAGGAATTACACGTATCCCTTTAACTATGATTTACAAAATTTTGATGAAAGGAAAGTGATTGCACTTGTTGGTTTCCAAAATTATGTTATTAATTTTAAAAACAAATTACATTTTACAATTTTCCAACTCTGTAATTGCTACGTTTATACTTATTAATTTAAGTTACATCTATATATAGGTATATCACACATCCTTTCATCTACGGTCTGTAATCAGTTACGCCTACTTTCAATTTACGAACTTTACGGATTATTGTTTTATTGCTTAGTTTTCGATTGAAGACGTTTTAGTTTTTTTTTTTTTTTTGTAGAATTTAATGGAAGAAAGGTACCTATATCTTTAGTGAATTATCTCATTACCATAGAACGTCCCTATAACATTATGCTTTCTTGTATACCTCTTGATCTGAATAACTCTCAAAGTTAAGGTGAGTTACTATAGGAAGCTACGTGGTTAGAATATGGACTTCTAATACAAAGGAAATGACCAAAACAAGGGTAGCAATGCAAGTTATGATCCATGTCTAGAAGACTTTTGCTGCCCTCCGATCAAACTTTAAATACCTCATATGATTACAAAAATGAACAGACTCAAAAACCTCTTTTTAGGTAATACAACAGAAATTATTATTATTAGCAACTAAAATAATACTAAATACAAATTATTATTAATTTTATTAAATAGATAAATAAAAAGTTTACCTCGAGTAGGATTTGAACCTACGACCTGTACTTTGCTAGAGTACCGCGCTAACCAACCGCGCTATCGAGATTAAAGTCCCAATCGATGTAAATTTTGTCTTTATGTATGTAGAACTGATGTAAATTATATTTATGTATTTAATAAAATTAACAATAATTTTTAATTACATATTTACCTTTGAACTTATTCGTTCATAACAAAACTTATAATAAATTAAAATAATACTAAATATGTGATGACAATGTGTAATAAAATTTTCTGAATAGCTTACTTTTGAATGTACAGCTAGTTTATCTATTATAATAGTACTAGCCCTATAATTTCAATGATCGTGAAAGGAAAAGCGGGAAGTACTTACTTCTTTCATATTTTTTCCAGAATATAGGTCGTGGGAAAACTTCTTTATGTTTTAAATACTGAATACATTATATATACAGGGTGATTCACGGACGGGCGTCTGGTAGAAGTATCTCGAATCTCGAGAACGAAATAAGCTATTGAACTGAACTGAATATTTATTTCATGAAACATTTTTAGAATGGTTGCATTTGCGGGTGTACCGGAAGTCGACACCAACTTTGTTCTTTTAAATGGAATGTCCCCATTTTCAATTTTTTTCAAATTTTACGGACGATTTGAAGGCGACTACTCAAAATTTCCTATACGTAAAGTTTATATTTTCCAAGATATTAATTTTTTTCCCAAAATTTTGTCAGAAAAGTTGGGTAACAAAAAAAGTGATATCTCGGTTATTATTAATTATAGGATTCTACATTTTTCATACAGCTAAGCCAAGGTATTGAAGCTATCGTTCATATAAAATAATCATTCAAATCACATACAGAACAATTTTTAAGTAACCTAATCTGCCAACCACATAACTATTTTTTTTAATGGCATGGTACCTATTTAATTAAACCAGTCGTTGGAGGAAACGAATGCGAATCTAATGATTTATGATGTTACTATACTCAAACTTTAAGGTGAGGTTTTTTACTTTATTAATGGTAATTGGAGCGTCGTAACGTAACCATGCAGTTAACAATAGTTAATCATTAAGTAAATTTAAATGTTATATTAATTAAATTATTCAATGTGTTCTCGAATGACTTCCAATCATTTCAAAATTATTTTATGTACTGCGCGTGTAGTAGCACTTCGAACTTCATTTGGATCCAAATCATTAAATGCTGTCGTAATTCTATCCAGCAGTTCCTCTCTGTTGTTCACTGGGCTTAAATAAACTTCAGCCTTTATAGGACCCCAAAGATAGTAGTCCAAAGGTGTCAAGTCGCAAGACCGCGCTGGCCAATGCCATGGACCTAAACGCCTTATCCATCTTATCTTCAAACATTTGATATAATTCATTACTAAATGGCTCAGCACAATGACTTGGAGCCCCATCCAGTTTAAACCAACATGAAAAATACTGGTTGAGAGGTATATATTATCCAAAAAAGTAGTTGCTACATTTCTCAAAATTTCCATACGTCTTGCTCTGTTCAAATTTTCGTCGTAAATGTAATAACAAAATGTATTGTCCAGTAACAAGCAGAACACGTTAAAGCTAAATTTATATTGAAAGTTCCTCCTTCGTACCACATGGGGATTTTGATTGTTCCAGAAGTGAGAGATTCTAGGATTTGAGAATTTTGCTTCATCACTCCAAATAACTTTGCTTAAAACTGGAGGCTTGTTCTGTATGCGAACTAATGCCATTTCACAAAATGCAATTCTTTGAGCTGAATCGTAGGGATAAAGTTCTTGAACAGTAATAAATTTGAAGTTGCGAAATTTATGTTTCTTTAATATCCGCTGTACAGAATTGTAGGAAATGCCCAAGTTCGCTGTCGCCGAACGAATGGAAGAATTTGGATTGACGTGAAAATAGACGAAAACATTGATCTCATTATCTTCATTTGATGTTATACGTGTCCGTAATATCCTTTCTGCACGTCAATCACTTTGCAATCTTTCGAATTTTTGTGGATTCATTAGTGGTAGGTAATTGGGATGTTCTTTATTACATTTTCTGCATGTTCTGTCAATTATTCTCTTGCATTGTTCATAAATGTGAAATAAAGTTAAAGTATCCGAGTTTGAGTAATTATTATTTGCTATTTTCTGGACAATGATACACTACCCGTAGATAATCAAACACCAACGACGTTGATAACTTGTTATAATTTGTTACAAAATTCGTCCACTGCCAATAGTCAAAGCCTACTATAAGATGACAACGCTCCAATTCCACTGATAAAGTATAAAACCTCAAATATCTAAAGAACCTTACACTTTGCGTATATGAACATTATACATCATTAGATTGACATTTGTTTGCTCCATCAACTTGCTTAATTAAATAGGTGCCATGCCATTAAAAAAAATAGTTGTGCCTCTTTCTGTGTGTCTGGCAGATTAGGTTAGTTAAAAATTTAGCTATATGAGATTTAGATGATTATTTTATATGATCGATAGCTTCAATACCTTGTTTTAGCTTTATGAAAAATGTAGATTTCTATAATTAATAATAACAGAGATATAATTTTCTATTACGCAACTTGTTATGTCACCTTCAAATCGTCTATAAAATCCGAAAAAAAAAAATTGAAAATGTGGACATTCCATTTAAAATAACAAAGTTGGGGTCAACTTCCGAAAATTTAAAGTAATAATCATTAAAACTGTATTTATTTAAAATTAACTTTTGGGACTTGAACCCACGACCTCTACTTTGCTAGAGTGTAAAAAAATGATAATACATCGTAACTAGCGAAGTACATAAAGTTTTCAGTTGAAATCGAGTGTGACTTGCCTCCTCTGTAACTCAGTTGGAAGAGTGCTACTTGGCTAAGTAGAGGTCATGGGATCAAGTCCCACCCGAGTTAATCTTTTACTGTATGTGCTTTAAAAGTTAATTCTAAATAAGTACAGTTAATGATTATGTTGAACTTCTATTCGTTCATTTAAAACAATTTCTGTAGTTGTCTATCTATAGCAAATAAAAACTAACAATTAGTCGCGCGTTGTCATGTGTGAAGCCTAGCGAATGGCGGGCTCACACAAAAGTTGACTGTGATCCTTCAAAACACGCACATATGTGCGTACATACACACACACGCGCGCGCACGCACACACACACTTCCAAATGTGACATTTATATCTTCTAAAAGTTATATTAGGGTGTTCTCTACTGTAGTGTATATTGTAAGTTAATAGAAAAAATTGATTGCATTAAATTATTAGTCTGAATATTACACCAATTTTTTTGTCCGGGTATAATCCGATTTTGTATATTCGATATGTGGAAGTGTTGAATTAATCCATTAGGGTTTGACAGAGATAATCTATTGCATTTTAAATAAATAGTAGAACAAGTCGAAAATTGGAAGACTACGTTTTTATCCGGCTTTCATTCGGTGCCGTATGCTTGCATAGTCGATGTATGACTGGAGTGGAATTAGCTAACTTAGGGTTGATAGACAAAATGATTAGCATGAAATTACGGGAGTGATTTATTCTGTTTAAATCGGTTTCCATGTATTAGATATGTTGGGGGAATTAACCATTGGGGTTGATCCAAAAAAATGGGTCATGTGCCAAACGGTTAGTCTAAAATTTCTCCAAAATAATGGTAAAGTTTAAATTGTTATTCATTCTTACCGTGGGGATTGTAATAGTTTGAATTCAAGTTAGCACCCCACCTTTAATTTTATTGCAACGCTTTACGGGAGCCGTCCCGAGGTATAATTTTTGTGGTCCATAACAGCCTAAATTAGTTTAAACGTACGGTAGTAAAATGAATCATTTTTGCCAATATGGGGATGCTCACTTTATTTAATTAAAAAAAAAATTTGTTCTTATTTTTTGATTATAAACAATAGGGTGCGTGTTGCATAAATGCTACATTGGGTGTATAAGAACATGTTTATAATATCGAAATATTACCTTTCACGGACCATGTTGCACATTTGGTACATATTTCTGTATGAAATTAATATGTGAAATTTAGTAAACTAATTATTTTAATTAAACATAAATGGACGTTACATTTCTCACACATAATCCATGAGAAACCTTTGTAATGGGGAGTTTACAACCATTTCTGCCATTTTGTAATATAGGCCGATGTCCAACAGATGTTGCAGGTATTGGAACAGCATTTTTTTTTCTTTTTGCTTTTCATAATCTCATGCCCCAGCTTGAGGGTCTACCACGTTTTGTTGTTTTTTTTTTAAATTCCAACATTACGTAAACATTACGCTATTTCAGCTCTAACTTCGCAGAGTGCTAAAATTTTATTTTCGTCACGTTTCTGGTAGGCTCTTCGATACAGAAGCCAAGAATTGACCGTTGTAATATCCCGTAAATGGTAGAAAACTTTAAAATATCTTTTTTTTTTGGACGCATCCTTATGTTGTACGTGTGCATTAAACTATTAAACTGACGCCAGCCATGTATTTTGATTGTATTCTTTTACAATTTTTGGACAAGGTATATTGCTTTGTTTATATTGAGTTCTATTGAATCTTTTACTTCTTCCTTTGGCAATTTTCCGCAAAATGTGGAAAGTAAAATTACTGGCTTTGTATCTTTCCATAAAACGGAAGAAATATTTATATTATCAATTTCAGTTGTATACCTATTCAGTAATATCACAAGACTTCGTTGGTATATTCAAAAAATACTTGCTCGACTTGGGTTATTGAAAAAAAAATTATCCGTTGGTTTTTAAAACTTTTCCCTCAATTATATTAATAATTGATGCAAAAAACTCTTAACAAATTTTTTTTGAATTATAAACAATTTAAAATTGATATCATTTTCAAAAGAATCACGCGACTACAAACGAGCTTTTTGTTTGTTAGTATGCTCATGCTTATGGTTAGTATTTACTTATTTATAGCTTATATATCTTATTCGTGGACTGATCAGGAGTCCTCTTCTTCAGCCCTAGTCAACTCATGTTTGTTGGTGTTGCGATGTTTTGTAGTTATTGTATAGTTTACAATCATGAGATGTGCTTATTTTTGGTGTAAAAAAAAAAGAAAAAAGGTTTATTTATTTAAATTTAGTAGTGCGTTAATTGGCTTAAATGTGTGTTTTGTTAAGTGGGGTGTAGTGTGCTTAGTGTGATTATTAGATTTGTCGTCCGGTTTCTTGCTGGGCCGTCATCGAATAGACGGGGGGATGCAGAGGGCATATGGGATGTTGTCCAGGGAATCTTCTATCTCCTCGGGAAGGTCATCGAGGAGTTGTGTAAGGATCGCGGGGATTTGAATTTTAATTTAGGTTTTCTTCGTGGGAATTTGGAATTTGAAAACGGTAGTTGTAGGGTGTGGTAAGGATATCTTTGGTAGGGGTAGTGTCGCCGAAGATTCTTTTATGTGCAAAGGTTTTCTGTAGTGTTTGGATTCTCTGTGTGATGGTTGGTATGTTTGCATGTTGTGTTGTGAAGTCGCTAGGGTACCTGAGAAGTAACCTGTGTATGTGTCTGAGGATTCGGCGTTCACAGGAGGCGATAGAGTGAACGTGATTGGTGTATATTGGTGATCGGAAATCCCTAACAGGGCGGATGTATGTTTTATAAGTGTGTACAAGTGTTTTGGGGTGGCAACCTCTGATTCTACTCCGGAGGGCGCCCAGTAGGTTTGCGCGGTTCCTGATCCTATTGAGTGTTTTTTTAAGATCGGGGAGCCAATTGAGGGTTCTAGTAAAGAGGATTCCTAGGTAGGTTAACATAGAACGAATGCACATGCTTTCGGATACCTGATTTTTCAAAATCTTGAACTCGTGTATATTGACTTTGACGTGTTCGTGTCTTTTTAAGGGAACGAGCAATACCAGAAATCTCTATTTCTTTGATAATGTTCCACAACATTCGCTCACCAAGGCCGGACTCAATAGATGTTAATTTAACAGCTTCCGATTTACTTCTATTTACTTTGTTTCGTAAATAAATATTAAACTCCGTCAATCTTTGACCACTCCGTTCTAATTTACCCTTATTGTTCTTAAACGGTAATTGTTCTGCCATAATACACAAAATATGGGACCACTGTAAACCGTGTTTATTTCATTAAATGTTATGCAAGTAGGTTAGGGTACTTACGTTAGGTAAATGATGCAAGTGCGGTAGGGTTTTGCAAAGAACTATTACGTAATATGCAGAAAAAATGACGAATGTAAATGTAAATGAAAAACACGAGGATTACAAAGAACGCAAAATAATAGCGTTGACAAAACTATCTAACAGCAGGGCAAACAATTTTACTAACGTAACTTGAATTTTACTTGAAATATCAGGGCGTGTGAGTTAGCACCCAATAGTTTTGATTAGAGTTCCTTTTAAGAGTTTAGAAGTATTTTATAAAAATAAAAAGAGTTCCGCTTATTAACGGTTCCAAATTTTAACTTGAAAGATGAGGTGCTAACTTCACATCGAAAATCGGGATCCAGTAGTTCTGACTAGCTAAATTACGATATTTTGCAAGGTTCCTGATATGAAAAAAATTTTTTGAAAATTAAAAAAAAATTTTAAATTTTTCAAAATTTAATTTTTGCATCAACTTGTGATGTTCTTTTATTCAGTCCTAAGAGTTCTCGCTAATTAAAAAAAAAATTATAATCATCAATGAAAAGTTACAGCCCTTTTACTTAAAAAAAGAAAATGTTGACAAAAAATATTTTCAAGAGTTTTAATAGTTGCCGCAGCAGATTTGGATAGTATTCGAAAAGTTCTGAAAGAAATTCTTATGATCGAAAGCGATCCGATTAATATTTATAGAATTATTCGACTTTGAAAACCGCATATATCGACGAAAAATATTTTGAAGATTTCCAAAATAGTTCTCGTATAGTTCTCGACATGCACAATGCCTTTCCAAAGAGTTCCGATGATAAAATCAATTAGATAATTTTTTGAACAATTAGTAAAAAATAGCCCATTTTTCGGATAAATAAATTTTTTTTTAAATAATAGAATTAATATTTTCATCGAAACTCACATGTAAACATTTTGCATGATGAGAACTACACGAGAACTATTTGGGAACTATTGGAACTCTTCAAAATATGTATCGTAGATAGAAAATCTAAGCTATGCGATTTTTTAAATTCGAATAATTCCTATAAATGTGAATCGGATCGCTTTCGGACATTAGAATTTCTTTTAGAACTTTTCGAATACTATCAAATCTGCGAGAACTATTGAACTCTTTAAATTATTTTTTTAATTAGGAGAACTTTAGGAATGAATGAAAGAACATCAAAAGTTGATTGGAACTATTGCATATCAAAATTGAATTTTCAAAAATTTTTAATCTTCTTTAATTTTCAAATTTTTTTCATATCAGGAACTCTAGACCTTTGCAAAATATAGTAATTTAGCTGGTCAGAACTACTGGATCTCGATTTTCGGTGTGAAGTTAGCAGAGGTGAATATAGTTTTTTTTTTGCGAAAGCGGAAACACAAAAACAAGGAAAATTAATAAATTTAGTAAGTTTTCGTCAAATTTGTATGTAATAATTAGTGACCTTTGGGGTTCGTACCTTAATAACCATACCTAGTGTCAGAAAACTGTTTTAAAAAAAACTGAAGATTGTGAATCATTTCAATAACTGTGGACCTGTATCATTTATGTAAAGGCAAATAAATAAGTTACTTCTTTATTTATTGTGTTTTTATTTGTACTCTATATTTGAAACTGTCAAAACATATAAAATAACTTCTTAGGGAGATAATGTGACATATTTGCTCCCTAGGGAGAAAATGTTCGATTTCTGTCACGATTTTGACAACTGAGAAACTAACTTCTATTTCCGCAAAAAATTATTTCATTTCTTTTAATTTTTTAAGTTAACATCTAGATGTCCATTAACCTCTGCCTGACATGAAGTTTTAAACGTCTGTTTGACATAAATTTTGTTTTTGTTTTTACAATGTTTCCTATTTTCGTAATTAACCTATTGTAAAAGAGATTGCAAATTATCCTAATAAAAATACTATTAAAATTATTTTATTTCTTTTAATTTCCAACAACTCAAAACTTATATGAGAAAAAAATTTTTCTAATGATTCTTTATCTTTGGTGCTAAATCCAATTTTTTTTGTGTAACACATTAATTAAAAATTATTACTTTTGAACTTTTCGTTCATAACAAAACTTATAATATTTTAACACTTAAGTATTGATCGGATTGCTTCCAGTCATTAGCATCACTTTTATAACTTTCCGAGTACTATCCAAATGTACTGCGGGAACTATTGGAACCCTTCAAAATGTTGTTTATCGATACTTTGAAAATTTGCGAGGGTATAGATGAGACGGTGGTCGATTGTCAAGAGTTCTGATTATTCTACAATTCCCCTATAGTTCTGAGCATGCACAATGCCTTTACAAAGAGTTCCGATGATCAAATTAATTAGATAATGTTTTAAACAATTAGTAAAAAATAGCCCATTTTTCGAATAAATTCATTTTAGCACCGAAACTCTTTGGAAAGGCATTGTGCATGTCGAGAACTGTTTGAGAACTATTGCAACTCTTCAAAATATTTATCATCGATACTTACAAAATTTAAACTGTGCGATGTTTTAAAGTCGAATAATTCTATAAGTATTAATCGGATCGCTTTCGATCATTAGAATTTCTTTCAGAACTTTTCGAATACTATCCAAATGCCTCGAGAACTATTAGAACTCTTTAAAGCATTTTTTGTTAACATTTTCATTCTTTTTTTTTTAAATAAAAGGGCTGTAACGTTTTCATTGTTGATTATAATTTTTCTTTAATTAGCGAGAACCCTTAGGAATGAATAAAAGACCATCAAAAGTTGGTTGGAACTATTGCATGTCAAAATTTAATTTTCAAAATTTTTTAATTTTCATAAAAAATTTTTTTCATATGAGGAACTCTAGAACTTTGCAAAATATACTAATTTAGCATCTCAAAACTACTGGATCTCGATTTTCGATGTGTTTCAAATTAAAGTACTTCTAAACTCTTTAAAAGGAAGCTAGAACTCTAATCAGAACTATTGGAACTCTTTTTCGGGGTGCTAACTTCACACGCCCCAAATATCACTATTTTATGAAAATACGTTTGTGCGTTTAGAACTGGTTTGCATATTAACCAATGAGAATGGAGTCAAAGCTCCCCTATGTTTTCCTTCAGTACCGTCTTAGATGGAATAGATTATAGATGTAGATATAGTATTGCCGAATGTCAATTTTTTTTTCTGTAACAGTGAATTTAACGGTTTTTTTAAACTACTTTATAGTTTGTGGTAATACTCATAAACCATTTATGTAATTCCAATTAGTCCTCTGTCATAAACACCATTCAATAAATTGTTCCAAGTACTAATTTCAAATTGGGCTTTTTAATTGACACTTAATTTTGCCACAACAGGGATGCTACTTTAATTTACG
This sequence comes from Vesta saturnalis, assembly GCA_036346205.1. Classification (NCBI taxonomy): domain Eukaryota; kingdom Metazoa; phylum Arthropoda; class Insecta; order Coleoptera; family Lampyridae; genus Vesta; species Vesta saturnalis. Next base: position 2,338,938 of record JARFJB010002417.1, on the reverse strand, counting down.
ACTCCATCTAAAATTTGTGGAAACGTTTGTTATGGAAAAACAACATTTTTAAATGGATAATTGATGTTGTATAATTTGATCTTCACTAACAAGCATAATGATGGATAGGAAAATTGTTTAAGTAGATACAGAGGGCGTTAAAGGTAAGTAGTCAATGTGTATGAAATATTTAAGGATGTTAATTTATGGCTGAGTAGGTGCTAAGTTTGTATTGTGTATTCTATTTTTAGATAAGATCGCCACACCAACTGAAAGACGTTATTTTTATCCTTTCTACAAACTTTTATTTTTATACGACTAATTCACATACTCAAATCCTCGTTGACTTTTATGTAAAATAAAAAAAATGGATACCCATCAATTACTATGAACTGACGTAGTGTTTATTATTGGGATACATAATTACTACCTTTAGAATTAATTATATGAAAAATTAGGTTTACTGTTTGCCATCAATTTTAATGTCTATTATAACCGAAGAGAGGTAAATATAATCGACGAGAAGGTGATCTAACTTTGGCCAACTTATAGCATGTCAAGCATAACGTAATTCATAATTGAAAAAGTAGGAAATTATTTTAGAAATTGAAAATTTACAAGAAGGAAGTTTAATAAAAGTTAAGAAAGTTGAAATAATAATTGGATTTTTAAGATTGAATGAGTTTTAATTTTTTTGCGATAATTCTAACTAATTTAAATCTGAAAGTGTGTTATCTCAGGTGAAATGTGTATAGGGTGTTCCTATGCGCTTTGTTTTATAGCACCTATAATTTCTTTTATTTTGCAGCAAGTAAGTTTACTTCACTGCCACGCACATTTAACCTGATTATGGAGGAAGAAATTTAGGTATCCGTTTGAAGGCTCACTTTACTATTTAATGTTTAAGGTTGGCGCCTCTAGCATTCCAGTTTATAAAATATTAATTTCCTAGAATTGTATATCTGCATAATGTTAATAAAATAACAACTAATCTCATATGGGTCTACTGCAGAAACTTAAATATGGTCCGTACTAAGAAATTTTAATGGTCATTAGGTATAACTATTTTTTGCTTATTTTTAATAAATACAAAATTTTAAACTAAGAACTCTAAAAAAAACGTAATTCTGATTGTGAAAGTTACAGTAGCGAATGTAGGAGCTCACCTTCTATATACAAAATAAACGTCTATTAAGTTGAACCCCCACCGACAGAAAAAATCTTAATAACTATTGCTATAGTATGATTATTCACCTGTAATTACACTTCTCTAATATGGCTGCCATTCCACTATGAACAACAACCAATTACCAAATTACTAAAAAGTGTAATGAAAAAGCGACATTTCAGTTGACTACCCTGAACCGCATTTTCCATCCTTTCCTACAACATTACAATAGCAAAAGACAATTATAATAACAAATACGACCTTCAAACGTCTTAAAATATTATTTGCCGACTCAGTAGCGTATCATGCGAGAGGAAGCTTAGGTTAGTAAAATGGAAAATTTTACAATTAAATTAATTATTGTAAGAAATAAAAATAGTTAAACTAAAAGAATGATCGAAATAAATATCATTATTGTTAAGAATTTCTGAAAATTTGCGTTACTAATTGGTAATTAATGTTGAAACTGCATACTCGATTAGCATAATGTGAATTAGGAATAATAATAACCACTTGCTTTACTTATAAATGTTGAATAAATTTTCTATTTTGTCAGAAGAAGTGGATGAAAAGCTCAAAACCAAAAATTCTCAATTTTTTTTTTTATTTTATGTGTAGTTAAAAAATAGTCCTACATAAATATATGTTTCGGTCTATTAAATAATTAGACCATCATCAGGGTATGAACAGAATTTAACACACAATCAACTTGACGTTAAAATGTACATAAGTTGATTGTGAGTTAAATGTGTTGAATGATGAACTGAATTTAACACTCTATCAACTTGACGTTAAAGTGTACATTTGTACATTTTAACGTCAAGTTGATTGTGTGTTAAATTCTGTTCATTTCTTGATGATGGTCTAATTATTTAATAGACCGAATCATATATTTATGTAGGACTATTTTATTTAACTACACATATAATAAAAAAAAATTGAGAATTTGTCGTTTTGAGCTTTTCTTGCACTTCTTATTTACTTTCTCAATTTTTGAGCTATGGATTTATCTCATTTCTATTTTGTCATTATACTGCACACAACAATTTGTAACGGTTGTAGTGATTGTTTAGTTTTTATATTAAAATTGAAGAAAGTTTTGTTTTAACTTGATTCAAAACTTGCACAGTTATAGTTCCGTAAGATTATACAATATTTTATTAATTTTCGTCTATTTTAACTGCTATCATATCCATCCAAATTCAATTCAACAGGGTTTATTAAAATTTAGGTATTTAACAATTCATAGGAATATAACACAATACATATTACACTTAAATTAAATATAATATACAAGGTATAGCGTATGTGTTGGTGGTGCGCTGCTCAGGAGTCTTCGTCCTCTTCAGTGCGTGGATTGTGTGATTGTTGGGTTGCATGATGTTGTTGTTATGCCTGTTGACATCGTGTTGTGTAGTTGTTGGTTCCAAAAAAAAGATGATTGTTGTGTGGGAGTTGTAGCTATGGTATTGATACTGTGTGGACTGTCCCGTTGAATGAAATATGTGGTGCTGCTGCTTCGGATTTCTGTAATAAAAAGAAAAACGTATTAGTTTAGTCGTCATTGTATCCTGCACAACGATAGGGGTGCTATTGTTGTGCAGTAGTAGGATAGTTTCTGTATCGTGAGGCGGTACAGACCAATTAGGAGGTTAGGTTTAGGACAGGTAATAGATGCAAGTCGATGCTGTTATATTTATCCGAGACATTCTTCTCTTCACCGTTCCGGAAAGTGTTTACTCAAAAAGGCAGACACCTCCTGACCGTGTGTGAGGATCACTCCCCACAGGTCAGTCACCGATTGCGCCTTAGCTAGTGCCACTGCCACCTTGCTGATGACAGGTACGGCGTTAGCCAAATCTAGGCCTCCCAGGAGGCCTACAATGGCGTTGAGCTCTAAAGCGGGTGGAGCGGGCGCTTTCTCGACCGCATTTGGTACTTACACCTTCTCGATACCGCTCGCCGTCGTTTTAGCATAACTAACGCCACTTCGGTGTTGGGAGGATGTCGCTGTCAACGGCGTCCTCTTCTGTCGTTGTTGTCTGGTGCGTCGGTCTGCTTCCGTTGGGGCTGCCGGAGGCGTGGGAACTTCGGACATCCCCGGATGTTGGCCGGGTGATCACCACCGCAGCCGGTCGGTACGGGGTTTAGCGCAATCGCTGGAGTAACGGAATCCGTGACACCGGTTACACTGTCCGATGCCGGATTTCCGCCTCAAGTCTTCGATGGAGACACGAAGCCGTACCACGTACTCCACCGGTCGGATCTTCCTTGCTTCCTCTTTTGTTGGGAGCGTCACCAGCAAGAGGGGATCGGCCTTCCTTGCTTCTTCATCCTGAAACAAGAAATTGAATTAATATCGCGTTCGTTTAGGTCTTTGCAAACGTCGCTCTCGGAGACTTCTACAGGTACTCCCCGTAGATACGGATTACCATGCCTGTCCATATACCGCATTAGCTTGTCACGGTCCTTTGCTCTGTCAGGCTGTATCCCTCACTGATTGCCTTCACTCGGGTGAAGGCGATACCTCGTCGGTCTAATTTTCGAGAGAAGATGACCCAGTTCTCCTTCTCGCGAAGGATTACCGACGGCACCCTCACCTTGGTGACGGTGGCCTCTGGGCGGTCCGTGGTGTCTGCAAGAGCCCCGTACGCATTGGCGGTCAGTGTGGGCGTTGTCGGGCAGTCCAACACTGTCTTCTTAGGCTTCTTTTTCTCCATTCCGAATTATTCCTGGGGCATATGACTCTGCTGCGTCGTGCATCGGTGACGCCGCTACTGCGGTTGTGGTAGCCGGAATCTCTATTGTCTTCATATCTTCTGTCTTCTTCTTTCATCTCTTCCTGTAGTTGTCGTAGCTGCAAGGCGCGTTGCTCGGTGTCGGTGCTCCGTCCAATCGTGGAAACTATGTTACACGGCAGCGTGGTAACATAGAGTCTCTCCGACTCGTCCGCTCTACCCGCCATCGTGATAACGATGCTAGTAAAGGCGATAGTTCTTTTTTAAAACGCGTAAGCGATTTTTTTCGATGTTCGCTGTACCTAACGCAGACAGCGAAATGTCCATGCGTGAAAAAGGCTACAGAAGCACAAGTAATTATTATAAATGCATGTAAGTATCGATAAAAAAGTAATTTACTGCGTATTTGTTCATTTTTTTAAATTTTTATTAAAATAGTTGATTAATACTAGATGATGGCGGTGGCGATGGCGACTTTATTAATAATAGATTTATTCAAAAAAAAATTTACTTTTTTTTTATTTTGATATGAAAAAAGGTACTACGCCATTTATTTGGTTACAACAGGTCTAATTACTGGTAAAACGCACTATAATAGGTTACCTTATTTACAATTTGTTGCTCAAGTGAATAAGCAGAAAATTATAAAGAAGTGGGCGAGGTTCATTTAACCCTTGTGTACACTGATAACTAAATTATATTAAAAAAGGACAGTCTTAAATGAAGTGTGTAACAAGTATGTAAACTTATCTATATGAGCGGTGATTCTTATTGATTTTAGTTGTCCTAGTTTACATTCTAATTGACATACATACTTATTTATATTTGCAACTATAATAAAAAATTACTCTTAGATATAAGTACATTAGGATTTAATTAAGCCTTTATTATAATTTGGTTATTCCCAGATGCGCCCCGAAGAAGCACAAACGAAAATTTGATTAAAAATCTATAGTTTTCTTAAGATTTTATAGCCGATAACCCCCATATCTTGATTTTATTTATATATACACTATAGGACAAAAGTGAAGCAACTTTTGTGATAAAATGTAATATTTGAATATTTAAAATAAAATGAACTCTGGAAATTAAAATTGACACAGTTTAAGGGCTCATAGTAGACTGCTGTTATAGGTAAAACGGGATTGCTTCAAAATTTGAAATAAGTTAGTGTGTAAAGCCTGTCCGGTAGAACTGAACGGGTATCGGATTAACAAGGAGGATTGTCAATATATGGTTCTATTGTGCTTGAAACCGCCTTAATGCTTTGCTGTCTCGTACTTATTGTACGTGACAAAGAAAGATGGATATATTATGAATAATGCCTCTATTTCTGCCGAACAAAAGCGTTTGCAACTTTCACACATAATGACAAGGCAATAAGAATCAGATGCAGGTAGAATAGAAATTCAATAGGTATAATAAAATGCCAGTGGTTCTCAACACTGCTTTAACATTATATAATTTGTGAAGAAATGCAACTTTTGTATAATAAAAATAATAATCGATTACTAATTACCTATAAGTAATTTCAATTGACACCTTTCACTTATACTTATAACAACAATAACAAATACATTTTTATTATAGTTAGTAAATATTAATTAAATTACAAAGATATACTTTTATAATTAAATGTAAAAATTATAATTGTCATTCGGCTTCAGATTCATCACTTCCTGAGTCATCCAAATCTTGGAAAAGATCATCGTCATCACTTTCTTCAGTGTTAACTGTGAAAATAAGAGGTCTTACTTCATCAATGTGGCTTTGTTCACACAAACCGCGTCTATTGTTGGTTTTTGGAATTTAAAGCCCATATTTTTAACACTAGAGCCAAACTGGTTTTTCCTATTTCATACGCGGTTCTCAATTTTAAGAAGTTTAATAATGAATTTAACGTTACGTGTTCCTTCTTCGCGTACATCTCGTATATTAATGCACGAATTGTTTGTTTTCCATTTTCTGGAAAATCTGTAGTGCAAAGTTTGACACGCTGTTTTTCACTGGAGGTTCCAACTCGCCGCCATTTTTTTAAAGCACAGATTTTCCCCACCGTCGAAACCGAAAGTTTTAACGCGTTTGTTGTTCTTTGTTGAACAGAAAATGTAGATAATAGTGGACCACCATTTTCTTTTCTTCTTTAAAATAATCGACTGTATTTAAAACTAATTCGCGAATTTCTTTACTCAACTTTTTCGGCATTATATTAATGGTTAGTTTATATAAACGCTTACTCAAAGAATAATGATAATATAGATATTGCAGTTGTTTTATTTATACCTATATGTACCTACTAAATGGTATAATAATCTATTATTAATTACTTATTGTTACAGTATTGCATATTTATTTGGATTCTTTTGTAATTGAGTACACTAAAACGTCATTACCATACTTAGGTATACAATGAACTTTCTAAATGTAAATTGAAATACCTATACTTAATCGAATATTCATTATTATGAATGGCTTTTATAAATGTTTATTATAAAACTTGCATTCTTCCATAAATTTTAAATGTAATGTTAAAGCAGTGTTGAGAACCACTGGCATTTTATTATACCTATTGAATTTCTATTCTACCTGCATCTGATTCTTATTGCCTTGTCATTATGTGTGAAAGTTGCAAACGCTTTTGTTCGGCAGAAATAGAGGCATTATTCATAATATATCCATCTTTCTTTGTCACGTACAATAAGTACGAGACAGCAAAGCATTAAGGCGGTTTCAAGCACAATAGAACCATATATTGACAATCCTCCTTGTTAATCCGATACCCGTTCAGTTCTACCGGACAGGCTTTAGTAATATATTTCGACAATACACTTTATTAGAGCAACAAAAGTGTACTAACTTTTTGATTTGGTATAAAGAATATAAGGGTTTATGATAAAAGTAAGTTTATTAATGACATTTTGTAGGTGAATTAACCTTAATGGTTCTAATATTTGCAGAAATAAATATGCCAATAGGAAAACGAATCTGTACGAAAGCATAAGAAATGACCCTAAACGCATTTTTAAAGGGAACGAGTAAGATTGCGATTTCCAAACAGTTTGACTTACCCAAATATAGTGTGCCAAAAATTATTTCACGTTATAATGAAAGAGTACACTTGTAGAAAGAATAGGGAGAATCAAAAGAATTTCTCAAAGATCCGTGGTTGTCAGGACCAAGGATAATTGCTGAAATTCCTGAACTGGAAGTCAGTGCGACGGCTGTTCAACGACGATTAGTTGAGACAAAACTTTATAGCAGACGTCCAGCCAAGAAACTGTTGGTTTCCGAAAGAAATCGCCCTGCCAGGCTTGAATTTTCACAACGCCATTTGTACTGGACAGTGCAAGAGTGGGGAAGAGTATTGTTTAGCGACGAAAGTCGTTACAAAATTTTGAATTCTGATGAAATGAGGCGTCCGGTTAATACAAGATTTCACCCAAAGTATGTTACACCTACAATATAGCACCGACCAGGTACTGTATTTGTATGGGGTTGTTTCTCGTGGAGTAGAGTATGTCCACTTCATTTTATACTATGGATCACTTCGTCTGCAAGGACATACTCCAAAAGTTTATGTTTCCCTATGCTTAGAGAAAGGTGCCTTTAGAATTGGTATCACAACGGGACAACGACCCGAAACATTCGTCTCGCCTTGTTCAGGAGTGGTTTCAAGAGAACAATGTCCAGGTTCTTCGATGGCCAACACAATCACAGACCTCAACTCGATCCAGAACCTTTGGAAAGAGTGTCGTATTCGGACTATAAGATTCCCACGTAAACAGTCCGTGATTGATAAAATTAATGAATGAATTAATGAGTTGTTAAATAAAATAAATGTTCTTTTCTTAAAAGTTGCTTTACTTTTGTCGCTCTAATAATGTGTATTGTTGAAATATATTATTACATACTAACTTATTTGACATTTAGAAACAATCCCATTTCACCTATGACAGCAGTCTACTATGAGCCCCTAGACTATATAAATTTGAATTTCAACGGTGGTTCATTTTATTTTAAATATTCAAATGTTACATTTTACCACAAAAGTTGCTTCACTATTGTCCAATAGTATATATATATATATATATATATATATATATATATATATATATATATAATACACGGTGGCAAAAATCTCACCACGTTGTATAGGAAACTTTGTTTTTATAAGAGATACAAAGTTGGGCAGAATTACATAAAGATTTAGAACTCTGCAAAAAAATTGACCATTATTGGCAGGTTTCCGATTTGTTTGAGAAAAACTGAAAATCGTTAAAATTTTCAATCAACTTTGGCTCGTTAGTTATTAAAAAATTCAGTAACATCTTAAAGAGGTTCTTAATAGAAAATTTTGCTATTCAAAAATTGTTTTGAATCCCCTCTTTTTGAGTTACAACCCTAACGTACCTTTTTTAAATAGCAACCATAAGCGAAAGTTTGCTTATTAAATTCCTTATTTTTTTCTGATTTCAACGATATAAAGTCTTGTATATCTATCTAATTTTAATAATCCGTCAAACTTCAAAAGTTACAAAAAAATCTTTTAATTAAATATGTTATGTCTACGATAAAACAGTGGGAAAGTCGTTAAAAATAAAACAAGAACGACGGGAAAAATTCAAATTTTAAAGTAATTCTACAATTATTAATGTTTAATTTTAACACAATTCCAGATGAAAACAAAGTTTCAATGTGACCGCCGGTACGTTGTACGCAAAATTGACAACGTATAATAATGTTATTTTGAACTTTTCGTAACGTGCCCTTTCCTACAAAATTAATAGCAATAGTAATCTTTTTTTAAATTATTTACGTCAGTTTGTTTTTCTTTGTACACCTTGTCTTTTATTGTTTCCCACAAAAAGGAATCTAACGGAGTAAGATCCGGTGACCTCGGGGGTCAAAAAATTTTACCACGTGTTGCAATTGTATTTGGAAATCTTTCATTCAAGTAATTCATTCAGCTTTAACCTAGTTATGTGCTGTAGCTCCATCTTGCTGACAATATTGCAGATTGCGAATTGTACTCAAAGGTACATTATCCAGCCTTTCTTCCTAATTGGTAATTAAAAATCTTTCAAATTGTCGTTGTAGAAAAAAGGTCCCAAGATTTTTGTACTAAGAATTCCACACCAAACATTTACAGAAAACACTTGTTGATCCCGCCTTTCTACTGTGAGATGTGGATTTTCTGCAGACCAAAACACGTGGTTTTTTCTATTAAAAAGGCCCGTCGTATCTATATATTGTTTGTGCGTTAAATTTTTATATACGCAAACAATTTCCTTTAAAAGATTTTTTATTATAAACAGAAAAATCAGTACATTATAAGCTATTTACAACAATTATTACACAATAACTTTGAATGTTCTTTACACATATTTTGTTTACATTCGCTACAATATTGTTTTTGTTTTCGATGCTTTTGGACACAAGTAAGATCTTCTTCTGACACTTACTTGAGGTTCAAGTTTTAATTTTTTTGAAGAAGTTGGTTGATCTACAAACTCCTCCATACAGTGCTGGATACTATGCTGAAATACTAAACTTTCAGATAGGGATGCCAGAAATAAACGTCTCTTTTCGTGTTTTTTTTTTGTTCCAATCTGGTTTTAGATTGGTCAAAACAACATATGCAGCTACACCACTCACGTCTAACAGATTCATAAAAAATGCAAATGGCCAACGATTTGTTTTACTTCAAGTTAATATAGACATTCATTTATATATCTGCTACCCCTTCAAGAGTTGGGAAAGTTTTCTTTTATTGTAAAAACCAAAACTTTCACTAAATACCTTTATACAAACGACGAAGTTATTATCTAGATACCTCATTAGATAAACATAATCTTTGAAGGCAATTATATTTTGTTAAAGAATGAAGGGCTCATTAGGCCCGCTTGCCCGGTAAGGAGGTTTTAATCGAAAAATGCTGATAAAACCAATATCCAGAAAATAAATTCTATTATCTCTTGATGGGTAATTAGTAAATACCATTTTGGAGGAATTCTAAAATGCATTAACTCAAATTACATTTATTAATAGAAATATTAAAGTTTTAATTCTTGTTCGGGCCTAAGAGGCCCCCCTTGCCCGGATAAGGGTTACAATGAAAAAAAAAACTCACCCTGTATACAGATGAAAAAGTTTGGATGAAGTACTAGAAAGAATATCCTAAAGACTGAAGGATAACGTGAACCCAAAATGTACTACTAACCTAATGGCAAATGGAAGAACCAATGAGTTAATAGAAAATGAAACGGAAAACATGCGTCCAAAACCTCATGAACCACTCTTTACAGAAGTAATATCAAAGATCAAGTCATACAATGTAGACCAACAAACCAATCATTGGGTATACAAGCTACTGTGTTAATGCTCCTAGGAACAAGACTGAACTAACTTAAAGCCGAAACAGACGAATCGTGAATATCTGACTTTGTACAAGAACAAATTATACAGACAAAAGGGAAGAAAACTGGGTCCTTCGAAAACTAAAAGAAGCAACACACAGCTCTGGCAGAGCAACCCATAAGCCAATCTAGGTTAGAAATAAAATCCATATGGCTACACTACTGCGAGAAGAATTATGAAGCAGTAATCCAATAGGTGCGCACTTGTTTCTTCACTTCAATTCAAATTATGGATTTTGTACTAGTTTGGGGATTTTTTTGAGATTAATACATTGTTGAGCTGATGCGTTTAAGCGGTTATAGGTCCCAGCATGCATCAGAAATACATCTAGTTCTACCTTTGACAGCCTTAACCCTCCTATTGTGTTAACATTTTGCCTATAGATGTCGTTTTATTGTCGTTAAATTGATATAATAGTAAATAATAATAAGAAATAAGATGTAGTATTTATTACATTTTATTACGTTATTTTATTATAATTACATATTATTATAAATGTTATGTAAAAAACATCTGAAAAACGTAGCATACCATATTAGTTTTATTATCATTTGAAAAGGGACAAAAATGACATCTTTTACGCTTGGTTGATTGTTCCTTTACTTCGGCATTACTGGTTGAAGAACGTGATTTTATAACCATTTCAGCTGCAGGAATACTTCGAGGGAGACGTCTTCTTTCTTGCAATAATGGAATGATCAAGGAATTGTCCAGTTCTTCAAGAAATAGTCGCCGTTTTGTAAGTGTTCCATCTAAAATCATAAACGGCTTTTTATGATCTTGGTTACACACTCCGTTATCGTGGTGCATGGTGCTCATGAACGTAATATTTTTATTCCGTTTCGGAATATAGGAAACTATCGACGTGTCCTTGGTAAAGTAAAATTTTGAAGAAAGATCTTCTTGCCTGTTGCAGATGAATGCGACTGGCTATTCAGGCGTATTTTTGCGAATAGTGCCAAGTATGGTTATTTTTCTTTTCAATAACATCTGCTCCAGATCGTACGAGGCAAAAAAAAATTATCGCAGGTTACGTTGTGACATTTTAGACCATAAGTAAGAACTAGCACAACATTTTACTTTGACCTCTCTCTGGAGGTTCACCTTTTTTTTTCCCGAGGTAAACTTGCATATTATATACATAAGCAGTTACAGAATCGCATAAAGTCTAAATCTTGACTCCGTATTTAGCAGGTTTATTCGAGATGTACTGTCTGAAAGGACAATGGCCTCTAAAAGGCACCAGTTGCAGTTGCTCATCTACAATTACATTTTCGTGAACATTATAGAGCTTAGGTAGAATTGCAACCCATTCATCCCACAAGTCCCGTATGGGAGGTAATTTATCAGTTTGGCGTCGTTATGGTCGAGTTTTTTTATCGTCAAAGCGAATTATACGTGCAATGACAGGAAATGGTTGTAGGGACATCATTGCTTTGAATATTGGACGACCTACATTTCCATCCCCCAGACTAGCTGTTGCCTCTCCATGAGATTTATACACTCCAGCTAGAAACAGTCCAAAATATGATTCTAGTTCAACTAATGTTAGTTCTTGAAACGTGTCGCCACAAAGTCTCTTGCCTTCCAAATTTGACATTTTCAAAATTAGGTTTACAATTTTGGGTATGAAATTTAAGAAGTGCGCGGATTTTATATCAATTATTCGCGACGTAGGAATCAACGAAATAATATTTACTGCTGATAACCTTCCTGATTGTTGTGTCTTTTCATTCCATACTATATTGCCATCTTTTGAAGTTACATGATTATCCGTATCAGCTTCATCTGAAATCGCGGCTTCCACTTCATCATCCGATTCGCTATTATAGATCTCGGTTTCGGACAAATGGTCTTCTTCTTCAGAAGCATTAGAATCACTATTAGAAACACACAAAGGTTTCTCAAGTTCACTATCCGTAAGCACTCTCTCACTACACATTTTCAATAATAAATTTCAATTGTTAGGTATTTCTTATTAGAGTATAGCATCAAGTTTGATATTTACTACGAAACTAACACACAGATGCTCACTGGCTGCATTTATACGCAGAGCCACAGACAAATCTCAACAGGAATAAATGTGTTTACCGGTATGCAAATAACGCATGCAATTCGTGCAATATTGCGCAATAATGTGGCAATATTATGTTATTTATACTTATAAAAATAAAACAAAACTAATAAAATACATTCGTCTATGTCAATAATCTGCTTCTCGCTGTTCTAATTTGAACCACACAAATCACCGGGTCATATAGACCCAAACACAGTGAGTGTAACAAATGCATTAAAAAAAACTAATTATAATTTTCTAATATCAATCTAGGTACACCGTTATTAGAATAATGAAATAAAAGTCATGCAGTGGCAACGAAATATTTAAATAAATTAACGAATTATTCACATTAGAAGAACGTGATTGGATCATATTGACCCGAACACAATAGGAGGGTTGAAACATAAATAATTAAACACTCAACTATATCATATTTACATAAAGTTTAAATTAAACGTGGCATCATCACTATTTCATAAATTAAAATAAATATGTAGATTAAAAATTGAGAAACATCAAATAAATTAAGCGAATCGGCATATATTCCACAGAAATAGGTAGTGGGGTTAATTAGCTTGTGATTAATAGTGCGAAAATTCAATTAGTATTTTGATAATCGCTATAATTTAACTATCACAACCATTTTTATTACATTGCACGTTGTTGTTATCAAAACTTTCTAAAACTCGATGGCGAAAGGCTTTTGCTTAGTAACTTTTATACAGTTTTTTTCGTTGTTTCAAACTTTTTAGTACAACTAAACTCGAAGGTGTTTGGAAGTTGAAAAGTAAAACTTTTCTATAGATTGCCTCAAAATACTATTTTCTGAAAGTTTGTATTGATTTTGTAGCCTTACTTATTGTTCATGGTGTACTACACAATTTATTAGTTTTTATAAGTTTGTAATATTGTACTTGTGCACTAAATTCATCTTGTAGTTTGTGTTGAAAAAAAAAAAGGTAAATTAATTACCTTTTATACCTCGATCGCTTCTTCTATCCAATTTTTAAACATAAAGATACTACTATGGAATGTTTTTGAGCAGCGAAGGGAATTGTTTTTATAATCCAGCTATGTACTACATATACAATGTGTCTAAAATTTGAAGGCAATGTATTGGGATCTCTGAAAGTTTTAAACAATTATGTTAGTACTTTAATAATGCTTATAGTTTCTGTAAAACTTTTATGGTCGTTGAAATATTTTGAAACGGGCATTTTAAAAAATTCGCTATATTTTCTTATTTATGGAATTTTTTTAAATCCACATTCCATCGATAAAGGAAATCAAATTTTTTAAGATGCAACCATAACAGTTATAATCAAACTATGTGCACTATTAAATTCGTACTAACGTACTTGTCTAAATTCCCTCATGTATCCGCCTTTCTATCTCTTATAGTTTCTGAAATTCAATACATACTCTTCCAAGTCGGAGCATACTGTATATTGTGACAAAATTAGTATTCGTGTTGTCATTTGGTTAATGTTGTAATAAACCAACCACAACAGTTACAATTAAACTATGCGCTCTATTAAATTACTACCACATTTGTCTAAATTTTCCCATTTATCCGCCTTTCTATATCTTATAGTTTCTGAGATTCAATACATACTCTTCCAAGTTGGCGGAGCATACTGTATATTGTGACAAAATTAGTATTTATGTTGCCATTCGGTTAATGTTGTAATAAAACAACCATAACAGTTACAATTAAACTATGCGCACTATTAAATTACTAACACACTTGTCTAAATTTCCCCATTTATCCGCCTTTCTATATCTTATACTTTCTGAGATTCAATACATACTCTTCCAATTTCAACATACTGTATATTGTGACAAGATTATCATTTATGTTTTCATTTGACTAATATTGTAACAAATCATGACTCACATTTTTGTCACGCTTTACCGGTTTGTTAGTAGTGTAAACTTCAAGATTGAATTAATTTTTGCAAACTACTTTAAAGGTGTTGGATATTCTCGACTTATTTTTATTTTTGTGTACTTCATTGCTTTTACAATTCGTTCAAGATTATTTTTGCTAGGCACTGACGTCCCCGATGTGTTAAGAATATATACTTTTTTTGTTTGCTATCGGATATAATTTGTTTATTTATAGTTTAGATATTAAAATGTCGGATAACAGAAAAGTGGAATACGTGCAAAATTTCAAGCTAAATTTATAATTTAATATTAATTTCCTAATTTTTAAAATACAAACTAAATACCAGCGCGAAGTTATCAATAAAAAAAACATCAATAGACTTTGCGTTTTCTTTGAGAAGCTGTATAGCAAAACTTTCCAGCAATGAATACGTAAAGTGTAAGTGACCCTTTAATATTACAAAACTACTACTTATATTAAAATTCTGCATGAAATAAGTAATTAAAAGTAACTGGGCTGAAGTAAGTGCTTAATTTGCAGTTTTTAGCCACCAATATCAATCAGGGAGTATTTATTGTCTGTTTCACATAATACAAAGAGGAAATAAAGCATTACAAAATTGGCATATATTTTTGGTTTGTTCTAAAAAAGACTTTTCAATTACTCTCGTATACACGCATATGTAGGGGGCTGACGAAAATGTTTCATTCTTGAGGTTTAGTCGTCGATATCAACCAGGTATTTTTTTCTTTGTTTATATGAAATAACAAAAGTAACAAAAAAAAAGGCACATATCTGTCGTGTTTTCAAAAAATTAAAAATTTTCAAGTACTCTCGTTTACACACGTATAAATGGGGGTGAAGACGGTTTTACGTTCGGTGAGTATATCTAATGTGTGCCAGAACTGTTTACCATCTCTATAATAGCGTTTGGAGGTCGCCTGGATCCATTATATTTCGTTATATTCGGTCTTGAGAGCGGGGTCCCTTGATCTCAGGAATTCGCAATATACTCGCCTCTTCCCTTTGATCAAGGTTACGATATATTGTGGGAGAGGTTTACGGGATTTTTGGGGGATTTAGATTTCGGCCGCTTCCGTGATTGCGGAAGTTAACTCGGTGACCGCTCTCTGGACATCGTTGGGCGTGTGGATATCATATGGCTGAAAATTATTAGAGGTGTATTCGCTGAATGCATTCCAATCGGCTTTTTGAAAATCTTTCCGGATGATGTGTGTTGGAGTAGGAGGAACAGGGTCAGGGAATGTTTTAACGAGAAGAGGGAGGTGGTTTGATGTGACGGTTTTTACTTAAATGGCAATTGGTGGCCATGCGTTGAATTAGTGACTCGGTGCAAATAATGTGATCAATTATAGAGATACCTTGCTGACTAATACAGGTGGGGATTGGTGTTCCTATATCCGTAACAGTGGTAGGATAAGAATATTGTGGGAGAGGCGGATACTGCTTCTATTGGTCATGGAGTCTCCAAATTGGGTACGTCGGGCATTAAAATCTCCTAGGAGGATAGCGTTGGGTAGGTCGGGGATGGGGGAAGTGCACCGTTGCAGCAACACATTCGAGGTGTTGCAGGTGCGGCGGAGGAGGATAAGGGATGGTTTGGTTACGAGGGCTGCGCCTCGCGAACTATTGTGCTCGCTAAATTCGAGGAACGAGTTGTATGAGGCAAAGTCGAGAGTGAATCGGTTGTTTAGTTTGGTTTCGGTGAATGCGAGCACTTGTATTTTGTTGGTGGCTAGTAGATTTTTAATGAGGGGGCGCTTCCGACTAACACCTCGCCCATTAACTGTCCCTATTCTTAAATCCATTGTATTTAGGATGAGGGTGAGGGGTTACGGTGAAGGATTAGGAACGGATGGGGTGGGTGGAAATAGCGATACCATTACCAACAAAGTTGATCAGGTACGGCGTTTCAAGTATTCCCTGGACATATTGACAAACAGATTTTGCAATGTCGGCCCTGCGCTCAGGGAATAGTTGGATTAGAAAGAAGTTAAGGGAGGCGATGAAGTCGTGAATGTAGAGGGGTTGTCTGGGTGTGTCATCCTCTGTATCGGATGTAGAAGGAAGGAGAGGTTTGGGAACGGCAGTCGCTGCCGGGGTGGTTGTTACATTTTAGTGTATTCAGGGGCGTACAGGAAGACGCTTTTTAGTTTTCACCACAGGTGGGGCAACGGAGGGTTCGGATGAGACCCTCTTCGGAAGTATGCTTCAGTTGTGTGCAAGTAGAGCAGTACTTGAAGATTGGGTTGGGTAAGCGTCTAAGCGGGATGGTTTACAAGGATAGTGTCTACCGAAAAAGAGTTGACATCGTTGGTTAGAACGTGGTTGAGGGTGGCCCTCTGATAAAGGAAGTAGGCATATTAGTCGTTTTGGAAATGATCCGGATAGCTTAGGTAATTCATGGTAAATCGATGGATTCTAGGATTTCATCGGGTACGATGTCCTTGTCCACGCTACGGATGACGCAGGAAAAGGATTAGGGTTGGGGTTGGTAGGGGGAACCGGCATTCGGTGACCAGATAGCTGCGTCAGCATCAATGCAGCAGGCTCATCGAAGTGATGCTGTATAGTGCGCTGCATCGTAGCTGGCAGAGCTTCGCTCGTTTCCAGCAGGCAGGTGCGGTTATGGTTAAGCTCAACCAGGGGAGTCGGAGAGTGGCGAGGGATTGGAAAAGGATTTTTGGGTATTGAAGCGGGCGACGGGATTTTGGGTAGGTAGTGGAAGGTTTAGCTGTAGGGTTAGTTTGAGGTTTTGTACCGGAATGGGAAGTGGAAGGTTTGGGTGCTTTGGTGGTACGGAGAACGCTGTAGGTGGGATGTAGCATGAAGTTATAGAAAACACTGAAGATGTCCTCTCTAAAGGGAGGGATGTTTAGCTGTCGATATCAAACGGGGTACTTTTGGTCTATTCTACATAAAATAATAAACAAAAGCAATAAAAAATGGGCACATATTTCCTTCGATTAACCTCGTGCATACATAAAAGAAGGATTAAATAAAAGCAACGAGAATTAGTTAAAAAATTATTTAAATACATGAAGAAAGAGTTTACCTCGAGTGGCATTTGAACCTACGACATGTACCTTGCTAGGATACCGCTTTACCAACTGAGCTATCGAGATACAAGCCCCAATTGATGCAAGCTTTGTCTTCATTAGGTGTAATTTCTACATATAATGAGATCACAGTCAACTTATTCATACTAATGGAATATGAACCCGCAATTCGCTAGGTTTCACACATGCAAAAGCAACGTGACTGATATTGAAACTTTTATTGCTTATTACACATACTAATGGTAAACTATTAAGTTATTTGGTTTTTAATGAACGAATAAGAAGTGTATAAGCAAATTATGTAATTAAAATATTTTTAAATTTTTTCTTTGTGTATTTATGTATTCGTTCATTAAAAACAAAATAAAGAATGAGTTTGTTAAAAAAAAGCCTGGGGTGATTTTTTTCCATTTTCCCTCGATTCTAATGTGAACTGACCTAATGAGAAAGATATCAGGTGATATAAAAAATGCATTTATCCTAATTTAAAAAAAAAACACCACAAATGTATTTTAGGCCGATTAGTACACAACGCGACAATAATAAACCAATCTTTTTGATCTTATCAAGACATTCGGTGCCAAACCTGCTATTTTGACGTTAATCATAGATAAAAGATATATACCCCAAAGTTACGTAACCTTCACCGAGAAAAAAATTAAACTAAACTACGGTTATATTTATCCTGGGGTAGTATTCATCGCGGCGGATCATTGTATGTTTACTCGAGAAGAGCAAACACCTCCTGACTGCGTGATGATCACTCTCCACAGGTCACTCGCATCTTTTGCCTCAGCCAGTGTCGCTGCCACAGAAGACAGGTAGGGTCTTCTCCAAAGCGAGATATCCGAGGATGTCCAACAGAGAGCCGAACCCTAAGGCTGATTGGGTAGACGGGCGACGTGCTTCACCTCTCGAATCTTCTTTGTTTCCTCTGCGGACGATATCTGCACCAGTATCAGAGGGATCGTTCGTTCTTGCTGCTTCATCCTGGAACAATAATAAAGGTTTCCGTGATTTCTACGGACGCGTCACATATAACCACTTTAAACATTCGATCATTATTTACCTGGTAGGTATGATACGGTGTATCAAACATATCGATAAACCTGAGTACCCTGTCTCGATCCTCGATTGAGACAGCTGTATCCGGATTCCCTCGCTGCTGGTTTTGGCTCGACTGAAGACGATCCTCTCGGGAGAATTTAATCCAGTTCTTCTTATGATGAAGGATTACCAGGGGCACCTTCTCCCTGATAACGGTCTCTATGGCTTCCAGGAACTCGAACGGGTTGGTGTTCGTCGTCGGTGTTGACTGGTGGTCCTTCGGCGTGTTATTTGGTGCCCTGAAGTTGTCTTCATCGAGCTTAGTGGAACCAGGGCGGGCGCGTTCTTCTTTTCGTCCTTCCGAGATGACTTCGTGCAAGCGGTGGCGGTCAACGTTGACGTAGACGGATCCGCCATCAGGCACTCAACTGTTTGTTATTTCGGTTAAAGTTGCACCTGATATATGACATGTGTTTAGTTACTCCTTCCTCAAAGCAGCATATCAACGAAGTACAGCAGACGGATTTTCATATGGCAAGTGGGAGAACTTGTACCTGCGTCAATTCAGAGTCAGTGTTAGACAGACAAAGTATTCGGAAAAATGAAATGCCAACTTTTTATGCGAGTCGTGCATTCAGAAGTACTCAGGGGTACATTTAAAAAATCACATTATGATTATTAGATTCAAATTTAAATCATCATATTAAGATACTAATTTGAATAATTTACCTGAACTATTGGCATTGCTCATTATAAGCACATTGTAAACTTTCTATATGTACAAAAGATATCTCGTCAATAAAGAAAATAATTAGGTTCATTAAGATGTCATTATATTCTAACAACTGAATGTTCGTATACTAATTGCATTCCAAATGTGTTGTATAATATAATATTATAATATACTTTTGAAGAATAAGGTGAAGTAAATTCTAGGAACACTGAAACGTAATCTTAAGTGTAAATTTGACATTAAATTTATTTGGATATTTCGTAGCTATATATATCATTACAGGTTTTAAATAAAAAAAATACACATAAACATTATTTAAATCGTGATTGAACATGTTATTGTCGAACTAAATATTTTTAGACCTTAACCAGTCTATCATAACTGATTTCCTGCTATTAGAATTCGGTGCTTTATCTTTTTGGACATTATGAGCATTGTCAATTACTAGCATAGACTTTGGACGCAAGTTAGGAATGAATTTTTCTAACAAGCATTTTTTGTAATTATCATAATTCATCCAGTGATGGTAATCTCCCGTTGTGATATTAGACTTAAAAATCAATTTATCATTCGGAATGAAGCCCGTACTTTTAAACTCAATTACTCACTAGCTTAATACGGTACTGTACTGCTGTGTTTATCGCTTGAAACGATGCTTTCAAACTCAATAACTCACTGGCTTAATACGGCACTGCACTACTGTATTTATCGCTTGAAACGTTGCACAAGACATGCCTGAGTTCCACTACCGTACGAATTTCGTGCGCATTTCGAGGGCGATACTTCTGACCGACCATATGAAAATCCATCTGCTGTAGACCAAAGCAACAATACAAATCTTTAAGGTCTTTCAGTGAGCCAGCCACACTACTTCTGCAAGTTTCAGTTGCGTTATCTCTTTAGTCAAAACTAACACGATAGTACCTGTTTCTAATAAATATATTTGGTCTTAGTTTAGCCAGTTCCGTCTTGCTTCACGTATAGTGGCTTAATTGCGGCGGGTTTAGGCCGAAAAATCGATAGGCTCATAGTATATTCTTTTGCTCTGCTAAAAATGATTTATTTATGGCTTAAATTTAGATAATTATTTTTAGGTCAGTCTGTGTACACTGTATCCCATTTTGGTTGAAATTGTAGGGTATCTCGTTTGCGAACAAAGATAGAAAGATGCGGTTTTCGCTACCCCGTTCTACTTTTTCGTGAAACGAAAGATGCTACAAACAGAATTGTCATAGTCCTATTAGTTTTGAGATACAGGACGAAATTCAAAATTGCACATTTTAAGCACCTCTCGTAATTGCTTTGCCTTGTAATTTATCGAAATGGTGAAAAGTGGGTTTTATACAGAATTTTCCGTAGAATTTAGTGGCATGCATAGTTTTCCTCACAAAAAGTCAGTTTTTTCGCAATAAACCAAAGTTTTTTTTAATGGAACACCCTGTATATATTTTTTCAAAAAATATATATTGTGTGGCACTTCTTTTGCATTATTAACCCGAAACATGAATGTTACGTTAATTTATAACATTTTGATGATATAGTTGGCCATGAAACCTATAAACTCAGTAGAAACGCGTATTTTCTTGTACGTCCAAGATATATTTTAGTATTAAAAAGCGCTACTAGATTCTTACTGCTTTCTTATAATTATAAATATGTAAATACGCTATTATAATAAATCTAAGGACTTTTGCGCAGGAATGCAAAAATAATAACAAAAAAGTATGCAAATTAGGTAAAATAGTCTTTGAAACATATTCAAACTGGTAATTTTTTTTTATATTGGGTAAAATGCATCTTACAGCTTCAGAAAAAAATATTAATGGCAATAAAACTTATAAAGAATACTTTGTATCTAAATTTGTATGTAGACTGGGCCTAGTCCGATTCTCTAAACGTAATAGACCTGTCAAATCTGATTAAAATTATTTTTGTGCAACAATCGTGCTATTTGTTCACGGTGCAAAATATGGCCGAAAATAAAAATTTTGAAAAATATAATATGCTGATTTGCTTTGGTCAGTCATGAAAACGCCGACTCAGCAATAAATTTGTATTTTATCAGATAAATGTAGTTTCCTTGGTATTAATTTTGATAATTAAGCAACTTTACATCTATGTAGGTTTCCAGAGCGGAGACAACCTAGTACAATCACGTTTTATAGATTAAAAAGAAATTTAATTAATTATGGATCATTTTCTAAACCTAAGTCAAAAAAATATAATAAAAAAATCGAGAGAATGATTTGGTTACCGTTTTAGTCAGTGTGGAGGGTAATCCTATAAGTTCTTGCAGAACTATAGAAAGTAGTATTGAAGTTTCGAAAACAAGAATCCAAAGAATACTTTGCGCCATAAATATAAACCATATAAATTTAGGCTTTTTCAACATCTACATCCTGGCGACGCTGAACGTAGGTTAATATTTTGCAATTGGTACTTTCACGTTAAATATAGTACCCAACTTGGGGAGAAATGTCATATGGTCAGACGTAGCACATTTTAGTAATTCAGGAGTTTTAAACACGCACAATAGCAGATTCTGGTCTCAAGAAAATCTACACCAAATATTCCCCCATAGACAACAGGGACGATTTGGACTAATCGTTTCCTGCTTTATATTAGGATCAAAAATAAAGTTTTACATTTTCTAAGGGAACTTATCCGCTCCTAGATATTTGGACATTTTAGAAATGGTTGTGTCAGACTTATTAGATGACATTGCTTTAGCTCGCTTGAACCTAATTCATTTCCAACAGGACGGAGCCCCATCTCACAATGCGCAAATTATACGCTCGTTTTTAGAAAACAATTTTGGTAATAGATGGATTGGTACTAATGGGGCGACAAGATGGCCCCCTAGGTCTGCGGACTTGTCAGTCTTAGATTTCTTTTTATGAGGTTACTTGCAAAATGTAATATACCAAACTCTATATAACATTGAACGTACGACAAATGCAGTTAGAGAAGCTTTCAGATATTTACAATATCACCCTATTATTGTGTTCAATGCTATAGAACAAATTGGAGTGTGTGTAGCATGTATAACACAGAATGGTCATCAGTTCAAACATCTCTTATAGTAATTTAGATTAGGCTTGTAAAGTTGTAGGTATTATGTTTAGTTTTTAATTTCGTGTTTTTGCACAAATCTCCCTAACCCTTAACCTTGTTTTTTCATGGTCAACTATATCATCAAAATGTTAAATTAACGTAACGTTCATTTTAAGGTTAATATATATATATATATATATATATATATATATATATATATATATATATATATATTAACATATATGTTTTGAAATCCGAGAGTAAGCTCTATTATGTAATAAAAAAATATACAGGGTGTTCCATTTTAAAAAACAACTTTGGTTTATTGCGAAGAAATTGACTTTTTGAGGGGAAAACTGCTCACCACTAAATTCTATGGAAAATTCTGTATAGAACCCACTTCTCACCATTTCGATAAATTGCAAGGCAAAGCAGTTACGAGGGGTGCTTAAAATATGCAAATTTTGAGTTTGTATCTCAGATACTAACAGCACTATGACAATTATGTTTGTGGTATCTTTCGTTTCACGAAAAAGTAGAACGGGGTCGCAAACGAGATACCCTACAATTTCAACCAAAATGGGACACAGTGTACATATGAAGGTGTCGCAGATTAACATTATTTTGTAAAGTTTATCATTTGCACAGGACGTGTGTAATGTTCTTAACATTGAAATATATACTTTTGCTCTAAAGAACTCTAAAAATATTTAATGTAACTTTTCTTATGAATTTTAAGCCATTGTGAAGATAAATGCTTCCTTCCTTAGTTATTGTAAAATGTTTTTCATATACTATTTGTTTATAATACTTGCAAAATATTTAGTTAACATTCACATTGATGAATTGCTGAAAATTTTAATTTCAAGTTTTCTCTTAAGTATTGGGAAAAAAACAGAAACGTTTATTATCGAAAGTGGAGATTGCCATATAAGATCTTAGCAAGGTCGGCGTATTTTTCCGAGTTTAGGTCAGCTGAGTTTGCAGTTTCCGTATAGTTTTTGCTGAATCGGATTTTGTTTATTACTCAATTATTCGAAAAAATCCTCACTTTATTGGCTTGCCATTTTTCATCCGTGTTCATAGTCAGCATTTTATATGTTTGCTGTTTTACTTGGTGCAATTTTAAAACCATATTTGATAACTGTTTATATATGCTGTTTTCGCAGTTTCATTTTACTTTTTATAACAGTCTCCTGAGGGCTTTTATTTCCAGTTAGTACTTGAAATTTAATCATATTTTATTTAATACCCTGAACAAAGTTTTATGAAATATGTATCAGGCCGATGCATTTTTAATGATTATACTTTTTTGTTAGAGAACAATTAAACTTTTTGTTTGGGGAGTTTTAAAAAGTTTTGGATTTATAACTTTACTCATACTTCGGTATAAATTTTTAACGAATTAAACTTTTTTACGGAGAGACAATTTAAAGTTCGTAACTCTTTTGACGCGCTGACAGTTTTTGTTAATTCCATACCGGCGCGGCGTATGCAAAGTTTTCGGTGGCTTAATTTCATATTATAAAACTTTTGATTCACAACTTTGCATATCTAGCTAAACATTAAATTTACTAATTTAAACGACCTTTTATCTTTTATTTAAGATATACACACGCAAAGAAGCAACAGCATTTTACATGTTTTATGTATATTCCCGCTCCATTCAAAGACATTTTCGTGTTTAAATTTTGTATTCATATAATTATCACAATGTACTTATTTTAGATTGCAACTGTGCATAATATGTGTTATTAACAATAACAATAATAATTGTCAAGTTTTTTAATTGCATTACTGGGTTTTAAGGATAATTATTTCAGGCAGTCACAGGACTGGATCGTTCAGTATGTTTTCCATGTATTGTTAATTTTCAATAATTAACTACAGCTAAAATTCGTGTTGATAAATTTATTTAACAAATTTTATTCAATTACTGTCGTATCTTGTTGCATATCACGCAATGCTAATTAATTTCCATTAATATTTCAAACATTATTTAGAAGTTAGAGGAATTGACGTGAGAGGTTTGATTAACCAATAAATATTTATGATATGTTTAAATGCAACAATTTGTTGCATGTGTTGTGAATATATACCATGTACTATTTATATAGGGTCGTTAGCGGGGCGGGACGGCGTTATTCAATTTCTGTTAATAAAAGTTTTTATTCAATTTTTTAACTCTATATCTTGTGCAAGATATACATTCTGTCCCAAATGTTTGGAAACGCCCAATTATCTCAGTTATTTGTAAACTGACATAGATGAAAATTGGGGACTTTACATTAGCAATCATGCTCTATCCAACAAATCCAACAAATTTCAGTGATGCAGTGTTGCCGCTTCTTCTAAAAATTAAAAGTAACTTTGAAAATTCAAACGGAACGCCATGTATACTATTCAATGTTTTAATGCTCGGAATAAATCTAAATACATCTTATGTATGAAGTCCTATACCTATCTTCAACCATTTACGGAATAATTGTCAGACCATTTCGACACTTTGGCAGACTGTAAAATCTTAATCTTTAAGAGATCAAGAAAAACGGTTTGCACATTCCTATCTTAGTTTTTCATAAGCTATCGCTTGAAAAATGCAACATCTAATCTTCTAACAAGGAAATTATTGAAAAATTGTTGCATAGTACATATAGTTTCGTAATTTTTTTTAAACAATTTTTCAATAAATTCCTTGTTAGAAGATAGACGTTTTTGTGTTTGTCAATCGATAGCTTATGAAAAACTAGGATAGGAATGTGCAAACGGTTTTTCTTGATCTCTTAAGGTTTAGATTTTACAGCCTGTCAAAGTGACGAAATGGTCCATCGATTATTTCGTAAATGGTTGAAGATAGATGTATTTAGATTTATTCCGGGTATTAAAAAATTTAATAACATACATGGTGTTCCGTTTGAATTATCAAAGTTGCTTTTAATATTTAGTAGAAGCGGCAACACTGCATCACTGAAAATGTTTCTTGGATAGAAATGATTGCTAATGTCTTACAACTGAGATAATTGAGCGTTTCAAACTTTTTGGACGCACGGTATATGTGGCTTGTTAAATTTAAGTATGAATAAAGTAATTTTCGACCATTCACTGAGTTTAAGATGTTAATATTCTTGAAACTTGAAAAAGTAAAAATGTCAATTGCTTTAAGAAAGTTCTCGTTCACTGATAAAAAAATCTCAAAAGTAACCCGCATCAAGTTAGCAATAGATTTCAGCAATAGAAATTTTTTCAGTAAATTGTGAAACGAATTTTGGGTGGAATTTCATATAAATTAACTTGCTTGACCCTATCGTACATCAAAAATATTAATAAAACGATTAGGGGATTAATGGGGTGAAAAATAAGGGTAACTTTGTGGTATGGTTTTTATAATTTTGAAAATGAACTTTTTACTTTGCGTAGAATGGAAGCTAAAACCAAAATTTAAGGCCGTACCCCCGTTTTGAAATTATGCAATTTTTAAGAATCCGAACACTTCATACACCTCACCGCAGTGAGTGGGCTATTGACACTGGTGTTCATCAAATACTTTTATTTCTTTACTTTTTTGTGTTAACTAACATTCGTTAGCGCGAGTAAAAACATATACCTTTCGTTTTGAAATTACCCAAGTTTTAAGAAAATGCGCTCTTAGTGTACAATAACCGTATAGAGAGGTGTTGAACCCTGTTGTACATCACATATTTTTATTTTTCTAATTTTTTATGTGTAAAGGGTTCACTAGCAATACTATACTCTCTAACAAAAATGCACATACCCCCCGTTTTGAAATTATGCAATTTTTGAACATCTGTGTGGAGAGAATACTGTTTGTATCCATTACGTGGTTTAAACATAAAAATGTGCATATGTATACAAAGAGGGGAATCTAAAAGTATGGATACAAAAGTGTGGAACGGACCACTTTTTGGTTGTATCGAGAGTGTGTTTAGGAGAAAGGTGGGTCTGGAGAAGGAAAGCAAACGTAGTGCGATCGTCCAGAATTAGGGTAAACAAACTAGTGGGTAATGGTGCGAGAATGAAATACGTAGATGCGTAGAAGCGAGTAAATAGTTGTATGTGAATGAAACAGTGTGGAACGAACAAATAAGACACTGATGTTGAAAGATAAGCTCGAAAAACTGTGTTGTCAATTGTGCGTGCGGATATGTGGAACAGCGACTGTAGGTAAACAGAAAAAATGTGCTTGGTGGAATTAGTCGGTAAAAAAAGACAGTATGCGTACATTGCAATGCTTGCCGTGTTAAGAAACAAAGAAGCGAAGGAAGTAGTCAGAATAAGTAAAGAGGAAGTGATGGCTGTGGAAGGAGAGAAAATGCAGAATTATTTTGAGGGAAACAAAAATAAGTCAAAAATACAAAACGTGGCCCAAAACAGAACGCAACGATTGTGAAATGAGGAAATGCTGGCAAGAATATTTCGAAAGGCTGTACAGTAGTGAGAGAAGTAAGACTGAAGCATTAAATAAAGAGAATGTAGAAGGAGTGATGAATGAAACTGAGAAGGATATTGGGATAAATGAGGTAGAGAAAACGGTAGGAAGGAAGAACGGCAAGGGAGCAGGCGTAGATCAAATCACTGGTGAAAAAGTAAGTAAAGTATGGAGGTGCAAAGCTTATACAATGTGTGCCTTATGTGTGGAAAGGTGCTGGGGTGTTGGAAGAGCGCGATCATTGGACCACGGTATAATGGTAAGGCGAACAAGAGTGAGTGCGGAAGAACTACAAACCGCTCTGATTGTGGTGTTCAATCGGGAAGGTGGAAAGAAAAGTAGAGTATTTACTCTCTTGAGGAGCAAGTGGACGAGCTGGTATATCTGGGTAGAATATTTACTGTAGATGGTACAATGGAGGACGAGATTGGACAAAGGGGCAGTACTGGAAGAAAAGTGATTGGAAGTATGTGGGCGATAATGAGAAACGAAAGCATGAGCCTAACTGCGAAACGAGCAATCTATAATAGCGTGTTTGTCTCATGAGTAGGTACAGTATGGAGGTGAGACATGGGTATTTCAAAAAAAGCACGCAAGAAAAATAAATGCCGTGGGTATGTGATTTCTGAGAAGCGCATGTGGTAAAACGAGAAGGGACAAGATAAAGAATGAATGCATAATGACGGAGTGTGGCGAGGAAAAGACGATGATGGACAGATATAAAAGTAGTACATTACATTGGTTTGGTCGCATTGAGAGAATGAACAACGCGAGATTAACGAAGCAAATATATGTGGGAGAGGAAGCTAGGGAGGTATGCGGAGATAGGAAAACATGGTGAAAGATTGTGAATGAAAGGGTGTTGAACCCTGTTTACTTTAAACATTCTTCTTTCATTAATTATTTATGGTAAATGCGTTCACTAGTAATCGTATAAGAGCGAATAAAAATATGCATACCTCCCGTTTTGAAATTACCCAATTTTTAAGAAAACGAGCTCTGTAACCACCATTACCGTATTGAAAGGGGTGTTGAGCCCTGTTGTACATCAAATGTTGTTGTTCGTTAATTTTTATTCTAAAATGGTTCACTAGCAATCGTATAAGGGCGAATAAAAATGTACATACCTCCCGTTTTGAAATTATGTAATTTTTAAGAAAACGCGCTCTTAATTCACCATAACCGTATTGAAAGGGCTGTTGTACAATAAATATTTTTATGTTTTTAATTTGTTATGTTAAAAGGGTTCACCCGCAATCGTATAAGAGCGAATGAAGATGTACATACCCCCCGTTTTGAAATATGGAATTTTTAAGAAAACGAGCTCTTAACGCACCATCACCGTATTGAAAGGGGTGTTGAACCCTTTTTTTTTTTTTTTTTATGTTTAAAGGGTCCACTAGAAATAATATACTCGCCAATAAGAATGTACCTATATCCCGTTTTGAAATTACGCAATTTTTAAGAAAACGCGTGCTTTATCCACTATCACCGTACGAAAAGGGCTGTTGATTCCTGTTGTACATCAAATAGGTTTATTTATTTAATTTGTTATGTTAAAAGGGTTCAATATCAATCGTATAAGAGCGAATTAAGTGGTGCATACCTCCCGTTTTGAAACATATCGAATTTTTAAGAAAACGCGCTTTTAACGCACCACAACCGTGTTGTAAGCGGTGTTGATCCCTTTGGTACATCAAATCTTTTTATTTTTTTTATATTTGAAGGGTTGACTATCAGACGCATAAGAGCGAATAGAAATGTACATACCTCTCGTTTAGACATTATCTAATTTTTAAGAAAACGCGCTCTTAATGTGACACCGTAATCGTATTGTAAGCGGTGTTGATCCCTCTTGTACATCAAATCTTTTTATTTCTTTAATTTTTTATGTTTGAAAGGTTTACTATCAGTGGCATAAGAGCGAATAGAGATAGACATCCGTCCCCCCCGTTTTGAAATTGCCTAATATTTAAGAAAACGTTCACTTAAAGCACCACAGTCGTATCGTATCGTATCGGGTGTTGAGCTCCGTTTTACTTCAAATATTTTAATTTCTTTCATTTTGTATGTTAGAAGTGTTCACAAGCAATCGTATAAGAGCGAATAAAAATGTACATACCTCCCGTTTTGAAATTACCTAATTTTTAAGAAAATGCGCTCTTAATGCACAATAACCGTATAGAAAGGGGTGTTGAACCCTGTTGTACATCACATTTTTTATGTTTAAAGGGTTTACTAGCAATAATATACTCGCTCTCCCGTTTTGAAATTACCTAATTTTTAAAGAACGTGCTCCTAATGCACCATAACCGTATTGAAAGGGGCGTTGAACCCCGTTGTACATCAAATATTTTTATTTTTCTAATTTTTTGTTTAAAGGATTCACTAGCAATAATATAATCACTATCAATAATTAGATACCTCCCATTTATGATTAAAGTGTTCAGCTACCTCAATAGGTATGGTCGATTGGGATTTTGTTATGAAGGATTTTTTTATAATTTTCGGTATCCTTGACAACTCAAAACGAAAAAAAAAGCAGTTCAAAAACCCCATAATTTAGAAAACCGGGAGAATGGCAGTAGATATTTTGGCAAGGGCCGAAGCGAATCGCGGAAGCTATATGTATGTAATAATATTTTGGTGCCGAAATCTACTGTGCAGCGTGTTCTAAGGGACAAGTTAAAATCGTACAGGTTTTCCTTATTGTAAAATTTCGAATAGTTCGATTAACATTTCTTCTATAGCTCAAAGACTCCGGTATCCGGACTTTTCGTCCACGGACGATTCGTCCAGGACTGTTCGTCCCTGGACGATTCGTCCAGCGGACTGTTCGTCTTTGGGACGGTTCGTCCAACTAAAAAAATATATGGTCATTTCTAAGAAAATGTTTGTGTATTTGGATGTTAGACATTTGGTGTACAACAAGGTAAAAAACATTTCTCTAATATAGTGTAATAAGATTGCACATCCTTAAAACTGACGTAATTTCAAATCGGGAGATATGTACATTTTTATTCGCTTTTATGCGGTTTATACTCTTTTAACATAAAAATTAATAAAATAAAAATATGTGATATACAACAGGGTTCAACACCCCATTCAATACGGTGATGGTGCACAAAGAGCGCGTTTTCTTAAAAATTGCGGAATTTCAAAACGGTTGGTATGTACATTTTTGTTAGCCAGTATATTATTTCTAGTGCACCCTTTAAACATAAAAAATTTGAAAATAAAAATATTTGATGTACAACAGTGTTCAACTCCCCTTTCAATACGGAGATCGTGCATTAAGAGCGCGTTTTATTAAAAATTAGGTAATTTCAAAACCGGAGGTATGTAAAATTTTGTTCGCGTTTATACGAATCTAGTGAACCCGTTAAAAAAAAATTAAAGATGCAAAAATATTTGACATTGAACAGTGTTCAATAACCCACTCACTGCGGCGTGGTGTATGAAGTGCTCGGATTCTTAAAAATTACATGATTTCAAAACGTAGTGGGGTTACGATTTTAAATTGTATTTTTAGCTTCCATTTTATGTAAAGTAAAAAGTTATTTTCAAAGTTATAAAAAAAAAAACTATTTCATCCCCCTTATCGTTTTATTGATATTTTTTGTATATGATAGGGCTTAGCACGTTCATTTATAATAAATTCTATGCAAAAGGTTAAATTCGTTACACAATTTTCTGAAAACACATGTAGGATGCGGGTTCAAAAGTATGGATGAGTAAAAAAATGGGTTCGTTCACTATAAACCGCCAAAATCTCTAATTGCAGTATTGGGCTTATGGGACATTTATTATCCTGCTAGATTACTGCACCGTTTTATAATTTATCATTTACATAAATTATAAATTTACCGCAAAGAACCGTTGTTAAAAGAGGGCCTGTTACAGCAACTTAAAATCTCCGTAGATGCACGAAGTATCAGTGCCGTGCATTTTAAATTAAATGTATTCATTAGACAGAAGCAAACTATAACATGGAGGATGAAAATTATTTTAATCAATAAGCAAATCTATGTTAAGAATTTTCCCCACATACTGCGTTTTAAAGGATTGATAATATTATATATGGGGGACGGTACGTACGGTGCAAGTTGGAAATTGCACGATAACTTCCCTAATTCTAGTTTAAAACACTAAAATAAGTTTCCCCCGCACTGCTTTCTAAAGGGTTAATAACACCATACCCTTATATCTTGGAAACGCTGCACACTATCAAGTTGGAATTTTCACGATAATTTCCCTAATAATTCTACTTCAAAACACTCCCGCAATGCCATCTAAAGGGTTGAACATACCGACTTCCATTTTATACCTCGGAAACGGTGCATTCTAATAAGTTGGAATTTTCATGATAATTTCTTAATAATTCTAGTTTAAAACGCTAAAAGACCTTTCCCCCCGCACTGCTATCTTAAGGGTTGATAATACCCACCCCTATATTTTATTTCGAAAACGGTACATACTATGAAGTTGAAATTGTTAGAATAATTTCCCCCATAAATTTAGCTTAAAACAGTAAAAGAATTTCCCCCCGCACTGCCGTCTGAAGGGTTGACTGTTAGTTTAGATTTTTGTCGGTAATGAAAAGTGGGTCTTATAAAGCTTCAAAGTACCAAATTTTGTGTCTTTTGACTTTGACTTCGATTAACGATTCTACGATATTTAAGTTTAATAGTGACCAACTATAGCGATCGGAGAGACTTCAGTGAATCATATGGTCACGTACTAAGGTCTCAATGGAAACTAAACAACGCGTTTTGTTCCTATTCCTGGTTGAACTGTAGGAAAAGTTCCAACCACGTACTGGTTCCGAGATATAATACGGGCGTTGGTATTACCAACATTTTAAACGGCAGTACTGAAAAGAGAAACATTTTTTTTGTTTTTTAAAGTAGAATCATTTGGGAAATTATCTTTAAAATTCCAACGTGATAGTATGCGCCGTTTCCGTGATAAAATATAGGGGTTGGTATTATCAACCTTTCAAACGGCAGTGCGGGGGAAAGTCTTTTAAGCGTTTTAAACTAAAATCATGAAGAAATTATTTTGAAAATCCAACTTTATAGTATGTCCCGTTTACGAGATATAACATGGAAGATGGTATTATTAACCTTTTAGACGGCAGTGCGGGGATAAATTCTGTAAGTAGAATTATTAGGAAAATTATCGTGAAAATCCCAACCGATAGTTTGTTTCATTCGGAGATACAATATTGAGGTGGGTATTATGGATCCTTTTCTTTTAAAGCAGAATTATTAGTAAATTGTCGTGAAAATTCGAACTTGTTAGAATGTAGCGTTTCGTAGATATAACATGGGAGTGGGTATTTTCAACCCTTCAGGCCGCCGTGCGGGGAACATTTTTTTAGTGTTTTAATCGTGAAAATTCCAACTTGATAAAATGCACCGTTTCAGAGATATATCGAGATTCGTACTATCAACATGCACGCAACTCATACTTTGTGCATCTTCGTAGATTTTAGCCGCTGTAACTGATCGCTCTTTTTACACCTTTCCGAAAGAGCTTACTAGAAAAGCGAAGGTTCGTGCTCCCTTACACTTATCTGCACTAACGTTCAATGTGGCCGAGAAGTAATTAAGTACGTTATTAATGAGGTATTTCTCCTTACGGCTGAAACACTCTCTCGTGCGTTGTTTCATATTTTCCATTTACAGGGCCTGCTTAAACTTCTTCCTCCATATGGAAGAATGGATGAAAGGAATTTGTACAAAGTTAACTTCACTCATAGAATTATAGAAAATATTTATGATTATCTTACAAGGCGCTTATATTAGATTTGGGCGTTTTGCAAGGAACGATTTTTAATATAGTTAATTTAATTTGAGAAATATCGTAGAAGAACCAATCAATAAATTGACAGTGCAACGGGGTTAAGCGTTATTAAATTTCATTATTTATATATATATATATATATATATATATATATATTTATTTATTTATTTATTTATTTATTTCTTGTGACACTGCAACTTAAGCGATTTAAAATCCTTGACGTCCATAAAACAACTGTTGGAATTATGATCATGTATGTATACGATCTGTGAACTTCGCAATCCTGCATTACTAGATATTCCATCTCACTCTGTTTAAGCATGAACATCACAGCGTAGTGTTTATAGAAATAAACAAACTCGTAATTTCTTTCAAAATAAATATAAAAATTATTTACAGACATTCATGTCTGAAACGCAGTAATAGCGCATGTTCTAAAAACATTGTTGACGTCTGTATAATTCTGAAAATGTAAACTTTCACGATTATTCACATAATTAAAATCTTTTGGATTTTTAATCGTATACTTTATAGTTATATTTTATATAAATTTAAACGTTTCGATAACAATTACAGTTATTGTCCTCAGTAAATGGTAATATCTTTAAAAACTACTTGAGTTGTTAAAACAAACAAAAAAGTATTTTATCTATTAAAGGATAAACAATATTAATGAGTATTGAATTTAATGGAACTTCTTTTAATTTATTAATCATAATCAAATTCTACAAAGTAAATCTTTTTAACATAATACGCACATTCTAAATTTCTGTAACGAAAATCTTATACACCTAATTAAAATATGTATTTTAAAAAAAATGTACAGAAGCTGTATTGAATCAAATCAAAACATCGTCACATATCTTTATCATTTATCAAAATATGCATTGTAGGTATTGAATTGAATTGTAAACATTTTTACGGTAGTGTTGCGCCGAACGTAATAAAATTCATGTATTATAAATCTTGTTTAAATATTCCTTAAGATCTTCAATAATAAACGTCTTTAAGACTATAAAATAGACCGGTCGAATTTATTCTAGATGTACTGAATTTTTGTAGCAAATAATAAAATTATACGAAAATTGTATAAACATTTCAACTCGAGCACTGAAAACTAATTTCTCACAAATTACCTAGTGAGTGTTCTGTATAATACAAAAAACAATTATTGAACAATTTGTTATTGATCTGTTTACAAACTAGTATGGACAAAGTAATAGCTTAATATTCTAATTTCGGTAGAAGTATATAACAAGAATTCGAGCAGATTTAGGTCAAGTACAGCTATAAAGATTTTATTAAATTTTTTGTTGCACAGATATATATATATATATATATATATATATATATATATATCATAAAAAAACAGGAAGTCTTTTGATTAAAAAAAATTAAAATTATGATAATATTACATAGGCTGTTAATCATTTACTGTATGTAAACTTCTCTTCGTTATTAAAAAATCAGGTTTTATAATTATCTATTAATATTGCAAACAGCAAATAAAAATTAACAATCAGTCACGTGTTGTCATATGCGAAACCTTAGCGAATTGCGGGCTCGCATGACATTCACAAAAAGTTGACTGTGATCCTTCATTATGTGTATAAAAATTATAATACATCGTAACTAGGGAAGTACATACAGTTCAAGTTTGAATCGATTGTGACTTGACTCCTAGGTAGCTCAGATGGAAGAGCCCCACTGTAGCAAAGTGGAGGTCGTGGGTTCGAGTCCCACTCGTGTTAATCTTTTACTGCATGTACTTTAAAAGTTAATTTTAAATAAAATTCAATTAATATTTATTAAATCGACTTCTGTGTGTTCATTACTACGAAATGTCTTATAAAACATTAGTTTTATTAATCTAAATTAATTGTACTCAAATAATGATTTGCACCTGGTAGATTTTTAAAATGAAACAAAAACCAATAATAGGCATTAAAATCGTCAACCACATCATTTATTGTGTACAAATTGTCAAAACTGATACTCATTTCAAACAGATTGGCACAAAGTTTAAAAGTAAAATAAGAATAATGGCACATTTATCAGAAAAATATCGAATCCAAGTACTAATGTTAGTTGGATCGGAAACGTACCCGTGACAAAGCAAGTCATCTTTTTAACGATTTAAATCCTGAATGCCCTCCTATAAGTAGATCTACAGTTACGAGATTAATAAACAAATTAAATGAAACTGGTAGCGTAAAGGATCTTCCAAGACCTGGACACCATTTTGAGTACTTATAGTAATGAAGTAGGTAACTGCAACTTGTTTAAATTGTTTAGTTATAATTTTTGTGAAAATAAAATTTTGTTTAAAATTACATTTTTTATATTTTTGTTAAATTTCTCTCATAACTTCATAGTAAAGTGGGACATTGCCAATATTTTTGGAAAGAGGAAAAAATAACCTTTTCTGTGATATATCACTCGACCTAGGTTGTCATTAAAAAAAAATTCAAGATGGTGGCGTTACGCTAAACGCTGACGTCAAAAAATTTGACATTTACTCAAAAACATACAGAATTCAATCCCACTCATCGTCCTAGAATTTCATAACTATCCCTTTATGCGTTTCAACGATAACACCTTGGTGCGAGACTTTTTCGCAACCCGGTGTATATATATATATATATATATATATATATATATATATATATATACTAGTTGTCTCAGGTTTTCTAAGATTCAATTTCAGATGTCTTCTCATAAACTCACGGAACCGCTGCTTTCCATCTTTTTCATTTTCTATCCAAGTTTAAGGAAGATTTGAATTAGCGAAAGAATATGCTAAACTTCTTAACTGATTCCTATGGAAATCGTAGTGCATTTTTGATGATATAATAAGATATTTTACGAGGCTGGTTTCCTTTGCTGAACCAAACACTAATTCATTTTTATTTAGTTGCAATAGCCGTTGAAGAACTCCCCTCGAAACATACTCTTTACCCGGTCCTGGCTTTTCACCTTATTTTTACTTCTAGGCCCCTGTAAATAAAATAATAATAATTGTTATAATTATTAAGTTTGTTAATTAGGTGAGGGTGAAAATATAACCAATCGCCATACGTACGGGCCATGGTTCAAGGTATACGACAGTGTATAAAAAAATAAATAAAATCGCATAACCTACAATCCATCATAAGAAAAGAATTATGAGCACTACTTACTTTAATATCACAAAATGTTGTCCATTAAAGTTCAATATTGCAGTAAAGAAATCCATGCGCTGACATACGTAGTTTTTGCAGAAATTAATTTTTAAGTTTTGCTATTTTATTGATTTTTTGGCTTAATAGTAAGTGTACATGAACTTCAAATCTGTTGGGAAATTCACACCAGTTGGTTTTTCAGTCGTTTACTTGTTTTAGCTTATTTCTTACGCAACGGAAATGTTTAATCAAACTTTTTTAAAATCTAATTATGTTCAAGAAAGGTTTCTACACGTTTTACTCGGAAGTTGATGGTTTTCAATATATTCACAAAATGTACCCTAAAGACACATTTGAATTACTTTTTTTTAGAGCTTACATTATCAAAGAAACACATCTATAAGGACCGCCATAAAGTTGGGTACATATGGGAAAAATTTTTATTATTGAAATTTCTGAGAAACTATTGGCGGTTCGTTTCTGCATGTCTGACCACAAAAAAATCCATTGTGACATTTATCACGTGACCATAGATTTGGCGAGAATTTTGAAACATGTTAACTGTGATGCCGAAAAATGGGCCAAATTGACAAGATATCAAAAATTGTATTAAGAAAATGTATTTAGAATGCAACAAAGACCCCATATACCATCAAACCAAATCAGAAAAAAAAAAAATTAAAAATACCATTTATTCCCCTGTTTTTATTACGAAACATCATAAAATCTTGTTTACCTGGAAATAGTTTTAATAACAAATTATACAATCTTAGGTATCTTAAACTATGAAGTGCACTTTAAAGAGCAATAATTTCATCGTTATAAACCGAAATATTTGATTTTTACAAAGCCAACTTATTAAATTCTACAATATTAGTTCGCTTACATTTTATTTACCGGTTAAAAATATTAGATCAGCTCATGCGCTTCAATATACAGGGCATGAACACGACCAGTGACGAGTCTAAATCGTACTTTTTAAATTTTCCACTCACAAATTATCTAATTTACAAATATTTTATTAATTTTGACCTATGTAATTTATGTTATTAAGACTATTTCCGGGTAAAACAAGATTTTATGATGTTTCGTAATAAAAGCAGAGGGGCATAAATGTTTTTTTTTCTGACTTGGTTGAAAATTGATATATGGGGTTTTTGTTGCATTCTAAATACATTTTCGTAATGCAATTTTTCGATATCTTGTTAATTTGATCCATTTTTTGGCATCACAGTTAACATTTTTCAAAATTCCCGCCAAATCTATGGTCACGTGACAAATGTCACAATGGATTTTTTTGTTGTCAGACATGCAGAAACGAACCGCCAGTAGAGTTTTTCAGAAATTCCAATAATAAAATTTTTTTCCATATATGTGCAACTTTATGGCGGTCCCTATATAAGAAATGTCTAAAATTTAATTATCTTTAAAAAGGGTATATATAAAATCAAATCTGCCAGAAGGATTGCACCAAAGTACTGTATAGAATAGCCCTTTTTGTAAATAATAATACTAAAATATCCAACTAATCTAATTTCAAATTAATTGCTTGTTAATGTTTTGTTTATAAGTATAAATGTTATATTTGATTCATTGATAACATTCCACTTCACTTAAATACTACATAAATTAATTAGTGTAAAACAATTATCTAGAAAGATATAAATTAAATTCATATGAGGAAATTAGTAAGGTAAGGGGTTATGTATAAATACGCATTTAGGCGTCATTAATAGGTGTAGTTTCCATTTCTTAAAAAATACTCACGGTTGTTTTTATATCAATTGTACATGGAATAATCTTGGCCATAATAAGAATAAATAGAACTACGTAGCTTGATTTTTTAAAATAATGAAATTATGACTTCAAATGTATTGCTCAAGGTAAAATAATATTTGTGCTTACGAATTGTATTTGTTAAGCCATTAGTTACATAAATTTTTACGTTAAGAAGAGATTAATTATTACGTATGTTCATGAATTTTTTTGCACGAAAAGCGTAATTTATACAAATATTTGACGTCTTAAATAATTCTTAAAGATATTAACATTTACTGCGGACGATAACTGTAATTGTTATCGGGACTTATAAACTTACATAAAGATAAATCAAAAATACACTATTTAATACCTAAAAGATAAGTATTTTAATTTTGCAATGGATGCTATTGATAGGCTATTATCGATTCCATTCCGTAAAAGAAAAAGAAATTATGTTACTAGTAAACATATTACCATTTCACTCAACCAGATGATTCTGAAGATTAGATTCTACTACATTTATATAGTGTCGTAACTAATTGATAATCTAATTAATAAAACAACTAAAATATCTCTATGGTTTACGTATTAATAAATTAGAAACATGGTAAGTATAGAAACCGAAAAATTAGGTTTAAGCCTGATTATAAAATTCAAAACATTTTCTTATTTAAAAAATTTACTATTATCAAATTAAACATTACGCTAAGGATATCAAAACTAATATTGAAATCGGTTACGATATACTGTAATAAAACCCAATAATCAAATATGAATCAAATAAAAACTATGCCGTTGAAGTGCGCAATAAAATTTAAAGAAATAAAAGATAAGAATATATATATATATATATATATATATATATATATATATATTATTTCCATATAATAATTAAATCAAAAGTATTTTTAGATATAATTACTTAATCGCATAACTACACACACTTTATGGATAACGTAATGTATTTTCATTGAAAAATTTTTCTTAATTTAAGAAATGAAAATCGCAATGTAATCTATGAATAGCACAGATGGTACTATAGCATGGGTCTTTCAAATTTCAAAATTTGAGAACCTAAATTCAGTACAGTAAGTACTATACGTATTTTTATTTATCTACATTTTGTTTATATGGAATAGCTATGAATAGGAATAAACATACAGGGTGGGTGTCTACTGCGTGGACGGAGGATTTCTCGTTAACTATTTGAGATATCAAAACAAATTTTGGTGTCGTAATACACGATCATTGAACCTACATTCTAAAAATAGTTAGCTATCTACAGGGTGATTGACAAAAATATACCAACCCAAACCTGTTTTTAAATGGAACACCCTGTATATTTTTGCATTTTTGGATTCATTGTTACATTTATAATAAGTATAGAAATTTGTATCTGTATCACTAACCGTTCTGCAGATATCGTCACTTTAGTACCAAAATATAGTTAACTTTGGAACCAGAAGAACAAATAAAACAAAATCCAGAGCAAATAAGAAAATACGAATGGTAAATAAATTCTTTAACTGATAGGTAAACTTAATTAATAACTAAACAATAAAATAATTAATAACAAATTAAATGTTTAAAATGCTGACCACGCCTAGCTAAACACTTTGCAATTCGCTCGGTAAACGAAAGATTTACTCGCAACAACATTAGAGGCGAAGTGGATTGAAACGCAGCTCTAATTCTATTTTTCATATCTTCGCTTATGGTGGGAGGATGTTGGTAAACTTTTTCTTTAACGTAGCCCCAAAGGAAGAAATCAAGGGGCGTAACATCCGGTGATCTGGCTGGCCAGTGTTGCACACCACCTCGTCCCATCAACCTCATCGGATAATTTCTATCGAGATATTGCCTAACGTTGATTGCATAGTGTAGAGGGGCGCCATCCAGTTGAAACCACATAGTATGAATATTATCTACCTCGATATTTTCCAAAAGCTCGGGTAAATCATTTTCCAGAACTCTCCAGTAAGACTTCTATCAAAGAAAAAAGGACCAACCACATTAAAATTGATTATACCACCCCACACATTAACTAGCTATCATCAACTCTTAAGATATGTGGATTAGTATCTGAATAGTGACGATAGTTATGTGTATTAATATTGCCATTATTGTGAAAAGTTGCCCCATCCGTAAATAGAATGATATTAACAAAATTGGGTTCTTCCTTGGCCGTAAGGTTCACGATTTTGAAAATCTATTTTACTTAAAGCTTGATGTTGCTCCATATGACAAGGATGCAATTTGCTTTTTGTTTAATAAAGCTGCAAACTGTATTTCTATTTAGGTCTAGGTGTGTACTTAGCTCTCTGATACTAATTTGCGGATTTTCTATAAGAGATGCCACAACTTGAAACTCAATTTCTTCATTTGGGCTTGTTTTTGCGCGCTTGGGATAACACACACTTCCAGAATTTATAAATCTCTCAGCTACATTCATAAACGATTCTTTCCGCGGCTGCCTTCTCTCTGGGTATCGTTCACAGTACAATCGGGTAGCCAGCAAAGCATTTCTTTGAGCTTCGCCGTAAATAAAGGTTATATCGACAATTTCTTCTTTGGAAAAATTCATTTTATACAAAAATTGACAAAAGGACAATCCAAAAACACACAAACTAATGGAACAATATTTTAATGATTATAAAAACGTCAAAACAATAGATGCAATTGTACCTCATTATTACTAGCGGCTAGCCTACCTGATCTGTTTTGTTGAATTCTATTGTCATAGTAAATTTGTATTTTAGAATATTTTTACGTAAAGCGTCAATATCCCAAAAAGGGTCCGTCTTATGGCTAAGAAACCTATTATCAATTAGTATCTACTTTTCACGGGGAATCGAAATGTGGAAAAATATACAAGGTGTTGCATTTGAAAAAATCGAGAAAAAACATTTCGCGTAAGTTAATCATTCTGTATAGTTTTACATGTTTTCGAAAAAATTCCCAGTTTGTTAGTAGACTATTATTAATAGTCGCTGGTATAAAATTTCTATAATTTTATTCTAAATGTAACAGTGAATCCAACAATGCAAAAATATACAGTTTTCCATTAAAAAAAAAACATGTTTGGGTTGGCATATTTTTGTCACCCTGTATATACCTAAATAGGTCCAATGATCGTGTATTACCAATTACCACGCCCAAATTGGTTTTGATATCTCTAACCTCCGTCCACGCAGTAGACACCCACCCTGTATAAATGGTCGTAATTTATAAATCATCGATTCTATTTTTAATTCATCCTTTAAAAAAATAGTAAGGAAAAATGTATTCAAAGGTTACGATATTTTTTCTGCAACCTACAAGTGAAGAAATGTTCTTAGTGGGTTAGCGATTGGTGGCGCTTGTTTCTTCCTAACAGAGTTTTCTGAACAAATGAATTCTTTCGAACTAAGTGAACAACGAAAATAGCTAATCAATTAAGGCTCGTCTGCTATTAAATAACTAATTTTATTATCACTTGGGTTATTTACTCTATTATTAATCAATTTGAATTTTTATGTGACTGCAGGAGCGCCGTCTTGCTGAAAGTAATCGCTGCCTGGACGGTGATGATATTCTCTTCAGTTCGGACAGATCTTTTTCTACCGCTTTCCCCTTGAAATCGTTTTGAACGAATCCCGTCCGGACGAACCTCTCGTAGATCCTACCAATTGTCAGACACGATAGTGCATCCTGTCCGGTCCAGGCTTTGAATATTTTTTGTACGATGCTTGAAGACTGAAAAACCTCCATCCAGGTAGCTATCGTGCTTTGATCCTTAATGGAATATCGAGACGCCATGGTTTAATCTTCGAAAGAAATATTTAGTCTGATACAGTGTTAAGATATTTTTGCCTCACCCTGTATATTATTAATAGTTTTTGTATATTGCATATTGTCCTACTAGAAAGTTGCTAACTATATATGAAGCAGCTGTCGAATTTGACGTAGCAGGAGACGGTGTAGACGACTGCATACATCCAAATGATTCGTTATCAGGAATATCAGTTTGGAAACTATTGTTGCGACTAGTGTCTTCTATTATACGGCGTCAAACTTTTGCAGCAATACTTTCGAAATATATATATATATATGTTCGATCTCTTGCTGCCGAATGACTCATTTCTCCTATTTTTTGTCTTTCAACAAGGTACTTCAGTAAAACAGTAGCAGCAGATTCATTGTTTGTTGTTTTCTGAAGTCGTTTTATGTTAGAAGAGAATCGCTGTCTTGATACTTATTGGCCCAGATACAATTTCTGTGGGAAAATTAATATCAGCCGCTTTCCTAGTTTCATCTGCCTAGATAACGGTGATATCGTCTTGGGTTTCAGTAGCAGCAGTATTTTCCTGTGTTTCTATTTCTTCGTTCTCTAAGTCAATATCTTCAAGATTTCCAACTGTTTCTCCTTGGCGTACAAATGGTTGTAAAAAAACCCATTTGTTCTTCGTATCGCCACTTTTTAACCGGGTTTATTGTCACTTCATTTTTTTCGCCACTGATCTCTTAACTCATTCCATCTATTTTTGCAAGTGGATCCTTTTAGAAAAGCGCATGCATACTATTATTAAATTTCTTTGAAAAAATAATTTTTTTAAGGTTTTTGGGAACAGGTGATTGTTTCTGTACAATAGCTTTCAGCCACCGGCTCTGACATTCAACAGTATGTAATATAGGGAAAGAAATTTGTGATATTCAAAAAAATATTACTCAAGGTAATAACCACACCC
Organism: Vesta saturnalis; assembly: GCA_036346205.1. Classification (NCBI taxonomy): domain Eukaryota; kingdom Metazoa; phylum Arthropoda; class Insecta; order Coleoptera; family Lampyridae; genus Vesta; species Vesta saturnalis. The sequence goes on along the minus strand of JARFJB010002417.1, from coordinate 2,296,868 downwards.
ACGCAAGAAGGTTGGAGCAAAATTGGAAATGAAGTTTGGAACATTTGTAATTTTCTATTTGCGCAATATAATTTTATTTCTGTTGACGTTGGATCGTTTGGAAAAAGTGTTGGAGGTATCTTCGCGCACCCAAATTTAGGAAGAGCTTTAGAAAGAAATGCTCTAAATTATCCTAGTCGGGTAGAACTTCCAGGTACAAATCAAAAACAGCCTTTTGTAATATTGAGAGATGAAGCTTTTCCCAGAAAACCCAATTTATTAAGACCATATTCTTCAATTCAACAATGAAACGTGCACAAAGATTCTCCGAAAACGCGTTTGCTCTTTTATTTATAAATATTTATTTCCTTACGCGATTTAACTCAACAAGGAGGAAATGCGATAGCTATCGCGTTTGAGGTTAGATATATTTACAAAGATTTTTTCAATTCTACAATAGGAGCTGTTGACTGGCAAATTAATTTGATTTAAGAAGTTGAGGTTTGTAATCTACACGGCACAACATTTCAATAATAAGGCTTCATGTAAGTATAAAAATATTTTTGTAATACAGGAATATACCTATAAAACATATTTTTAATTACCTAATGCGTTATTTAATTCCATTTATAATTATTGACACTATATTTATTATTTTAAAAATTATAAAGAGCCTCATTTTCCCTCGCCAGTTCAATTAACCTTTCGTCATTCATATCAAGTCGAATTAAAACACTTTACGTCGAAATTAACTAGCGAATTGAAACCTATTTAAATAATTCCCACTATCCATACCGTTTCCAACAGGTCTCAGCCTGTTCGTCAAAGATGTATTTGCAACAATATTGTACGGAACTGTTTGGAAACGGTATGTAAATGAAACGGAAGGTGTGTATACATACAACTAAGGACTGAGGCAGAAAAATCGTTGACATTTAAAAGTATCTTTTACACCAGTTCTTTATTAAAAAAAATTTATCGCAGTAGGCTTTGCAATAGTTGTCAGATTATATCATTAAATTTTTCTTTTTGTACGACCGAAATTGAGTTTACAATGGCAGGAATGTTGTAATTCTCAAAGAATTTCATGAAAATCCTTTATAGTCAGTTATTCAAATTGCAAGAATCTAAAGTTCCTGGAAGAAGGATTTAACTCGACAAAAGAGGTACAGAAATCTGTGCCCATGATGGAGAAGCATCCAAACATCTCAAATCGAAAATTGGCCCAAAAAGTGAATTTGTCAGAAAAGTCAGTACGCAGAATTAAAGTTAAGACGAAAATCGTATGAAGGGCAAACAATTCCAGACAGAAATGCAGAGAAGAACACAGAGGCCAAAAACGAGCTAAAGGTCGAGAGTTGATTTCTCTGAAAGCAAAGATTGTTGCGCAATGTACAATGCGACATACGTTCTCTGCAATTTTTCACAACTACTTGACCTGGTGGACGAGGAAACGTAACCAAAGAATTCCGGACCGAAAAGAAGACGAAGTTCCCCTAAAAGTTTCTTGTTTGGCAGGCGATGTGCACCTGTGAAGAAAGAAGCAAATCTTTTGTGACATCCGGATCTGTAAATTCTGAAATTCATATTAAGGAATGTCTCCAAAAGAGATTGTTGTATTTTCTGAGACAACACAAGGTCTCTACCTTCTTTTGGCCGAATTTAGCCTCATGTCACTATTGCAAGGCGACCATGAAGTGGTAGGAAAACAACACCGTTTTGGTGCCTAGGGAGGCTAACCCACCAAATTGACCACAACTACGGCCTATCGAACTCTACCGGGCTTTGGTCAAAAGGAACTTGAAGTTAACAAACAAAGAAGCAATAACAATTGAAAATTTCATAAAAATGTGGATCGCGGCAACCAAATAAGTCTCGAATACCACCATAAAATCAATGATGTTGGGCATAACTGAGAAGCTCAAACAATTTTGTGTTGATAAGTTTGATTAAAATAATGTGAATTGATGATTATGCGGTAATAAATATCGTATCCGAAACTATGACTTGTTTTAAAATTTGATGCAGCGGTTCCAAAGTTAAGCCACTTTGTTCAATGTTGACGTTTTTTCTGCCTCAGTCCTTGTTTGAATCTAATAATATTTTATGTAATGGTATGGAATGGAAATGGGACGTATAATGAGAATCAGTCTTTAGGCGTCGGTGAGGAAAGGTTATGATACATATCTGAAATTTTTGGCCAAAGGGGCGATTCGGAAACTATCTCAATTGTGTTCAGCTCTCAGCGATTTCGGTTATATCGGAAGTTGTTGCGATTAACTTTATTATTTTAAACGAAATGAATTTACTATACGCAAATTTGGCCGATTTTGGGATAATTACATTTTTTAACTTTGCAGTATGATTTTGAAATAATCATACTTTAATAGCTTTCAATGACCTTCGTAATCAATTGACTAAATGGCCTTTTAGCAAAACGGCTCCGACTAAATAGTCCGACTTCAAAGTAACTCATACGAAAAATGTTCAAGTACCTATAGCAAGCAAAAGGGATGCAGCACCAGATTAAAAATAATTTTTTTCTCCAACCACCTAGAAGTAAGATGCTGTATTGTGAAAGTATTTCGTACCGAAAGTATTATTCGGTGCCTCCATGGGAACTGCTCAAAAAGTAATTTATTGTTTACCCTAGTACAAAAAGCAATGACAGAACATCAACTTCGCGTGAATGACGTCCATGTGGAATGTCGTTACTTCGGTAAATACAATTTCAATTCGCATGTTCATCACAAACAACGTTTTCAGTCATAAGCAAGTATTGGTGTAAAATATAATTTCGATTTTTATTTCGTTTTAAGCAAGTGTAAAGTTATTTAAATGTTTTGAATGGTTATCTTCTATGAACAGAATTTTAATCAACATGTACAGTCGTCGGTGGCGCCATCTATCTTCACGTTATTTCACCAACATGGGTCACATTTCAGTCAAATTTATAGAGGTAAAATTCTATGAATATTAATTAAAAACAATACGGTAAGTTTTTTTTTTTCCCACTAAAAGGAAGAATAATACTCATTTTGTTAAAAATAGATGTGTCCGATATTCACATAAATGAATTGCCAAACAAATAGTGACCTTCAAATAAATTACTGAATATAATGATAACGGTGGCTGGAGAAAAAAAAATTCGTGCAAAAAAATGCGTTATCGTCCCGGAAATTTCGATTTTTTTGTACTAATGAAACAAATAACTATTATTAACAACATGGCAACGGATGTAATTCCTGTGAATGTTTTCTTATTTTAATTGTTTTAGTCTTTGTTTTTATATGATTTAATATAAACATGACATTCGTTTTTCTACATGAATTGAAACAGTTCATAGTGTTTAAAAGAATGTATGTTCTTTCATTTATATATATATATATATATATATATATATATATATATATATATATATTAAAGTATTACAGGATGGTCAAAAGTTTATCAAATACCTTGAATTATTCAAACAATAAAAATTGGATTTTTTGTAATAAAACACCCTGTATGCAAGCCACAAACTGTGATACAGCATTTCATTGTTTACTTACCTAGAAAAGTCTAATACAGAACTTTCTTTTATTAGTAAGTATTTACGAGGTTCAAAATTCGCAGAATTAAGTACTCCTCGCAATGCTAAGGTTCGGCGATTGTCATAATCGTAAAATTTAATATTTTATACCATTAATACAACTGACATTTTGATTGTAAAGTTTCATTTCAGTAGACTTTTAAAAGTAGTAAAAGTTTGTGAAAAAATGGATATTTCGAATCGTGATTTACGAATGATGATTTTTTATGACTCTCGATAAGGTTTAACGCCGCTGCAAAGTGTGAAAAAACTAAAGTTGTTATTTTGTGATGAAGCGCCGTCCAAAACCATTGTCTACAAATGGTTTATAGCATTCAAACGTGGAAGATCTACTTTTGATGACGGTTTTCGCGAGGGTTGACCATGCACTGCTATTGTCACAAAGAATGTTGATGCTGTGCGTGAAATGATTTTATCAAATCTACATGTAACATACACATATATACAGGCATCTTTAGGTATTACGGCGAAACAAATACGTACTATTTTGAAATAACATTTAAATGTCAGGAAGCTTTGGATTACTCACAATCTGACAGAAGCTGAAAAAAAGGCACGTGTCACGTGGTGCAAGAAAATGCTTAAAAATTTTTACTGTGGTCGTTCAGATTCTGTACATCACATTGTAACAGGTGACAAAACATGGATATGCTCATATGAGCCTGAAACTAAACAGCAATCATCTGTATCGGTGTTCCAAAATGACCCTAAACCGACAAAAGTAGTGTGCTCGCGAAGCGTTTCAAAGAAAATGATTGCTTGTTTTTTCGTAAAAACCAATCATGTTGCAACTGTTGCATTTGAGGATCGAAGAACAGTACTGATGATTTATGTACTTCGATTTGTCTTCCCCAGGTCATCGGTGAAATTAGAAAAATGAAAATTCGTGGTAAGTGTTTTTCATCACCTGAAGAGACCGTTGATGCTTTTAAAGTACTTGTTTTGAAGGTACCTCGCTCCAGTGGCAAAAATGTTTTGAAGATTGGTTTTACTTCTTAAAGGAGAATATTTTGAAAAACAAAAAATTTTACGTAACAATGTGTGCATTTTTTACATTTTCCACGACTTTTACTAGCAACACTTGTATAATTGCTCTTTCTGCAAGTGAGTATTTATATGTACTCCAAAATATTTTTGATCTTACATCATGGCACTTCGTGTGAAGTTAGCACCCCGACAAAGAGTTCTAATGGTGTTGGTTAAAGTAGTAGCTTCCTTTTAAAGAGTTTTAAAGTACACGTGTGAAGTTCCAATAGTTCTGATTAGAGTTTTACCTTCCTTTTAAAGAGTTTAGAGGTACTTTCTAAAAAATAAAGAGTTCCGCTCATTAACGGTTCCAAATTTTAATTTGAAAAATGGGGTGCTAACTTCACATCGAAAATCGAAATCCAGTAGTTCTGACTAGCTAAATTACTATATTTTGTAAAGTTATAGAGTTCCTGATATGAAAAAATTTTTTTTGAAAATTAAAAAAAAATTTTGAATTTTTGAAAATTCAATTTTGATATGACATAGTTCGAATCAACTTTTGATGTTCATTTATTCATTCCTAAGAGTTCTCGCTGATTAAAAAAAATGTAATCAAAAATGAAAAAGTTACAGCCCTTTTCCTTAAAAAAAGAAAGTGTTAACAAAAAATATTTTAAAGAGTTCTAATAGTTCTCGGAGCAGATTTGGAATAGTATTTGAAAAGTTCTGTAATAAATTCTAATGATCGAAAGCGATCTGATTAATATTTATAGAATTATTAGACTTGAAAAATCGCATATCTTAAATTTCTAAGCATCGACAATAAATATTTTGAAGAGTTCGAATAGTTCTAAAATAGTTCTCGTCATGCACAATGTCTTTCCAAAGAGTTTCGATGCTAAAAGTAAAAACTATTTTTGACTAATTGTTAAAAAAATTATTTAATTAATTTTATCATCGGAACTCTTTGTAAAGACATCGTGTCTACTATCAACTATAGGAGAATTGTTATCGATGAACAAAAATTTGGTGGGTTCCAATAGTTCCCGCAGTAGATTTGGATAGTACTCAGAACGTTATAAAAGAAATTCTAATGACTGAACGCAATCCGATCAATAATCAATGTGTTACAGAAAATTAAAAACTTAGGATCATAAAACAATTAAACAATTAGTAAAAAATAGCCCATTTTTCGGATAAATTAATTTTCTCAGTATAGTTAGTAGAAGGCGTTATTTGTTTTAATTTTAAATAGAGACGTGGTAATTTTTAGCATAATGGAAAAAAAAGTTAAATACTAAAGCCGCAAATTTGTATCTTTTTTAAACCAGAGAGATATTAACAAAATTATTTACAAAATTGTAATAACTGAATCACTAATACTTATCTTTTGGGTATTAAATCGAGTATTATTTATGTTTTATACAAATTTAAACCTTTTGATTACAATTATTCAGATATATAAACAATCAAGTAACAGGAAAGAAGAAAATCGCAGATTAAATACGTTTTGGCACATTAAATGTATACATAAATGTATACATTGTGTTTTCAGAGTATAATAACAATTACATTTGTTAATATCCGAACACTGTTTGTTTGTTAGATGACATTATTTCATTGTTAGCCTTTATCTTTTAGAGGGTGTTTTTGATTTGCCATCTTCAAGGCAAATTAATAATATTTAATTTGTTAAATATTATTAAATTTATTTTGACAGTTCAATTTTTTAAAGTTATATAATAACTGTAATTCTTATCGAAAGGTTTAAATTTGTACAAAGTATCAATAAATACTACACGATTAAATATCCAAAAGGTACGTAAGTGTTTTAATTATGTGTGATGCTCTTTTTTCGTTATTGCAGAATACATTTTGTAATTTTTAAATATTCGGTGTCCATATCTGACAAAACAAAACTGGAAAGTTATTCCCGAATAAGTAAGATTTAATTGTGACTCGAGAAGTCATAATGCTACATGGGAAGATCATAAACAAAATATATCTAGTAGCACGACAAGGATACTATATTAGCAGTTTAAACTAGGTAAAAAGGGGGACTCAATAAGACATCTTGGCTATGCTGATGATATTTTTGTTGCCCGGTGGTCATTGATTTTGTGGCATATTCCTTTCAATTTTTTGGTTTATATTGACCGGTGTGAAGTTAGCCACCCAAGGCCAAAATTTTTTTGTTGGCGTTTGTTGACTATTTTTTTGTTATTTGTATTTCTTCAATAAAATTTTTAATTTTTGGCGTGAAGTTAGTTCTTTTTTTTTATTGCAATCCTTTGTGTGTCTTTAGTCGTTAAATCTTTTAATTTAGACATCTATGTTAAACTTTCGAATATTTTATTTTTACAATATAAAAAATCAAACAATCAAAAAACGATTGTCAGTAAGAAAAATAAGAGATTCCATTCTCGGCATTCACGTACACTATTGAAAATATTCAATTTCGAAAATACGAATAACCAACAATCCACAAAAATAGCTAACAAACGATTGCAACAAAAAAATGAAAAATTTTAACCTTGGAGGCTAACATGCCTAAATTAAAAAAATTTATTGGGAAAATACTGATAACCAACAAACGATTAAAATTGGCGAAGGAACACCAAGAAACGATCGGAACAAAAAAGTTTAACCTTGTGGAGTCTACTTCATACTGGTTTTAACATTAAAGTAGAATTGAAACTTGCTCTGAAGAGGCTCAAGGTTCTGCATTTGTTTTCTATTTGTATGTAACCTAAAATTCTGTGCAAAATATACATTTTTGTATAAATACTACGTGTGTGTGTGTTTATATATATATATATATATATATATATATATATATATATATATATAGAGCTGTAGGTATCACAAAAGTCTAGGGATATATTTTTTTAAATATATTTCAATGAATTTTGTTAACAAATACCTATGTCATTGATCAAGTATGTTAGTGCTAGTCTTTCGATTAGCGATAGCAATGGTTTAAAAAACAAACAAACAAATGCAAATGCTTTATTGTTAATTCAACTGAAAGTGAAGCAATTCCAGTGTTGTTAGGGAATCGTTTAATTATTATTTGCAGTTAATTTAAGTTTATTTTGGGGTGATTTAAGTTTTATTGACGCTGTTATTATGGAAGATAATCAACAACGACGACATTTAAATTTAGCTGAAATGAACAGAGCTGTAGGTATGCTCGAAGCTGGTCGAAGGCAAGTGGATGTTGCAGCAACTTTAAACACCTCTCAAAGTGTTATTAGCAGATTATGGCGTAGATATAGGACATCCGTAGATCCTAGTGAACAACATCCAGGTCGTGGACGCGTTACTACCGCAGTTCAAGATCACTACTTAACATTGGAAGCTAGACGACGTCCAACAACTACGGCTAAACAATTGACTTCACTGCTTCGGACCACTCATAATGTAACTGTATCTTCTCAAACAATCAGAAATCGATTGCATGAAGCTGATCTCCATGCCCGACGTCCAATAAGAGCTCCACCAATTCGGCATGGTAATCGAGCACGCAGAGTAGAATGGGCTGCAGAGCATATTCTGTGGACAGAGGACCAGTGGTCTAGAGTTTTGTTCACAGATGAATCTCGGTTTGGAATACACCCTGACAGTCAGAAGACTTAGAGTGTGGAGACGACCTGGTAACTTAGAAAGGCTCAGATGTGTTCAGGAGGTCCATTCTTACAAAGGAGGTACCGTAATGATGTGGGTGGTATCTGCATTGGCGGAAAAACAGATCTCGTTTTTCTAGAAAGATTTTAAATGCCGATGGGTATTTGAATAGGGTACTGCGGCCTATAGTGCTTCCATTCGCAGGTGCTGTTGGACCTGAGTTCATGCTGATGCATGATAATGCCACCCCACACGTTGCAGGTGCTGTTACCGAGTGGCTGGTAAACGAAAACATTTCTGTTTTACCATGGCCTGCCCAGTCCCCAGACTTAAACGTTATTGAACACGTGTGGGACTTGTTGGGAAGAAGCATTGAAAGTGAATTGGACGAAATTCATACTCAGATCCAGCTTCGTGATGCCCTTGTAAGACACTGGCAACAGTTACCACAAGATGCAATAGATAATTTAATTTTATCAATGCCTAGAAGATGCAGAGCCGTTTTAAATCAAAGAGGAGGCAATACTCTTTATTAAATTTAATTAATGTATATTTTAAGTGATGACACTTCAATTTCTTGTGATTACAAAAAATCAACTTTTTGCTAATAAACTTCATTAATGCTTTTTGAGACTGTTTTCTTTTGTTTTTTTAACAATTTTAATTTAGAATATTTTAAAAGCATTGTGCTAATTTACTATATGCAAACCACTTCAAAAACCAAAATACTTGATAGTTTTTATTAAAAAAATATCCCTAGACTTTTGTGTGTGTGTATATATATATATATATATATATATATATATATATATATATATATATATAGACACACACACACACGTAGTATTTATACAAAAAAATGTATATTTTGCACAGAATTTTAGGTTACATACAAATAGAAAACAAATGCAGAACCTTGAGCCTCTTCAGAGCAAGTTTCAATTCTACTTTAATGTTAAAACCAGTATGAAGTAGACTCCACAAGGTTAAACTTTTTTGTTCCGATCGTTTCTTGGTGTTCCTTCGCCAATTTTAATCGTTTGTTGGTTATCAGTATTTTCCCAATAAATTTTTTTAATTTAGGCATGTTAGCCTCCAAGGTTAAAATTTTTCATTTTTTTGTTGCAATCGTTTGTTAGCTATTTTTGTGGATTGTTGGTTATTCGTATTTTCGAAATTGAATATTTTCAATAGTGTACGTGAATGCCGAGAATGGAATCTCTTATTTTTCTTACTGACAATCGTTTTTTGATTGTTTGATTTTTTATATTGTAAAAATAAAATATTCGAAAGTTTAACATAGATGTCTAAATTAAAAGATTTAACGACTAAAGACACACAAAGGATTGCAATAAAAAAAAAGAACTAACTTCACGCCAAAAATTAAAAATTTTATTGAAGAAATACAAATAACAAAAAAATAGTCAACAAACGCCAACAAAAAAATTTTGGCCTTGGGTGGCTAACTTCACACCGGTCAATATAAACCAAAAAATTGAAAGGAATATGCCACAAAATCAATGACCACCGGGCAACAAAAATATCATCAGCATAGCCAAGATGTCTTATTGAGTCCCCCTTTTTACCTAGTTTAAACTGCTAATATAGTATCCTTGTCGTGCTACTAGATATATTTTGTTTATGATCTTCCCATGTAGCATTATGACTTCTCGAGTCACAATTAAATCTTACTTATTCGGGAATAACTTTCCAGTTTTGTTTTGTCAGATATGGACACCGAATATTTAAAAATTACAAAATGTATTCTGCAATAACGAAAAAAGAGCATCACACATAATTAAAACACTTACGTACCTTTTGGATATTTAATCGTGTAGTATTTATTGATACTTTGTACAAATTTAAACCTTTCGATAAGAATTACAGTTATTATATAACTTTAAAAAATTGAACTGTCAAAATAAATTTAATAATATTTAACAAATTAAATATTATTAATTTGCCTTGAAGATGGCAAATCAAAAACACCCTCTAAAAGATAAAGGCTAACAATGAAATAATGTCATCTAACAAACAAACAGTGTTCGGATATTAACAAATGTAATTGTTATTATACTCTGAAAACACAATGTATACATTTATGTATACATTTAATGTGCCAAAACGTATTTAATCTGCGATTTTCTTCTTTCCTGTTACTTGATTGTTTATATATCTGAATAATTGTAATCAAAAGGTTTAAATTTGTATAAAACATAAATAATACTCGATTTAATACCCAAAAGATAAGTATTAGTGATTCAGTTATTACAATTTTGTAAATAATTTTGTTAATATCTCTCTGGTTTAAAAAAGATACAAATTTGCGGCTTTAGTATTTAACTTTTTTTTCCATTAATTAATTTAGTTGAATTAACAATAAAGCATTTGCATTTGTTTGTTTGTTTTTTAAACCATTGCTATCGCTAATCGAAAGACTAGCACTAACATACTTGATCAATGACATAGGTATTTGTTAACAAAATTCATTGAAATATATTTAAAAAATATATCCCTAGACTTTTGTGATGTGTATATATATATATATATATATATATATATATATATATATATATATATATATAAAAATTTAGTGAGTAGCAGCCAAGGTTGTGGGGCTAGTTTAAAATAAAGAAACTAGCCCCACAACCTTGGCTGCTACCCACTAAATTTGTCTTATTGTTTTTTAACTTAATCAGCCACGATTAACAACCTTGATTAGATATATATATATATATATATATATATATATATATATATATATATATATATATATGAATATTAAAACCTTAAGTTTGTTACACGATTAAACCGCGCTAGCGTTGTGTAGTGCTTATAAAAATAAGCAAGGTGCCGACTAACTATAATGATTTGAGATCAGAGATTTCAAACACCTTACACTTACCCTAAAGCAAAGCTCAAAATTGAGGATAAATGTCCTAATATTTATATTTACCAACAATAATCTAAAATAAATACTTAAATAAAACTTAAATCGATTAATTTTTAAATACGAATTCACTGTAATGTATCTTAGAATAAAACAAACGTAATGCTCTATGTGTAATACGCAAATTATATTTTTTCAAGTACTTTTAGAAGTTTTAAATCAAATTGGTTCAAGTCGAAACTTTTTTTTTTCATAAAAAAAATTAAAATGAATAATTTGGCAATAGTCACTGAAATTAAGGTCAGTGTTATATATTTGATTCATTGACCGAAATAAAAGCAATTACACTTTGTAATTGGCTTGTCTAAAAGAATTCTAATTGTCAAGGCAGCCAAAGATTTATTATATGTAGTGAACCATTGATCCTCATAAAAAACCATAGAAATCTAGTAAAGCATTATTAACGTATAACACTTAAATTGACTTTAATTAAGATTTACAATAAAATTGTTCGCGAAGGTTCACTTCGCTTCAAATGAAAAAAAAATTTATTTGAATGATTAACTCTATTAATATAAGTTTTCAATAACAATATGAATAGGCATTAACTTCTGCAATGAAACAACACAAAATCAAAAAAAATCTTAATTAAGTTTTTCCCTACTAACCTTATTTTCCTACTTTCTACACATAAAACAAATGTAGTGATTTAGATTATCCTTATAGCGTAATTAAAATTACAATACTTGCAATGACTTCTTTTTAGGATAATCAAACTTTCACTCCATAACATACAAATTGGTGTTACTCAGTAACGACCTACACCTTTAAGCGAAGTATCCTAATTAATGGGGTTGAACTTTAATTAATCCTTGGACACAATAGGTCTCTTAACGTCAAACACCAGGCCGCCACACTATACGCTTTTACTATTCTACGTACTTTAATCCTTCAATGATTGTATCAATAGGCCGTTATGTATGCCTTCTTAAATGTTCGTCACGGAATATTTTAATTCACTTCGTTGCCAAATTTTTAGTTGTCTGTAAACATAATTGGTTTAATCTCGTTAACAAACCCACATGTATTTACATGCACATGCATTAACAATATTTAATGTAGTCTTAATTTTAATTCACTATATTGAAAACCTTTGCTTAGTTAGAAAGGATCACTTTAAAAGTTTCTTTAACTATCGCGCGGATTTATTCTTTTATACAATTTTGACATAGCACAACGTTTATTGTTTATTTCTAATCTGTTTAAACTTTTGGAAAACACATCTTTTTTTTTTTCAATTCCATCCCTAAAATGTGTTATGACAGTAAGCAAAATATTCCAACTGCAGTAATAAATTTTACAGCATCAATTAGCACAGATCGTTATGCATTTTCTTTTCCGAAGGGACGCGCGACCGCTTCAATCAAAGGTTGACGGAAAAATCTCTTAATTCCATCTAAACTTGCCATTATATATATATATATATATATATATATATATATATATATATATATATATATATATATATATCCCCGTCCATCTTGAAAAAGGTGATTAAATATCATCCCGATAAAACTAACTAACTAACCACTCTTAAGGGCTTTAAAAGTCACATGATTTTGCAGTCAGAAAATCTGAAAAGGTACCAACGCAAACGAGAAATCCCCCATCTCACTTAATAACTTTCTCAAATGTCATAATTCGATATTCAAATTCACTGAATAAAATATTCAAAACCAAACTTAACTGTTTGTGTAATTTCAATACTTCTTTCTCCACGCATCAAACAAAATTTTCCATTCGAAATCCTCACTTATTCGAATAAAATACATACATTTTCATTCAATTTGTTACAATATTAAAATACCTTTAATTCGCTCACACTGCCCGTTCATATCAGTTTGACCCCGCATTCCTAAAAATAAAGTAGCTACACAGGGGTATGCATTATCGTCCGGTTAGTGGTGTTACTAAATTATTATTTCTCATTAAAATAATAATTCTTTCAACTCACAATCTTTTATACAACGTTCACTATCCTTTTACAAGACATTTATCGCTTTATTCAGAATTCCATTGGCGTAACGATTACACAAACTTGCAAGTTATGCTCAAATAAAAATTCTCCAAACCAGATGGACTGGGACAAGCCAGCGCCGACGACTCATCGCCGAGCCATCTCATTGCCGGCCAACTCGTCACCGATTTTGTTTTCGGCACTTCACGAAATTGTTGCCCTCTTTTACTTACTTGTTATACATACCGATTCCGATCATCAATTTACTTAAATTTTAATTTTGAGTATACCATGGTCATCCTGAGAAATGTTTCGGACATAGGTAATTATTGTAACCTTGGAACTTTAATCCTAAGTTGAAGAATTCCTGCTTTAAATCCATAATGATTCTTAACATTAATTTACAACATATACTTACTAACCTTAACATTCCCTTAAATCTTAATCACTTTTTAACGACCTTTAAATCGATAATGATAGTTAATAGACACTGAAGAATACTTAACCAACATTAGCATTCACTTACATTTTATTCAATTATTAATGGGTTATTTGATTGTAATCATGATGCTTTCTAACTGCCTATGAGAAATTTGATTACATTTGTTCCACTACTAACAATTTTTAATTTTACTAAATAAATTAATTCTACAGCATTTTGTTTCTGTCGACTTTTTATAGTGTGTTTATACCTTGATGAAAAATTCAAAAGTTAATGTAAAATAGTGAATAAATACTACGACATTAAAACTCCATTATTTACGTCCGATTGTTGCAACCATTTCTCGATCAGCCTCGGCGACGAAATGGCTCGGCGATGAAATGGCCGCAATGAATCGGGCGCTGACTTGTCCTAGACCGCAACCAGAAATGTAACATGTAAAAATATTTTAACTGAAGCACTGATGCAATATGGTACCACGTGATTTAATATTTCAAAGGATTCAGCAGGCCATGCATAGCAGTTGGTTCATAACTTTTCATCTGTATGGGTATATTAGCATGAATAATAATATGGCGCCGACTCACGGTTCCTGATTAGCTCGAAATTATTGTGTACTTACGCTATGCTTTTATGCAGGAAGATCTACTTGCAATTTTAAAGAAGGATTAATAATAATTTATTATACATCACTTTTTCAAGTTTAAAATTAATTATTAAAGTTAAATATTTACTATTATTTAGGTAGTAATATAATTTCTTAGCTATATGGATGAGATTTGTTTAAAGAGATAACGTTCAACTTCACTTTTACTAATTTTACTTCCGGGAAAAGTTAACCACTACACTTCGATCTGAAAATATGTTGTCTGTATCATATTTTTTCAAATCGTTTGGTTTGATGTAAGTAAATTAATGGAAATAACTATTTTGTGAGAATTATTGGCATTAAATCATCGATAGTTCCACTTTAAATCAGTTATTGATAATTATACTCCGTAAGATAAACGTACTTATTTTTTGCAATTAAAATTTTATTAAACAAACATAATTTCTTAGTGTAAAATATAATATTTATTGCCTGTGTATGTATGGGTTATCACAATTTTCCAGGTCATCGAGTTTAATTTTTTCTAATGATTATTGCATAAATAAGACCACTTTTTTTATAAAGTACATAATACTTTAAAACTTTCCTACATTTAACATTGTCTATCGCGACACATAAAGTTTATTTTAAATGTATAGGGTACTTCACAATTTTGTTTACCAACAATATCTCGGTTATTTTAAGAGATATGGGGTTTGGTGTTGAGAAGGAAGGTCACAGTACCAAGCAAGCTTTCTAAGACATTTAAGGACATTTCTACAGTGTGATTCAAAAATAAAGATGCTCGCCAATCTCTCATTTTTTAATGACACAACCTGTTTATTTATTGATTTTTTGAATCTATTTGTCTTCATCTTCATGAATAGAACTATGGCGTTTTCGCTCAAGTTTATAATGATCGGAGCTATATCTGCAATATCTAATTGTTTTTCTCATTCATACCAACAATTTTTAGTTTTTCTGTGTGATGAATGAATAGAACGTTTCCTCATTTCAGGGGTTACCATTTAAAGTGTTTCCCTCCACAAGTTGAGGGTGTTTTCAATAGTTCTACCATCTCTCCCAATGCGCTTACTATAATAACTCTGTGGTGCCCCATATTAACTCAATTGGATTGAAAATGCAATGGTAGGGAGGTAATCGCATACTACTCCTTAAGTTGATCAATTGTATAAACTTCCGGTGGCTTATTTCTAAACAGAAATGAAATAGAATGAGACAATACATAGTTATTGCAGGAAAAACTTACTGTGCAACTTTGACGAAAAGTAACCATGTTTGAATATCCGCTTCATTCCACGAGGTGTTCGGGATTTTTGTTAACAACATGTTGTGATATATATATATATATATATATATATATATATATATATATATATATATATACTGTCTAGGACGATTACACTGGGTTCTTGTAAATATATTGATACTTGATTTTCGAACCAATGTAAAAAGCTTTTACGATTCATTTCCCCATGGTACAATGTATCCACAACGCCAATATGTAACATTTATATAAGAAATCATACACCTTTCAGTCGTCAGTTTTAACACTTTTTTTATCTTCATCTTGTCATATCTTTCAAACGTGCCATTTTGAAAGATCCAAGTTTCATCTAAGAAAACAAATTGGTGGGAACCGCTTACCTTTAAACGAATTGTATTTTGTTAAAAGTAGATTCTCTTCCGCGCAATCTCGGGTAACTCTATCAAACCGCGGCGTGATTCATCTTTTTTTCATTTAAAACATATTTCTTGTAATAATGCATATACAAGGACGTTTTACAGCCTTCAAAAATTTGTCTGCTTTGAAGTTTGGCATGGATAGTTGCTCTTCAAATACAAATAAATAGGTTACCACAATTAAAATCTTAATGTTTGAATACGTCCCGTCCCGTTACGAATAGTTGTGGCATTTAAGGAATTTGTGTCCGCTACTTTTTTATTTCGTCAACGTTTTCTTTCCGTGGAAGCGAGCGTTTCATTCTGTTTGACAGCTTGAGAAATTCTACTCACCGTGGAAATAATTAATTTCAATGCTGCAGCGACCTGCTACAAATTAATAGAATTTATTTTAAAAGTAATGGAAATTTTATATTTACCTCTCTAACAGAACTGAATGGTAATAAAGGACATATCGGAGAATAGGCAAGTAAATGTAAATTCAGAAACATTTGAGGCAGTAACAGCACGATATAATTATTAATTGTACTAACTAATTGTATTCTGAAAAGAAAAGAGGAACAACAAATATACACGCAAATTAGAAAAAAACTCAGCAGTTGTCAAAACACGTTTGGCAGTAGAGTATACAGATTTGCCAACTAGATCTTGAAGAAGTCATAGTAACCAAATACTTGTTTTAAATTGGCATGATATTTTATTCCGACCTTCAGGCCAACCTAATCTCCGACCAAGGAAAGGCCGATTTCTTTGGTCACCACCTCCATTCCATTTCCCGACCCCCAGATGATTCCCAATTCGTTAACCACTCTTGGACGGTTGCCTTGAGGAACTCCGCAAATTACTAGTTTGTAAGCACAGTGCTTCAAGTTTTGTGTGCGTCTCACTCGTGGAACCTTGTATCACACATTATGACATGTTTGGCATACAACATTGCCTGTCCTTCAACAAGTGGCATCTTTGAATCGCCAACCACGTACAATATGATTGATCAAATTCGATATAAACACTCGATCTATCGGCAAAACACTACATCTTTTCAAGTTGTAATTCACAAAGTGTAGGATGAATTTAAAAAAGCGTAAGTTACATTTCACAAAGAGTAACTTGTAATTCAGATTAGAAAATTGTATTTGAGAAAGCGTAAGATGTAATTCAGATTAGTAAACTGTAATTCAGAAAACGTAATATGTAATTCAGATTGTAACGTGTAATTCAGAAAACGTAATATGTAATTCAGATTGTAACGTGTAAAAATTAATATCGGATACTTTCTGATCGATTCTGTAAATTTTCTCTGATTATTACTGTTTGGAAAAACAAAATTTATCTGTAGCCTGAATCGTTAGGGTTAAGTTTACTCGTTAATTATTTCTCTATCTTAATGATTTAACTTTTCTGTATTTATAGCCTTTACCATTTATTATGATGGATTAAATGATTTTCTTTTACTGCGTTTACTTTTCTACGTTATAAAGG
This sequence comes from Vesta saturnalis, assembly GCA_036346205.1. Taxonomy (NCBI): domain Eukaryota; kingdom Metazoa; phylum Arthropoda; class Insecta; order Coleoptera; family Lampyridae; genus Vesta; species Vesta saturnalis. The sequence goes on along the minus strand of JARFJB010002417.1, from coordinate 2,279,577 downwards.
AATTATTTCTTTCCGTAGTTAACTTTGTATTCCATAACAAAAATTCTTAAAATAAACCTGCCAGTGCCATCTATGCGTAGGTTCTGGCTATTTTCAAATTCTTACATTTTTATAGATACCTGTCACTTTGCTAAATCACGACTAGGTGGTGATACCATATTACTAATCAGGTTTTATTTGAAACCAAACATCTGTTTAACATCTTTACAAAATTTGTGACACGGCCATTTTGTTTTGTGTAAAATTACATTTTAGAAACTTTCTCTGATTTCTGTTTTCTGGGTGTAAATCACCATTTCTAGAGGAGAAGTTTTGCTACAAAAATTATATCTTCATTTGATGAAGTAACAGAATCGCTATTGATTGCGGATATAAAAATATGTTGCATGGTGAGTTGGCTCGATTTTCTTCAACCTCGTTATAATTAGAATCTTTCTTTTAGGCTTAAACTACGATATGTAAAAGGAAATATATGTAACCAGTGTGTGGTAAATTATCACAATATAGCTCGTCTTCGACCTATAGAGGTAAAATAACATTAGATGAATAAACTGATATTATATCTCTTACCCTTTTCGAGCCTTTTCGTTTTGGGTCTTTTCGTTCTGCGTTTTCCTGCTTTGTGTACGGGTTGCTGTCAAGATTATACGTTATGTACCTTACGCCTCGCTTTTGATATTACTACGATGTGCTCGCAACTGGGAATGAGCTACCAGTAGTCGTAGCTGCCTTGAAATGATGAGGATGGAAATTAAACTGTACTAAAGTACACGTACTCGTTCAACAATCAGGTTAGGTCTTTCCTTATCTCTTGTATCAATAAATATTACATTGTCAAGTTTATTTCCTAATTGCTTACGTATACCTGCAGCTCCTACAAAAGATTAAGTGCATTTAAATTAACCATATTATACATTATTTATACTGAACTGTTTACCTGTGTTACAATTTCATGATCATATTACTATCCGAAAACATTTAACTAATATAAAAACTTCACTAACGTAGAATTGTTATAACTGAATCCCTTAGTAAATAATTTGTGCACATACTTAACCTATTTTGAGGTAATTACTATTGAACTATTAAATAAAACATACAGTGATGTGTTAGCATTTAGCTTCCATATTTAATACTATCTCAAGAGCTACCGTGCGCAGAAACAATAACTCAAAGCATAAATTGTGTATATATCTACCGGGTGTCTGTGCCATATTAGTTATACTATGTTTGTTAGCTTTTAAGTATAAATTTGCTTGCTTTAGGAAAAGAGTGTTCAGGATCATTGGTATTCTTACTTGATGAGTTACTCGTATTTGCATGCTAAAATTTGAATTTGTCATTGTTAAAGTGGGGATGTGTGCTTATATATTGTGAAACGAAATGCAAGTTGGATTGTTACCTTTTTAACGTCAACTATTACGATTATTTATGTATATAAATTTTCCTTTACAGGGATTACGTATGAAAGATCTTTCAGCGTCCCAGAAAGGGGCATTACGTATTTAATTATTTTAGATAATTTAAAGGTGAAATTATCGCAAGTAAATCTAGCGACTTGCCCTCGTCAGTGTTAATATCGTACCTGCGCTCAATTACGCAGTTTCACTATTTTTCGGGTGTTCTTATTGTGATATTAGCATAAATTTATATTTAGTAGTGTTACGGGGGAAAATTGCATGTTTTGATACGCATGCACTATAAGAAAACGTGTGTATGTATATATATATATATATATATATATATATATATATATATATATATATATATATTTCTATTTAGATTTCCACAAGTATTCATGTTTAAATAAGACAATTTTTCTTTAAAACTTGTGTAAATAAACGTAAAAATTAATTCAACGTTTCGGGAACGTCCTTTGTTCCCTTTGTCAAGAATTTATATATATATATATATATATATATATATATATATATATATATATATATATATATATATATATATATACTAAATTTCTGCATATAGTAGTCTTTGTTGGGAATTTAGAAATAAATTTACGCTTGTTGAGGAAATTGTCGTTTAATTGCTATTCCTGTTGCTCCCTGTTTCAAGTTTCAAGGAATAATAATTTATGTTTTCTTTCTTTAAAGATTGTGTCGTCTGTTTCTTGTGTGTTCTCCCTATCTGTCTGTCTACCATTTTGTTCTTGTCTTCTAACTAGCCTAATTTTTATCCACACTTCAAAACACCCACGCTATCCGAGTGCTCTGTGGTCTCAGGACTGTTTGGTTGATTTGCTGGTCGAGCTAACCATTTCATCCCTTTTTTTATGTGACGTGGTTGGTTAGACACGTTGCCAAATTAGTAACCTGTATTTCAGAATGCGTTCAGAAAGTGTTATATGTAATTCAGAAACCGCTATGTGTAATTCAGATAATGTTAGTTTAGTGTCTATTTGTTACTAAATTTATTGAAAATTATTACATATGATCAGCAGATTATACCTATAAATTATTTTTTACATAGAAAAAATTGTTTGTAATATAAAACGGTTTTTCTCAAATTTTGAATTTTATTTTAACAAAAACTATTATTCTACTTATCAAGAAAATTTATAAGAAATGAAGTAATAAACCATTCTTTTCAACTTTTATAAAACTGTAATATCATAAAAACATTTCTTAAATTTAATTTTTGTTTTAATTGAATATAAATATAAACAAAAACCAAAACAAAAGAAAGGCAATACCATGAACTTAACGATACTTATCACAAACATAAATAATAAAAAAAATTCAAACATTGTCCTACACATATCTTCCAGAGCTAAAGCTGCAGGATAATGAGTGGTACTGTGTTGTGCAGCTCTAGCACAACCACCCCCAACAATTGTTTCTCTTGCTTGTTTGATGATGCCTTCCAGGTGTTGTAATCTCTGCTCTCCAATACCACGGCCTACCACTGGAGGAATTCGAAGGGTTGTTTTTACATAAGATTTTATTTTGGACCAAATAGTTTCAATCGGGTTGAGCATTGGGGAGTATGGTGCCAGTCGCAAAAGTGTAGCCCCCGTTCAATCCAAAAAATTTTGTAGTGACAAGGTGCATTATCGCAAACAACAACCAAATTTTGTAGTTGGTTTCCAAGATTTTGTCGTTGATGCAATAATGATGCCACCCAAGCATTAGCTAAATTAGATGTGTAGGGACCTCTTCTTTGTTCCATGGCAACTGTATTTGCAGCCGATATGGCCCCTGTCAAAGGAGTATTGGGACCTCTTGAAGCAGGAAGCTCCTGAACGGCTCTGTGGCCACGTTGAGCCCGTCCTTGTACGGCGGCAGAACAAATTAAAATTAGTTTCATCTAACCAACCAATTTGTTTTCCGTTCCTTATAAAATCGTTAAGCGCTAAGACATATTCTCTTCGTTTTTCGTTATTTGCGAGGGTATTCATCGTATTTCGTTGGTAATGCACATCCTGCCTTCTAAATAATTTCCTATTGTAATTGTTGATCGAACTTTCTGAAAATTTTGTAAAAATTTCTTTTAATTGTTTTAAAGTGCAGCTGTTGTCTCCTTCTACCCAGGATATAATTTCATCAATTTCAACCTCTGATAGACTTTTTGCTTGAATGCCTCCTTTAGGTAACATTTTACTCTGACCAGATTTAGCCCAATGAAAGCTGTTTTATAGCCAACGGCTAATGACTTGGCGCCAGAGTTATCCAGTCTTCTCCTTTGTTGCCACATTCAACCACTCTAATTCTGTCTTGCTCATTATGTTATTTGTATCTATGTATAAAATTGTTTAATGTAATTTAATTTTAATTCTATGATACAAAATATATATTTACATACCGTTTCCTTTGAATAACCTCACTTCCAATCAACAAAACTCGGTATAAGTAGGCAGTTTTGATTTTCGATATTTGTGATAATTGGCGCAGCACATTTTGAGTATTAAAAGATGTTTACAAGGTTGTAATTGTACAAGTACATTACGATGCATTGAAACCTGACCAATTGCACAATTATCTTTCAGATTCATTTTCCGAAAAATGAATTGGAAATTACTTCAAAAGCGTAAATTTTGAAATATATTTTTCAACAATGACGGTCACTAATCTAAATAAATTTAATTTGAGTTAAAATCAATGCCTTCTGAATTACATATTTCAAATTCTAAATTACATATTACGTTTTCTGAATTACATTTTACTAATCGCTTTCTAAAAATCAAATTATTAACCTGAATTACATGTTAGGCTTTCTGAAATACAATTAATTAATCTGGATTACATGTTACGTTTTCTGAATAACAAGTTACTCTTTCTGAAACATAACTTACGCTTTCTTAAATTCGTCTAACACTTTCTGAATTACAACTTGAAAAGGGTGTAGATTTCAACTCGTGCTAGTGACTAATGACGTGTGTTGCAGTATGTAAACAAACTCCGAATCCCATTTGCAACGGCGATGTTGTCACGATTGCACTGCCCCTATAGTCATTTTAGAATGTGAATAGGGTTTTCGTGGTTTTCATTAAGTTGAAGTAACAACAAATTTCAGAATAACAAAGTAGCACTAAATTATATTATTTATCATTTACCCTAATACCATGCTTAATTATTCTGTTTTCGTGATTTCCATAACGTTTTAATCCAATATTTTATGGAAAATACGAGCAATAAACTTTATTTCAGGGAAACAAAGTAGCACCAAATTAGCACCGCATTATGACATATCAATTATCTTGATGCCATATTTTGTTATAAGGTTTTCGTGATTTCTAGTACGTTTTAGTCCTAAAATTTTATGAAAAATACGGACAACAAATTTTATTTTGGGGTAGCAAAATCGCACCAAATTATAATACATCAATCATCCTGATAGCCATGCTTCGTTATAGGGTTTTCGTCAATTTCATAAAATTTAAACCCAAAAATAGTATGAAAATACAAGTTTCAATTTAGGGTAATAAAGTAGTACCAAATTATATCACAAAAATGATTTCGATACAATTATTAGCTAACTACTTATACGTTGTCCGTGCTAGCTTTATGTTAAGCAGACACAGTCGTTAATTACTTCCACATCCAACGGATGGGAAGTACTGTATCGCTAATAAAGTCTTCAAAAATTTGTATTTGCTCAATCGCATTAAAATGTTCGAAAACGTCCAAAAACAATTTGAGCAAAAAAAATGTCTGTGTGTGTGTTTGCGTACGTGCGTGCGTGTGTACTCACTTTTCGAAGGACTTGACATATCAACTTGAAATTTGGCACACATATAGATCCACATATAGAGCTACCCAAAGCGACTGATTGTTTTTGGGGTCAGTGGGGTATGGGGAAAGGGGTAACATTGGGGGGTAAGTACCCCTTTTTTTCAAATTTTTATTTTTTTAGATTTTTTTCTTTTAGTATGTGATTAGTAATATAATTGTGAGTATTTTTTGTTCCTATAATTTTTCTTTACAACAAACGGTTTACAAAATATCAGCAAAAAACCGGTTTTTCCTAAATATCTCCGGAACTACTTAACATGTTCAAAAAGTGAAACAACCATTAGATAGGAAATAAACTTTCTCACAAAAAGTGTTTCAACAATTTTTTCTAAAATTGTGTCATTTTCGAAATATTTCCAAAAAACTCGATTTTGGAACCGCCCACACGATTTTTTTTTTCTTTTTTTTTTGAAATTTTCGTATTAGAAAATCAAATTTCTGATCACTCCCATACCTCAAAATAATGTAGTCAAATACCTCGGACTACATTTAGATCGAAGATTAACTTGGCGTACTCACATTTTAACTAAGAGAAAACAACTGGGTTCTAAATTTCATCAAATGTACTGGATGCTTGGAAGGAAATTGAACTTATCCATCCAACTCTTATTGTACAAAACTATCCTATTTGGGACTCCGCCTGCACCTCAAATATAGAAATTCTCCAGCGCTTCCAAAATAAAGTCCTTAGATCTATTGTCAACGCCCCATGGTACGTGCTTTACTTCATGCTGACTTAAAACTGCCTACAGTTCGTGAAGAAATCACTCAATTCAGCACTAATTACATAAAGAAACTGACATTTCACCCCAATGAGCTAGCAAACAACCTGTTGCAAGAAGAAGATGAGCCAAGACGACTTAGACGATTCAAACCTTCTGATCTTCCCACCAGATTTTAGTCACTTGCCTAGAACTAAATTGCCATATCTCTAAAGTACTACAGAGAATGTCCACATATGTATGTATGTATATATATATATATATATATATATATAAATTCTGATCGAAAAGCATTTTTGTATTTTTTTTTTTTTTTGTAACGTTAATCGTTTTCGAGTTATTTACAAAAAACCGATTTTTTGATGTGGAAGTATTGATACAATTTGCAGCGGTTTTTTTTTTTTGTTAAAGGTAGGTGCAACAAATTTTTTTTTTTGTGGTAACAAATTAAATTATCGCCAAATTATGTGATAGGTTTCTAGCGATTGTGCTGCAATGGGTATGTTAACTTTAGGTGTTTATTTCTTTGAAACAGACGAAATCAGAGTTTCGTTGTAATGTATTTACTCACAACTGTTTTACAGTAAGGATAGCACGGCTTTTTGTTAATAAATTCATTCTTTTCTTAATTTTATTTAAATGTAATATACAGTGCGTTCGTGAAGTAGCGGATAAGTTCAATTAAAATTCGAATGAGAGTTTAGGAAGAAAACGCTGGGACCCGTCGATCTTTATTTACAATTCAGAATGTTTTTACGTAAAAGTGAAATATACAGGGCGTGCCAAGAAAAAGATATGACGGCATCGACATTTTTTTTAAATGTCAACCTCCATTTTTTATTGCAGAATTGGAAACGTACGAAAATGTACATGTGGATGATGTTAATACAGGGTGTTTCATTTATACAGGGTGAACCAAACATGGTTTTTTTTTAATGGGACACCCTGTATGTTATTTAAAATTTGAATTCAGCTTATTTCGGCCATTCTTTCAATATAAGGTTTGATTGTGTTATATTGGGTAGTTTTGAAGATGTGACCATTTTGAAGAAAAAATCGGACCTAAATCGATACCATGTATCATTTCTAACAAGAAATATTCAAATGACTCTTTTAATAAAATGTATTTTGAAACACCGACAATTTTTTGGGCCTAATTTAGTTGTAAAATGATTCCACTAATTTAACAGACAATAGCCAAGGCGATTAACAAATGATTTTTTAACGTTGTCGATGACATATGCGGTAATGTTTCTAATTTCTTGGCGAATTTGTCCTTTTAATTCTTCTAAATTGGCTGGTCGCGTATACTTTAACTCTTTAAGTATCCCCACAAAAAGTAATCTAGAGAATTTAAATCTGGCGATTTGGTTGACCACTCAGTTGTCCCTTTTCTCAACAATTTGAAAAAACTTCATCTAAATAAGCGTTCCATCTTGTTGTAAAAAGAGGTCACGGTGGTGCTCCCGGATAAGTTATTGTAGCGGGGATGCGGTTATTTTGAAGAAAGTCTAAATACCTCACACCAGTGAGAGTATCCTCGAAGAAGTAAGGAAACGTATAACTCTTCAATCAACTATGTCGCATCAAACGTTCAATTTTGGAGGGTTTTAGGAAACATTCCGTGAACCAATCAGGATTTTCGTTTGCCCAATGACAATTTTGTCGGCTCACATGGGCGTTTAAAGCAAATGTTGCTTCGTCGTAAAAAATATTCTTTTTACAAAATTGACGTTACCATGACATAATTGTTGCATTTGTTCACAAAGCTCATTGCGAGATTAAAATCATCTTCCGACAGATCATGAAGTAAGTATATCCTGTAGGAATAAAACTTCTTGCTTTTCAACCGTTTATGCACAGTAGATCGCGCCACACTAATATTATTAGCCGTGTCCGTAATGGTGGTATTAGAATTATCTTGCACTGCGAACGCAATGTTCAACTGATCTTCTTCACTTAACGACTTTCGACCAGATTTTCTCACATCCCGAACATGTCCAAATTCCCGAAATTTCCCCTCAACACTACTTACCATGCTTTGGCTAATGGATGGTCAATCAGGGTGAGTTGCATTAAACGACGCAACCACTTCTGATTGAGTGCGCGACCGAAACCAACTGTGCACAGGATTTCAATTCTTTCACGTTCGCTTAATTTCTTCATATTTCACAAAATAACGGTAACGTAAAACTCACGGTAACTCAGAAAACCAAACGCAAGTTGTTACCGTACAAATAATTAAAATAATTTTAACAAAATGTACAATTTAACGTTTTCTTACATTGACATAGAAATCTTTTCATTTTAATGTTTATGATAATTTTTATTCAATATTTCCATATGTAACCATCGTCCATGTTTACCTTGTCGGACGTAAAAAGATAAAAAATGGGGGTTAAAAAAATGTCGATGATGTCATACACTTTCTTTACACACCCTGTATTTTTCGAAATTGAAAATATAAATCGACGGGTTCGGGCGTTTTCTTCTTAAACTCCCATTCGAATTTTAATTGAATTTATCCGCCACTTTACGAACGCACTGTATACGACTAGTTTCTTTGAGATAATTCAATTTTAAAACGTGCTTCAAAAACAGATTGCTTAAACAACGTTGAACTGTTTGTGTTTGAAACTGTTCATTCAGTTTTGCACCTATTAGGCTTGTTTTAGCTTAATGGCTACCCAAATTCTATTTGGATTACTATATTAATATTTTTCCCATCACCTTGCAATTAACTGAACGAGAAAACTTTGATTACTTTTCCATGTTTAATTTCTTAAACAGTTTTATAAAATTATTAGAGGAGAACATCCGTTTAATACAAATTTAATTTAATCTAAGCTAAAATACCAGGGAATCGGAGGCCTTAAATCCAATAGGGAATGAAAAATTGATGTACACTTGTTGGACTAATTAATTGATGCGTAGAAAATTGAAAACCACAAGTTACGTCACAATTATATTTGGACGTAAAAGGAATAGAAGTATGTCGGAAATTTTACAAGTCTAACGGGACATAAATTGTACATGTGAAAAGTTTCTTGGGAAATTTGCTGAATTGACATTGTCCTACCTTCATATTTTACCGAGAACAGAAAAGAGTGTGACATTTTTTTTACTGCATTAGAAATACGCCATCGACTAAAGTCTATTAGCACAATTTTTAGTGTTTTATACAGACAGGTACGAACATTAAATCGTGTTTGATGAATGGGACTGAATACAATAATAATAAAATAATAAAAAATGAGCATTAGCTTGAACATTAGTGTATTTTTGATAGATATTGGTGTTGTAAAGTTAGTTGTTTTTGTGTATTCAAAAACATTTCTTTACTATAACTTCTAACTTTATCTTAAAAAGTTATTGCTGTGTCAGATTCAGACAAGGGCTAGACGGAGCATATAGGGGATGATTCTGGAAACTGAGGGATGGTGTCAGGAAGAGCTGCGTGGATCGATGAAAACAAGCCTCTACAGGCGCTTGCCTTATAACCAGCAAAATCCCAAGTTGCGAAGCTTTTTGTTCGAAATATAAAGCTTACGCTTAACCTATTTTCTTGAACGTTGTTAATATTTTTTGAATGTGAAAGTAGATTAATTTATAAGTGAGCAAAAAATGTTAACTGGAAAAATTATGTAATTTTTCTAGAAGTTTTTCAGGCAATTTAATTATTAAAGTAAACAATTTTGAACGAGGGTCGTATTCAAGTTTGTCATTGACTGTGAATTTCAGTCTCAAAAATCAATTTTATACTATGGAATACGCAGAGTGAGAGAAGAAGATACATTAAGTTTAAATGAATTTTATAAGGTAGTTTTAACACACTGATTGTAAGTTTCACATGCAATTTTTAATAATATTATATAGTTAATAAAAATACAACTTTTCTTGTTCACTTATTTTTTTTAATTACAGTTTTCCTATTTGATACACATTCAATTTGTCTTAATATTGAACATTTTCTAAATTAGTATTACTTGAGTATGTGTAAAAATTATGTTCGTAAAAATTGAGCATGTGATGTTATTTTAAGCGGAAAATGTAAAAAGGCTTAATTGCACTTGTATTATAATCTTTAGAGCTAAGAATTATGGACTTTTGGTTATTAAAATTTGGTCTTAAGACGGCGGTAGTACGTACAAATTATGTTATTCGATTGCAGAGCTTTTCAGGGGGAGCGTACTGTTTTACAACTAAATACCGTACTCAAATGAATAAAATATGTTACATTCTAGAAAGACATATGATGCTACAAGTTGACATTTTTATTGATTATTTTGTTATTTAACCCTAGATTCCCAACCTTATTATTACGTTATTGCCAAAAACATGTGAAATTTACATAATCTATCATTTTGGTTATTACAGGAATTAAAAACAATTTATTTATACAGGGTCCGCCAGTGAAGCGGGAAATTTTGAAGTACCCAATTTTTTCAGAAAATGTTTATTTTCAAAACTTTTTTTACAGGTTTGAGTAGGAAAGTATGCTATTTTATGTCTTAAAAATAATTCCCCTCAAATGGGAACCATGTCTTTGTAAACACTGTTCTAACTTGATTGAAAATTTTTAGTTATTCGGCGGAGCAGGACAGGAGGAATTTGCTCAGTTTCTTGTTTGATGTTCGATGCTAATTCCGGTGAGGTTTGTGGTTTACTACTTTATACCCCGCCCTTCAGAAATCCGCGAAAAAAATCGCAGGCCGAAAGATCAAGAGATTTTACGTCCATATTTTTTTACCAAAACAGAAACATGGAGAAGTGGTCAGGCGTTCAGCGTGCATTTTGCGTAAAATCTATAAAAATGGTGAGTGTGTGACTTCGGTACAACGATTGTTTCGTAATAATTTCAATGTTCCACGACATGGAAGTGTGCTGTCCGCTCATGCAATTATACAGTGGATAAGAGAGTTTGAAGAAACTGGCTCCACTATAAACTTGAAGCATAAAGGGGCAATAAGGTCTGTAAAAACGGAAGAAAACATTGATAGGTGCGAGTAGCATAAAGACTTATGTTTCCAACCTTACAAAATTCAAGTCGTCCAAGGGTTGCTCACAGGATTTTCAGCGAAGAAATATTCCGACGTGTACATGATGATGAAAACTTTATTCACCACATGTTTATGTCAGATGAAGCACATTTCCATTTAACACTCCTATTGTGTTAACAGGATTTTCAGCGAAGAAATATTCCGACGTGTACATGATGATGAAAACTTTATTCACCACATGTTTATGTCAGATGAAGCACATTTCCATTCAACACTCCTATTGTGTTAACATTTTGGTTTCACTATTGTGTTCGGGTCATTATGACCCGGGAGCCTATAGTTGTCGTTTTATTATCGTTAAATTGATATTACAGTAAATAATAATAAGAAATAAGATATAGTATTTATTATTTATTACATTTCATTACATTATTTTATTTTTATTACATATTATAAATGCTATGTAAAGAACATCTGAAAAACGTAGTAGTTAGGTATATACATTTATTTACATAGGTATTTTGAGCAATTACAACATATCATTTGAAGAGGGAGAAAATTTACATCTTTTACGCTTGGTTGTGGTTGATTGTTCCCTTACTTCGGCATTACTGCTTGAAGAACGTGACTTTATAACCATTTCAGCTGCAGGCATACTTCGAGGGAGACGTTTTATTTCTTGCAATAATGGAGTGATCAAGGAATTACTCAGTTCTTCAAGAAATAGTCGCCGTTTTGTAAGTTTTCCAGCATTACAGGTTGGAGTTACTTCGCACCACACAACATAAGCGTTGTAAGCTGAAACGTTCATGGTATTGTAAAACATATTGACCATCTTTTAGTTTGTCGTCTGCATGTGTATGTTATTATTAACGTATGTAACATGTCTACAGCACCGTTAGTTTTGTTGTAATCTAAAATCGTAAACGGCTGACTGTTTATGATCTTGGTTACACACTCCGTTATCGTGGTGCATGGTGCTCATGAACGTAACATTTTTATTCCGTTTCGGAGTATAGGAAACTATCGACGTGTCCTTGGTAAAGTAAAATTTTGAAGAAAGAGCTTCTTTCCTGTTGCAGATCAATGCAGCTGGCAATTCAGGCGTATTTTTGCGAATAGTGCCAAGCATGGTTATTTTTCTTTTCAATAGCATCTGCTCCAGATCGTACGAGGTAAAAAAATCATCACAGGTTACGTTGTGACCTTTTAGACCATAAGTCAGATATAGCACAACTCTTTTACCTCTTTTTCCCTAGGTAAACTTGCATGGTATATGCGTAAACAGTTACAGAATCGCATAAAATCCAAATCTTGACTCCGTATTTAGCAGGTTTATTCGCGATGTACTGTCTAAAAGGACAACGGCTTCTAAAAGGTACCAGTTGCTCATCTACTGTTACATTTTCGTGAACATTATAGAGCTTAGGTAGAATTGCAACCCATTCATCCCACAAGTCCCGTATGGGAGTTAATATATCAGTTTGGCGCCGTTGTAGTCGACTTTTTTTATCGTCAAAGCGAATTATTCGTGCAATTACATGAAATCGTTGTAGGGACATCGTTGCTCTGAATATTGAACGACCTACATTTCCATCCCACAGACTGGGCGTAAACAGTTACAGAATCGCATAAAATCCAAATCTTGACTCCGTATTTAGCAGGTTTATTCGCGATGTACTGTCTAAAAGGACAACGGCTTCTAAAAAGTACCAGTTGCTCATCTACTGTTACATTTTCGTGAACATTATAGAGCTTAGGTAGAATTGCAACCCATTCATCCCACAAGTCCCGTATGGGAGTTAATATATCAGTTTGGCGCCGTTGTAGTCGACTTTTTTTATCGCCAAAGCGAATTATTCGTGCAATTACTTGAAATCGTTGTAGGGACATCGTTGCTCTGAATATTGAACGACCTACATTTCCATCCCACAGACTGGCTGTTGTCTCTATATCAGATTTATACACTCCAGCTCGAAACAGAAGGCCAAAATATACTTCTAATTCAACTAATGTTAGTTCTTGAAACGTCGCCACAAAGTCTTTTTCCTTCTAAATTTGACATTTTCAAAATTAAGTTTACAATGTTGGGTGTAAAATATAAGAAGTACGCGGATTTTAATTCAATTATTCGCGATGTAGCATACCTTGTAGGCCCAGGAATCAACGAAATAATATTTGCTGCTGATAACCTTCCCGATTGAAGTGTCTTTTAATTCCATACTATATTGCCATCTTTTGAAGTTAACGTGATTATCCGTATCAGCTTCATCTGAAATCGTAGCTTCCACTTCATCTTCCGATTCGCTTTTATGTATCTCGGTTTCGGGCAAATGGTCTTTTTCTTCAGAAGCATTAGAATCACTATCAGAAACACACAAAAGTTTCTCAAGTTAACTATCCGTAAGTACTCTCTCACTACTCGTTTTCAATAATAAATTTCAATTGTTAGGTATTTCTTATTGGAGTATAGCATCAAACTTGATATTTACTACGAAACTAACACACAGATGCTCACTGGCTGCATTTATACACGGAGCAACAGACAAGTCACAACAGGAATACACTTGTTTACCGATACGCAAATAACGCATGCAATGTGCGCAATAATGTGGCAATATTATGTAAGTTACTTATATTTATGAAAATAAAACAAAACTAATTATTTAAATAAATAACGAATTATGCACATTAGAAAAACGCGATTGGGTCATATTGACCCGAACACAATAGGAGGATTGAAACATACATAATTAAACAGTCAACTATATCATATTTACATAAAGTTTAAATTAAACGTGGCATCATCACTATTTCATAAATTAAAATAAATATGTGTAGATTAAAAAATTGAGATGCATCAAATAAATTAAGCGAATCGGCATATATTCCACAGAAATAGGTAGTGGGGTTAATTAGCTTGTGATTAACAGTGCGCAATTCAATTAGTATTTTGATAATCGCTATAATTTGACTGTCTCAACCATTTTTATTACATTGCACGTTGTTATCAAAACTTTCTAAAACTCGATGGCGAAAGGCTTTTGCTTGGTAACTTTTATATAGTTTTTTTCATCAATCTAGGGACACCGTTATTAGAGTAATGAAATAAAAGCTATGCAGTGGCAACGAAATATTTAAATAAATAAAGGAATTATGAAGTACGATTGGGTCATATTGACCGGAACAGAATAAGAGGACTAAACGGATATGTAAACAAGCACAATAGTTGCTATTGGAATGACGAAGACCCAGGAGATTACATAGTCCGAAACTTACAGTGCGGTGTGAAATTTCATCATCTGGTATTATTCGGCCATATTTTTTCCAAGACGATAGAGGAAACACCACAACTGTTAACGGCAAACCGCTACACACACATGATCAGAACATTTGTGACGGAAGAGTTACCTAGGCTTCCGGACATCAATTGTTTTCAACGGGACGAGACTGCTGCTCGTGTGTGTATGTCTGCTTTAAGGGAACTTTCCCGGGCCGACTCATTTCCAAACATGATGACATTTTGTGGCCCGCAAGATCCCTGATCTTTCAGCATGCGATTTTTTCCTTTGGGAATTTATGAAGAGCAGGGTATACAGTAATAGACCACAAACCTGACCGGAATTCAGCGAATTCAACCTGACCTGCTCCGCCAAGTAATGTAAAATTTTCAATCTAGATTAGAAGAGCATTTACACAAAAATGGCTCTCACTTGAGCGGAATTAGAAAATGGCATACTTTCCTCTATTCAAACCTGTAACAACAAGTTTTGATAATAAACATTTTCTGAAAAAATTGGGCACGTCAAAGTTTCCCGCTTCAATGGCGGACCCTGTATTAAAATTCGTTATTTTGCTAATAAAAAGTAGACTAATGCTAATAAATGACGGGTATAAATAACAGTATGTAAAATAACTTGAATACGAAAATATATGAGACTAAAAAGCATTAAATGAAACAAAACCCAAAATAAAACCAAATTAACTGTATATTCTTATGAAGCTGACATGTTCTAATTTTGTTCTCGCACATAACTTCCTAATATATTTACTACAATATGTAATAGTTTCTCGTTTTTTACGGAATTGTTTTACTTCGTTTGATTAACGTGCCTTAATTATTCAATCTATGGCCGGCAAGAAAACTCAATGGCTGATGGCGCAATTTGATAATGTTATTTAACATGGCACAAAATAAAAGCATAACACTATATAGTAGAATCTGTCTCTTAATTCTCTAATTGAATACCGCGTAATATACAAGGTGTTGTATTTAAAAAAACAAATTTTACAATTAGTCAAAGTTAGTAACACTGTAACGCGATTCAGGCATTTTAAATTGGCTCAACATTTTTACTTTAAGTCAATACATGTACAACACTAGGTTAGATTAATAAACCCGAGGTTTTAGGTTAGGTCATTGCTTGCGTGTGTTTGTAAAACCACCTTTTATAGGAACCAATTTAGAATACCTGAATCGTGTTACAGTGTTGCCAACCTTGACTAATTGTAAAATTTTTGGTATTTTTTTTTTAAAATAACACCGTGCATATTAAGCGGTGTTCAAATAGAGAATTAAGAGATAGATTCGATTATATATGACAATATAGGGTATTCTTTCTTTAACATTAACTGTAACTTTAATTTAATCTTGTCTTTATAACCAAGATGATTTGATAGGAAGTGGTTTCAGATCAACATCTCAAATTTATTTTTATATTACTTAAAATTGAATTGTAATTAAACATGTTTATGAATATGATTAATATACTACACGCGTTTTTATAAATTCGATCTAATTACAAGGCTTAAATCATCGTATTTGTAAAATCTTCATTTTTTACGTAATTACCTAATTGGGGGTTTTTCCCAGACAATAGAGATAATTGAATAGTGAACGTTTGTTATTGCTGTTACATAACCGTGGGGAATCCAGAAAATATTGCAAATGAAGGTCAACTTGTTTGCCTTTACGTAATGATCTAATTAGCGGGTTTTTCCATGACAAGATAAATGTATTTGAATAGTGAAATGATGTTATTGTTGGTGGTTACATAATTGGGAATTCCAGAAACTAAGCACTGCATGTAAATGATAGGGGAAAACCCTTTTTAGTGTCTATTATCTTGTTTAAAACCCTGTTCATTAGCCACGTGACCATCCTTGCTTCCGATATATATATATATATATATATATATATATATATATATATATGCAAAACTCGACATGTTAATTTGAGTGGTGGTACAAATTGATGGAGTGTGTAATCTAATCGTATCATTAGAAACGCATTGCTTTGTGTGGATTTCTTTGCTGCTCAATTACAGTGTTCAGTAGGTTGCATGTTGAAATGAATTCAAGTGGTTTATTTCATCACCACCATCTCATCCCGGTCTAAACCTGTTGTAAACTTTCACTCGAGACCAGGGAAAAAGAAGCGGTAGCTGAAGATCTAATAGATAAGGACGATGATGCTGCTGGTACTTGAGGTGTGTTTTATGTAATCTTAAAAATAGTATTGCTTCTAATAAATTTTTATAAGCTCTTTATCTTTTTATTACTGGTTATAACCTAGATGTTTTGATAGAACACGATTTCGGTAATTATGGACCTTAAAAGACTCTTAATACTGCCAAAACGGCTTTAATTATAGGGTGAGGACCATAAATACGTTATCAAAGGGTTGAAAATGGCGCCTGAAAAGAAGCCGGCAATTAAGATACGTGTCCATGGTTGCCGATCCTCCAGGGGCTGGATTTAAAGACTACACAGGGCGCATGCGCTGAGGTTGCGCCCCTATTCTCCGGAGAATTTGTCCTCGAGGGACCCCTTACTACTCATGTTCGTTTATTAAAGGTACTTTCTTTTTATGTCTATAAACTTCGAATGTTTGGGGATATTATTTACTATTAAAATAAATGTGTGGTAACACAGTCACACAGTCTGCTTAGTATTCGGGCGGTAATGGAGGGGGGGGGGTTAATTATACCAAACATTTAATAGTAAATAATCACCTTATGACTTTACAAAACAACTTTAAATTTTTTACACTTTTGTAGTAAGAAAGACAATTTAGATGTTTCGGAAGTATTCGAAATGTATAAACATAAAGTACCTTTAATGAACCAACAGATTGATCTTATAGGTTCACCTTTAACAGATATTTTAAATATATAATTATAATTTACCTTAAGTTTGCTATTTTACCTTAATGATTTATTACCGTAACCACTTACATATTTTCTCTTGATAATGATACATGTTGTATTGAAACGCGTAGAGAAATAAATAACTATATGAACGAAATTGTAGAATTACTTTTTATTTTAACGTTACTGCTACTAAATATCGAATTCCACAAAGTAAGGTTAAAGAATATAAATTTATTTATAAGTATATTGAAAGAAATTTAATGGTAGTCATATTGTAGTACTTAGTTTTTCACAACCTTGTAGCGATATTATAATGTGACCAAATTTTGTTAATTGTTTTTTTATCGAGATTTTTTTTTATTTGAATCTTAGACCGTAGATGGCGTTCTGGAATGTAAGACGATTTTTAAACACATGTACCTAACTGTTATAGCAAGCGTATTCTTTGCATTTTCATATTTTATAAACTTTTTGTTTTTTATGTATCATCCTTTATTGACGACGATAACTCTAATTGTTACCGAAACATATAGAGTTTGTATTATTTATATTAAAATATTTCTCTATAGACCAGCTTCAAATTGTCCGACTATGGTGTGATATCGGTATCCCATTTTTTTTTTTTTTTAATAACTTGATAGTACTTACCTATATTACAGGATTATATTACAGATAACTATGATTTCAAGAATTGCTTCAAAACAATACTGTTTTTCTTAAGGGTTTTCTTCTTGATTTTTTTTGTGTGGGGATATTTAAAAAAATGTACACACAGCAATATCGAATACTGGAGAAAATGGTATTATGGTGCTATTGTTTAAGACATCCCGGTTTGGGATGTCCGTACATGTGGATCTATGAACAAACACGATATATCCGAAATGCGTTGACAGATTGCTTTCAAATTTGACCCTTTCTGAGCACATTTGATTTATGTCAGGTATTGAAATAACAAAACTACGACCTACTATCTGATTTAAAATCAAATAACTCTTCGACCACTCAAAATGTACATATGGAAGGTGACCTGAAACTTTCCTGACAAACGGGAACTACACATACTAGATATGATTTTATGTGGATTTAACCTAAATTACCTTAATCCAAATATGCATCCTGAGGAAGTTAGATCCCTTTGAAGATGACACCGTCAAGTCACTTTTTATTAAATATCTCAAAAACACCGCTATGTAACAAGTTCAAAATTGGTACAACGATAAGTCGATAATGACAGAGTGTCTGATTTTACTTATGCCTCGTCTCTAACATAAAAAATAATATTAAGGGCAACTAACAACAGAACGAATTTTTATAGCATATGCTCTACATTTTTTCTGTAAAGATTGTCTAATTCTTGCGAATATTCCATGATTATTTCTAATTTCATTTAAAGCATATTCAATTCTTTCCTATAACAACTGATCACGCGTGTCTATTGGAACAGCATAAACTAATGATTTTAAGTATCCCCAAATACAGAAATCACAGGGATTTAAGTCTGGGGATCTTGCAGATTAATTGACTGAACCACATCTTCCAATCCATTGGTTGCCATAGCTATTGTTTAGAAACTGACGAACTTCTGCACTAAAATGAGCTGGGAAACCTTCATGCAAGAACCATACATTCTGTCCCAGCAGCTGATTACCGATTACACCTATCCAGACATTAACACTAAATCTTTGCTGGTGCTTAGTCTCTTTTATTGCATTATGTAAATAAAAAATCCCATCCCTAGTAAAGGTAGCTTCATCGCAAAATAAAATATTAGAACAAAAATTAGTGTTCTGATTCTTTTTGTTCCTCAGCCAGTTTGAAACCACGGGCAGGGAAATCACCATCTAACATCGCATGAACTCACTGAAAATGAAAAGGATTAAAAGTTTTCTCGGTGAATAATGTTCCATGTGGAAGATTTGGAAATATTAGGATACATAGTATCGAGTATTCTGGTGCTAATCAGTCTCAGTATTCTTAGGAAGTACTGAGCTCTTATCCTTTGGTGTAACGCTGTAAATGTTGAGTTACTGGGATGCCTTCGCTTTGGACATTTTTCCGCGTATCTTCGTTCTGCTACACGAGCGTTACACTGTACTTCCCCATAAACTAAATGGATATTCTTCATTGGAAAAACTAACCATTTTGATTTAAAGTAACAAATTTTTATCTTTTTAATACAACAATAACTGTTTGACATCAAAACGATTTGATGTAACGTTAGATTTTGTTGATTTGTCACAGCCAACTAGGCATTGTAAAGATAATTTAGTAATGAAACGGTATTTTCTGCCAGAAACACAAAAAGTGTAAATTGATTTTTCTAGCACGGGACGTGATCGCAATTTCAACTAAGAGCACATTTGTATGGAAAGTATTGTAAAGTTTTTTAATTTGATGTAAAATCCGTTAAAAAATTTAAAATAAAAAATGTTCGTTAAAAAACAAGTGGGCCGCTTGTGATGACAATAAGGAAATCGTGTTTTCAGTGACCGGTTTGTCATTATCGACTTATTCGTTTTACCAAGTTTGAACTGGTTAAATAGACATAAAATCGCTAGTATGTGTAGTTTTCGTTTGTCAGGAGAGTTTCTTGATACCCTGCATAGAATATAAATGAAGAATTTTTTCTGTATAATTTTGGATGAACTGTATTCCATACCGATGTTGTACCATACCCGTCATAATACATAATTTGTGAAATGGTGGATTCCCGTTATCGTCTGCATGAGGCTTTTTTGGGGAGTTTTCCTCATACACATATAGCGACATGATCACTGCGTGTTATGGATGTACGTTCCTTCCGATCCTATCCGTGTCTATCTTTAATCCCTCCATGCATACATACTAAATGTATATATGTATGTTGGGAATCCATTGTGGCTGAAGGAACTTGGAAATCTCAAGTTGCCCGCCTATACACGTGCCTTTTGCTTTTCTAAATAAGTGATTCACATATGCTGATGTATCAAAACAGGGATAATTTTAAACGTTTGATTTTTTGGGAGTTTTATTTTATTTTATTTTAATTTCTCTTTTAAAAAGATAACAATAATCATAATGTTGCAATGCTTTTCGACTTATCGTTTGGGTGCTATTCTGCAATAAACAAGTTATTACTAAAACTATATTTAAATCGCGATATTTCGGAACGATTATTATATCTAAACTTACAGACAAGCTTACAGTGGGTTACGTCAATTCCCTGGATATATTCCTAACACAAATTATTTGGAAATGAACACAAGGGATTATGTAAGAACGGCCAAATTGAAGCGAAATATTTTTTTTTGCCTAAGGATATACCATAGTAAACCGTAATGAAAAGAAATCTACTTTTGGTTTTCCAACCCTGTAACGGGATTAATCTAACCATGGCACGACTGTCGATTATAATACTAACGCGTTATTTATTACATTTCTTAGTAGATATTAAATCGAATTTAATTAACAGAAACGTTTCTCCATTAGTCAGGAAAACAACAGGAAGTTAAGTATATGCTAATTATCCTGTACGATATTACTTAATTGGGATTCAGTGTATAGTGTATAATTCCTTGAGATTCTAACATAATGTCTCGTAATTTCCATAATGCCATAGTAATGCTACGCAATCTATAGTAATGCTTTATACTGTGCTTATAATTCCGGAATGCTAAGGTAATGCCAACTAATTCTAATCAATACCGATAATGTTGTACACGTATTTCCGTAAGAAGTTCCCCCTCGCGCTGGCCACAGCATATGTACTATAATGTAAAATATGAGATAAACGCCATAAATTCTCGGCCTCATATACAAAAAATAAAACAATTTTAATTATTCAACATAATCTCACCTAACATGAACACTTTATTATAACGACCAATTAATAATTTTATGTACCTTTCTAATGTTTTATCTTCAAAATAATCTATTACAGCTGCTTGCAACTCACCATTGTCTTTAGGAAGACGTCTCCTAAGGTTTTTAAATTAGAAAATAAATAATAATCGTTAGGATCCATGTCCAGACTATATGGTGAATGTTCCAGTTCTTGAAAGCCACATCCGCGGATCGCTTCTTGAAATGGTGCCAGTATTGTCCTGCAATAATCGTCGAATACCTTTGTCAACTTTTCTTGACGTTTTGTACGAACATTGTCCTTCAATTTATACACCTAGAACATATACGTTGTGAACAGTTGTGTTATGCTCAGTGTCAGTGAGTACAGAACCTTCACAATTACAACATACGAGGATTGTTCGGCTATCACAGAGAAGAATCTACTTTACCATTCTGTAAAATCATCTTTAATAGGTTAAATATGACAGTACAAAGCGATCTGTCAGTTAATCTGTTCTTGACGGTACGCCAAAGTGATTTTGTAAACAATGTAAAAAAACAGACGAGAGCAGTAATAAAATACTTTCATTTGAAAGGCTTCACACCAACCGAAATTCAAGCAGAGCTGGATTCAACACTTTTGGAATCCGTTCATTCGTTTTCAATGGTTAAAAATTGGGTTGCCGAAATTAAGCGTGATCGTATGAGCACAAATGATGAGTGGACATCAAAAAACGGCTGCTGTCCTGGATATGATTCTAAAAGTACACCGTATTGTATTGTGGATGACCCTTCAATAAAAGTGCGCGAGCTTGCAGACATAGTGGGTACCTCAAGTGACTGTGTACATAGAATTTTAACTGAAGAGTAGGAAAAATACGGTCTTGTCAGAAAAAAGGTTATGGC
Organism: Vesta saturnalis; assembly: GCA_036346205.1. NCBI lineage: Eukaryota > Metazoa > Arthropoda > Insecta > Coleoptera > Lampyridae > Vesta > Vesta saturnalis. The sequence goes on along the minus strand of JARFJB010002417.1, from coordinate 2,257,729 downwards.
AACTGTTTTTGGGATTCTCGTGGAAATATCTTGGACCACTACTTTGAAAATGCAAGTATTATGCCAGTTTATCGCAACAACTTAGCGATAAAATCAAAGAGATACGGGCTCATTTGGTAAAGAAGAAAGTGCTTTTCTATTAGCATACCGCACTGCCCAAAAGTCTGCCATTGCAATGGCTAAAATTCGTGAATTGGCCTTTTTCGCCCTATTCTTCAGATTTGGCTCCCAGCTACTGTCATCTGTTGTCAAACCTCAAAAATGGCTCGGCGGTAAGATTTTTGTCTAATTACGAGGTAATCGCTGCTGTTTCGAGGATATGAATCCATCGAGGCATTGTTAATTTGGAATATCGTTGATATAAGTGTGTTGAATGAGTAGGAGACTATATTGAAAAATAAAATGTTTTTTATTTTCGAAAAAACTTTCGTTTTCTTTGTTAAGCTGATTGCGCCTTTCTATACGAGGTTCATCTGGTCGCCGCTATTTCTTCAGTTTCCTTTTGGATAGAGGATAATACAACAACAGCATTGTTTGATCTTTGCAACAATGGATTCCAAAATCGGTTTTCAATCTTCTCCCTCCCTACATGTTAAAAACTGGTGCTCATATTTGGCTTGACGTTAACGCTGGAGAGCAGAAAGAAAACGCGATACCCATCTTGCCAAATACTAGTTTCACAAAGACATAACTGGGTAATTCCTTTCCAACCGACGATGTTTTAATACCATTTTTTTGTAATTTGCTTCCATTTTAATTCTTTAATAGGCATATTAAGAAACGCGACGTCATCTCCGATGTCAGTATAGCCATTCATTCGCGAAACATTTTACGAAAATTTTTAGGTTGGCAAAGCTTGATTCGGAATTATGTCATGTATGTCACTATTACAAAATGTATCAAAAACAGGATGCGCCCAGTGGAAAACTTTGATGTGAGCAAATTCGCGACCGTATTCTTGGCAATTTCACGTATTACAGGTGGTGTACGGGGTGGCCAACTAAGAATGCAAGGTACTGTATCTGGGAAACTATACATCGTAGAGGCTTGCGAAAAAAAAATTATAACTAAAAAGGCCAATACAAAAACCAGGAAAATATTTTCATGTTTGTGAAATGGCCGCTAGGGGGTGTAACTGCAATCTTGAATCTAAAAAAGTGATGTTTCTGTGAATTCTGCTATATTAACCTAATAAAAAAATAACTGATCTTTGAAGTCGAGGATAATCTGAACTTTTTTTGTTTGGCACTTTTTGACGTATGTCTAAAAATAAAGTGGTGGGGGTATTCAAAGGTTTCCGTAAATCACCTCCCCCCCGTATCTTCCAAACGGCTAAGCCGATTTTAACAAACTTGGGCGCGTTGAAATGGGCTATTCTTGGGCTACAACTGTTAAAATAATTGTTTTGTTAGTTACGAAAATCCCTTATATTTTTATTTTTTTTAACTATATTTTTGTGGAATTGTTTCTATTATGTAAGTTGTGGCCCTAAAAAGGACCGATTTAAAGAAGGAAGGTTTTTAATGCCCTCGTAAATACTCGAAATGCTGACCATCACTCTGTGCATTGCTGAGGCCTCTTAGGGGTAGACAAAACTGCAAACACGTTTTTTATACTATTTTTTGTAATTTTGTTTGGTAATGTTTTAATTTTAAAAGTGAAAATTTGATCTAGTCGCCTGTTGTTTTATCCAATTTCTGTCACTAAACACGAAAACGGAGGATAATCAAGATAATCTTGCATGTACAGGGTGGCCAACTAAGAATGCGAGGTACTGCATCTGGGACACTATCCATCGTAGAGCCTTGCGCAAAAAAAAATTATTACTAAAACGGTCAATACAAAAACCTGAAAAATATTTTCAAGTTTCTGAAATGGCTGATAGGGGGCGTAACTGCAATCTTGAATCTAAAAAAGTGATGTTTCTGTGAATTCTGCTATATTAACGTTATAAAAAAATAACTGATCTTTGAAGTCGGGGATAATCTGAACTTTTTTGTTTGGTATTTTTTGACGTATGTCTAAAAATAAAGTGGTGGGGGGTATTCAAAGGTTCCCTTAAATCTTCGGAACGGCTAATCCGATTTTAACAAACTTGGGCGCGTTGAAAAAAGCTTTTCTTGGGCTACAAATGTTAAAATAATTGAAGTTTTGTTAGTTTCACATGTCGGCCCTTAAATTTCTATTTCTTTTTAACTATATTTTTTTGGGATTGTAAGGGATTTTCGTATAAAGTTTTCTTTGGCCGATATTTTAGGTTAGGAACAAGATATCGTGATGCGGTTTTCGCGAGCTTGTTTAGGCATCATTTAGCTACTTGTTCATGAAAAAAAGTCATACCAATGCATCTAATTTTTTTACGAAAATTAACCGTTTCTGTCGGAATGTCGAACAAATCCCTCTAACGACGACATGTGAAACTAACAAAACTTCAATTATTTTAACATTTGTAGCCCAAGAATAGCTCATTTCAACGCCTCCAAGTTTGTTAAAATCGGCTTAGCCGTTTCGAAGACACGGGGTTATTTAAGGAAACCTTTGAATACCCCCCACCACTTCATTTTTAGACATACGTCAAAAAGTGCCACACAAAAAAAGATCAGTTATTTTTTTATTACGTTAATATAGCAGAATTCACAGAAACATCACTTTTTTAGATTCAGATTGCAGTTACGCCCGCTAGCGGCCATTTTAGAAACTTGTAAATATTTTCCAGGTTTTTGTATTGGCCATTTTAGTAATAACTTTTTTTGCGGCAGCCTCTACGATGGAAAGTTTCCCAGATACAGTACCTCGCATTTTTAGTTGGCCACCCTGTACATGCCAGATTATCTTGATTATCCTCCATTTTCGTGTTTTGTGACAGAATTTGGATAAAACAAAAGGCGACTAGATCAAATTTTCACTTTTAAAATTAAAACATTACCAAACAAAATTACAAAAAATAGTATAAAAAACGTGTTTCATAAGACCTTGAAACACTCATTCTTTAAAAACTCATGGCGTTTTTTAAAATTTGAATTCGTGCTTGAAGACTGGTCTTATGAAACTTGTTTTTTAATATACTATTTTGAGGCGTTATTACTTCAATTTTATCATCCGTAATGATTGTTACATTTAGGACTTGCCAATAATGATTCTCTTCCGATCACCTGATCAACATGTTATATTTCAGAATACTTATTATACCTAAAAATTAAAAACTATAATAATAATTAAGCATTTAAAGAAAACGTTATAGAAATGTAGAGTAACGTTAAATTTTAAATAAACACCCCGATTTGTATTAGAACATAAATAAAATTTGTATCATTAATAAAATGCAACCTTGGTCAAAATAGTAGTTCATGACATTGCTGCTGAATAGGAAACTACAACTTTTGCTTAATATTGAACGTTATATTCAATGCTTTTCAAATTTTTGAATTTAGACTTATCTATTTATTAAATAACAGTTTTGGCACATACTTATGACTAACAATAAATCACAGGCAGAATGCCAATAATAATAATGGAACTAAAATAGAGGAAATGCTTACATCTGACATCAAAATGCACTCTCCTTATTTATCTACGGACTGGAAAATATTAGTATGCACAGCATGTTATTTATATCTTAACGAGGTTTTTCAATTCGAAAGATTATTAATAATAGGTTTTTGCAGTTTAAATAACTTTATGTTTATATTGAACAAATTGGATTCATGATAAGTCTACTTTGTGCGAAATCTAGTCAGCCAAGAATTTGTTGATTTCAATCCAAGAATTTATGCCATTCCAGTAATTTTTTTCAATCTCATTCATTTTTTGTATTCTCACTGTAGACTATTGCAAAATCTTATTGCAGTAACCTAGTTTTGGTAACTTTAGTGCAGTTAATTAATGAAAAAGATGTGGTTTTATTCAGGATTATGCATTATATATATATATATATATATATATATATATATATATATATATATATATATATATATATATACCGTGTGTTCCGATTTCGATGGTTTTTCGGGGTATCTCGAGAACGGTTTAAGATAGGAAGTTGCGGTTTTCGCGTTGCTGTGCTACTTTTTTATGAAACGAATCTACATTAACAAGTAACTTAGAAATAACTTGAGAACTTTTCTATAATTATTACTGTTTCTTCAAAAACCCAAACTTGCCTTTTTTTAAATGCGACACCCTATATATTTTTGCACAATTTGATTCCATTTGTTCGTTCTTTTCAACATTAAGCTCAAAAATTACGTACAAATTTAAATTTTTGAATGGTTGGCCAAGGCGGAAATGTTCTGATCCGCCTTATTGCATTTAAAATAATAACAGGTCTCAACGGTAGTTTCATAAAATCCCTGTCAACGGCGTTGTGTAGATACGACATAATTTGATGTGGGGTTCTATAAATTTTAATCTTAAGGTATCCCCACAGAAAGAAATGTAGAACTGACATACCAGGTGATCTGGGTAACCTTCTTATAGGTTGATTTGTACCTATCCAGCGGCCTGGAAAGTTGTTATCTAGATAGTTTCTGACAATTTTAGCGTTGTGAGCAGGAGCACCATCTTGTTGTAAATATAATTGATTAAAATGTGCTGGCACATCACCTTCCATTTCGGGTACGCTATTTTATAAAATTTGTAAATATCTATTGGTAGTAAGGCGTCCGTCAAAATCTGGATATACGATTTTACTACCCAATGTGAAACAAGCTCCATTAAAGCCAAACCTTCCTTGTTGATCTCGTGGAAACAATGTATGTGGGTTATTCTCTTAAATCTATTATTTTGGCGAATGTTCTACAGCGTAAAACCTTTTGACCTTCGTGAACTTTTCAATTTGCGTGAAAAAATGGTATTCAGAATCCGTTTAACAAATCCACTGAATTAGCTGATACGGACTGTCTTGAGGGCTTTCGCTGCTAAAGTGCACTTCGTCAGACTAAACAACAAATCTTTCAAAATAAACACATTTTTATGACATTCTGCATCGTCCGGACGTAAGTTTTGGACCATATGAAATTTACATGCGTGTTATTTGTTTTTTCGGCACTCCAATACTGCAGGCTACCTCTTTGCAAGGGGTATTTGGATTTTTAGCGTTGACCATAATACGTTTATTTCGTCAAACTCGCGATTTTCTTTGTTGTAGACGAGGTTTATAAGAAGAGCCGTGTTCTATTAAATTTGATTTTATTCTTGAAAATATTCTTTTTTCTGACTGGATATGTATGCGTTATATTTTTTTTTTGCAAATTGTCAGTCAAAGTAACAAGATAAATAGATAAATACCTATGAAAATATATTTGTAATGCTCCGTCTGCATTTTCGTTTCAATTTATTTAACAAACAAGCACGTCATAATTTTCTGCGTTTCCAAATGTTACATTAACAACGAATGAATTTCCAACAATTAAGTTAAAAATATTAAGCAAATAATCAGAATAACAGACATAAACTGACAAACTTCTAAAATCCCACACCTGATTTAGTTCTTTCTTTAGATTCCGCCCCTACCAACTACTAAAAAATTTAAATTTGTAATAACGTAAATTTTGAGCTTAATGTTTTAATTATTTTTGGAAAGCCGAGGACAAGTGGAATCAATTTGTGAAAAAATATACAGGGCGTCTCGTTTAAAAAAAGGTAAGTTAGGGTTATTTTGAAAAGCGGCAATAACTATGGAAAAGTTACGTACCCCATTTGATTCTACGTAAAAATATCTATCATTTTTTTTCTATGTACGAGGTGCGAGGGTAGTCCTAAAAAAGCAATGACAAATTTTCAAAATTGCTCTGTATATCAGAAACAGGAATGCGAAAACCGCAACTTCCTATCTCAAGTCGTTCTTGAGATACTTCGCAAAACCATCGAAATCACTGTACACTGTGTCCTATTTTGGTTGAAATGGTAGGGTATAGCGTTTGCGAGTAAATATAGAAAGATGCGGTTTTCGCGACCCTGTTCTACTTTTTCGTGAAACGAAAGATGTCATAAACATAGTTGTCAATGTCCTATTAGTATATGAGATACAGGGCGAAATTCCAAATTTGCACATTTTAAGCACCCATCGTAACTTCGTTGCCTTGTTATTTTATCGAAATGATGAAAAGTGGGTTTTACACAGAATTTTCCGTAGAATTTAGTGGCGTTCATAGTTTTCTCCACAAAAAGTCAGTTTCTTCGCAATAAACTAAATGTTTTTTTTATGGAACACCCTGTATATTTTTTATTATATAAAAGAGCTTACTCTCAGCTTTCAAAAAATATATAATTGTGTGGCATTTCTTTTGCATTATTAACCTTAAAAATTAATGTTACGTTAATTTAACATTTTGATGATATAGTTGGCCATGAAAAAAACAAGGTTAAGGGTTAGGAAGGACAAAATTAAAAACTAAACATAATACCTACAATTTTACAAGCCTAATATAAATTACTAAAAGAGATGTTCGAACTGATGACTATTCTGTCTTATACATGCTTCACACACTTCCAATTCGTTCTGTAGCATTAAGCACAATAATAGGGTGATGTCTGAAAGCTTCTCTAACTGCATTTCAAACGTTCAAAGTTATCATATTGAGTTTGGTATATTTTATTTTGGAAGTAACCCCATAAAAGATATCTAAGACTGACAAGTCCGGAGACCTAGGAGGCTATCTTATCGGTCCATTAGTGCGAATCCATCTATTACCAAAATTGTTTTCCAAAAACGGGCGTATATTTTGCGCATTGTGAGATGGGGCTCAATCCTGTTGGAAATGAATTTGGTTCAAACGAGCTAAAGGAATGTCATATAATAATTCAGCCACAACGATTTCTAAAATGTCCAAATATCTAGGAGCGAAAATGTAAAATTTTATTTTTGATCCTAATATAAACCAAGAAACGTTTAGTCCAACTCGTCCTTGTTGTCTTCGGGGAAATATTTGGTGTTGAGACCAGAGTCTGTATTGTGCCTGTTTAAAACACCTGAATTGCTAAAACGTGCCTCGTCTGACCATATGACATTTCTCCCCAAGTTGGGTACTATATATAACGTGTTAAAGGACCAATTGCAAAATATTAACCGACCTTGAGCGTCACCAGGGTGTAGATGTCGAACAAGCCTAAATTTATATGGTTTACATTTATGGTGGCGAAGTATTCTGTGGATTCTTTTTTTCGAAACTCCAATACTACTTTCTATAGTTCAGCAAGAACTTATAGGATTTCCCCACACTAGCTAAAACGGTACCATCATTATTCTCTCGATTTTATTTATTATATTTTTTGACCTGGTTTTAGAAAATGATCAATAATTAATTAAATTTCTTCTTAAAACGTGATTTTACTAGGTTGTCTCGGTTCTGGAAAACTACATAGATGTAAAGTTACTTAATTATCAAAATTAATACCAAGGAAAATACATTTACCTGTTCATTTATTGCTGCGTCGGCGTTTTCCTTACTCTGACCAAAGCAAATCAGCATATCATATTTTTCACAGTTTTCAAAATTTTGATTTTCTACCATATTTTGCACAATGAACAAACAATACGATTGTTGCACAAAAATATTTTTAATTAGATTTGACAGGCCAATCACGTTTAGATCAGACTAAGCCCAGCCTACTTGCAAATTTAGATATAAAGTATTCTTTATAAATTTTATTGCCATTAATATTTTTTTCTGAAGCTGTAAGATGTATTTTACCCAATTAAAAAAAATTGCCGATTTGAATATGTTTCAAAAACTATTGTACCTAATTTGCATAATTTTTTGTTATTATTTTTCATTTCTGCGTAAAAGTCCTTAGATTTATTATAATCGTGTATTTACATATTTATAATTATAATAAAGCAGTAAGTATCTAGTAGCCCTTTTTTAATACTCAAATATATTTTGGACGTTCAATAAAATACGCGTTTATACTGAGTTTATAGGTTTGACGGCTAACTATATCATTAAAATGTTAAACTAACGTAACATTGTTTTTATATATATATATATATATATATATATATATATATATAGGGTGAATCTTATCTAATCCGCCAAAATCATTATAAGCAAAAAAGTTCATATGTACATGGGTCCGGAAATGCTTTGTTTCCGAGATACAGGGTGTCAAAGTTGAAAAAAGAAATCGCGATTTCTTCAATATTTTTTGACTGTTTCGAAATAATTTCATGAAATTTCGTATACGGGGTTTTTTTTGGGACAGTTGTTTGAACAGTTGTTATCAAAAGAACATGTTTACTTTTAATATTAATTTCTTTTCTTGTTTTTTTAATATTGGATATTTTAGTGCTCCTTACAAGTTTTAAATAAATAAACATTGTGAGTTTTAAATGTGTTTTTCTCAGAAACGGTTGCTCCTAGCGACATCACTAAAATATACCTTTTTTTAGCAGAAAAGATAGGAGGATCGATTTTTCTAGTCCAAAATGGTATACAGTGTAGCACAAAAAAATTGCAACGATTTAAAGGGGTCAAAATGGTTGCTGCTGGCGCCCTCTAGAGACCACAACTAAATGGTCCACAAATTTGAATATTTCATTTCAAAAAACCATCGTATACGAAATTTCATGAAATTATTTCGAAACAGTCGAAAGATATTGAAGAAAACGCGATTTCTTTTTTCAACTTTGACACCCTGTATCTCGGAAACGAAGCATTTCCGGACCCATGTACATATGAACTTTTTTGCTTATAATAATGAGTTCTAGTACTTCTTTAATTTTGGCGGATTAGATAAAATTCACCCTGTGAATTGAGAAGAAACTGACTTTTTGTGGGAAAACTTGCAGGCGGCTAAATTCTACGGAAAATTCAATATAACACCCACTTTTCACCATTTCGATCAATTTCAAGGCAAAGCAGTTACGAGGGGTGCTTAAAATGTGCAAATTTTGAATTTCGCCCTGTATCTCTAATACTAAGAGGAGTATGACAATTCTCTTTGTGGCGTCTTTCTTTTCACGAAAAAGTAGAACTGGATCGCGAAAACCGCATCTTTCTATCTTTGCTCGCAAACGAGATACCCTACAATTTCAACCAAAATGGAACACAGTGTACCTACAACAGATGAACATTGAGGGGAAATGGAGGTTGAGTGATTTCGATATGGCAAGATGTACCAATAAAAACTTACAAGCCAAACGCACTAGCAATACACTAAATTCTGTAAAACAATTTTTTTGGTGTAGCATAGCTCACATGTTGTAATTATCCGTGTCGGTGTGGATGGCGGTATGGTTAACGAAGTTAGATAAGACAATGCAACACTCTCAATTGAAAACTACTTAGTTCCTGAGCTTGTGGAGTAGTGAAAGATTGATTTAACGTGAGGATAGCGGCGAAAATAACACATCATACGCTGATCATTATATTCCGAGATATTTTATAAAACTATGTAAAGATCTTGTTTTTATAAAGATTCAGTATAGTTTGGAGTATAAATACTTTTACCGAATGCTTGCCAGTGTGTGTAATGTATTGAAATAGTAAATTCAGTGTCGAATCTCCGTTTGCAGAATAAAAGTAGTTAATCTCCTCCCAAAAATTCCCGCAATATTTAAATGCAACTTTGTTATTGGTCGCATTTTTAAAACCCGGAACACAAGCAATTACTTGCTTTCAAGTGTTGTAGTTACCGTACTTAACAGAACAGACGTCTCTAATTCTGTTTTACGTACATACGTAGATACGTACATACGTAGATTACGTACATACGTGCAAACGTACGTACGTATAACAAAACTCACCCTGTATGTAGGTACGCACGTGCGTACATACACACAGGGTGAGTTTTGTTTTTCATTTTAAGCACTGGCATCTCGAAAACTACAAGAGATAGAGATTCGGTTAAATGGGGAAAGAGTTAACCTAAATTAACGACACTTTCAGTTGGAAAAAATTCATGGCTTACTAGATATTTAAAAAAAAAACGAAAATTTTGCATTTATCAATTTGAGAAAAAAAGTGCAGAGGAAAAAATGGTAGTGTTTTTTTTTATGCTTTATCTACTGGCGTTACCACTTTTGTTCTATCTCTTGTTATTCCAAAGTTATGGTATAAACTTTTCTTCTTTAAATGGAAAATATAGTAGATTGTGACTTTATCAGATGCGCGTTTTTTAAAGCTTTGTAACGATATCACACATGATGTATGTTTAAAAATAATAAAGTTATAACCATTTTATTATTGATTTACAGTTGGCCATGGAAAAAATGAATTAGTTATTATGGTTTTTGGCAGTTTTACACCCTTGCCATAATAAACACTTTTTTTTTATTTCAAACTCTGATGAGCGACAAGTTCAGTACTTTTTCTTTTAAATGTTGTAGAATCGTTATTATTAGAATTCAACAAAATGACACGAATAAACATTTTAGATATTTTAATGCGTAACATGTTGTACATACTAATTTCCTGCTCGCTTAAGTTAGAACAAACTTAGATTTATTAAGTAGCAGTAATTATTGGCTTTGACATTTTCAAAAGACCAATTTTTTCTCTTTATAATGATACAGAACTATTGTATTATCGAGAGGTAGCAAAAACTGAATGTACCATGGAAAAACATTTTGTATCCGATTAAATTAATTACTCAGTTTATTATAACATTTCACCTAAAAATGAGGGCCTGAGATAGAACAAGAACGCAAAGAAACTAGCAATTATTAAGTTTAAATTTCGACTTTGAAGTAATAGCTTGTAAAAAATTAATCTATATCAGCAAATGTTCAAAATGTTCACCATTATTATTTACACTCAAGCGGAATCTTTTCACAATGGAATTTACAACTTTCCGTATTTTCCTACCATCTAAATTGCGAAAGGCATGTATCAGAGCATCACGTAGTTCTTCTTTTGTTGCATAAGTTCGCTGATAAACCAAACCTTTTAAAACACCAAAAAGAAAAAAATCTAAAAGTGAGAGATATGACGATCTTGGTGCCAAAGGGACCGACCCGTTCCTACCTATCCAAGAATTTGGAAACAGTTGATTTAGGTACTCTCTCACTTGCAGTTGGTTGTGCGGCGGAGTACCGTCGTGTTGAAACCAGCGTAAATTAGTCTTGTTTCCAAATCTAAGATATCCAACATATCTTGAGATTCATTTTGTGGAAACTCAAGATAACGCTGGTCTGTCAAATTTTCGTCGTAAATGAAAGGATCAAGATTTCGCGATCCAATAATTCCGCACCAAACATTGAATCCAAATTTGCTTTGAGGCCATCTTTCACGAAGTATCCTTGGACTGACAGGTGTTGTGAAATGAAAAAAATAAAAATTTATTGAACTTGTACAAAATAGTTGCACATAAAAAAAAACAAAGCCCATATTCTAGAGAAATAAAAACATTTTTTCAAATAACGTTAAATGCTATTATTACAAATTACTAAATATTTTAAATTTACTTATTTAAGCATGTTAAGACACATCGCTGGTATTCCTGACCTCCAGAAAGAAATGTCTTTCTAACGCATTCTCGAAGTGACATTGCTAGATCTGGAACATCGTCAAGCAAAATAAATTTTGCTTCACAAATTGTGAAATAATTTCTGGTATACAACTGTGAAAGTCTTCTTTGTTTCGTTCCTAACTGATAAAACTCTTCATTTTGAACTTCTAATATCACCACTAATAAATTTCGTGGATCATTTCTTGCTCTGTCAACGTCTATTTTTTATGTTGCACAAAACGCAACCCTTCGGACCATTTACTGGTGTGATTGCTTTCCATCCAAGAACTTGGCATATTTTCAATATCCTGGTTTGCACGTTCAACCGAACCTTGAGTCTGGCTGTGCCTAGGTTTTCCGTGCACAATTTTCAGACCCGACCACATTGCACAAGCTTCTTCTACGATTTTGTTACTAAACACAAGACCGTTGTCACTTTGCAGTACACTGGGGGCTCCAAATATAGTAAAAATATCAATTAGGTGATATGCAACCTCTTCTGCACGTTTGCTTTTTAGGGCACGTAACTGTACGAACTTCGTCAAGTGGTCTTGATAGACAAATATGAACTTAAAGTCTTTATCTGGTTGCGACTGTATGTCAATTAGATCCACCTGGCATCTTGAGTTCATCTCTTGAAAGTTCATTGGCCTAACAACAAGTCTTTTCTTAGGTACCTTGGTTTTTTTTGACAACTTTCACACAAATTTAAGTAAATCATGGCTTCTTCGGTAGTAATGTTTTTGTACTTTTTTTGAAGTTCTTTTAAGATTCTGTTTCTACCACCATGGCCTATTGATAAGTGTACCTCATGAATTATGGTAAAAAGTTCTTCAAAGTACACGTAAAATCTAACATAGGAGCTGTCTTTACTTACGGGAAATATAAGTTATATAAGTTTTTCAACATTGCTTACTTTCTTTACATCGTATTTTTTAGTCTTTGATAATCTTCCGTTTTTTCCCCACTACTTTTGTTTTTACTATTATTCACTTTTTTTAACAAATCATCATATCTTTCTTTCGTCAGAAAACCACTGTTTGCCTTCTTAGTATCCATAATATTAACTAATTTGGAATTAAAACGCTCAAGCATACCAGCCATTACTCAATATTTTATAAAATACGAGAGGATAGCGAAGAAACATTTGAACGCAACGAAATCAGAACTACTACTGAAATCACGCGGTTGCCACAAGTTGATAGAAGCCAAACAATTGCGCAAACTGAACGAATTTTCGTAAAGTTAGGGGCTTTTATCACATTTACCATTACGAGTTGGGAATTATGCAAGCAAACCGGTTAATTTGATAAAGTGTAAAAAATTATCATATTTACCAAATTTAGTGGTGATTATGCATAATTAACGGTTATTATATATAATCACCGGATTAATTACATTTACCATGACACACGCGCGCGCGCACACACACGCACGCACCCACGCACGCACGCGCGCTCACAGACGCACGCGCCCACACACACACACACACGACACACACGCGCAGCACACCACACAGCGCACGCACGCACACACACCACACACACACACACACACACACACACACACACACACTAAGCACGCACGACACAACAATATATATATATATATATATATATATATATATATATATAAGGGTTTTCCACGGTAGGCGTTCGTTAGAAGTTTATGTGGTTGGAAACAATTTAGAAATCTGAATTTTTGGTCTTAAGGGTTATTTAAGATTCTCTTTCATTCTAAAATATTTTCAAGGTCATGTTACTTCCGTTTATACCGGAAGTCGCCACTAATTTCCTTATTTTAAATGGAACACCCTGTATATTATTTTATTTTTGGATTCTTGACAAAATTTTAGGATGTCTTATAAGGGTTTCCTATACCTTTTTTCAACTGTTTCTTAGATATCTTGATTTTTTCAAAAATTTTGAAAGATGTAACCCTATTTTCAACACTGCTTGTCTTACTTATTTTTGACTGATGGAAAGTGCTTCTGGAGTAGACAGAAGCATAATAACTATACTTTTGAAATACTCATTGACAATTGATTTATTGCATACATGGTGTTCAAAATTTGATGAACTATTAAACAATTTTCAAAGTTGAAAAAGTTTGTTAATTCAAATGTGACACCCTGTATATTATTGGATGAATAGATACAGCATTTAGTTATGCATCGTTTGGCTATAACATTACCTATACCTATTATCGACAATTTTCTTGTTAATTAATATTTTCTACTTTAATGTGATTTTGACAGAAACTGAATGTTTTCAAAAATAAAATGAACTTAATTCAAACTACCAAATTCTATTTTATTAAAACAATGAAATAAAACAAGAAGATAACAAAATTGAGAGCATAATAACAAATGAAAACATAAAACAATTATTTGAACATAACTAGAAGAAAAGTGATAAAAAAGATAAAATGAATCATTACAAATGTTCCACATGACCGCCAATTTGATTTAAGCATTTTATAACTCTATCATATACTCCTTGCGAAATTGATCGCCGAATTTCGTGTGGACACATACTATTGAATGCATTGTGAACACGATTTAGCAATTCCTCTCTAGTTTGAACTGGCCTAGAGTACACTAATTCTTTTATACGACCCCAGAGGTAAAAGTCCAGGGGCGTCTAATCGGGTGATCTCGGTGGCCAGTTCCAAGGTCCTTGTGGGCCAATCCACCGATCTTCAAACATCAATGTCAACTGTTGGTGTACAGCTATAGTGGAATGTGCAGGTAGAGTATTTAGAAAATCCATAACAAATCCACAGAGAATTTCAAGATATCTCGCCCCATTCAAATTTTCACCGTACACTTGATATGCCACTCTATTATCCATAGCTAAACAAAAAACGTTAAAACTAAATTGGAACTGGTGATTACGTTCTCTTGTTACATGAGGATTATCTTGTGCCCAGTAGTGATTATTTCGGCGATTGAAAATTCCTTCTCTACTGAATTTTGATTCATCGGTCCAAATAATTTTGTGAAGAAATCTCGGATATTCGGTCATTTGTACAAGAATAAATTCACAAAAGTTAACTCGTCGTGCCTGATCACCAAGATGTAATCCTTGCACAGTTATTACCGAAAAGGATGCATTTTATACTTCTTTAATATTCTGTGGATTGATGTTTGTGAAATATCCAAATCCAGTGCAGCTGCTGTAATTGAAGTTCGTGGATAAGCGTGAAAATAAGCTAACACGTTTGCCTCGTTAACTTCATTATCTATTACTGACTTTAAATGCGTTCGAGTTGCCCTTATACTTCCAGTTGCAATAAATCGAGCTTCAATTCTTGCAAATTTTCCAGGTGTCATTAATGGTAGGTGTGGATACCGTTCGTTAAACAACCTGCATGTTCGCCTAACAAATCGTCCACGTTCACCATGCGTGTAAAACAAATTTAATAAATCATTGTTAGAATATTCTTGAATACATTCCATTATAAACAGTACTTAAAAAAATACTTAAAAAATTACAAAATCACTTAAATTGTACTGATTTGACACTAAATCAGCAACAATGTTTTAATGCGTGTCAAAATCAAGGCTCACTGGATTGCAGTTTTGGAATTTTATCGGCTTTTATAAAAAATAGGGAATTATACGAGTTATAAAATGCTTAAATCAAATTGGTGGTTAAGTGGAACATTTGTAATGATTCATTTTATCTTTTTTATCACTTTTCTTCTAGTTATGTTCAAATAATTGTTTTATGTTTTTCATTTGTTATTATGCTCTCAATTTTGTTATCTTCTTGTTTTATTTCATTGTTTTAATAAAATAGAATTTGTGTAGTTTGAATTAAGTTCATTTTATTTTTGAAAAACATTTCAGTTTCTGTCAAAAATCACATTAAAGTAGAAAATATTAATTAACAAGAAAATTGTCGATAATAGGTATAGGTAATGTTATAGACAAACGATGCATAACTAAATGCTGCATCTATTCAACCAATAATATACAGGGTGTCACGTTTGAATTAACAAAGTTTTTCAACTTTGAAAATTGTTTAATAGTTCATCAAATTTTGAACACCATGTATGCAATAAATCAATTGTCAATGAGTATTTCAAAAGTATAGTTCTTATGCTTCTGTCTACTTCAGAAGCACTTTCCATCAGTCAAAAATAAGTAAGACAAGCAGTGTTGAAAATAGGGTAACATCTTTAAAAATTTTTGAAAAGATCAAGATATCTAAGAAACAGTTGAAAAGAGGTATAGGAAACCCTTATAAGACTTATCCTAAAATTTTGTTAAGAATCCAAAAATAAAATAAAATACAGGGTGTTCCATTTAAAATAAGGAAGTTAGTGGCGACTTCCGGTATAACCGGAAGTAACATGACCTTGAAAATATTTTAGAATGAAAGAGAATCTTAAATAACCTTTAAGTCCAAAAATTCAGATTTCTAAATTGTTTCTAACCACATAAACTTCTAACGAACGCCTACCGTGGAAAACCGCTAGTCATTTTTTTATACACTAGACTTCCACTTAACGAATATTTCCTAATATTTCTAGATATTTCCAGATATTTCCTGATATTTCCAAATATTTCCAAATATTTCCAGATATTTCCAAATATTTCCAGATATTTTTTAATATTTCCTGATATTTCCAAATATTTCCATGTACTTCCAAGTGTTTCCATGCATTAGAATGGGATGTAAGGTTATATAATAAGGTAAGGGGAAAAAAGGTGTGATACAGGAGTCAGTTGTATATTTTAAATATAACGTTTTCCTTTTTTTTTTACAAAGTCGTAAATTCAAAAATACATTTATACTATATACGACGGCATAAGTGTGATATGATAATTTTACTTATTATAATAAAAGAAAGATAAACTCATCGAGGTACAGGTTATTATATAAAAAGAAATAAAATTAATATAAACAGTAAGGACTTTTTATAATATTTAGATATCTGGTGTAATTAAGCACTTAATTAAGTAAATTAAACAAATATATAGGTACTTGGAAAATAAATATATAGTACATATCATTGTAAGCCCTTTTGCAAGATCTTGTACATTTTTAAAATATTACATTTATCTGATCTTCTTACTTCAAATGGATCACAGCCGATAAGGTTAATTGGTCCATAAAACACATACTTTTTTGAAACTGGATGCCATTTTTTTGGCCATTCAAATTTGTCCAAATCTTCTTTTAAAAATTTTATGGTACAATCATTTTCCTTAATTTCTAAAATACGACCGATATACCACCCAGTATCATATATAGTAGTTTTCAATTTTCATTTGTATAACATCTGTATTATTTTCTTCTTCTTATAAATATATATAATTATAGCAGCAGACTTTTTTCATTAATATTTTATAAATTTGTTGATATTTATTAATAAAACGTTTCTCTTTTTACAGACAACGATAGCTACAATTGCTATGGAAACATATAACGTTTGTTAATATTTACATTTAGATACACTCATGAGATATATTTTTTATAATGATAAGACCTTTAGAATAATTCAAAATGCTCAAACTTGTTTTCAAGCCTCTTATATAGTTAAAATAATTTTAAATCGCAGACAGTGATTTTAAATCAATGTACACATTTTTTTCAAGTTATTCCCCCTTTCGCTACTACGTGTATGAGTAACAGGATTCGAATCCACTACCTCCGAAGTTCTACTAGTACATGTACCGAGTAGGATCAAGCGAAGTAGTTAGTTGATGCTACAAAGAGTTTGTTTGGAATCGATTACACATTTTATTATTAAATTCATTAAGTTACTAGCCGGCTGGCTGCAATTGATTGTGTACCGATGAAATAAAGCATATTCAATTGCCATTTGAATTCATTTTCCGACGTGGTATATTTCCAAAAGTTTGAAACACTTATTCAGCGTCGTAGGATTGAATTGTTGATTCGGTTTATTTAAGATACACTAGATTATAATGTTTTATTTGAGTTATACGTTGGTGACACGCTCAAATTGAATACTTTTCAAGTCATGACATTTTTACATTCAAATTTCGCTTAAATGTTTAAGGTTTAAATGTCAAGACCCCAGTGATTTTTGAAGGTGGTGGTGTCACTGGGTAAGAAGTAGCGGATACATGTGGTTTTTTTTCGGTCGCACTAACTAACAGCGCCTCCATTCAAATTTCATAGAAGCGTTTAAAAGTTAAAGATCCAGATCCCAGAGCGATTTGGACATTACGGAGTAGTAAAAGAAACGTCAAGAAAACTACGTTCATATCGGGGTGTCAGTCGTTACTTACAGAAGTGTTTGGAATAGACAAATTATATTCATATTTTTGATTTTTTAGACTATATCTCATAATATCCATAAATTAAAACAAGCTTCATAATCATACTTTTAGTTATTATTTAATACAAACATGAAATAAGATAAACCAGTTGTGTTAGTGGTCGAGTGTACTAGGGAATTTGTGTTAGTGGTAGAGTGTACTAGGGTATATGTAATAATCCGTAAGACGTGGAAAAAGGTTCGAACCTGTAAGAGGTATACTTTTTTTTAAATTCAATAAACAGCTGTATTTAAGAAAACTACACTTACAAAGAAGCTGCGTAGTGTAAAGTAAATATACGATTTTGGAATTATACAAAGATTTATTTAGTAAACTTCTTTGATATATCTTTGTGCACAACAAGAATACAACTGAAATTTTCTTGCTTAGGTATTTTTAATATATACACCTTTCTCCTTTTCAATGGAAAACTACCTGCCATTAGCATTTAAAGTAACCCGTTATAAGAGTTGGATACAGTTCTTAGACTACAACATTTTGATTGTACAGAAGTTATAATTAAAATTTTATAAACCTATGAAAGTATTTTATATTTCACTTTTTATTTATTCGCCTTTTGTTGAATCGGTTAAAATTATCGCAGGTGGGAAAGTTTATCGAATCGACTGACTGAACTTTTTAATGTTTGTTACTAAACTGAAATGACGCACGCGAATTACATACCTATTTTTATAAAAACTGCTATATTATTTCGAATTTGCTATTTTTAAATATTATAAATTATAACATAGGTAAAACCGCCAGGGTCCCTCACCCTACTTTTGAATAGCAGGTAGATTGGTGTGGAGTCAATAGCCATCGTAATCAAGCTACTGAAGCAGTTTAATAAATAACTATTTAATATGATAATTATCGTTTTTTATTTATAAGGCTTTTCTCTAGGAAATTGTACTTTGTCATTTGAAATGCATCATACTAAAACATAATGTGCATTTTCACTGAAATTTAAGAAAAACAAATAAATTATTTTAGGTTGAATGTTAGAAACAAGTATGAAGCTATTATTTATACAAAGTATACATGTGAATACTAGTTTAATTTATTAATGATTGCCTTTTTATATTTACTCATTTTATTCCTATTTTAGTTTAAGGGTTTTTTTTTGAGTCTTTTGTGAAACTTGTTCCAATTTATGTAACACATTTGAGCATTAATTAATAAACTAGCAAACACAAATAGGACCCAAAATGTTTGACTAATCCTACATTATTTTAAATTATCAAAATTATCTCATGTGTTTGTGATTTAAACAATTTTGAGCGGAAATAAATTTTCTTTTTTTTTAATTTGTTTTTAAAATCACTATTCATGCTTTCGGATATCAAAACTACCATATACAGTCTATAGTATAAATTAGGAAACCATAAATATTCTCAAACTAGTTATAGAAATATCAAGCTTTAATTAAGTGAATGTCCCCCCTTTGGTATTGTGACGCTTTTACGTTGCTGTGATAGCACAAGGATGGCTGCTAATGTCCCTACTCAACAATACGGTTGAGTAAAAGAGGTTTATTAAAATTAAAAAAATACAGAATAACTGTAAACTAATAATGCGGATTCTCGGGCGCCAATCCTGGTTAGCCCCTGGAGGCCTGGATTTTTCCTGGAGATAACTACAATAGCGTCACTGATCTGGGCGATCTCAGTGGAGACGTCGGTATCCAGGGGTGTGTGGTATTAGTCGGATCGGTGCTGCTATAAACAGATATTAAGCGGCAAACGTATGGCGGAACGTAGAAAAAAACCTTTTGTTGAGATTTAAACGGTTAATAAAAAAATAATCAACTCGGTATTACAAAAGGGGGGTGGGGAGGATACATTACTGATTAATCAAAAAATTAAAGAGAATTGAGCTATTAAACGGTAACTAATATAAAAAAAACTTCGCATACCTAGCGTAAAAAAAATTACTCAAGAACTAAAATAAATATAATTTATTGATAAAAAAAAAAATAAAATAAATACGCTAGCAGAAAATTAAACAAAAACAAAAAAATCAACGCTTGAAAACTAAGTTTTATTTATGCGGTCTGCCAAAAAATTAGAATATCAGATCAGCGAAAACATCAATCTTGTAACTGGGTACTTTCGAAAAACTGTTATTCAGTAAAATTTATATTTAAAAAAAAGTCAACAAACGGTGTAGAAGAATATTGGTATCTAAAGAGTTATTACAAATATTAATCAAGGCTAATATAATTTCCGGTAGATTAATTATTGAATAGATTCACGCGATCCATAAAATGTTTGATTTTAATTAATTGTTGACAGAGATAAAAGGAATAGTTATATACTTACAGATAAAACGTTTGACGCCAGTGACGGAAATTAATGTATTTTAAAGGAAAACTTCGGTAACACACTACGTTTCTGTAGAAAGTCCATTACACATTTAAACATTCGACAAGAAAAGTGTATTGAGGCAGATGGATTTCATTTTGAACTCTTTTATAATCGTAATATTTATTAAATTGTTTTTTACTTTGTTCCACATTTTTAATTTTTTTTTTATTATTTGGTTATTGTTATTTATTTTATTTCTTAATTTATGAATAAACATTTCTTGGGCTTGTTCATTTCATTCCGATTAAAATAATTACACATGATTTTTTCTCAAACAAATAAGAAAACTAAGTTATTACAAACATTTTTTATCTGTTTTCTGTCTATTACGGGTGGAAAAAGTTACATACAGGGTGAATTTTTGAGATGAACCAGATATGCCTGATTTCTAAATCCGGCCCTGTAAATCAATTCAAATTATGGTATTTACCGTACTGGAGCACAGTGTGTGTCGTTACTGTTTATTTTAAAGATTTCTTTTTAATAACTAAACATTATTATACAGTAAGATATTTCATTATTGCCAATTTTCAATTTGATTGATGCGCTCTGAAAAAATTATATCAGATTTTAGAGAAATTATATACAGGGTGAAGTATTGGATATGAAGCAGTCTCACAAATTTTCACGAAGACGGTCCTGGATTTTTTAATTCTGAATATGTCAGTTAGTTGCTAGACACGAATACACACTTTCACCAAAAAAAAAAGACAAATCGACTTAATCATTGAAAAGATATGATGAAACATTGTTTTGGTGAAGATCTATAATTCACCCTGTACATTAATAAACAAAACAAGAAGACATATTTTAATGGTTATTTGATAATCCCCTAAGGAGCCTCTACTTATGGTAGAAGTATGTACAGCTCCTCGTGACTCACCCTGCATAATAATTTTCCATTTAACAACAGAATATTTCATGTCCGTATATAAGTTTATTATCAATTTGGTAAACGCAATATCATTTATTGGGACTATTGCAACTGACTTTCCTACAGCATTAATGTATGTGAAATACAAGTTGGGTAATTAAACGTAGTGTGTGACCGAAGTTTTCCTTTAAAATACATTAATTTCCGTCACAGGCGTCAAACGTTTTATCTGTAAGTATAGATGCCTCTACTTATGGTGGAAGTATGTACAGTTCCACGTGACTCACCCTGTATTTAATGTTTAAAAATTTGTATTTATGTAATTATAGTGACAATAATTTAGAGTAGATTATTGCACCTTATATTTCAATACATTTATGGTGTCGTATAAGAATGTATATAATCAATTTCAGAAATTAAAAATACTGGGCGTTCAAATAAATCTGAATTCAGCAAATTTACGGAGAATACTTAAGGGCCGGGTTTGATGACGGTAAAATAAGGTATTTGTTTTGGTAACAGAAATTTTGTTTCGTTACAGTATTAATAATAGGATAATCATTTAATATCAGTTACATGAATACAGTACTTTCCAAAAGTAACAGATAAATTCTATCAAATTCAACAAAAACAAACTGTGAAAATCAGTTGATGAATCATGGACATTTTCACCAAACAAGAAGTTGACTGAACAACAAAATGTAATTTTTAAATAAGGTAAATGACCAATTATTAACAATTTTAGCAGAAAATTATAGTTTTTATGGTTTGTATTTCTATTTTTAATAATTTTAAAGTTTCTGCTTGAAACAAAAATTACATGAAGTGTTTCCTTTACACATTTCTTGCAAGAAAACAACATTTATTTCAAATCAAAACTAAATTTGTTTAGAAAGAAAAAGAATATTAAAGAAGACAATTATCGACATACTGATTTTGACTAAAACCATTTATTGACAGTCGATTACACCATTTATTGACAACTTAACTTATGAAGAACAATTGACTTATTATGTTTATTATATTCATAGTATGTTACTTATACTTAACCTAACCTAATTAGGTAACATTCTACTGACATAGATACTTCTCTAATTACTTTTGGTTTCAAGCTTCAGCAATATTAACAGGTAATAAATACTTTTGTCTGTCTTCAGTGCCTATAATTTCTCGTATTGGCAATATGCCATAAACGCAGTTCTTGTTAATGTAAGATACATCGTTCTCATTGAAAATAAAAGTGGTTTTATCTTTGTTAATACATTTCATACTCATAACTTCAATGTCCTCGTTTGAAGAAATTTTTTGGACAACAAACGTATCTGAAAATTGACATGTTTCGTTTTCCGCCTGAAAACTTGGCCAAAATATAATCTCCAACAAATATATTGTTAGTATTTGCTAATTCACAGTAATCTGAATAATTTTCCCCAAACAGATCCACGTCATCTGAACTATGCCCAATTTCTATCCATTCTTCCTTTTCTTCTGAGCTTTCAGAAGTTTGGTTTTGTTTTTTGTTGGTCTTTGGTAACGTCTTTCGCTTCCGTGTGGAAGGTTTTACTTCTGGTCAAAATAACGCTTTTTTGAACAGCGTAGGAATGTTACAACCCAGTTGATCACCTGACGTACTGGGAATGGCGTAATGCGTGTTGTCTTGTCCTTCTTGACTTTCCTTTTGAGGGGTACATTGATTAGGAATTACAACTTGTTTTTCTTTTTGTACGGCATCATACTCAGAAATAACTTTAGGAAGTTCTTGGTTCACAGATTCTGGTCTTGACTCTATTGTAATATCGCCAACTATATTTCTTTCTGCATCTTTTTCAGGGTTTTCTACATTATTTTCTTCTTTATTTTCCTGGTTTTCAATTTGTGTATTCTCAATTTGCTTGTCTCGATTTTCTTCTTGTTCATTTTCTTTTATAATCGACAAGCTTTCACTGCATAAAGCCTCCCAAACTTCAAAAATACTCTCGTCTTCAATGGCGCCATTCCAGCCTACATTTTCTGAGAAACATTTTCTAAAAATCGTCTGTTTAACAGCATCCATTCTTTCCTTTAGACCCTTTAAATGTGCCCCTTTGTGATATTTGAAACTTATTTGGTTGTACAGATAGGATGTTTGTTTTGATATTTTTTCAAAGCGGACACTGTCAACATCGAATGGACATAAATCACAAGCCCGAAACCCGTTTCTAATTGTTTCAGCACTGATATGATTAAGGGCTTGTTGAAAAACTGCTGCAAAATATTGTTTTTGAAGTTTGTTGCCAAAATTTTCAATCCTCCATTTTTGAATTTCATTGTTATATACGAGCTTGAGTGGTCTAAACACTGCGAAGTCGAGCGGCTGCAAAAGATGTGTAGAGTTTGGGTATAAAGCCACCAGTTCAATTCCATTTTCGACACAGAAGTTGGATAAATGAAGCGTCAAATGTGAGGAATGTCCATCCAAATATAAAATTACAAGTGTTTGAATCTTTTGTTCTTCCAGCCATGGATAGAAAATACGATCATTGGAGGTGTCATATTGCCATCAACATTCGTTGTGACCAGAACTGTTAGGTTTTCTTTGTCATCACCGGCAGTTGAATAAACGCTTTTTCCATCTTTTTTTTTTTGCTAAAACTATCCGATTTTGGAGAAAGGTAAAATCCGCTCTCGTCAGCATTAAATACTCTAGTGGGATGTCTTGTAATATCGAAAGAATCCCTTGCATTCAAATAAGTCTTAATTTCAGAAAACCAGTTTCTAACACCTTCGATTCGTTAACACTATCTCTACATGGAGTAAGAGTTTGACACATTCTTGGAGTTATTTCTGGATGCCGTTTTAAAAATAATCGATACCATTTATCGCTTGGTCTGTTGTTTTTCAAAATCTTTTGCTTTGTTTGAATCTCTCATAATCTTTTGAACTGAGACCATTAATTGTATTTTTGTAACAGGAAAATACCTCTCCACTAGTGCCAATATCCACTGGACTCAGGTTCCTCTTCTGAAGTAAGTATAGTGGCAGGACCTAGAGAGCAAATTAAAGTTGGTTTGCCCTGCTTTTTATGTAGAAGTGTGGTTCTAGGAACACTATATTCTTTGCAGCTGTTGCTACGGGAACTCCGTGCTCGACTTCTTCCAAAGCCTTTGCCATATTTTCAAGTGAATATTGTTTTCTGGTAGCCATTTCTGAAAGAAATTGTAAAATAAAACCGTTGGTATTAAAAAAAACGTTTTTGTAATGTCAATATTTGGTTGTAAGATGTCAATATCTAATTACTGACATCTTTAAACCAAATATTGACATAGGTGTCAATAATTGGTTGTACTGGTTTGTAGCTAAAAAAGTGAGTATTGGCAACATTGCTCTGAGATGAAGGAACAGAATATAAAAAACCCGAATTTATATTAAAACCAATTATGGACAGGGGTGTCAATATTTGGTCTATATTACATAAACAGAACCACATTAATCTCCAAGAGTACTTGCCTTAAGGGATAAATTAACAATCACTGTAATTTTTATGATTTATTGACACCTGTTGATATCAACTTGGATTGAACACAAATGGCGTCGTTAATAATTTAGATGAAAGAAAGCAGTGTTGTCAAATACATTAGGGTAGTTATTGACGCGGTAAATTCAAATTAATGAATTGTGGTATTCCTAATATCGCGGATTAGAAATAATGCTGTCAATAAATGGTGAAGTGTCAATAAATGGTACTTTACCTTACATATTTACTCTTGAATCTATTCGTTCATAACAAAAGTTATAATAATTTTATATTTGTCAAGTTGCTTTGCTATGTGTGAATCTTTGCGATGTTGCAGGCTCACATTCCATTAATATAAGTAATTTGACTGTTATTTCATTATATTTAGAATTCACATCAGTTCTACATGCATAAAGACCAAATTTACATTGATTGGGACTTGTATCTCGATAGCTCAGTTTAGAGCGGTACTCCAGCAAATTACATGTCGTAGGTTCAAATCCTACTCGAGGTAAACTTTTTGTTTATGTATTTAACAAAATTAATAATAATTAAATTTCTGAATAATAAACATTTAAAAAGTATTAAAGAACTTTTTATTTACGTGTTTAAAAAAATTAATAATAATTTTTAATTACAAATAATTTCAAATTCATTGCAAAATAATTGACAAAAATTGATAACGAGTTTTATTCATTCAGACAAGACAGTTTTATCCTATTAATATCCTTATTATCCATTGGACTGATTGGATCGATGGCGTGTTTAGTTTCCTAGGTGCTCAAATTGAAAACCGTTATTTTCTAAACATAGCTGACGTCTTCTCGGTATTACTTGAACGATTCTTTCAAGTATTGCTGGAATCATTTCTAACACCTGCAAAAAATTCTATTTCTAATTTCCTCAGGATTTCGTGGAGGTGTTGAATACACTTTTTCTTTAAGGAAACCCTAAGTAAGGAAATCAAGGGGATTTAGATCAGGCGATCTTGGAGGCCATAGCATGGTACCGGTGCGCTCAATACAACTATTTGGAAAATGGTCTTCTAAATACAGCCGTATATTTCTAGCAAAGTGAGCAGGAGCTCCATTATGCATATAAAATAATTCGCGTCGTATTTGTAAAGGCAAGTCGTTAATTACTTGTTTCAGAAGATTGAGGTACTCAACAGCATTAAGCCGATTCGGCAAAAAATACGGTCCAACAACTCTCTGGTTAATTATACCCAACCAAACATTAACTGAAAATTTGATCTGGTTACCATATTCGCGTCATCCCAGTTGTGACAATTATGTGTGTTGAATATACCATCCCTACTGAACGTGCATTCATCGGTCCATAAAATGCGTCTAAAGAATTAATCGCGAAAACTGTTTAATACTATGTTGCAGTAATTCCATACGAGCTATGTTATCATTTTTATACAGAGTATGAACTTGTGAAATATGATAAGGATGAGGCAAGTTTTCTTTCAGAACTGAATGAACCGATTCATTGCTCGTAATATCAAGTGTTCTAGCTAATTGGCGGGTACTCACAGAGGGATCTTCCCATACTGCATCTAAAATTGCTTCTTCCACTTGCACTGTACGCCTTCGTCTTGGTCGTCCAACGTTTCCATTCCTTGCAACAAACGATCCATTTTCTCGAAGACGTTGGTCTAATCTCCGAAACACATTTGCTCTGGTATGTCTCCGATTTGGATAACGTGCACGATATTCACGCTCTGCCATTTCACCGTTTCTGCTGCAAAAACCGAATAACATATGCATAGCAGTATATTCCATAAAAGTAAAATACATTTTTAATTAAAGTAACACGGAAATAAAAAAAAAATAAACAACAAATAAACAATTAACGTAACACGTAAATGAAGGAAATAATCAAATTCTGACACCAATTAAAAATATCAAACCAAAACAAACGTAGTGTGCTATTACATACAGTGTTTATTTTTCAGCAAAAGTAAGTTAATGAAGAGATAATTTTGAACAGAAGTTTGAGGAAGAAGATTCATTTCTTAAAATAAAACGTCATGAATATTATTATTGCTATTGGAAGCTCTTGCTACCGATAAATAATGAAGCAGACTTATTTTATGAGTGCGTTTTCAAACTTAAAGGCCCTAGTGCGGGCAGAGGAAGCATCATACGAAATTTTATTATTAAGAATTTTGACTCAGAGAAGTTTGTGTTTAACATCGCTACGAGCGGTTCTTTCGCTAATTTCCAAACACCCTGTATATATTAAATAAATACTACTACAAAAACTGTGAGAAAGACTTTCACTTAAACATATATCAAGCAAACCCACTACAAAAATGGACTATATTACTTGTTTCACCAACTTAAAGGGTTTGATCATCGAGCCTTCTTGTTAATCCAGTTTTTAACGTTTTGCAAATGTCTCGATTATGTTGTATGGTATTGTTTTGTATGTAGGCCGTTATTTCTCATGTACAAAGAAGCATCAATGACATTACTTTTACTGGTTTTACTTGCTATTGAAATGTCTGTCTTAATATTGCTTTTCTTAATACATCTTCAGACATCGATACTTCAAGTCGAAACATACGTTAATATTTGGTTTGGACTTCTTTTTTTTACGTATAGTTTCGTATTTAATGTTGTATTTCTTATGCAAATATTTTGGTGTTCTTATATGTGACAGGGTATCGTTAATGCTAAGCTAAATATTTGGTGAGGTTTTGTTAGGGGATTTCAATGAGCAAATTGGTTTAATTCAGCCTAATTCTTTAATCATAATTTTGGTTTGTTCTTGTCTGCTTCTTCTGAGGTACCTTCTCAAATTTGTGATATCAATTTGTAAGAAAACGCTTCATGGTCAAAGAGTTTTTGAATTTTTATGGATTTTCAAGTAGTTAAAAAATTATCCATCTTTTTAGATTCGCTTAATTTTGCACTCAAAGCGAACTAAAGAATCTGTATACAATAAAAAACATGCCGTTTTGGTTGGTCTTCATATATTAAATATGAAAAAAGGTATTGCGACCGGTAGGTCTGTGAAGTCGTTTCCACCAAATCAGAATTTCGTAAAAACTATTTCAATTCTCCACGATTTGTCTGCGTAAGTGTACAAAGTTGTGTCGTTGATCCACCTTTCAAGGAAAGTAACTGGAAATAAAGAATTTTGAATTTTTTTTTATTAACACCTTCAAAATGAAAAATTTAACAAACTACTCCAATCGATTGTTCACAGTTGGTCCACTTAAGTCCACAGCGTTCTTTCCATCTTCCAAAAAAAAAAAATGAACAAATTAAAGAAGCTTGTGGACTTCAACGTGGATAAATCGTAGATAATCGATTGCAGTAGTTAGTTTGTTGAGTTTTTCGTTTGAAGGTGCTAGTGATACAATTTTTTTACTTTCATCTAAATTTTTTTACGTGTATAAATTATTGATAATTGAAATAGATTTTTGTTTTCCCAACATTTTTATTTGGAGGAGCCGACATAGGTCTACGACCGGTTTGTAAAGAAAGATCTCTTTTTTCACCCTTTTACTTTCGTATGCGCGTGGGATTTAAAAGAGTATTGTATTCGAGAAAAATGTTTATGTCGAGAATTTTTTTAATGGGTGAGTGGGTAGGTGGGTGCGTGCGTGCGTGCGGCGCGCAGGTACGTATGGGGCGACCGACCGAATTGAGTTGAAATTTGGGCAGAATTAATATTGGGGAACAACCAAAAGAAATTTTTACTAAAACCAACACTGTTTATTTATACGTGATTAACTTAGTTTTAGTCCTTTTGTGTTATTATTAATAATAATTTATGGTATGTTCTGTATGGCATAAACCTGTAATATACACTTTGGATGTTTGGGCCGATTATTTCTTAATTATAACGGCTTTAATAATGGCAAAAATGTTTTATTGTAGAAAATGTAACCATTGTGTTTAATTTAAAAGTTTAGAGTTTTGACAATATATAATTTTAATATAACTATATTTATAATGTTCAACCGGTTTCTACGTTACACATCATTTTCAAGAGTTTTCAAAAATTATATTTATAGGTACATATTTTTTTTTTTTATTAAATATTAAATATTTGGGCATAAGAATTGATCACACCAATTTTTGGGATGCAGTGGGAGGTTTTCTTGTCGTGTTTTTCACAGAAAAGTACAGCTTATTCTTACGTGAATTCGGTCCTTCCAAAGGCTGAGAGCCTAGCCTTGAGACCTTGTAAAAATGTACGGCAAACTTTATTTATTAAAAGATTTTAACGTGTAGGATGGACGAATTGGAAGAATGTTGGAATGAAGAGTCTTCGTGGTTGAGAATCAGCCATTGTAAGTTAAATGTAGGGAAGTACCAGCAGTTTGATACTCGTAAGCAATTGTGAAAGGGAAAGACTCATCAATCACAATATACGCGTTGGTGGTCATGTATAAAAAATACGCTTTTGCTACTCGTTTGAGTACGACGGCTTTATTACTTGTTTTTGTACTCGTTTATATGTTGGTTACGGTTGGCTCAAACTGACTTATACGCTTAAGACAGCGTAAGAACAATCCATATTTTAATGGAGAGCCCGAGGAACAACTAACACTCGTCTTTTCGGTTTTGAGTAGTAGTGTTTTTGTTCTTAATTTTTTTCTAGCGCCCGGCTTTTTATACACCAGCGCACATACATACACTCTGATGGATGAACGTAATTGTACTCATTTAATTTTCATTATTTAAAAAAATAAGGTGTAACAATTTTGTTAGCTCAATTTAATTTGAGTGTTTGATCTCTCGATTTTGCATTAATACTTCTGAATAACATAATGCACACTTAAAGGAAAGTGCCTAGGAAAAGTTAGAATTAGCTTTAATATAATTATGTTCAAGTTACATTTAGGTCACATAGTACTACAGTAGAAAAATCGAAACTTTAAAATGTATTCATTTCACAGAATAGTTGGCACGGTCATTTTATTGACATCTTTAACTTTAACTTTAAAAGAGAAAGTAGCAGGTTTTATTAACATTTTCTTACAAATCACCGTTTACTGTCAATAGCAAATTGCGAAATTAGTTAAATGAGTCTTACTTTCTCTTTAACCTTTTAATCTTAATCGACGCTAATTTTCCCAGTTAAAATTCAATTAAAACAAACTTTTGATTTTTGTTATCTACTATCAACAAGATACAGACAGTAAGTAATAATACATAAACTTTTTTTTTTAGTAATTTAAAGGCGCTTATGTAAAAGTTTCCAAACACAATTATAATCGTAACTCCGGAGTACTCGCAACACACAACTTTTTGATAGTTGTTGAGAAAATTATTTGGGAAGTTCTAGCAAGTCCCTTCAGCGAATCTGGATTCATGCTTAAACACTCAAAACTTGAATCCAGGCGCATCAACCCTCTCTTTCGACCGATATAGTCGCTATCTTTATTATACTCGCGTTAAGAAGCACTGACGTCTTTGTCGCCGACACCCTTAATGTCCTGAGCTTACCCCCTCGCCATTGCTGGACAACGGACAATCAATAAATACCTGACTGGGTTTACTGTACTAACTATTCGGTTTTGTAAGATACATCAGCAGATTAACCGATTTTATGGCTTTATTCAAGCGAACTTGGATGCCACGAGATTTCCCTCAGAAAATTAGCGCAATGGCTCGTATAAAAATTTACACAGAAATAATTCTTCCTGAATGTTGAATGACTTTTAAGAGAAGGATGGTATTTAAGAGGAGTCGCTACCTAGCCTTCGTCTCAAATTTAAGAATTCTAAGCAGCTGTCAAATTTGTGTGAAGGATTCTGGTCAAGTCGTAAATTAATAATTTGTGATCCCTTTTATTACCCAAGTAGTTAAACAGAATATCTGGGCCTACAAATAATTCTTTGATATTTGAATGATTCTAAATTGCTCTGCAGTCTTTGATAAAAAATAAGGGTTAATTAAAAGGGTTTAATAAAACAATTAAATAAGTCAAGTTAATTTTAATCTAAAATTGAAATAATCCTATAACAATTTTTTATAATACTATCTACAATAATATGTATAATAAAAGCGTTATACAGGATAAAAAAAGGTGGTACTTCTATACACAGTGTTTAAAACTAGTTGAGACTAAATTCTTGGAATATTCTATTTATAGTCGATTTTTGTTCTCTATTTTTATATTGTATCAATGGCGATCGACAAATTGTAAGAAAATTTTGTTACAATATCAAATGTCACAAATAGTTCTGAACGTATAAGTACAATAGTTATAATAGTATAATTATCAAATTATTAGGTACATTGAGTGTCCAAGAAATGTTGCACCACTTTTATTTGTTGCACATTATTGTAATTCAGGTAAAAGATGAGGAAAAAGTGGAAAATGGATTATTACATACCCATGTGTTAATAATAAAAATTCGCGTCCTAAAAGATGAAACATAAGTAATTTGAAGTACCTGCCCTGCAACCAAAATTTTGTTTTCAAAGCATCCCCTAATCATAAATTCTTTTTCATCAAAATAGTATATTATGTTATTAGGAGTAAAACTGATAGTTTATGTGGGGAAGCTGAATGTTTATTTTGCCGAACGAAGTGAGGCAAATAATACAGCTGAGCCACATAAACTTACTTTTACTCCGAATAACATATACGATTTTATCCGCAACCGTAATCAGATAAATTAAAAATAATTGGCAACGATTGAAATGAAAGAACAAAACTAAGTAGCCGGTAAAAGGTTAAAAAAACCAGGATTTTTACAAGTAATGAAACCATAACTTTGCTCCTTTTACTCCATGTCCTTATTCTTCCAGACTCTTCATTGTCACATCTCTGAGGGCATATTTCTAGAAGTTCTGGGATCAATTATTTCTGGGAATAAACATTTGTTATAAAATGCTCCAACTTGGGTTCCATAGTTGCCCAAAATTCTCGATCTCTTTTATTTTCTCAACTTTGAATTTATTTTTTCCTGTCCATACACATAACAGGCACACTTCTTTGTTTGCTATTTCCAATTGACCTTGAATTTGGTAATACCAGTCATGGCTTTTATTAATTTTAAAACACCATCATTTTGTTTCCAAAAGTTATAACTTTTTTCAATAGCTTCGTCAGGTGAATATTTTGTTTAAATGCCGTATATGGGCATTTTATTTCCACTAGAGAATTGTTTTCTTCTATTATTCCATCTGGTGAAGCCCTAGAAAGAATAATTTTTGTGAATAAAAGGCCACATTCGACAATCTTTTGATTAATTTTAGTTTCCAATTCCATTTTGCTTCCACTTCATGAAGTTTCCCATGGTTCAACGATGGAATCTTGGATAACACATAGGATCTATATAGCATTGATTTGACAGTTCCTGCAGTGTTTGTTGTTCGCCTTAGCTTGCAGACTTTCCCAAAATTTGAAGCAGTTAGCAACTTCCGCCGTTGTTCCATCCACTCTCCATCTTGGCATTGGTTTACGGTTCTTCTTTCCAGGTCATGTATTTCGGCCTCAGTTTTCTTTAATTTTGTGAAAAATTCTCTTTCCTCTTCCATGTATATGTCCTGTGGCATATCAGTTTGTTGTGAATTTTCGCCATAAGATCCATCAGCTCAGCTAGCTGGAATCTGCCTTTTGAAATTTAGACGAAAATGTTTTCTTAATTGTCGCTGACGACATACTTTTCTTTTTCGCTTGGTTTCAATATTTTTAATAATACCGTGTACATTTTTCTGTATGTACTATGTGCCATTTTGTATTGTGCGAGACTACCGCTGCCGCACATCTTGCTTGGTAGGAGTTTCCTAAAGCATAATTTATGCGTTTTCCACCGACAAATTTTGCAATTATTGAATGGTACTGCTCAACTATGTTGCTGTTTACATTCATTGGCAAACTCCTGGAGTGATTGGCAGTGTACCTAGTAATAAAAGTTATCCTTTCTAAGAATGCCGAAGATATTTCACTAATCCAGTTTCTTTCTACGGGACGTTGGCATAAATAACTGGCACAATTTTGATGTTGTCCGAGAACATAGTAAATACCATTTAAAATATCACCTCGTAAACGTTTTGCTGATTCATTTTTATTAGGATTTAGCTTATGATGTTTTACTGCTTTTAATATTCCGGTTCTTAGGCGAAGTATGTTTTGTTCTAATAATGTTCTATCTCGTATGGTAAAAGACCTGTCAGCAATTTTTTTCTCAGAAGATGGTTTGTGCACTCTATTTTTCTATCGAGATGTTGTTATATGGTCGTGCTTCGATTATTTTTTTGTATGTATTGCTATTCCCATCCCCAATTAAAATATTGTATTTTATTCCATACATTTCAATACTTGATTGAAATCCTTGTAGGATTATATCCGATTCCATAGTTGTGGAACTTCCCTCGTGATTTTTTGAACAAGCGTGTGGCTCTACCTGTTCCCTTTTATTGCGTGAACAAACAACACAATATTTGTTTCGAACACCTACAAATAATATTTTGCCTGCATGTTGCCCCACTATGGCTGCAGCTCCAGAAAGAGCATTATAGTTAGTACCATATGACCTCTTAGACCAGCAGCCATCAACCACCACCGGAACAAGAGGATATCCCTTTTCATCAAGAGACTTTATTTCTCTTGCACGATCAGCTTCTTCTTGAGCAGCTTTTTTCATTGCATCAATTGCAGTATTTTGCCAACGAGCAGAAACAAGTTGGTGGTATTTTTGATAAGTTTTGGATGTCATGCAGGGAATATTTATACACGCCATAAACTCTTCTAGATTATAATATCCACCTCCAATTCCTAATATATCAGAAACAGCTGCTTCATTTATGCTAATCTCTGGTATGTGGTCAGTCGAATTGCAAGAAAATGTTCTATTGCACATTGAACATTTAAAAAAAAATTTTGAAATCAACCCATTCCTAATTTCTTTAATTAAAACTAGATTATCGAAAGTGCATTCATATATTTTGCTGTGATTGCATATTTCTTTCAGTTGCTTTAAGAAATAAAGAATGTTTATAATTCTGTTGCCTTCAAATGCAATTTCTGAAAGAAAAGTCGATTTTTAATTCCTTTCTTTGATGACATGTCTTACCCTAAACATACCTCTTTTAGACGTAGTCAATCTTTCATTGCCGTCTTGAATTCGTTCATGACGAGAAAGAGAAAAGCGGACACTCTCGGTGTGTGTAGAAGTTTTTTCAGGAAGAATTTCAGAATTTTCTGTCGAAGTATTGTCAGGAGGCAAATCATGAGTGTCAGGATTACATGAGATTATCTGAGAATCTATTTTCGCTTGCTGCTCTCTCCAATTAATTAAACTTGCAACATTTCCTTTCATGCGTTTCCTGCGTGTCACCCTCCTAATTATTTTCCCATTAGACTTGGCCATACCAATTTTCTTGAAAAGGAAAAATATATAATTAAACTACCTATTTACATTACTTATTTACTTACCAGTAAATAAAATAATTTGTAGCCGTAATTTCTCGGCTACTATACACCAAAAAGTACTTCAAGGGTGCACTAACACTACACTAACTAAAACTACAGGTACTATAAATACTAATAATAATTAAAACACTTATTTTAAAATCGAAAGTCAAAGCATATCACAGTTCAATCGGATAGGTAAGCACGGCATAAAAGACCGAAAGCAAGTGAATCTGAATAATATCAAACAAGAGTATCCTGAAATTTCTACAAAATTAGCATGTGCCAAGGATGAGAACGAAATCATCAAGATATAATTGAGGAAATAGCATGATCATAAAACAATTTAGAGGGTTCGCTTTTACAATAGTCGGTGCTACTTGCTATACAGATCATAAATCAACCGCTGCAGAAATATTTTCGCGTTGCAATTTTCCTGCCACTGTATTATTGTTATTAATAAAAAATGTAAAACGAATTTTGAATAATCGAAGTAGAGCAATAAATCTACATTTCCTACAAACACAAAAATCGCTAAACCTTTGCCATATATTGAACCGTAAATACCAGATTTGTCGTAAATTTATTAATTTTTTTATATAATTAACAACAATGTTATTAAAATTTTCACTAGTAGAGATTGTTCAGAAAAAAATCCTCTTTCATGTAATATTAATTTCTCAAATATTTCTTCAGTAGATTTGTAGTAATACTGGCAGAGAAATGCATTGAAAGCTCCATAAGCGCACTGGGTAGCGACTCCTCTTAATGTCATAATTGGTACTTTACGAAAGTGGTTTGCGCGAAGTATTGTGAAAAGGGTTTTGGGGGGTTTGCTACGGGGCACGAACCGAAATAAAGCAAAAGGTATTTCGTTAATTAAACCATATCAGAGAGATTAAAGTTCGAAAAAGAACCTCCAAATTAAATACACGACAAAGATGTAATATAAATGCGCAAAAGTCAGACGAGGAAACTTTGTTGGAAAACTCGAAAACTTTTAACTAGTCTTCTACACGGCAAACTTTGCTTCAGAACTAAAGTTGTTACAAAAGTGTAAGTTTATATACTTTATGGCAAAAGTTAGTTTAGGGGGACTTGCAATCGATAAAACAAAGTTTGAGAAGTTATATGCTCTCTACTGTGAGTTTTAAAACTTTATGCTTGTTTTATTCTGCGTTTCAAACTTGTTTTTGTTATTTAAGTAGAGAAATGAATAATTGCTGTGGGATTACAAACAAAATTAATTCTTTATACACTAACTAGCTTTACAATCTAAATGCCATACTTTAGAAGTTACTGATGTTAAAACTAAATATATCCTATTAAGTCTCATATGTAACACGTCTCTGCAAACTCAGCACTAATTCTGTAAAATTCAAATTTATAGTTGTTCAAAAAATTTATCGGACAACAAATTTACATGTAGACTTTAACTGAAACAATTCAAGTAGGAAATGTTAATTTCGATATTTAATTAAATGGATTGACACTAATTTCCACGTAGGCAGCGAAACAATGCCAATCTGATGTATCGTGTTTTTTGCTATCTTTTTAGGAATCCACCAAATTTTGTTATTTAACTCCACTTGGTCACTTTTACTTTTGTCCTACATTGCATAGACCTAGTTTGTTCCTACTATTGCGATTATCAATATTGAAACATTATGTATAATAGAATTGAAGAATCTGAAAGCTATTTATATGCCAATAGTGCAATATTTATTAAGCTAATGTTTAAAATATATAGTTGTAGTATTATTCCAGCATTTTTCTAGTTTGAAGTTCTCATACACATTTTTATTACCAGCCATAAGTCAATTTTTTCAAGTTTAATATTTGTTAAACAGATTAGGCATTTTTAAATCTTGCATAAACTAGAAAGTAGGTAACAATTTTTTTCAAACCAAATAAAATTAAAATGTTTCCTCTTGGTGGCTTTGTATATTTTTTTAAATTTATGCAGATTTATGTGGTATTTATGAGTAGATGTTTTTTGTACGACAAACACTCGCTTGGTTGCTTAATATACCTCTTTAATACTGCGTAATGCGTGCACCTTGTCTTTGATTTATCTACTAACTACAGATTGCACAACGTTCAGGTACTTAACGTTATTTATTAAACAATGCTGAACTACCACGTAAATATCGTTAACAAGACACTTCAATAATATGTATAATTTATGTACCAATCACATTAAATAAAATTTATTTTTATATACATAGGTATCGGAACTAAACTCTGTTAGAACATTACCTTGTATTTATACACACGTCTACGTTGGTTGACCACTTGAGAATATCCTGAAAAATACCAAAGAATGTCGTGGACCTTTATTTTTTAGAGGCATTCGAGAACTTGTGTATCACCACTGCTACGTGGGTTGCATCGTGTCAGGCGCGTTACGAAATCTTACAGCAATACGTGAGCCGCACTGAGTATCTCTAGAATGCCTTTGCTCCTGGAAACTTCCGTAAACGATAGTATTTAAATATATTTTTACCAATGAACTGTATACTATATACAGTTCGTTTGTTTTTACTGACGAGAGGAGAGCCTGTAATCTCTTCGAGCCACAAAAACTGTTACCTTACGTATAATGTAATACATTTTATCTGTTATTCATTCGTAGAATATGTTAAAAAACCGCTGCCAACTGATCTGCCATGATACTTTCTCATATATGTAAATAAATAATTTCAAAGCCCACAATACCTGAATTCGAGTCATATCGGTTTTTAAACACGATAATTCCCCATTTTTGATCCGCCATTTTGAATTTTTTAATTTTGACAAATAACTTATTTTTTAGCGATCTTAAAAATCCCCAATATCCAACTTTCAAAAAAATCTTGCACTCTAAAAGCGGCGCGCCACTGGCATTTTTTTAAATTTTTTTATTTTGATAATGTTTTACAAATTAACAAAGTTGCAAAATTGATCATTAGCCCATAATACCTGAATTTTAGTCATATCGGATTTTAAATTCGGTAATCCCCCATTTTTGATCCGCCATTTTGACTTTTTTAATTTTGACACTTAGCGATCTTAAAAACCCCCAATACCCAACTTTAAACAAAATCCGTTGATAAATTAAATAAACACGACAATCCCCCATTTTTGATCCGCCATTTTGAATTTTTTAATTTTGACAAATGATTTATTCTTAGGGATCTTAAAACCCCCCAATGCTCGACTTTAAAAAAGAATCGGTTGATAAATTAAAAAAATGCTCAATTTTGCACCCTAACAACGATGCGCCACTGGTTATTATACATTTTTTTTTATTTTGAAATTATATAAAAAAGTATTAGTTTGTTATTTTAATTATGTAACTTTTTAAAATTTGAAGCAATTTTTTTAGTTTTCTGATTCCCTAAAAATGCCCCGTCACTGGTTGGATTTTGCTCATTAACGAACTTGACCTAGATTTTATGGCGAAGAATTTTTGTACCAAATTTCATATCGATCGATTTAATGGTTCAAAAGATATCCTGCACACACACACTTTAATTTTTTTTCTAAAAAATGGCTTTTTTATCGATAACTTTAATGATTCATAGATATCGCGCACACTCGGACATAAACACAATCAGACATTGTTCTTTCTAAAAATAGATTTTTCGTTTTGTTTAGGCCACAACACCTCTAGATATGTTAAAAAAGGTGTTTGAAAATTAAAACCGATTAGATAGCTTTCTCTTTATACATACGTATATGAGAAAGCAAAAGTGAATTTATTTATAATTCTAAATATCTCGTCAGCCGTGGCTTCAAGTATTCTTACGACAACGGGTTAATTACTATTTGTCAAATTTTTTACCGTTCAGTGACATGTTAAACCCTATTTAACATGCATGTATGGGTGGATGTTAGGCACCTTTAACACATGCACTGGGTGCTAAACAAATAATTAGACATTATCCACTTAGCGTTTCAAATGATCATGTTTATTCATTAACCCGTAGCTTACTATCGTTGTTTTCATGCACGTAATTACTATGGTGGGGTGTCTGGACACTTCATTGTTTATATGTTTATTGTGATGGCCCCACGTTGATGTACCAATTTGTAATGGTTTTCTCGTCAGCACCGCTGTTGCACGTCAATTTGTGTCGGTTCTCACGTTTGGCATTAATTTGTGACGGTCCTTACGTCAGTCCTGCTGTTGGGCTTCAATTTGTGTTAGCCCTAATGCTGAGATGACATTTGGTGTTAGTTTTAAGCATATACCGGTTTGGGCGCCATTTGTAACGGGCGTAAACATGGACCTAATTCTTTGGTTTGTTTACACTCGTCCCCAAACATTTAAATTTAGCGTTCTTTATTTTATTTTAATAAAAATTTATATTGTTTTTGTGAGACGTAAAATGATTACTTTTTTAACTGCATCTGAATGGCTTTAATTTGTGAAGATATCATTCATTAGTTAAACTTTATTTTTTATTACTATCATGTTTCGGTGTGAGTAAATGAACTTTAAACATTTGCCCACAAATTCCTTATTTATCAGGATGCACCAACTCGCTCAATCGTAAAGGAAATAACCACTATTATCATTTATCAAAATTGCATTCAATGAATTTACTTAATATATGTGATTGATCAATGCATTGAATTTGTTTCCTCCAGTATTCGTATAAGCTTTTTTTAATATTAATAATTTTGAATAATAAAAATAAATCAAATGTTACTATTTAATTACTAAAATTCGCAATTGCAGAAATGTTTCGTTCACAATAACATATAACAACCAAACCTATAATTATAAGTAATATTTTTAATACTAGCATGCAACAATAATTCTTTATCAAACTTGAATGGAATGTTCTCCGTTTAATATTGATATTCAAATTCAAATTCAGAGAAAATAAAACACAAACGTTTCTTTATTTACACAGTTAGAAATCGTACTTATCTGTTACTTCGTTGAAGGCCGATGACGTAACTACAGTATGGCTTGGACTGTGTACGGAATCCAGGCCCCTTGCTACCTTTGTTCTCGCAGTAATCTTTGTTGGGGATGAATACAATTCCCATTTCCTTTCTAACAATTTTAAGATTTTGTTATTAATTACTGGATATATTGTTATTTCTTTAATGATCACTTCATTGTTTATAGTTTTAACTACAAAAAACAACAAACCGCAACGCTTCTTCCTTGAACATCAATAAATTCGAGTTATTGTTCTTTATGTATTGATTTACCAATTTGGATCGATTATTATTCAGTATTAAACACTATTGCTGACCGCTTCTGATACAGCGTCTTTTTTCTCCCTCTACAAAACATTCATTCTTTCGCCAATTTACCGCGTTTATTTAAATGTTTTCTAATTAAATATGTACATACTTAACGCGAAATTCGAATTTCTCGTGCATCCATTACAGCATAAACAACTTGATAATTGTGATTGTTTTATGATCTAGGTGCGTACATTGGACATGCATAGATACGTAATAAACAAAATAACATTTATTGTCTTTCCAAAAACTACAGTAAATAAACATTAGCACTTCTATACACAGAACAGAAAAGAAAACAGTATCCTCTTTATTACAAAGTATCTCAAAATGAAGTTTAACCATCGTTCACTTATCCATTGCACATGGCTCTAGGAACATGTTCCTTAATTCATGTAACAGAAAAGTGAGATGAGAGATAAAAACAAAAAACAACAAACATGTTTGAAATTAAAAGTATATTATTGAAAAATAGAGATACATTATTTCTTCTTACTTATCTTCGCTGCAGTTGCTGCAACGTACAAAACTTGTGAAACGCTTTTTGCAAATATGCTTTTTGCATAGTTGACAGGTTGATTTCACTTTTCGGTCTTTTTTCCTGGTACATATAACACAACGGGGAGCTGGAACAGGTTCGGGTTCGTTTGGTGTTCCTGCTGATCAGGCGCAGCTTCGTCCAGTATATTTCTAACTATACTTAGTAGATAGACAAGTTTATTTATTCAAGTCTACGTTTTACGTGATCATAACAAAAATTATGAAACTGTTGGATCTTGCAATGACGAGCATGGCACCGAATACAGCCATGGGCCATCTTTTGGTTCGGAATAATAAATAGCACACCTTTGATCCAATGCGCCCACACCACCCTTTGTAGAAGTTAATTAGCTCGGGTTTCTCATTCTCCTCTACAATTGCGGCATAGTGCATAGTTGAAACTAGTATAACCGATCTGTTTTTCTTGGGAGCATATGACACTATTGTGTCATTACGTGTAAATGTGAAAATAGAAGATGCTTCTTCACGCTGCCTGTTTGGTAGAAATTGTGGAGGAACCTCGCGTTTGTTCTTTCATAAGGTTCCAACGTAAGTTAAGCCTATATCACGTAGTTCCTTTATATAGCCAGTCTCCAGTTTCAATTCTTTCCTGGCGAGTAGTCCAGTCATCAAACCTCAAAGCAGTTAACAGAAGTAGAAACCTTTCTTTAGATATAGTGCCGCGAAATATATTTCTTCCTAGGCTATCAATACCAAAAAGAGATTTTACATCTTCGTGGTTATATTTGCATACTCCAGCTACAAGCATCACACTCAAAAATGCTTTCAATTCTATCTCGTCTATACAAGGTGTCCGCGGGGGAACAACGAAGAATTCGTGTACGTATTCTTTGAACAATTTTAAGCAAAAATGATTATGTGCAATTTTTCCCAATTCCTAGCCCCTAAGGAGATATGGGCGGTTGAAGAAAAATGTAAAAGTAAGTAAAGAGAATACTCTTAACAGCTGCTTAAGTCTTAAAATTATCATAAAACAAAACTTTTAATAACAATGTTCATTAACAAATTAACAAGAATATAACATAGCAGAAAAATGCACATAAAATAACGAGGTGACAAACAAAATGGTTACCTCCACACATAATGCCACACGCCTTCGTAGTTCTGTTTTCCATTCGATATTTGCAAAATTGTCACGAATGTTGGTAAATGCGTCAAAAATTCGTTCAATCAATTCTTCTCTTGAAGATGGTTTACTCCGGCCGATACATTTTTCTTCAATCACCCATACCTCCTTAGGGGTTAGGAATTGGGAAAAATTGCACATAATCACTTTTGCTTAAAATTGTTCAAAGAATACGTATACGAATTCTTCGTAGTTCCCCGGCGGACACCCTGTATGTCCTACGAATGTACCAGTAGAACCGTAATTTACACTGAGATCTGTAATTTTAGCGTTGGTATGCTCTGAAATTTCAGATACATTTCATCGGTAATCAAATGTGAGCAACTTTCTAATAGAGTCTTTGGAAAAACTTCAGCTGCATTTCCTTTTAGACCTGGAAGATGGATTATTATGTTTTCTTGTCGAGTTCGCGAAAAAGCTGGTGGATCTTTACACCACTTAAAACTATTTTTTCCATAGTAATATCTACCACTATCTGGTAGATCGTCCGCCTCATATTCTTCAATCTTCTCATCTTCTTCGTCGGTCGTACTGGTTTTATGATCACTATGTTCACTGATAGCATCACTTAGGTCACTATCACCTTCATTATCCAGTTCACCTTCCACTTCGTCGTAAAGTTTTCTGCCAACTTTTGAAAAATTTTTTTAAAGACCGATCCATTACTGTAGACCACTCAACCATTCACTACACGTATTTACTATGCTGGGGTGTTCTGGAACCCCACCTATCACTTATACAACAATCCACAAACAGAAAATTTTAATGTCACTATTATCTTCGTAATGGTGATGTAGGAGAACACCTGAAACAAGAAAATTTTACTTTCAAAATCGTATAAGTAACGAACAAAAAACCATGAACTGGGGTGTCAGAACAGCCCACGATAGTAGCTAAAGGTTAATAGTAATATTGAATACACAGTGTTAAAAGCAACCTCTAGAATTTCGGAAATTATAAATTAATATACGAATTTATTATTTGTTTTTGTGAATTAATGCGTCAATGAACGATAAACCAATGAACGCATCTCGAGTGGTGTCAGGCCTTATCATTTTCCCATAAATTACAGCGCTAGCTTCGCTGTGCTCGCTCGCGCC
The DNA here is from genome assembly GCA_036346205.1 of Vesta saturnalis. Taxonomy (NCBI): domain Eukaryota; kingdom Metazoa; phylum Arthropoda; class Insecta; order Coleoptera; family Lampyridae; genus Vesta; species Vesta saturnalis. The sequence continues at coordinate 2,215,826 of JARFJB010002417.1, read as the reverse complement.
GTAAACGTGCACAAATGTTAAGTAACCACTCTAGGTACGTTAATTAAAATTACAAGTTAGTGTAGTTAGTAAAAGTGATTTTATATAGCTTAAGTTTAGTGAGGTTAATGAATGTTTACTATTGAGTAACAAATAAAATCATTTACTAGCTATTGTTTCTTTTAAAAAGCGATTGCTTTTTACCAGATAAAGTTCGCATTCATACTTTATATCGTGTTTTGAAGCTGTTGTGTTCCAACTATAATATATGTAACTACAGCATAACGAGCTGGGACTACATTTGGTTACCAATCCCCATCTAACGCAACCATGTACAGGGTGTTCATTGGAAAACTTTCCATCTCGGGTTTCTCGAAATGTGAAGATTTTTTAAAAATCGCTGAAAGACCTAAAAAAGATTATCGAGGGAGACAACTTTTAACCAAAAATTGTTTCACCACCTTTTACCACCGCCAACAGGAGTTACTCCTTTTAAAATTTTAAATGGCAAAAGGCATCAAGTGAGAGCTCATTTGAAAGGTCCCTTTGATTCCTTTGTTTTGGCCCAAATTCTACTGCAAAAAAAAAACAATATTTGTTCAACAAACACTTCAAGTAAGGAAAAATAAGCATTTTTGATTTATCAGATACGGTGTATTAATATCCGTTAATAAATAGTAAAATAAATTTGAATGTCGTTATTTGGTCTTTTAGATCTAAATGGATGTCGTGGTACGTACGTCTACGAAATAATTGCTATGGAATCCAGTGTTGGAGCAATTGTTTTTGTTTCTACGACAGTTTTCTTCTTAATAAAGGTAAATACTTAATACATTAAGAATTTGGGATAACTTCTATACTATTCTCGCAAACGAATGGACTAATTTAAAAAAGATAAACGCCTAAATAACTGAATCAAAAGAACCTTTCAAATTAGCTATCACTCAACACCTCTTACCGTTTAAGATTTTGAAGGGGGTAACTGCTGGGGGCAAGGACTAATTGGGGCGAAGCAATTTTTGGTTAAAAAGTTGTCCCTATCGATAACCTTTTTTTCGGCGATTTAAAAAAAAACTTCATGTAATTAGCGACGAATTTCGTGAAGGTAAGCCACCTACAGCTGTTACAGATGAAAATGTTGCTGCTATGCGAACCTTGAATGTGACAAGATAAACGAATAACATACACATTGGACACTGGAATGGGACAAATCTAAACTAACATATATGTGCACTACTGCTGTTACAGATGAAAATGTTGCTGCTATGCGAACCTTGAATGTGAAAAGATAAACGAATAACATACACATTGGACTCTGGAATGGGACAAATCTAAACTAACATCTATGTGCAAAAAAATTCTTGCTGTGGTAAACCCACACAATTTGTCGATGCCGAATAGCAGCAACGTGTCCATTGGTGCAGAACAACGCTGTGAAATACAATCAAAAGTGTATACCTTACAAACGAGAATAATTTGAAAAACAACAGTTTCTACGATATTTCAGTGTTAATCTTGTACCATCAAATACTCTTACACATTTATGCAGGATTGTGTGGAACCAATGTATTAAAACAGTCTAGTTAAGGTAAAATCTGTGCCAAATAAATATAGTTCGGCTTAAATTTGGATTACTACTAAATGTTTATTTAATTTATATGTGAAATCCATTTAACACGTTAAACGCCGTAATGTTAAAAAATGTTTTTACTCGAGACCAAAATATTTTTTCCATGTTTAAGATCCAATTCCAGTCAATCATTTATTCTTAAAATCGTATCCATAAATATATTATGGATTTTGTTTTCGTAATAAAACATTTTTTTGTACAAACGCGCGCCTTCTCATAAGTGGTGAGGGCGATGTGTCACGTCCTCACCGTCAATGTCGTTGGAAGTCGATTTCAGCCATTTAGATCATTTCGTAATTTTGACAAATCTGTTAATTTAGCCAATTTAGGCAATGCAAAAAATTTAAGTGAACTAAACGTTTTCGTACAACGTGTCAGTATCACGCGTCTATTATCCAGAGTGAATGAGTAGTTTACTTTTTTCTCGCGATCGTTTATGGGCCACCTGAAGGAAGGTATTGTGATCACACGTTAAAAATTCTTTTTGGAAAATAGAAAGTGCGTTTGGGCGTGTGTGCGAAAAGGAAAAGAAAGCAATGTGTTTCATTCCCTCCCCGAAGGGAAGAGCGGGGAGCTTTCCACGCTCCTTTAGCCACAGCGATTGAATTCCCAGCATACATATATACATTACGTGTATATTCATGCTATATGTGTGCGTTTTTTTAAAAAGTACTGTAACTATTTTATTTTCAAGAATTTTCCAGTTTCGTACATTTCATTGTTTACTCATATTTAGATTTCCACGTTTTGGCTACTAATAGTCATCATCGACTGTGTGTTTATTTATCAGCGTTGTGTGCGAAATTAGCTAGAACTAAAACATTTAGGATTTCATTCAAATTTGACCAAAATATGCAGTCTACAGAGACATTAATGACATCTATTTAATACTATGGCAGGTATAATCATAAATCATCAAGAAATGAACATTTGTGTAAGGTTTAAAACATTAATAAAGCCCCTTTATTACGTTTTAGTGAAATAAAACATTTCTATTGGCCAATAGAACCATTACTTAAAATTGAGAAAGAAATTTTATTCAAAATATTTCCAAGTTGGACGTTTTATGATTACAATTCGTTTTATTCATCACATCCTGGCGCTATCATTAAAAACACATTTGATTTGTTTGTATAAATGAAACATTCGCATCAGTACATTTAATATATATGCATGATATATTGTGATTTTAAATTCAGATTACTAATTCCACCACGAAATCACTAAACAAAATTTTGTAAACTTGCACAAAATTCTAATAGTGTATGGATATGGGTGCAGACAAGTAAAGTGTAATTATTTTCTACATTGTTAAACAATACTGAGAAGTATTAGTAAGTAATTATTTAATTCAACTTTTTAATGTTACCATCTATTGGAATCGGTTGAAATACGGGAAATTAAACTGACACTGGAACTATCCTTTCTGGGTTTTTAGAAAGTATCTGGTCTGTGCTGCGCCTAAATAACGCAAACAATAAATGGTACGCAAGTGCAAGACGTTCCAGCTCATTGGCAATGTAACTGACTGCCTTCAATGAGACCAAAGGTGATCCGCTACCATAACATATTGCACCCAATATAATCACTTCATGCATGACGGCTGTGTTGCGTTTTACAAAAATGGTGAATTTCTTTATATATATATATATATATATATATATATATATATATATATATTGTATTGGTGTTTATGTATTTGTATTTAGTTTTTTTTCAGTTTGTCCTTTAATTGGTACTTGTTTTTGTTGGACAAATAAAATGTTTTATTATTATTATAAAATAGGAGAATCTGTAATACTTTGTTCGTGTGATTCCACTATCTAACGCTATCTCTAAAACCAGAATCGTTAATAAATAAAATAAAAAAATTGGTCTTTGACAAGCCGTAACTTGCAAACAAATGACAATCCTAAAAAAATTTCCTTACAAACTGCTATTATTTTAGCTCGCGGAGTTTCCTGATGGACTTTTACAACACCCTGTATATATAAACTTATGAAAAGGAATATCTTAACAAAAAAGAATAAACACATACGTATTGATTTATTGCATAACTGCATCAATATACAATCGGAAAGCATACTCCTGTGTTAAAGTTTTCCGTTACCTAAGTGGTGGTGGTAACGCTAAAGTTACATCTTCAGTGGCAACATATCCAATGTCTGGTACCAGGGGAAAATAAAAAGTTTGGCACATTTTAGAGACTTCCGCATAAAGTTTATTATAAGCTCAGTACCAAACCGCGCTTACAAGTTTGTCGATAAAATGTTGATCAATTTTTTATGTATCTTTACCATAACATAGTCTTCAACATCATGCATATTTTTAGCATCATACACTTTATTATCTTCGTATTGAGATGGAAGAATTAATAAATCATCACTTTCCATACAATTTATACATTAATCACATCACTGTCGCATTGAGGAACGTTTTTAATGTAATTTTAATTCTTATATGTTCTGAACGCTTATTTTTTAGGTTGTGTTTGGAATATTCCCTAACTACTTTAGATGTAATTTAGTGCAAGTGTGACTTGTTTTTGAGGTGCAACCTTTGTGGATAACCCGGGTGGGTCTAGTGGTAAGGAAGATGGTGAGGTGTTCCTGAATGTGGGCCCAGGAACTTGGTTTTCATGAACACAGACTGTGATTGGTATGGATATATTACAAACATAGATAGTTAAAAAGTCTGGGTCTTCAAAAACGTCTGGTTTAATGAATTGTCTTATAGAAAGCAGCAATAATAGTCTTTGATATTGTCATACAAGTATCATAGTAAGTTTAAACGGTTTGTAAACGCCGATATCAAGAGAGGCTGTAGATTATTTGTAGACTAAGAGGGAAAAGCCACTGTTGTAATGCCATTACATTTTGCCACATTCTTCAGAGGTGCGGTTCATGTGTCATCCCTACAGGTTTCGGGGGTGCACCATTTATCTTAAATGGTTTATAATGCCCTCGAGCAGAAGAAATTCACGGAGGTAGCAAATGTTCTGTACTGCTCACAATACAAGTGGTTACAAGGGTGTCCAGTTCCACACTCGTGCTTGGTTTACTGTTTTTATGCCTTTCTAGTAATGACTTTTGGTAGCTTTTGTACCATTACAGTGGACGTTTCGTTTAAATTGAAAATCGGGCGCCATCTAGTATCCGTCGGTGCACCATTTATCTTAAATGATTTGTAATGCACCCAAGCAGAAGCCATTCAGGGTGGTAAACAATTTTCTGCAGCACTGGTTACAAGGATGTCCCGTTCCGCATTTGTAACTTTCTATACTCCTTTTATGACTATCTAGTAATGACTTTTTTTGTAAGGTTACGTCTCGTTTAAATTAAAAATACGCGTTTCATCTGCATACCGTTCACTCTTTTTATAAATTAATGAGAGGTTGTCAACGAACTTCTTGATGTCACTCCCAATAAATGATGTTGCGCTGCTTAAACTACACCCTTTAGCAGTTCTTAAAGATCGTGATGCCGCAGGATAAACCCTTTTAACGGTTTTAAATACAATTTCTTGCTCAATTATGAGGCATAACTTTGTCATTAATAACAGTTACTTCATAAGCTTCTTTAAGGCACTTTGAATTTGGTAAATCATAAAACATTTTTGAACAGAAAGGAAGGTATTGATCACTAAATACTCGACGAATATCATAATGAGGGACCGTTGTAGTGTTTTCACCTGCCTTTTTATTTTTTTTCCTTTTTCACATATCGTCCTAGTATCTGAAATACCAGAACTCTGATTTACGCTACGGAACGAACGCTTCTGCCATTTAATAGTTCAGCTCTCTTCATTAAGCCACCCGAAAATATACCAATGTTTGTTTTGCGTCGTTGTTTTCTGGGCATTTTGTATCTTAAGAAAATGTATACAATGATGTCTGATTTCACTATGTTAAACTACTTAAACACATGTTCCTTTTGGTATGTGAAAAATACTTCAGGTATCCTAATGTAATGTTAATCAGTTGAAATCTACAATACTACTCAAAAATTCATTATATGCCACGATTTCTGAAGATAAAGATGACAGTTTTAAAAACCGGTCCCAAGGAGCCGTTCCACAAGACTACATCACCGACTATGACACAATCGTTATATAGCGATTACGGACCACCAAAAACGGAGTTCTATAAAGTGATTGTTTATAACTGTGTGTGGTTCATTTAATAATCAATAGGTGGCAATAATATAATTTCAATACTTTATGAGATAATTCAAATATCTTGTTGTGACATTAGGACCGGGTCTCTTTAATAGGTAAAGGATTTGAGAAATTAACATTTCATCGACATAATCACGCAGTTTGTGTCATTGCTACCAATTTGAGTTATTTAGTATTACAATGTATTAGTTTGTATTAATTTTACTGGATATCATTGAACATACTTAATTGTATTTCTATTTTGCAAAAGTAGCATATTTTGATGCATGAATGCGGGGAAGATTTATTGCAGATTTTTTTTATGAAAACCTTTCCAAACTCTTTGTGAAGGTAATAAAGTACTTTCTATTAATCTAACTGTTTAAAATTATTTTTGAGTGTTTGGCCAGCATTTCGATCGTCTGAAAGTATCATTAACCTGATTAAAGGATTTAACCGTGTAAACAACAAATTAAATTATAATGGCTCATTTTTTAACAATATTAGTTAACCATTTTGATTGTATTAAATAACACGTGATAGTGTACGACAATCACGATTCAAATTTGACGTACATAAATGACAGTGTCAATATGTCCGCTTGTAAAAAATACCGAAAAGAATACGTAAGTTTGAAAAGTTTCTCAAGTTGCAAAGGTAAAACAATTTCATACTGATTTATACTTTATGTTTGACTGTATTTATTATACTTTATAATAAGTTTTAATATTAAATTAACTTTTCTCACGGTATGATAAAGGTAGTAATCGGAATGTCGTTTTTGGTTTACTGGATTATAAAGGTTTTAAGGTAATTTTGAGAAAGTATTAGTTTACGAACGTGACATTTATGAGAGCAAAAGTTTGCTCATAAAGGTCTTATCGATTACACCCTCGATTATTCCTGTCCTATGAAAGTTTGGGGTTATAATTTGCTGTAAGGCAACTTGTATGTATATATGTAGAAGTGGAAATGATTAACGGAGAAGATGGTAATGTCATAAAGTTACAGGATTTGATAATGTATATATATATATATATATATATATATATATATATATATATATATATATATAAATGTCCAACCAAGCGACACCACTCGCGCGTTCAATAATTTATTAAAATATCTGAAGTTTGCCGACAGCAGAGTATATTCTGAAACACTGTTCTAACTTTGCTAAACCAAACATCGTGCAATAGTTTCCAACTTTGCCTGTTGTCGAGTTGAAATTAGTTTAACTGTAGTTGTCCGAGAAACTAACTCTGCTAACACTCGAATTGCTTCTATGTTTATCGCTTCAACTTAGTTTAACGACATTTATCTTCGTTTTGTTATGATAGCATTACTCTTTCATTTCCACATTTATTAATAACGATTATTTTATTTTCCTCATCATGTTCGGTGCTAATTGATGATATAGTTTATTTGAATCAATGGTATATTGTTAATAGTACATTCTATTACGGCTACAATAAAAGAGTAGGAAAATGTGTCGGAATTAAATATTAACGTTTTTTTTTCTGTTACAGGTCGTCTTCATGCACCAATATGAAGCCTACAGTCAGTCGCGAAGTGTAACCTAATAAGTTTATATCGGTGAGGGTTTAGTTTTTACTGTCAACGAACTTAAGTTCGTTGCATGCAGTTAGTTACTGTATATACCAATGGACAAACGTAAAATGATGGCAAAAAGGCCTAGAGTTGAAAATTTGCGCGCTCCTATCTCTAACGGGCCCATGCAGACACGCCCACTTGTGGCGTTACTGGATGGGCGCGATTGTTCTATCGAAATGCCTATTTTGAAAGACGTTGCTACGGTTGCATTTTGTGACGCGCAAAGTACTAGCGAAATTCACGAAAAGGTGTTAAATGAAGCAGTAGGAGCCCTTATGTGGCATACAATTATCCTCACTAAAGAAGACCTTGAAAAGTTTAAAACCTTGCGTATAATAGTGCGCATAGGTTCGGGTGTGGACAACATCGATGTAAAAGCGGCTGGTGAGCTAGGTATTGCTGTGTGTAATGTGCCGGGTTATGGAGTGGAAGAAGTGGCAGATACTACGTTATGTCTGATTCTCAACTTGTACCGACGCACCTACTGGTTAGCGAACATGGTTAGGGAAGGAAAAAAATTCACAGGACCTGAACAAGTTAGGGAGGCCGCGCAAGGTTGTGCAAGGATACGAGGAGATACACTTGGGATTGTAGGGTTAGGAAGAATCGGGTCAGCTGTTGCTCTTCGCGCTAAAGCTTTTGGATTTAATGTTATTTTTTATGATCCTTATCTACCTGATGGCATCGAAAAAAGTCTCGGATTAACACGTGTTTATACACTTCAAGATCTTTTATTTCAGTCGGACTGTGTGTCTTTACATTGTACGTTAAATGAACACAATCATCATCTAATCAATGAATTTACCATAAAGCAAATGAGACCTGGGGCATTTTTAGTTAATACTGCACGAGGAGGTTTAGTGGACGATGATGCTTTAGCAACGGCGCTTAAGCAGGGTCGTATACGAGCAGCGGCTCTTGATGTACATGAAAATGAACCTTACAATGTTTTCACGGGTCCTTTAAAAGATGCTCCTAATTTATTGTGTACACCTCATGCAGCCTTCTACAGCGACGCATCTGCGACAGAACTTCGGGAAATGGCTGCTTCCGAAATACGGCGTGCCATTATGGGTCGTATACCTGAGTGCCTGCGTAATTGTGTGAACAAAGAATACTTTATGGGACCTGGAGCTTATCCCGAAGGTACAGGTAATACTGAATAATTTTGCTTCAAAAACCTCACATAATACCTTTTGCTTAACTAACATTAGCATAAACAATCCATTACTAACATACCTACAAGGCAGGTTTTAGGTGTTTTATGTGATTTAAACGCGTGTGCTAATTATGCGCAATTTTGCGCCGTTGAAATTTAATTTTACGCCCCAATAGGAAATAAGTTGTGGCAAAAACTATAAACACGGCTAACTCTACGGAGTCGCGAACTTCTGGATAAAACATTTTCTTATGCAGTAATTAAGCGCTTATTATTGCGCCGTTTTGCGTCGTTAAAATTAAATTTTGAGCTCCTATACGAAACAAGTTATTGCAGAAATGATTTCGACACGGTTAACTTCGCACAACCGCTAATTTCTGCATTAAAAGTTTTAAAATAAAATTTTGCGCCTCCATAAGCAATAAGTTATTGTAAAAATTGCATCGGCAAGCCTAATTTCTCAGCCGTGAACTTATGAATAAATTAACCTTTTCTTGCGTGATAATCATGCGCCCTTCGCGCGCCCCTGTACGCTTAAAATTAAATTTTGCGCCCCTCTAGGAATTGTAAAAATCACAACTACACGACTAACCTACATCGAGCCGTGTAATAGTTATTTACGCTGCTAGGGAGTAATGTGGCATTTTACAGTCGAAGCTTGAGGTTGCGCCCGAAGCGTAGCTGAGGGCGTAACAAGCTGAGACTGTAACCCACATTAAAGAGATATTATAATTGCAAACAGCATTTTTATTAAATACATATTACTTAATTGTCAGACTGACGTTTATTTGACAAACCATCTACGCATTTATTTCATGGCAACTAAATTTCGAGAAAAGGTAAATTTACATCTTTCTAGCGCATTTATTAATAATTTTCTGTCTCTATCTAAAGAATTTTCAGTTTCGATGGTAACGGGAAAGTTATTACGGGCCTATGGGAGTAATGAGTAACATTACATCTAAATTAACGTGGTTGTAATGATTTGTTAACATATCGAAAGGTGGAAAATTATTTTTTGTTATTCTCTAATGGATTTATTAAAATTTGTTGTTTACCTGTTTATTTGTTAATGTATATGTTTCTTATTTTTATTGTGTTTTTTTTTTGTGGCTTCAACTACTTGGTTATTTGCCACTTTCTGTGTAGACATATTTATATTTATATTTTGTCCAGTCTCTTGCAAGAAGTTAAGTAGCCGCTGTATTTGATCTTTGCTAATCTCGAAATCTTTGTCTACCCCATTGCCAATATTAAATCTTTTCCTGGTCGCTCTTAGTTCATCACACTCTAGAAAAATATGTTTTATTGTTAGGTTATTATTACAAAGATCGCATTTTAGGTTGTTGTGATTTTGTAAGGATGTAAGAGTGTGTTGCGTTTGTGTGCCCTATTCTTAATTGTGTAAGGATGATACTATATCTTCTTGACATGACCGGATAAGGTTTTCTAGGTTGCACAATTGGCGTATGTAGTTTCAGGAACCTATCTTCATTTTCCCATTCCCTTTGCCATTTAGCCCATACAGTCTTTTTTTATTTCAGTTATGTCTTCCGCAAGTGAGAGATGTAATACTTCCCGTGTTGGCGTATTTTGTATATTTGGTGATGCTATCATCTTGGTGACAAAGTGGTTTGGGTATTGTCTTAATTTTTTGATATATTTTAAAGTCAACCAAGTTCTTCTATGGTCTACTGGTAGCATTCCTGCTTCTATGTGTAGACTGGTAACTGGACTGGTGGGGTATGCACATAACGCGTATCTCATACATATATTTTGTACCCTGTCAAATTCGTTTAGGTGTGTTCTCCCAGCTGATCCATATGCTACCGACGCGTAATCAAACTTTGATATTATCAGCGCTTTGTATATTCGTAATATAACTTCTCTATCCGATCCCCACCTTGAATTTGCCAAAAATTTAATTATGTTTAGGGATTTTCGAGCTTTAGCTTCAATGGTATCTATATGTTTCTTCCGTGTTAATGTTTGGTCTAATGTTGTACCCAAAGATGTATGTTCTGATACACATTTAATTAGGTTTTGTTTTAATAATATTTTATGGATACTGTTTTTGTAGGTGATATCCTGAATCCTACTTTTTCTGTCTCTTGTACAATAGTATTCCCTGCTTCCTGTAATGCAGTTTTGTGTTTGGGTTCCTTTTGAAGTAACGAATATTACAAGGTCGTCTACATACATACATCTTTCTATGTGGGGTTGGATTGCCTGCATCAATCCGTTTACAGCTATTAAGAAGAGTGTTGCACTAATTGGCGAGCCCTGTAGTATACCCATCTCCATATGGTGATTAGTCGACGAGACATTTCCAATTTTAACCCTGAAATATCTTTCGGAAAGGAAACCTTTAATAAAATTTGCGATATTTCCCTTGATTCCCCAACCATGAATTTTTTCTAAAATTCCAAATCTCCATACTAGGTCGTAGGCTTTTTCTAGGTCAAAAAATATGACCGTAGAGTGTTTTCGTGCATTGAGAGACTCTTGCATAGCAGTAACCAAATATGTTATGTTATCTCTTGTGGAATGGCCTTTTCGAAACCGGTTTATGTATTTAATAGCTGTCGTGTTTCTAATAGTTTCATGAATCTTTCGTTAGCCATACGTTTCAATAACTTCCCTAGGCAGCTGGTCAACGATATGGGACAGTAGCTCGATGTTTGTAATGGATCCTTTTCTGCTTTTAACATTGGAACTATAATTGAAGTTTGCCAATCAGTAGGATAAATTCCCTCGTACCATATACGGTTGTATATGTTTAATAAGTTTGTTCAAGCTGTAATCATTGTATATGTAATCTGATCTATTCCTGGTGATATTTATTTTGTTTTCTTTATGGCACATATCATTTGTTCCGTTGTATATATTGTATTGAGATATATGTTTCGTTAAAATTTAATACTGTTTCCCTTCTGTGTAGGTTTTTTCAAAACAGTTCACCATAGTTTTGGATGGAGTTTGTTTCTTCAAAATATTCTGCGATTTTTTTCTTGGATTCATCCTGAATTCGTATGGGATCTGCTTGTTTAAGTTTACCGGCTATCACTTTAATTTTCCTCAATACCTCTGCGAGATGAGTATTTGCTCTAATTTCTGTTCTGTACTTGGCCCACGATCTTCGCTTTGTTTCCAAAATAGTACGGCGTCCAATTACTCTGCATTTTTTATACTCTATTAAGTTCTCTACTGTAGGATTTCTTGTGAACACTCGTAGTGCCTTTTTTCTGCTTTTTATTGCGTCTCTAACCTATGCGTTCCACTAAGGAACGGGTGATCTGGTTACCGTGATGCAGTTCTTTGGTATAGCTTTACCTGCTACATTTATTACCATTTTGGAAAAAATTCGAACTAACCCATTTATATTCTGTTGCATGTCAATTTCTCTGATGTTACGTTTATAATTAGGCCAGTTGGCTTTGTTTATCCTCCATTTCTCAGCTAAATTCCATTTAACATCAGTGCCTATAGAAGATATAAGTAAGGGAAAGTGGTCGCTTCCGTGGAGGTCCGCTATTTGGCGCTATTCGTATTTTTGACCAATTTGGGGCGATCATAGACTTAAGTCAATTGTTGAAAAATTATTTGACCTTGAATTAAAATACGTGGGTTTCCCTTTGTTTAGTATAACTATTTGTGTTGTCAAATAATTCTTCTAATTCCTTTCCACGGGCGCCGCGTTTTGGGGATCGCCATAGTGTACTGTGTGAATTAAAATCACCCAGTAATAAGAAAGGTACTGGTAGTTGGGATACAAGTAGCTTTATAACTTCGATTTTCAAACTTTGGTTTGGTAAGTATATGCTACATAGTTAATTTAGTCGGATGCCGTACTCTTACAGTTACAGCCTGCAGTTGAACATTCAAACTTTCGTGGTTAAATACGCAATCATTTCTAAGAAATATAGCTAACCCCCTTTACCTGTAATGTTAGGGAGCATATCGTGTCTAATAATAATACACTTGTTCATTTGAAACTTATCATCGGCTTTAAAATGTGTTTCTTGTAGAACTACAGCAAGTGGGTTGAATTCAGAAATTAATAATTTCAACTCGTCCCTACTTTTTGCACAACCATTACAATTCCATTGTATGATATAGTCCATAATTATATTTGTATCTAAATATATATGTATAAATAAATATAAATAAGTTAAACAGATAAAAACCTAAATTAACCAAAATAATAAATAACAACGGACGATTGAACATTTCAATACAAACAAAAACAGATATCACAGATGCGTTTCGGCCAACCTTTCTTTTTCTTTTGTGACAAAAGCTTTAGTCTGCTGTCGTATAGTTCATCATCGTCAGCATTTGATGATGAAGCTAATGATGCTTGACTTACTCGTTTTCTTTTGTCGGTAGATTCGAAGTCCATTTTTTCAGGAGCGTTTACAGTAGTTTGTACTATATTTTCTTTCTTTTCAATTTTCTCTATTGTAAGTAGATTTTTTATTTCCTTTGTGAGTTTTGGTATTAGTGTAGATACTAATTCTTCTATATTTAAGTCTTTGGATACTGGTGTAAGAGCCAATGTGGCGTATGATGGTCCCCGAGGCGCGTGCTTGAGCACTTCCTTTCTTGCTTCAGTATAAGTAATTTTGTTTTTGGTCCTTAATTCCTGAATTGCCGCCTCCTCCTTATATTTAGGACATTCTCGCGACCTCGCATAATGTTCTCCGTTACAATTTACACAGGTAAGAGGTGTTTTACAAGGTTCGTCTGTATGTAACACTTTATCACATACGCATATTTGCTCATTCTTGCATGCTGTGGTTGTATGTTCAAAAAGTTGACACTTGAAACATCTTAAGGGAGCTGGTATATATAACCTTACCGGTACTCGGTGAATAGCTACTTTAATGTGTGTTGGAAGATTCTGGGTACAAAATGTAAGAATTAGACTAGCTGTATTTGTTATAACTCCATTCTTCCTCGTAGTAATTCATTTTACCTCAGTAACCTTTTGGTCTTGTAGATTTTCTAATATCTCATCTATAGAACAGTTCAAAAGATCTCGACAGGTGACAACACCTTTAATTATATTTAAACTTTGATGTGGTTCAATTTTTACATCCATATCACCAAATTTTGCTAAATTTATAAGTACTTTTGCTTGCTTGTGTGATTTAGTATCAATAATCCTGAATTAATTTTTCGACAATAATTTACATCTCCAATAAGTCCATATAACGTTTTTGATATCTTGAATGGGTTCACATTATCAAAATTTAAAGCGTCTGCCCTTTTAATGACCAGGTACCGAGGGACATTGCCTGCCTTCACCTGATCCATTAATGAATTACTGGGGGAAATTTTACGTTGTCCCTCAACAGCGCCCATTTCAGAGGATGGGTCCTCGGAATTTACTTTTAGAGAACTCAGCAGTGCTCCCTTACTATGTAAAGGCATTAATACTGTGGGGGTGATGTTCCCCCACAGGCGTTTTAACGTTAGGGGAAGAGGTGCCCCCCAAATTAAAAACGCTACTTCTTGAATTATAGATATAACTATATTTAATTACATAACCCATTTTCTTACATTATCTATACTAACTCTCTTCTGATATTAAATTAATTGGATTCTGCATTATTCTTACTAATCTTAACCCTAAGTGAGCTCCAGCTCTTATGTTCTCTTTTTAATATGCTGATCTTTACAAATTACTTACGAAACGTTCTAATATACCAATTCCTATTTAATTTTAAAGCTATCTACCTACATTTTAAATTTATAATGTTGCTTATATACTACAGTTCAGTAATTAGACACTTAATTATTAGCTGTGTTACGCAAAACGACACGTATTTAGTACCTAATTAATGCAGAAGAGGCTTAATATTCTACAATAACATCCCAACTGTGAAGTTCACTCTGTCGATATAATTTTTACAATAATTTGTTTCCTATAGGGTGGTAAAATTTAAATTTAATAACGCAAAACGGCGCAGAATGGGATGCACTATCGCGCAAGAAAAGGTTAATTTGCCTATAAGGCTATAAACTTACTTCCAATGGGAGCGCTAAAATTTTATTTTAGCTTCGCAAAATGGTACATAATTGGCGCCTAATTACTGCATACGAAAAAAATTTATTTAGTTTATGCAAAAGTTCACGGCTGTGAATTAGCCATGTCAATGTAATTTTTACAATAACTTGTCTCCTATAGGGACGTAAAATTAGCTTAGACGACGCAAAACGGCGCATAATAGGTGCGAAAAGATTAATTTACCCATAAAATTATGAATTTAGCCTTGTTTTTTGTAATAACTTATTTCCAATGGGGGTGAAAAATTTTGTTGTACCCCCGCAAAAGAGCGGCTAATTGGCCCTTAAGTTACTGCATACGAAAAAATGATTCGTCTAGAAGTGTGAGCGGTTCCGTGAAGTTATTCGTCTTTGTAGAATGTTTGCTATAACTTATTTCCATTGGGGTGCAAAGGTAAAATGCGCATAATTAGCGTCTAATAATAATACACATGTTTAAATCATACTATTAAAAAATGTTCCGATTATCTTCACACATCTGCAAGTTTTTATGAATTTATATAAAAATTAAAATTGAACCGACACCCAAAGCCTGCGTTTTGAAATTGATGGGGTTATTTCACAAACTAAAAATTACTTTTAACACTCAAACTACACCCACGTCTTACACAATTAAAACTAATAACACCGATCGTGTTTCAAGTAGCTAATATTTTATTAGCTTAGTTATTATGATCTTAATTTTGGTAATTGGTACATTGGGGCGGAGATTTAAAACGAAAGGTATTTGTATTATGACGTTAAAGATATGCATTTTTACTATTTTAAACACAGCTGAAGTTTGTGGTGTAATCAGCTAAGAAGTAGATTAAATGAATTTATTATGGTTCAACGTTAAATCTGCTAAAGCTAATCGTATTATTTGCAAGAAACATTTGATATATTTTGGCACCACTAATGTTAATTAAAACTAGCACATTTTTCACAAGCTATTATTAAATTTAATAAATGCTGAGTGTTATCATAGCATCACTTCATGTTATATGAACGTTTCATTATATCTTATTCCCATTTTAAATCCAGAAGATTTGAGTTTCTTGTGGTGGACTATATAATTGTTGTGGTCATTTTTTGAACAATTTGAAAGGAAATCTTTAAATGAGGAGTGTAGTGTGGTAAAATAACAACTAATATACAAGCTTGAATTTGCATAATTCATATTTGGTCGCATGTGTAATACATACTATCAAGGACAAAAAATTGCTGACTAATTGTGTTGTTATAGAAATATAGGTTTATAAATGGAAATTCTTATTACAACAAATCATGTTAGCTTTAAAAGCTGATTCAGCGTTTTATAACAATTCTGCATTTGATTGTGTTCTATTAAATTTAATTGATGTTTACAAATGGATAGTAGTTGAATTGACTGACGTTTAATAATTAAAATTGATAATTAATAATGTTACTGATTCATCCATAATTCCATTAACCTGTATTACTTCAATTTACATGCTTATTTTTACACATCTTTCTCAATGCTGCAATAAAACTTAAGTGCAAGTGAATTGTAGATTTTTACTCAAGTTGTTAATATACAGTAATGTTATCACACCTAGGTAATCGATATTTCTATTCCACGTACATAATTAACATGTTTATCGATTTTGGTGCATTTCCCAAACAAAATGTATTGTTTAACCCTTTCAGCCGTCACTTTTTTTCTTCTTAACTAAAATGGGTATTTAACTGAACTGAACTTACCTATAAAATTTTAAAAACATTCCACCATAGACAAAAATGTAGGAGGCGTGGCAATTGTCACCACTAGGTCTAAAGTAGTTAAGTTATACAACATTTTTTTTTACTTGCAAAATTTTTGAACCATAAATTGGTTCCATATTTTAGATGCTTACTGTAAATAAAAACAAACCCTACAAATCTTTGAAATTATTTTTTATAATGAAATTTTTTGAAACAATTTTTATTTTTTGTCAAACAAAGTGGAACCTGACATTTCTCACATTGAATTCTGGATCGGCCTCCACAAAATTCTAGTTTACAACGCTGCTTATAACCGGTAAACTGGTAAATGTTCAATATTGTCAAACCTTACATCATTCACAGGTAAGACTTTTGGTTTTTGACGTTTTTTGGGAATGGGCGAATCTCTGGGACTTGATGTAGATGATGGCGGTCTGCCCTTTCTGGAAGTATTGGCAGGGTAACCAGAAAAAGATAGAATTTCTACAATTTGCATAGTAAAATTGAGTAAATCCATTCGAGATTGTTGGTCACTTCAAGTCATATCCCGCTGATACTCTAGCCACGAGTTACAAACAGCTAAATTGAAATAGTGGAAAGTAACCTTCAGTGTCCATTTTCGGGAACGAATAAATGTGCGGTCAAGTTGCAATTAAAAAGGCATTTTTATCCACTTCTCCCATGCTCATGTTGTATAAGCGAATGACTTCTGGACGTCGTGCCACAATATAATTGCGCCCCCTTTTATCCCACCGTCTTACTTCATCCTCCGGTTCTATTCCAATAAAATTGGATGCCATATTTACAGTTTTATTGTCGTACCGTCGAAGAACTATTATTTTATTATCGACCACTTATCTGCAACTGACGTTCTGGCTTCAATGGACTGTGCTGCAGTCAATTATTTCTTATCGTTCCCGCCATAAAAATACCGCGATCAAAAAATTCTCATAATAATAACAGCGATGTGAAATAATTGCCACAATACACCTTGTACCCTTCATTGTCAGGAATTCGGTTGGACCAATGTGTATCTAGTCCATTGGTAGGTGTATATTTCTCCTGTATATCAGTAGGAAGATTGGTTGAGCCCTGGCAGACAATGGAACGATATATTATACCAGAGGCACCGCAAATCATAAATATTTTTACTCTCCAAGGATTCAGTTTGCCCTTTATGAATTGTTTTATTGCAAGTTGACCTTTGAAAGGAATAATCGATTCATCAATACACAAATTCTCTTCCAAATCCAATTGTTCACACCGATTTTCAAAACCACTAATAATGGGATTGTTTATCACTTGTGTCATTCTCACCGTTTATATCTACAATGTGTAGATGATTTCTGTTACATGTAATTTAAAGGTTATCTATAAATTGTATTCTTGTCACGAGTGACCAATACATTCTTAATCTTGGAAATCGCACAATACTCATAAGAATATGTAAAGCAACAAGTTTTTTGACTTCTTGTTCATTTGTATTTACATTCTTCCACTTTTATGAATTGAATACATATTGGTTTTTTCAGCTAATTCCAAAAATATATCATTTGGAAAATATTTTAGAAAATAATTTAGTGGTGTTTGGTGTATAGGATCATTTGTATTACCTGACGGATTGAATGTAGTGCCTGGTGGTGAAAAAGTGTTTCTTTTCCAATACTTCGTTTTTCTTTTTAGGTTTTTTGGAAGTCTGTTGCTTACTTATTCTTTCTGATTGTGTCATATCATCATTATCATTCTTATTCATCTACATTTTCAGGTTGATCCATTTCATCTATATCTGGATCCTTTGCGTAGACATCAGTATCCAGAATGGACGATATTGCAGCCTCTGCATCTTCTAAACTTATTTTCTTTGCTACATCCTCCAAATTTTTATAAAATTTCATTGGCAGTATCCATCACCTGAAAGAAATATTTTTGTAAAACCATACCTTTAAAACCTATTGGTGGCAATTGCGTATACAAATTTCAAGACATACTATTGGCCATTTATTTTACGAATATCAAAAATTAATTTTCATAGAATCAATTTACGTTTAACTTTGCAAATTACACAAAAAATCTTTTTATTACAAGAAGTCATCTACTTGCTTAACAGGTCGTTAGAATTACTAGCATCCATGTTTACAATCACTTTCGAATCCATTGAAAACTAAAGCCACACTGCCCATAATATTCGTTTCATAAATGGAATCTATTTAGAATCATGGTCGAAGGCGACATCTAGCAGCGAATAGTCAAGGTTATTGTCTATTTCAAATATGTGGATTTTTAAATTTTATGGTGGCATTTATCACCAGCAGGGCCGTGTCATCAAAAACGCGTCTTTTTAACTTCATTTTCATTTTTGGGAAGAGTGCGAAGTCACATGGTGATAAATCAAGTGAATACGGTGAATGATTCAACACAGATTTGATTTCGTGCCAAAAATTGACGAACAATGAACGATGTGTGACTCGGTGCATTATAATGTAACAACCAGCCGTCAGGATCACAATATTCTGATCGAAATCGACGAATTCTGCCCAACAAACGTTGTAAAACTTTCAAATAGAAATCAGCAGTAACTGTTTGACAAACTCACCGTGGATGATGCCCTTGCTATCGAAGAAAACAATGAACATTGCCTTGATTTTTGATGGAACGTTTCGTGTTTTTTTGGCCGAGGTGATGATTTCGACTTCCATTCGTCACTTTGTTTTCGGGTCACACTGAAAACACTATGCCTCATCGCCTGGTGGCAATTGATTTCAGGAAGGTTGGGCTGTTATTTGCTGCTCGTTCAATCTCTCTGAAATGTTCCACTCTCATCAATTTCTGCTCTTCGGTTATTGTGTATGGAACCATTTTAGCACAGACCTTTGTTTTGCCCAAATCCTCCCTCAGAATTTGACGAATTATTTCTTTGTTGATGTTTAATGCCTCTTCCATCATTCTCAGTGTCGCATTGCGATCGTTGGATACGAATTCTTGCACGTTTCGAATCGACTCTGCTGTTTGAATTGATGCTGGCCTTCCCACTCGTTCTTTGTCCACCAGCGATTGTCTCACAAAAATCATTTGTGCCACGTTAGTCTTTAAGTGTGATAAACATTCATTCCCATAGACTTGTTGCATAATTTTGAAAGATTCTGTGTCTGTTGTGCCAAGTTTTACCTGAAATTTAATAATAACGCGTTATTTGTATTCCGACGCGTAATAAATTGGACTGATGAACGAAATGTCATAAAACTGGTATATATCAACCCATTTCAATAAAACTGTTCGGTTACGTTAACAAGAGCACAAACTTCAAAATAACATACAATTTCAATAGATATCATTTCTGGTTGCTGAGGTATAACTTCAGTCTCTGAATTTAATTACCGCACATGCGAGTTCAACCATATGTAGGTAACATTTATGATTTTATATAGTCTAGAAGGTCTTAAATATATAAAACAGTGCAAAATATGTAGATTTGAAATAATTTAAATGCTTAAATATAGAATTCTGTGATTTTGACATTTGTTCACCATTTATATTATTAAATAAAACTGACAGTAGTTTGATGTGTTTTGAAATGTTATCCACAGTAAGGTGTTTCTCTAAAATGGTTGCTAATGAAAACGAACGAATTACTATTCTAATAATGAGAGGGTACGGCGACAGAAAAAGATCTTATAGTGAAGTAGCCAACTTGTTCATTGATACTTTACCAAACCGTTCTCCTATCCATAAGTCGAAGGTACAAAAAACTATAAAGCGCTTTGAGAACTTTCGGGGAGTAAAAGATAGATACCGATTAGGTAGACCAAAAACAGTTATAAATGACAACAAAACTTTAAACAGTTATAAATGACAACAAAACTTTAGATATAAGGCAGAGCTTTGTTGAAGATCCACATACATCCTCACGCAGGGTTGCACAGTTACATGATATAGGTCATTCTTCAGTCTTATGTGTATTACATAAGAATAAATGTCCACCATACAAAACTCATTTATTGCAAGAATTAAGTGAAGATGACTTTGACCGTAGATTAGAGTTTACTGGGGTAATATGCATAAAATTAAATGTATGGTCAGGTGTAGTGGGTACTCCGTTAATTGGACCGTTCTTTATCGAAGGAAATTTAACGTCAGATAAGTAAAAGGGAAGGAAATGTCACGTATTTCATTCCATCCCCAAGGGGGAAGGCGGGCTGTTTGAACTTCCCAAGCTCCTTCAGCCACAATCATGGATTCCCAGCATACATAGATACATTACGTATATATGCATGGTGGGATTAAGGATGGGTGTGGTCAGGATAGGACCGGAAGGAACAGAGTTAGAGTTCTGAGGGGGAAAATACTACCCCAGCATTCGCCTAAGCAGCCGCACATGGTGTGCATGTACGCAGTGGTCATGCCACTACAAAAACGTCATACAAGGTAGACGGTAACGGGAATCGAACCCACTACCTCCTGAATGCTAAACAAGCTGTACCACCACTATACTACCAGCTCGGTCAGATAAGTACGAAATGCTACTTAGAAATGAAATTGTACCTACACTTGAACGTGGTTGGAGCCAATTTTAATCAGATATGGTTTCAGCAAGATGAAGCTCCAGCGCATTTTGGTGTAACAGTTCGGGGTTATTTAGATGAGATATTTCCCGGACGATGGATTGGTAGACGAAGTAGTATTGAATAACCTCCACGTTCACCCGATTTCAATCCTAAAGATTATTTTTATTGAGGATACTTCAAAAATTCTGTTTACTGAACTAAACCAGCAAGTCTTGCAGAGCTAAGGCAACGAATTATCGATGGATCTCGATTAATTTCTAGACAATTATGGAGAAATATGGTAGACGCATTCTACCATCGATTAGAGTACTGTCAACTCACAAATGGAGCACATTTTGAACACTTGATTAAGTAATCATTATGTTAAAAATGTTTTTGTATTACAAAATTTATTGAGACAATTAGGCGTTGCCAGACTTCTGTTTTATGTATTTAAGACCTTCTAGACTACATCAAATCATAAGTGTTACATATGGTTGAACTCGTGTTGAAGAGGAGATTCCAATAATGACTGCATATATAGAGTGATGTATTTAAAAAACTAAAGGGGCTAATAATATCAGAGAAAGGGCAAATCTGGCAAGATTGCAAATGTCAAATCTGGAATCTCCGTATCCAAATTAGGCTTGTCCCAAATTTTGTACAATTCGGACTAACAATGTACGAGATAATTGGGCGTTTCCAGACTTTTGGTCCACTCTGTATAATCAGAATACTACATCGGATGTCAGTTCAGTTCGAATTACAAGATAAGTATTTCAAAAATTGATTTGCAAAAATAACATTATTGTAATCTTTAAGATGGTCATAATTTCGTAAGGAGGAAATTTTGTCATTAGTGATTTTCTACATAAAATTAAGACTTCGATTATTAGAAAGATTACGTTATTTTTTGCGAGCTTTAAAGCATGTAGCAAAAGTTACCTTCAACAGAAAGTGTCGGGCAATATTGAATATTAATTTTTTGACAATATTCCGTAAAACATGTAAAAAAAATCAGCCCTTTGACTTTAATAAGAGTTAAGTAATATTTTTCTTGTAGCTTTGCTACCTTAAAGCGGGCCACCTCCCTAACCTAGTAAATACGGTTACATTCATATATATATATATATATATATATATATATATATATATATATATATATATATATATATATATATAAATTTTGTTACTTCGAAAATAAGTAACGTCTGGGGGCTCTGGGATCTTGGACTATAAGTTTCTGTGTTTGGGTAGAATGTTCACTGCAGATGGTAGAATAGATGACGAAATTGAGCGGTGTATCAATGCAGGAAGGAAAGTGATTGGCAGTATATTGCATACTGAAACATGAGAATAGGAGCATAACAGCAAAATGAGCGATACACAATAGCGTGTTTGTCCCGTGGAAACGAAAGAGAAGAAAAATTATTTATGGTAAGTAAGTGTAAAAGGCAAAATATGGTTTTTGCCTATCCCGTAACGTAAGGGAATGGCGTAATAGGTACGTTACATTTATGTACTTTCTGAGTTTAAGGAAATCAGATGACTGCATTCGTATGTACCACGTGTAGTATTGACATTGTCATTGTCTAGATTTACTACGTCTAGCTCAACAATCAGTTGAGATATGAAAATGCACACTTACGATTATCACTCGCAATGATACGTTTCTTTTGGGTATGAAATCGTGTAATTTATGTTACTTTCTTACAAATTCAAACTTTCAATAACAACTACAGTTAACTTATATACAAATATAAGACTTCTATAATAGTTAAGAAACAAATGTGATGACAGCAAAAAACCTAGGCATACAAACAATCAAAAATGAAATTAAGACATACCATTTTGTCTTTTTTTCAGTTACAAAATTACAAAACCTTTTCTTTTTGTCTGTTTTAAGTTATTAGGAAGTTTAAATATTTTAATAGATTTTCGCTGCAGACGAACAAAATACTGTGTTTGCCTTGATAACATTTCCAAATTATCAAAATGTGAGTTTGAAATTTGTTCTAATTCCATGGTTAACTAATATCTTCATTTTATCCGTAACATTAGTTACTAAAGGAAGAAATGGTCTACCAACATTCAGTGATAATTGTTCTTTAAGAGTGCATCGAACATGTTTAATTGTATTATAAATTTCTTTAAGGGAACAACCATTGGCTAGTGGTGTTATTTTTAAATGATTATACTCATCTGCTAAAAGTTCTGGTTCACAAATTTGTTTAGCTTGATCCACTAGAACTTTGATTACGCAATTTTTGACGTGGATGATGCTTTGATAGTTTATGAAGATATCTTTCTGTGCATGTCAGTTTTCGGTAAACTCTAAAATACGAAGATGAAGTTTTAGAAATTAATATAACTGAAAATGGTTAACTTCCATTATATTCTTTTTCCATAGTAAATTGAATGAGTGGATGAATAACATTTATAGAAACTAAAAACTCATTTAGTGCTTCTTCCCATGTCTCCAAATTACAAAAGTTTCATCAATAGTTAAAATATTGTGTAAAACGAAACCTCCAAAAAGTAATTTCCTTTCTATCAACGAAGAGCTTCATTAGATCCTGAAAAGAATGAGAACATAATAGCGGTACCATCAGATAAACTTAATTCAACGGTTATTTTAAATATTAATGATTATAAATTTAAAATTGAACAATTATTGGAACGACAAACATACCGTGAATTGACCAAAGAATCTACAAAAAAGTTCGTCTTGAAAACTAAAGAACTTATTAAAATATCTTCTATTCCTGAAGAAATAAAAACGAAATTAACTAGCTCTGAAGCTCTTTCCACTAAAACTATATGGTTACTTAAGATTCTTAAACCTAATGTCCCTTTAAGACACATTGTCAGTGCAATTGCATTTTTTACATATAATCTTGCTAAACATCTTACATTTTTATTACAGCTTCATATATGAAAAACACATTATCATATTAAAAATTCTGCACATTTCATTGAAAGTACGTAAGTTTAATATGACATGTTGGGCAGTTTGGACGTTGTATCACTACTTTTTCAAGTTGCTTTAAAAGAAACCATTCAATATACTAATCACATTTTTCTAAAAGATATAGCAATTATGTTTCAGAACAGTTTTAACACTACTTATTTTCAGTGGGATAATAAATTTTATGGACAACTTGATGGTGTAGCTATGAGAAGCCCTCTTAGTGCAGCTAGGTAATTTTTCACATAGAAAAGTTTGAAACATTAGCTCTACAAAATATACTCAAAAACCTTTAATTTGGTATAGATAATCTGATGATAGTTTTGTAATTTGGAGACATGGAGCAGAGCACACAGAAAGAATTGATCCAAGGATTCAGTTTACTATAAAAAAAAACAATCTAATGGAAGTTTAAGATTTTTAGATATATTAATTTCTAAAACAAACAATTCATCATTGTCTTTTAGAGTTTACCGGAATCTGATGCATACAGAAAAATATCTTTATAAACTACTAAGTCATCCACGTCAAATAATTTGTGTAATCAAAGCTATAGTGGGTCGATCTAAACTAATTTATGATCCAGGATTTTTAGAAGATGAATTTGATCATTTAAAAGCATCACTACAAACTAATGGTTATTCCCTTAAAGAAATTAATAACATAATTAAACCTGTAAAGAACATAATGTTGGTGGAATTTTTCTTTCTTTCATAACTAATGTTACGGATAAAATTGAAAGATGTTTCACATCCATTAATAGCTTCTGGAGTATATAAGTTATCTTGTTCTTCTGGAAAAGTACACATTGGAACCACAAAACGTAACTATGACACTAGTTGTATAATGAACATATATGTAGATTGAATCAATCAGAGAAGTTTGCCGTAGCTCACCATGTGTTGAATAATTTAAAGCATAACATTTAATTTGATAATATGGAAATTTTATCAAGGCAAACGTATTATTAGGTTCATCTACAGTGAGAATTTATTGAAATATATAAACACTGTAATAACTTAAACAGGCAAAAGTAAAATCTTAGATTAAGTAAATAGGTTTTGGCATCTTATAATTAAAATAGACAAAATGGTGTGCCTTAATTTCAAATTTAAATGTTGGCAGGTCCATGTTTTTTGCTATTTTTCCTAGATTTCGAGATAAATACTTTACCAATGAAGTATGTTATTACAGCATTGCATTAATTTAATACATGCAGTTAAAATTCAGATAAGATTGTACATGCACATTATGTTTTCATTGTATAATGATTACATTCCTTAAATATTAACATTAAGCTATTTCTTTATTGGATTTGTGATTTAACTAGATATTTAATGGGTAAGTTAAGGGTTTAGTTGTAAATTGTTTTTATCACTTTAAAATTAAAAATTTTTACTGCTTCGGACTTACATTATGATTTGATTAAATTTTGTTAAATTTGTTTTTCGATTGTGACATTTTTTATTGTTACTTTCGTCCGTTAGAGGGTGTTTTTCTTTGTCAGTTTCAAGGTGGTTTAATAATATTATTATCTAGGTAATTTTAACTAAAATAAAATTAGTCACCGTAGTTGGCTTTTTCATATAAGTTTCCTAACTCTTATAGCAAGCTTATATTTGTGTTTTCAGCTTTCATATATTGACGTATTAATTTTCAAAAACTATTATCATTTACTGTAGAAGATAAATGTAATTGTTATCGAAACGTTCAAAATTGTAAAAAAAGACACTATTTCATAATCAAAATATAAATACCTTAGTAATCAGTTGAGATGTTCGTAAGAAATGTGAAAATTTTTTGTCCCTGCAGTAAAATACTGTTTTTAATTCAAAAATGCATTAATTTTTCTGTGTAAAGTACACTTCCTTTCAAAAGTTTCGCGTACACTTTCAAAATCAAGTAACAATTTTTCAAAACTTTAGGTGTGTGAATGATATTGAGATTAGGTTAAAGATGATATTGACAGAATTAACAAAAATTATCATCTGTCCCTCAGAACAAAAAATTTTAAATATCAGAGTTGATTAATTACAATCCTGATTTAATACAACAAAAAATGGGTGTACGGGAAACTTTTAAAAGAAAGGGCACCTTTTCAGTTTAATGTGCTTTGCCCAATGTTTGTTCAGTAAATGAATGTTTCATCCTGAAAGTGAGAATCTGGAAGATCCGTAACATATCCATTTACTGTTGCTGTCACATCTTCATTTGACCTGAATCATCACCCAGCCATTCTTTTCTCCAGATTTAGGAATAGTTTAGTCAGGTGTCAAATATGCTGGGTGTTCCAATAGTACTTCTAACTTCTCCCTTTGAAATGAGTCTTATTTTGAGTTCTTCAGAATGTTAGAAGGTTTGTTAGTTTTATAATAATAACTTATATTGTATTGGAATTACAACCCAATCTTACTTTTATATGAATGATTTTTTTTCTGATTACCTTGCTATTGGAGTATGTCTAATGTTAAATTTGCATGTCGATGACATTAACAGGATGTCATTTGTATTATTAACATCATTTATTGCTGTGACGAACCTTCAATTGATCCATCATTGTACTATGCTTTATTAAATACTCACGCCAGAAATCAATTATGCAATTAATGGCTTCTATTAAGTATTTTATTATTAAAAATGGAGATTAGGCTTCTTGGTAAAATCAAATATTAAACAGGGGAAACTTCATTCTTTTTGCATTCCAATGATAAGGTTTTATGATAACTATGTCTGCCAATTTCTATTAAATTATGTGTGAAACACTTTTTAAAGAAGGGCATGTTTATATCGAAGGTTAATTAAAAGACTAATCTCTAGGTGGATTTTCTTACTTAGAAAATGAAAAAGTGTTGTAGATGGTGATGCTCATTTACCTTTTGCATTACTTCCATGTTAAAGTTTATGAAATATGTCTCACTTGCTATTATTTAAGTGATGATTGATGACAAACGCCTTCGTTTTCTATACATCTGAGTGGCCAGTTTTGAGTCATCAGTGTGCATTGCAGATCTGAAGGTATGTGATGCCACATAAACTATTATTCGACAACATGCAGCTCTTCTAAACTTTTCTAAGCTTACCATGGCTATTTGTATTTCAAAACTAAAATAATTAATGCAATTATTTAATTTTGTGGTGCAAATTAATCTGCATTTTAAAATAGTAGTCATTATATGGTGTGGATTGACAATGGACTCCCAATTGACAGCTTGTGTTGCATTTGCTATCATTGAAAAATCACTATTAAAACTACTTATACCAACCTAAGTTGATGTAAAACATACATTGAGGGGCATAAATGTAGGCTAATCGATTGAAAGGTTATTTTTCGTCATTCCGAGATTAAATACCTATATTGTTTCAGACCCTGTTTCTATGGACGGAAGTATCACTTTTAGTCTCTAGGGACTAAAAGTTACTTTTAATCAACCTAGACATTTAACTAGATTCCTAATGACGAATCTCGCAGCGTTTTGCATCTGGGATTTTAAAACTTTGAGATGAATTTTGGACTAATTAAACTTGGAATGACAAAAAATAGCATATATACTGGGGTACTAAGAAATCTTTAATCCCTCAAGTGAATTTTGTTTACACTTTGTAGAAATGATGGTTATGTCGCCAGTTAATAAAAATATTTGGTTTATGATTTGAAGGTAGGTAACAGATATAAATCTGTCATTAGCTTTCATCAGTAGAACATTGTCTAATGTGCAAGGTAACTGTTAGTGACTTGTTATTCCCAAGCGATTTAAATGGACATTAGACATATTGCTTTTTGAAAGAAAATCTATCAGCTAAACTTTTCAAACGTATTAAATGTGTTTTGATTAATGATATGAAATGATTGTTCTTCCACAACATAAAAAATAGTTGGTAATAGTTATAATTATGTGAAGTACATTTTGTTCAATGTATTGTATAAGCTGCTAACTTCATAACTTTTAATATGAATACTTTTTAAAGCCACTTGGCTGTGTTATTAATAAATGTCCGTCTACTTCCTTTATTAAAAACGATATTTTCATTTTTGTTTGTATTATAATCTTTTATTAGTGTTTTGTAATGTTCTAATTTTAGTTAGTTTGTTGTGTTATTAAACTACATATAAGTAGTTCCAAAACTCTTATTAGCCGCCAAGTTACGTCTGTAAATAAAGGCTTAATTAATGACTGCATTATCTAACATGAAAGTTAGAAACTTCCTTTAGTCTTATATTTTTAAGATCGCGTCAGCCGCAATAAAAATTATATTTAGGATTAGCAGGTCTTTTAAAGAATGTAATTTCATGGCTTCTCACATACATGCATAAAAAAATTTTTGTTTTTATTATTTCATTGATTTTGTGAAAGTGTATTCTGACGAAATCGTTGGACTTTAAGGATTTTAAAGTTTCTGTACTCTCTTATTTCATAAGTGGAGTTTAATAATATACTAGTAAATAAAAATCATTTACCAGTCTCTTAAAAAATCTCCCCTCCCCCAAGAGACCAAACCAAAACGTAATATATATGGTTTTTATTATTCACAGTTTCTCCAGCTGGTGTAAATGGAGGATATTACCAAGGAGGAGCTCTACCCGTCCAGCAGGCACATTCAACAACACCACATGAAGTTCCACACACAGTTGCACCTAGTGCTGCACCTCAAACACCCCAACCACAACCTCCTGCGGGCCCCGTTATTCCACCACATTTAGTAAGTATTAAAATCAGTTGGTCATAAATTCAAGGTGGTATTAATTGTTTGACTAACCTACTAAAGAATTTTTTTAATTTGTAGGATTCTACAACTGCTATTGGTTAATGAAGCTCTTCTATATTTAGCTTAAAAGTTAATTCATGTTGGTAAAACATTGATATATCATTTTAATTTTGATAAAGTTTCTCACATTAAAAATTTGTTTAGGGTTATGTATATACATTGAGGGAGTTAGAGGATGTATTTATTTATATGTTGGCATTGCTTTTCACTTCTTGATTACAGGTAATTTAGTGTCAAAAATTATATGTATTTTATTTTCTGCTTTTATATCTACATCATCTTCAAAGAAAAAAATTTGGAAGTCATATATATGGTATGCATAAAAAGGTATTAATGAAGCAAGATGTTTAAATAACTTTGACTATTGCTTGTTCTTTGTCTAACACTGCAAACAATTTTTTTATCACAGGATGGTTGAAATACTGTTCAAATATTCAATACTGTCTATCAAACAATGCAAAAACAAACAATACTGCATTATCGACAACTACTTAAAGCAAGGGAATGATGTAAAACCATCAGCTTACTTAAATCATTAGTATTTTGTTTTTCAATAAACTCACTTTATAGCTCTGTAAGTTATTGCTTTATAGAAACACTCGTAAGTTAAAACAACATTTTAACAATAATTATGTTTTTGTTATGAACAAATAAGTTCAAAAGTAAATGTGTAGTTAAAAATTAATAGTTTTATTAAACACATAAATAAAAAGTTTACGTCGAGTAGGATTTGAACATACGACATTTACTTTGCTAGAGTAACGCTCTACACACATTACGACAAAATTTACATCGATTGGGGCTTGTATCTCGATAGCTTAGTTGGTTAGAGCGTTACTCTAGCAAAGTAAATGTTGTAGCTTCAAATCCTACTCGACATAAAAACTTTTTGTTTATGTATTTAATAAAATTCTTAATAATTTTTAAACACTGTAACAGATCACCATTAATTGTGTGTAAAGACAATATTATAAATTTAAACACGTAGGTAAATATTTTTAAATTAAGAGAGCATGTATAGATATTGTCTATGTTGAGCAAAACCTCTATACAGTGTGTCCAGTATAAAATTCTGTAACTGTTGGAGATACAAGCCGGTTAAATGGAAGAATATTTGTGTATTTGTCTAGGTTTATGTTATTTCAAATCGATACCGTTACGTAGACACAGGGCAAAAAGCAAAAATGTGCATTTTCGAAAAACCACATTTTCTTTATTATGGAAGGTAAGTCATCAAATTTTCAACACATAGGTGAGAGGATACGGCGATTTTAAAAATGGTAAAATTCGTCATTCAAGAAGTTCGTGATGATGTGCCCATTATATGGCGGAGCGCTGTCTTGTTCAAATATCTCCGCAATTTAAATTTCTATTGAAATAATACGGCCCAATCACGTGGGTACCTACAACACCTAAGCAGATTTGTAAGCTACGTCAGCTTTACAATTTTATATTTTAATTATTGACTCTTTTGTGACTCCGGGGAGTTCAAAATCTGCACTACGGTGGTGGATTGTGTGTTGCCTAGCTTACCAATTGAAAATATATTAATTTGTAACAATCTATTTACTTTAATAATGGTATAAAAATAAAACAATCCTGGAGAGAAGCAAAATAAAATTAATAGTATTCTACTTGATGAATGTAAATGAAAAAAAAACTTTAATTAATAATTATTGTGGAGTGGGTTGTTCACTTAATTTAACGGAGCCACTGCGCCAGACATTAAATCCCCACCTAAATTGACGAACTAGCGGTGAATTTATATTTGACAGTATTTTTACGATTAAATAGCTCACAGTTTGTAACTCAGTTTTCATCAGATCAAAGGGCTTTTAAGGAAATATTTGGTACCCCGTTATTTTTTCGAATAAACCACTGACAAGAGACTATTCTTCTAATCGCATCGCCATTCTGGAGATCCTGGCAAGGTTGTTCACGATAGGGGTGGTAGGAGCGAAGCCTGTTATATGTTCAATCTGACGCAAAATACTTATGAGGTGTCTCAACCACGCTTTGCATTACCGAATTTTCTTTATTTTCGTCGGAACCTTTGTTCCTCTTTTAACTTTGTAAAACTCATGTAAGATACTATATTGTCTTTATCACGCCTAAACATTTAACTCTGCCAGGTTGTCGTCTTTCTGCATATTTATTCAAATACATTTCTTCAGCTTTCGCGTCATTTCTGCAACAGAGAATAAAACACTCCAACATGTCATATTTGTCACTGTTTGAAAATTTATTCATTTTACAAAACTCACAATTTATTAACTGCACACACTGGAACACTGACCGTAAATTATACTTTGACAGTTACATAATTAAAGAAGGAACAGCAAAGCACGGCCCGCTATGAGAACATTTATAATGTGTGTTGTAAATGGTGTAAAATTTAATAATAAATTGGTTGTTAAAATGTTGAGTGTATTTGTTCTCATAACAAATCGTTGAACCAACTCGAAATACAAACCATTCACCAAAAATAATGCCTTTGTCCCAGTCGGAAGATTAAAGTGGGCCGATTCAATCTTTTGATTTGCTTAATTACCACAATTTATGCTGTTATTTCCACTTAATGTGAATAATAAAAATGCAATGTAACACTAATAAAAATGACCTCGGACGCCAAGTTATTTTTTAATTATGCTCGGAATAACTAAACCGAGTTTTACAATAAAAATTTTTACCAAAATGTAAAAAATAAAAATATACAACTATGTTTATTAACAGTTAAAGATTAGAATTATATAAAATATATCTTAAAAACTAGTTATAGCCTTAAATTACTAAATAATGGTTATAAATACCTTTTGGGAAAATTTTGTACACAAACTTTTTAATAACGTCTGGTATCTAAATGATTACGGAAATGTAAACCAAGGATGATGTCATCTTTGCACCAATATTGCGCAACATATTGCAATAACAATGCTTTACGTTGTAAATCTCACCAAAATGGAATTTTATTTCTTATAAATTTCTCGTCATGAAATTTTGAATCCAATGTTTAGTGCATTCTCTCGAAATTCAGATATAAATTGGGGTCTACATTTAGATCAGCATTAAAAGCAAAACGCAATCATAAAATGAAAGCGTACGTAAAAGTAGAATTAAATGTGCAAAAAAAAAATAAAAGTGTAAATCAAAGTGTCAAAGTAAAAAATGAAAGTGATAAAAGTGTCTGCAAAAAGCAAATGTTTTAGATTTTAATATAATGCATTAAAATATATCTTACCATTAAATCAATGGCACTTATCACAAAATTTAGGTGGAAACCAAAAAAAAGGGGTTTCTAAACAACACAACATTCATCAGGAAGTGAAAAAATGGACGCTTTGGAAGTTGCGCGAAAATATGAGCAGAAAAAAATAATTTAAAGAAGTGGGAGAAGTATATACTCTTAAGTTACACCAAAATGCAAATTAAGTTGCCTAACACATGCCTATAAATCACTAATAATTTAAAACTTTTTCCTTATATTTACAACTAAATGAACGAAGAACATAAATTACGGTATATTTTAATACAACTCAAAATGGGTTGTTACGCATTTTATAAAAATATTAGTTACTATCATGGTACTACCATGAAATATTAATTTTGTTATTTTTCATTATTCATCTTGCTAAACATACGCATGTTATACATAGTTGAAAAGCATTTCTAATGAGGATTTTAAAAATGACAAAATTCAATATGGCGCCCATAATAAAAACAAAAGTTGAGTTTGGCAGTTCGCAACATAGTAGGCGTAGAATTTTTTTGTGGTATACTTCTTACCTATATCTTGAAAATTTGATACCTTAGCTTCCATAATAAAGAAAATATGGTTTTTAAAAATGCAAATTTTTGCTTTTCGTCTTGTATCTACGTAACGGTATCAATTTAAACTGTAGTATGTTTGAGCTCATCATGCCTTTTACGAATGTCGCTGGTTTAAGAGATACAGGATGTTGAAGGTTCAAATTTTATTCTGACATTTCTCAATAATTGAGAAAGTTTTGATAGCATGAATCTGAAAATTGGTAGTGTTGGGTTTTGTAGTGTGAAAATTATGAATTTGAAGCTTATTTTGACGTTGCTCCTAGAGGGCGCTAGTTTCACGGTATTATTTAGGTAGACCAAAACATTATTTTTATCTGTTGAGCTATGTTTAAAAAAGTTAAAAACCTAAAAGAACGTTCAATTCTGCATAAAAAAAAGGTACTCTTGTTTAGGTCGCCTAATTTTATCGGTTTCTGAGTTATTTCCATTTAAAAGTTTTAATGTATTTTGTTGATTTTCTTTCAGGCGCTAATATTGCTATTTCTTTTCTAAGTAGGCTTGTGTCAAATTTTCATGTCAATAAATATTAGCGTATTTCGCGTGCTTGTGATTTATTATTCGTGTAAAATTATTAGCTGGTGATTTAAAAAATGCCATTACATAATCATTTTTCCAACAGTAAGATGCATGATATGATTTGTGTTTTTGTTCAGGCTAATTTTAATGGACATTGAACCTTTTAAATACAAAATAACTCAGAAATCGATACAGTTAGGCGACCTAAACAAGAGTACCTTTTTTATGTAGAATTGAACGTTCTTTTAGATGTTTAACTTTTTTCAAGCATAGCTCCACAGATAAAAAAAATGTTTTGATTTACCTAAATAATGCGGTGGAACTAGCGCCCTCTAGGAGCGTGAAAATAAGCTTCAAATTCGTAATTCTCATACCAAAAAAAAACCAACACTACCAAATTTTCAGAGAATAAAACACCTTGTTTCTCTTAAACCAGCGACATTCGTATAAGGCATGATGAGCTCAAACATAATATTTTGGTGTCTAATATCACCAGCTTAGTGTTGCCCAATACTTTCTGACTCACCCTGTATAAGTATATTGAGGTATATAAAAATATTAGTTTCATGAGATATACAAAATTTGACAACTGGCTATTTGATCGGAGAGGGTGGTGAGAGTGGACACTCAATGTTAAATTTGATAGACGTAACAAAGTCCTCATACAACTTGGGAGGAAGTATTTTCTAGACACGCGCGAAATTCAATATTGATATTACCTCTATTTTGAGATCCTTCTACTTTAAATTATGTACTTTATTCAAAATTGCAATTTATATGCATGAAACACATTTAACACATGTATTGTATAAAAATTATAAGCAAGTAGTAATTTATTTCAAGCAAAATACTTTCTGACTCACCCTGTATAAGTATATTGAGGTGTATAAAAATATTAGTTTCATGAGATATACAAAATTTGACAACTGGCTATTTGATCGGAGAGGGTGGTGAGAGTGGACACTCAATGTTAAATTTGATAGACATAACAAAGTCCTCATACAACTTGGGAGGAAGTATTTTCTAGACACGCGCGAAATTCAATATTGATATTACCTCTATTTTGAGATCCTTCTACTTTCAATTATGTACTTTATTCAAAATTGCAATTTATATGCATGAAACACATTTAACACATGTATTGTATAAAAATTATAAGCAAGTAGTAATTTATTTCAAGCAAGATACAATTATTTTTAACTACAATAAGAATATATTTTCACGTCATTAAACGGCAATGTGGCCCGTCAATAAAATCGCGTACACCGTTTTTTGACTATATTGAACAAGTCGCAACTGTCAGTGTCAAAAAGTCAACATGCCTAAACACAGAAAACGATAAAATTGTAATTCTCTCTATTGGATCATTATTGACGTATAGCTAGCTTACTTTATAAAAATAGTGTCAAAATTTAAAAATACTTTTTTACAAAAGACAAAAATCATGTTGCTAGATGTTCATGGTGTACGCGATTTTATTGAAGGTACACAAACATTGTTCAAACTTCAAGAACTTTGTCAGCACAACTATTTCAATTGAGTTTTTCTTTTTTCTTTTTTTATGATTGTGGACCTGAACAGGCTAAATTAGGTCTAGCGTGCTAAAGCGCTCAGGAACACTTAGGAGGATGGATAGAGGGATAATCAATTGCCAATAGATGATGAATTGCCAATAGATGAAGTATCATCAGTTTCACAATGTAAACTACACAAAAGAAGGCTGACAAAAAGGCACTAAAAACTATCAAACGCCAAAATGTCATACATCATGTGTGGATTGTGCAGTAACATTAATCTGTTATTTGTTAGTTACGGCTGCCTTCTATTATTTTGGGAGGAAGTAAACTTATCTCACGATTGCCTGTATGAGTGTCTACTTTTCCCACTCTCTTTGAATTTAATCTCAACATTTTTGAAAAATAACATAAAAATAGCCTTTAGTTAATTATCATGCCATAGTTCATTTTACCAAATTAATCACAATGTGTCGTACAATAATTTGTAAAATTCTTAAGTACAAATCATTTATATGTAAATATTTAATGTTGTGTTAAAATAATCTTTAGACAATTTTAAATAACTACCCAAGCGTAATGTCTAAAAAAAGTATAATAAATAATTCTTATTGTTGAAATAGAAATTCAATTAAATTAATGCATTTGTAATCACATGTGCGAAATAAACCAATTAGATCAACATTGCACTGATTAAGGTGTTCTTTTTTTCATGCTTATGAAATATTTTATTTCGAGTCACATGTATGTACCAGAACTAATCCTGTTATTGTTATACTGAGAATTAACCTATAGTGGTTTATTATTGATAGAAATATTTATGGTGCTTGAGTAAAAAAATAATCTAGTCAAATGTAAGAATAAATTAGAAAATATTTTTTCAGATTCTTTATCATAAGTTATAAATGTATAATTAAATAAATGTATTTATTTTCACTGCAATTATCAGATTTTTTTATATTTTGATTGCTAAGTAATATGTAAATGACATAGTAGGAACCATCATAAGGAAATTAAAAACACAAAGCAGAAATGGTCTAAAGGAACTCATTTTATTCTATGTGTCAAAGTAATATGGCTGTATAAGAGATTTATTTTTTGTAAACACTGATTGTAATTAATGGGGTTTTTCGCAAATAACGAAATAAACTGAAAGAAAACACGTACACAAAGTAAGAAATCATCCAACGGCATAGCTGAGTAACATTGTCAATACTGCAGGTTCTGACCCCTCGGTTGACCAAAACTACAATAGGTCACGATTCTATATGTCTCTGGCAAATTTCAGTATCTCTATTTACATTCTTTAGAATTTTATAGCCTCAATTGTGTAAAGAAAATGTTTAAAATAAATATGAAATAGTATATTACATGACAAGCTACAAAAGTGTGCCTGAGTGTGAGAATCCCGCAAGTGCAGAATAAACACTTTCATGCAAGCTTAATGTACACTATTTTTCCTGTGACTATCCTTAATGTTTTATTAATCACAAATTAAACAATTACAAAATACACTTTAATCTACTATTTCAAGTTTTTTTTATTAAGAAATCATAATCATGCCCTAACAAATAGTGAAGTTCGTAATTATTATGAATTTAAAGACGATTACCTGAATATTTGAAATCAGTATGGTACTGCCATCAGCTTGCTCACATTATTTATGTGAATAGCAGTAAGTGTGGTGACCTTGATCGTGACCGAACTCCCTGTAAGGCCGATGACAACGGTAATTGCTACTGTAACTTGTAGAAAAGCAATGCAGAAGTTAAAGGCACACGTTTTTTTACTTTCGTATTGGGTACAATGAGAAAGTGAAACGCACTAGTGTGCAAAAGTATTATTTTCTGCAATATATTATTGTGCGATATGAATCACTTTCGTACATAGTCATAAGAAAATATTTATAATGCCATAGGTTGTCAATAAGTAAGCTAAAATATATGTTCAGTAGGAGTATAACAACATAGTGAGCATATTGAAAATAATTAGATGAAGAATTAGATTCTTGGAAGCCTGTTGCCAGATGACAATAAGCTTGAGAAGAAATTCGGAGAATTATTTTTTAAAGTATTCCCTCTCACACATTTAATTTAAACATAGTACTAGAGCTACATTATAAACGTTCGTCAATGCAAACAATAGTTACAACGAAATATTCCCTACAATAATCACTTGAGATTATTCATAGTATATAATAATAACACAATTGGTTCTGACATGTACAAGTGACTGGAAATAAAACTATTCATTTGCTTTAAAAGATGTTAAACATATATTTTTATATCCTGTACTTAAGTTGGGTTTTAAAAGCCTTCTTTTTATCATGCCAATGTAATTTTCAAAAGGAAAACCACTAATAGTTTCAAAGGAACCAAAAGATTCGTCCTCTGCAAAGTGACACACTGCATGCACATTATAAATACA
Source organism: Vesta saturnalis (assembly GCA_036346205.1). Taxonomy (NCBI): domain Eukaryota; kingdom Metazoa; phylum Arthropoda; class Insecta; order Coleoptera; family Lampyridae; genus Vesta; species Vesta saturnalis. The sequence continues at coordinate 2,178,955 of JARFJB010002417.1, read as the reverse complement.
AAAATTACTTCCATATATTCAAACTACACGTTGTACAAATAGTTTTAATACTTTGGCAGCAACGTCTATTTAATGTAGTATTTAACAGAATAGGAATACGAAACTCAAGGAACATAAAATTACTGTTCACATGTTTAGGCACAATCAATGTTGGGCCAAGATACAACATAATCTACAAATCTTCTGTAGCTTTCCAACGCTCTAGTTCCAATAACATTCTTGGTTTCCGATTAAATTCAGATAGTCAATGCTTGTTTAGCAGATATTTCTTTGCCAGCTTGTTTCTATTCTCCTTTGTAAAACCGTATAATTCATCATCACACCAAGTAAATCAATTTTCTCATGACACCTCGATAAATGCAACACAAGTAACAGGAAGTAGCTGTAGATTAAATATATGAGACAAGTAAATGATGGTTCACTTTTACATGAGCATTAAGAACTTCAAGTAACAAACTGGGGAATAAGAGCATGTTGGTAATGATTTTCATTAAAGTTATTAAAAATATACTATTAAATGAAGGAAACTACGTTTTAATGTGTATAACCTCTTCATAAATATTTTGAATTTTATTGTGCAATGCTATGTTGAAGTAGATTTATTCGATTCTGATAATAATGAAGAAATTTTGAATTGTTTTGCTAGAATGAGACAATTTGGTGAAGGGTAAACTGAGAATATTTTTCTAATTGTAGATTTTGTTTCTTTAATGTGGATTTTAGAAAAGATTGTTTCACACTACTATTGGATGTGAAATTTAAGCAAAGATTCAGAATATCAAAAGAAACCTTGCAGGTCTTATTAGAAAAGATTCAAGATAACATATCACCTGCAACCCATAGAAATTAATTTATCATGGCAGACCCAAAATTACTGCTTACTTTAAGATTTTAAGCTACTGGATGTATGCTGTTAGTTGTGACACAGATCTTACAGGCGTAAGAGCTCAGCATGCATTATAATTGACCAAGTTACCGCAGAATATGTCGTTTAATGCCAGATTACATTAAAATGCCTTGTGGCAACGAAATACTGGATGTACAATTAGATTTTTTTAGAATAGCCCGCTTTCCAAAAGTGGTTGGTGCAATAGATTGCACTCTGATAGAAATAGAATCTCCAGGTGGTGAAAATGCGGAATATTATCGACGCAGGAAAGGTTGTTTTGCCTGGATATACAAACTGTGCAATACAAAACTTTGCATCAACGACATTGTGACAAAATGGCCCAGATCAGTACATGACCAAAAATAATTCAAGTTTAAAAATCAAATTTACAAATAGTGTGATTGGTGACTCCATTTGATTGGCAAATGGAGGATATAGCAACCAAGACCATGATGACATTCATTGTACATCTCTTAACCCAAGCAGAACATTTATATACAATGAATCTTAAATTTGTACAAGGAGTGTTGTCGAACGAAGTTATGGAGTGTGGGTGGAACAGAGGTTTCCTGTATTACACCTACAAATGCGTATCTCATTAGTAAAATAAAAAAAAATTGTTATAGCAACCTCTATTTTACACGATTTAGCCATTTCGGAAAATGATGATGAACCTCCAGAAGAAATTGAACTTTGAACAAATTACACAGCATGAAGTTTTACATAATGATATGGGAAACCAAAATGAAATTGTACGATTACCTTACGAAAATCAATTTGACAGGAAAAATGAGTTAGTTAATAACTATTTTCCTCATTTAATTTGATATTGATTGTATGTGATTAACCTTTATTTACTCCAGTGTTTCAATTTCGTCTGAATTATTGATAAAATTAAAAACATTGAACTTACAGAAAATGAAATTTTAGTCTCATTTAACGTTTGTTCATTGTTTCCGAGAGTTCCAATAGATCAAACTTTACTTTATTTAGAAGTCGTTTTAAGACACAACCATTTGAACGATGCAGAAGTAAAATATATACAATGGTATAGGATTTACGCGTATAGGCAATAAGAACTTGCCCGCTAGGTCTCCACGATCCGGCCCTCGCGTGGACGTAGCCAGAACTAGGCGTCCTTTTAAGTGTGCTTTAAATATTAAAAATTTACAGAAATTTTATGGTAACTCTGTTAAAAGTACATACTGTATTTTTTTAAGTATGTATGTTACGCATTCTTTATATAATTAATTTGATCTAAGTAATCCTGTGCGCTGTCTTTGAGCATTTGTCTCATCGCGAGACTAGTGACGTTTGTAATTGAATCACTTATTTGAGAAACCCAAGTCCCATAAACACAGTTCTGAGTTAATAACAAAAAATTGTGTAACTATTTTCAGTTGTCACTTATCAAAAGATTCATTATTAATAAATGGTAATGTGAAGTAGTTCAACAGTTTTTTCACAAAAATGCAAAAATATTTAATATAAAAATTGACAAAAGCTGATTTTTAAAAAAGGACATGTCGACTTTCTCAAATAAAATTTTGTTTTTGTTTAATTTATTGAAAAAAAAAATTACAAACTAGTAATAATCATATAAAAAAACCATAATATTATTCAACTTCTGGCTCCAATTCACCATCCACAGTTGGCCAGAGAAATTTTGAATTTCTTCATTATCAGGTAGATAACTTGCACACTTTTTAATATTGATCATTTTTTTATTCTTAATAGGTACATTGGGTTAAGCTGGTTCTGTACAAAGTAGTGTGGGTCTGGGATGTTTTGTGCCAATTCGAAACATAATTTATGAATCCATCAATATAGTCATATGCTGTAACTGTCTTTAAAGTTGTCATTGTAAGACAACTGCATAAATGTCAATATGTTGAATGGAACTCTTTCACTTCTTAGAGAGTCTGTGCTCGAGCAATTTCTTTTATAAAATCTGAGCCACCATGTCTTAAAATCTGTAATGATATTGTTATCATATTCTATGAGATGCACCGTAAATTTGTTTTGTTGACTCGCCATTGCAAAGAGTTTGACGTATTGCTTAGGATATAAACTCTTTCATTTTTCTTAAGATATTTCTTCACTACTCCCTATCACACGGCAGGAATGAATGGCCACGAGGTGGGAAATACTAATCAACTGTCTTAAACCGTCCTATATCTGTTAATGAAGTAAACATTCGCACAGTAGTGTGGTTTTTATTTTGTCCCGGACATTCATCCATGAATACATGTAGATGTTTAACTTCTGGTGGAACATAGGTGTCTATGTAACTTGCAATAAAAGAACAAACCTCATTGGGACTTTTTTTTCCCAAACCTTCGTGGTAAATGTAAAATATGCTTTACCCGTTTTAACATCATGTATGTCAAAAACGGAAAATGTAAATTGATGTAGATAAAAAGATCCTTGAACTGAAATCTGGGGCAAAAATATATTTTGCATATAATCTACAGCTATTATTGCTATACTAGGGTCATCTTGATCAAGTTCTTTCAGTTTGTTAATTTTTGAATGAAACTTTTTAGCACATCTTGAGATGGACCGTCTTTTGAAGTACAGCCACTCGTTTAGCATTGTCATTTAGCTCTTTGGATTTTATTTTTACTGCTAGTTTCTCACATGTACAGCAAGTATCGACCTGAGGTCGTCCAAAACTTAAACTGACCCTTTCTTTGAAATATAATGAATATTTTACTTTTATGTTGGGATACTTAGATAAAAACAAATCGTGCATCTTCTTAATGTCAAGTTTTTCCCTCAGATACTTATAATCTCGACTGCTGTAATACGCTTCTTTAGTAGGAAATGATCCAGTATGTGAAATAAGCAGATCGATAATGCCAGCTGGTTTGGAGTTGCCTGGATTATTTTTTCCGCGTAGATCTTGTGGCGATTTTCCAGCGGATAGTAGCGAACACTACCGATGAACACGATCTTTGTTAATAGAATGAATACTGAGAAAAGCAGTTTTGCATACTACAAGCTGCCCTGAACTGTAGTTAATATTATACCTACAGCGCTTTTGTGAGGTTTTGGTTTGTTGACATTGACGTTTTCGCTGAACTGCAACTACTGATATTAGCGATTGAAGATAAGCATCCTGCTCGTTTTTGGAACCAAAACTGTAGAATTTATTAAACATCTCTTGCTTTGTCTCCTCCGATAATTTTTCTAAGCATTTACTGCGACAAACTAAAAAGGAGTATCTCGTTTGAATCTATTTTTGACAGTTTTTAGGTTAGGTTTACTTACTTGCAGTTTAATCCCGTTTCCATTTTAGGAATAACATTTCCCTTATAATTTACATATTCATCACCCTTGATTCTTGCCTTTTTGATCCTTTCACATTGCCATATTACATTTTTAACGCCCTTTTTACGTTTATTTCGATCAATGTTATGCTCATTCATTGTAAACAAGCTCTAGAATTTCATTATTCTTAAAACACGATAAGCCCACAACTGAGATTTTGTTTGAGAAATCAACAAATCCTCGATATATCGAGGTTTAAAAGTAAACACAATATATAATGCCTGTTACAGTGCAGGAGACCTGGATTTGTCTAGTTCTTAAAGCAAACGATGCGCCTTGCTATTAAAAACGGATTTTTAATAAAATGTTAAATGGTATATGTGGATTTGTCAGGTTTCTCAAATAAGTGATTCAATTACATTATCAGGTAAATTCTTAGAGGGATTATAAAATATACAATATTTAATAACTTGTTTTAGAGTACTTGTTAGTAATATTAAACTTTATTTAGAAAGTGGGTGTACTTTGGGTGGTTGTTATTTTTATTTTTATATTACACATTATGGTTAATTTATGTATGTATATCAATTGCGAGGGAAATCCGAAAGGAAGTTTTTTCGATTCCCCACTGATAATGCACATTTTGATAAGTAGTTACAGAATTGTGGGAACTCCAAACTTTTTCTTTTAACGCGAGAACAATTGCGTGATAAAACCGTGTGTGCAATTATTTGTGATCAAGATACAACAAGCAGATCAGTATTTTCATCTTCAGGCATATTGCTGAACAACATCCATACTTTTTTGTAAATAAATCAAAATTTTTGGAATTTACGATGTACCTTACTTAATAAAAAGCATTTATAACAATCTTTTATCAAAAGATTTTTATGTGCACAGCAACAAAATTTCTTGGAAAGACATGGAAGAAACGTACAAATTGATAACTTGTGTACAGCTAGAGCAGTGGTAAAGATAACAAACGCTGGTATTTACCCAAATACATTCCAAAGAATGAGTGCTTTGCCATACAATCCGTGCTACAATAACGACTGTTGTACAAACTGGATAGATTCAAAGCATTTTTGCGATACATACCGCGGATTTCCTTATAAACATCTATAATTTATTTGATTCTTTAAATAGTCGTCGAGTATTTGGAACAAGTCCATATGCGTGTGCTTTGTTTCAAAAAGTGAGTCATATTGAACAATTTTTACATAGTTCGCTTAATTGGATTGCTACTTGGAAAACTGTTACACCTAATGACAGAACTAATGTAGATATTCCGTGTTTTATGGGTTTAGTTCTAACTATTAAATCTGACCTGCAATTGTGGGATGATTTAAAAGAATCAGGTCTCCATTTTTTAGCAGACTCAATCAATACCCTTTGGAGAATTTTTTTGCAGTAATGACTCAAATCCTACCTCAAAATTTTTCAGATAAACACTTCAACTATATATGCTTGTAAATGGCAGCATCCGGTTGATAATCCCAATTGTGAAAATGATGGCGATGATAATGTGAACATGACGGGAGTACACCAAGATGAGGAAAAATCGAGGACAAGCGAGGATCAACCGTTTTTAGTGACTGGCTGTAGAGGAAAAAACAACTGACGTGTAGATTTAGAAACAACTGTGAATAGTGTTAACAAAAAAGCTACATTAGAAAGTTGTGAATGTTGCAGGATACATTGTGTATAAAACATTAAAGTACTTTAATTGTAAGAATTGCTACAGTATGTGCAGTGATAATGGTGATGACATTTTGAAACAAAAAGATCAATTGTTACCTTTAGAAAAAGACTACTGCAGCAATACTAAAGAGCTATTTAGGCCACTGTGGTTAGAGTGGTAACAACATTGTTAAATTTGTTTGATGATTATTTCAAACATCAATCATCTTCAAATTTTATGAAAAATTTAATTGTAAATAATAATATTATAAACATATAAACCCAATTGGTTGCAAGAAGTTAATGGTTACCACTGCCATAAATTGTTTTTAATTCGGCATTTAATGAAATGCAAACTATACAAAACTCTAAAACTTTTTTCACAAAATTTGAGAACATCAAACTCATTAGAAACTTTAAAAAGCAAAAAATTAAATCATTTAAAAGGAGCGTAAATAGTTTAAAAAGTTTGTTTTTAACTGTATAAACACATAGAATTTTAAAAGTATATTTTTGATATTGCTTTGTTTTAAATATTTCATTCCAAGTTCCGAAACTCTAAATTAAAGTATCCAAAATAAATATCAGGTAGCAATAATAATAAAGGTTGCAGATTTTTGTATATTCATTAGATTGAATGTCTATGTATGGAAAAGCACTACTATCTGTCTATAAAAGCATTTATTTTATAAGAATTGAAATCGCAATAAACTATTATTATCATTTTTATTGTTTTTATTATTATTCTTATTATTAATATCACAACACATTTCAAATCTCTGTAGTACATTTACTCCATAGAATTGTTTTTAGAAAATAATAAGTAGGTACCCATAAAACTACAGAAAGTTATGTGACAAAGATTTGGCAACATTGAGATATCTTTGATTTAACCTTTTCGCTATGCAACACTTCAAGATTTTATGCTGGCTGTGCGCTCATATTTCAGGGGTTGCGTATTTATTCGTGTTGAGCAGTTTGACGGATTTAGATACAGCGAGTTTGTCCGTGTAGAGCAGTTAACAATTATTTTTTAAAATGTATGAATCATAGCTAATGACGATTTCTGTAATGTTAGAATATTCATAAAGCAAGTGATACAAATACAAAGAAATTTTGTTACAATAATTTTTATTCAAATATTTGCTTATAGTACATCCTACAAACAACTAAGTGTAGGTGCCTGATTACGGTAAATATATTGCGAAGTCAACTCTGCAGGTTGGAACACGCTCATAGAAGTAATAATACCTAGCAGAAATAGCCGTGTTGAGCAGAGAACTATTTTAAAACAAGACACGAAAATACTCGTTCGGAGCATATGTGGCATTTTTACAAGTATTTATTTTAAGAGCAGCGAACGAGTTAAATTTTTAAAACTTGGAGGTAGTTGCACTTTTTGTAAATGAAGAGTGTATCGCTTCAGGCATGTTGCGTACAAATAAACGTTGTAAATTCGATAAAATTTGTTTAGACAACACAGCTTACTAAATGACAGATTATTTAATGGCGTTGCTTCTCTTATTTGTAGATACCCTTTGGTGTTCTGCTTGTATTAAAATCCTCTCACTGTAAATCTTATATTCACTGCTGCCACCTTTTCAACCATTTTGATTGAATGCCTCATTCTGTTCGTACATCATTTGCAGATAAGTGACAAATGTTTTAAAGTTTTGTACATTTGTTACTGTATTCAACAACTTCATGGAGTTTGTTATACACAAGGTGTAATAAGTAACTGTTAAATATTTTATAGGAACTGAAAGCTTACGTTCGGATAAACGAGTATTTATTAGTAGAAGTATAAGGTTTACACAGAAATATAACACATACTTCAGGACCGTGATTACTCAACTACCCAGCGAGCGAGAGCATTGCCGTGTTGCCAAGCCAACTAGGACTAGTTACACAACATTTCCCTCCTTACATATAGTAACGAATTACAAATCCATATGCTGAGGTGTGTTACATGTACGAGTACTACGTCTTAGTTGCATACACTTTTGGACTAATATTTCCTGAATTTGTTGAATCCTTTTGATTATCTAATACATTTTTAGAACTTCGCACTGTATCCCATCCGAATCGAAACTATTTTCAGTAATTTTAACATGCGACCGTTTAGGACTTAATAAATCAACTATTTCAGAAGTACAAGTACAGTTATTCTCTGCCTGTGGTGTATTTTGGTTCTTCCAACTTTGTACCTAAAAGTTTTTTAACACTATTAACATGTTTGTATAACACTTTATCCTTGACTTGAACCAAATATGTCACTAGGCTTACACATTTTACTATACTACCCTCCTGCCACTTATCTGTTATATACGTACCTAGTCTTTCTACTAATACTTTTTCCCCTACAGAAAAAAAATCTTGTTTTCTTGTGTTCAAAGATTTATTATAATTGACCTTATAATCCTTTTTTGGTTTAGTTTTAGATCCTGTAAATTGTAAACTTCTCAATGGTATGTTTTACATTGGTACCTTTTAAGATAGCATGTATATCTAGCCATTTAGATTTACTGTCCATTATTAATAGATAAGAAACGTTAATAAAAAAAATCAGTATGAACACACTGGAAACATTGACAGTTCTAGACCAAGGCATTAAGGAAGTTTCGCTATTATTCTGTGATAATTGACAAATGTTACAATTGGAAATTGGCGTCTCATTTTAGATCTTACTATACCAGTATGGTTCTCGTGTATTAAATCTAAAGTTTTATTTCTCAAAACAGAGGGAATTATTACTTTTATTTTATTTTGCCAGCATAATGTTCTTTATACGCCTCCAAATGCGGGCGTAATGTGGTCTTTATAGCACGGAAATGTCATTGATGCTAAGCAGCATGATTGACAGCAAACACATGACATGATATATAATAGCAATATCACAGTATCTTAGTAACAACAAATTAGCCTAGTCGGGCTTTTAACATTCCCTCGAGCCATAATCTTCTGATTATGCCCTTAATACATAAATATCTATTATGCCTACAAGTAGGCAGTTTTCCTCAATTGACAGCTCATGTAGTTTTAAAAAGTTGTTACACGTCCAAACCGCACTAGGCGTCGTGTATGCTTACTAATGTAAGCGGGTTGCCAAGCCAGCTAACAGGGAGATGGGCGTGGTCGAAATAATAAGTAAAATGAATGATTAATATGCTCAAACACCTTACACCTACATTCAAACAGCTCAGTCCGGGAAAATATGTCTCTAGGCGCCACCACAATCGAAACTTTGCTAAAATAATTGTCTTAAGCTGGATGTTAATTAACCCTACTTGATTGTGGAAAGTAGGATTGTGCTTACTCAGTAAACTCTTACACGAGGGTTCTAAAACAAACACTCGTCCAAAACAATGCAACTCAAACTCAAATATATTTAGTACTACCCAGGTTATTAAAAACTTTTTGAATACACCTCGTATACCAAAACTTCCAAAATAAAATTTATCACTCAAATTCATTCAATGAACGGTAATTAATTTTTTAAATTCTTAAATAAAAGAAGATCAATGTCTTCGGCTTAATAAATGTTACTTCAAAATAATCTCTCTGAATCGTAATAGACATCCGGACCTGTATAATTTCTCAAAACTCTTGTCTTTAATTGTACTGCGTTAAATAAACTAACATGAAAAATTTTGCAATCGACCTGGCTAATAAAACCTTTCCGGTCGCTCATTAATCTGAAAATTAAAATATGCAAAGCTTACTTTTAAAATTGTCAAAACTAGATCACCAATTAAGTAAATGTTACAACTGTGTTTCATACCTGGCTAAATAAACAACAGAATAACAATCAACGGTAAATACATATATTGTCCTGTACAAAATAAAACAAAAACACAAATATCTACATAAATTACATCAGCGTGGTTGAAAGTTAAACCACCGAATACCACTTTGCATTCTTACTACTAAAACAAACCATATAATAAGACTCAAGAACGATTATCTCTTCCTTTCAAATCTACTTAATAATTTAAACAACAATACGCAAATAAACTAAACAAAAAGATAATCGGGCTTAAATGAGTTCTTAAAATTCCTAAATCTAATTTCTTACTTAAGATTGTCCATTAATCCTTGGATTTCTTTCTTCTTTCTTCCGTAAATCAATTCTTTGTAGTCCATTTGTAATCCTTAAATTGCATGAAGCCACATAACCAGTGCTTCACAATTTCACAAACACTTATTCCCTTCTGTACTCACAAATAGTCCAATAACACGTAATAGTCTGTATAAGTTTGGTTGCCTCTTTAAAAAAATTTCTAGCAACCTTTACACCAATTTAGTCCCTTATATAAATAAACTTTCAATGTCATATAACGTTACTTAAACATTGGCTTAATATACAACGAACACTTCGTTTACTTAAAGGTGGTCTCATAAATAATTTTAACTCAATATCGGTACAAGAACACGCGCTGCGCTTAACACTAACGTAATAACTGTTAACTTTTTATAAATCTGCTTACGCACTTTTTACTTTCTTGAAAATAAACAAACTAATTTTATCTTCAATCCCAATTTAATTAATTGTTTTATTTGTGAATGTCTTATACGATTCATCCCCTTTCGGGTAACGCAGTTGTTTAAACAATGACTACCTTCACTATTATTCACAAATACAACTCCAACTTAACCCATTCTAAACCACACTACCTCGCGCGCGTTTCCCCAACATTCACCACGAGCAACAGCCAAAAACGAAAAAGCTTAACACTCAATCCCTGACTTTCCTATTTATACCTTCAGCCATCCATCTTTAAACATGTCTTCCTTCCGCGCTATATTCTCCAATAGTATTCATTCAAAATTTCATAGTTCCAATAGATGCTACCCTCTATACAAGCACGCGTGTAATTACAATACATCGCCATATTTGTTTTTACTTACAAATTTTACAATTACTTCATGAAGAAATCATTTTTCGTCATTACATTCATTCACTAGCCACTCTGGACCATTACGCAACTTTCAACATTTATCTCCAACCTGCGCTCGATCTGCTTCCGCAACATTTGCAAAAATAAGTACCGTCTAAGGTCTCAAATCCCATATACGTACATATATTCTCAAAACAATTGCACAACATTACGAAAACCTTCTGAAATTAACACTTAAACATACCCAATCTTTCTCTACATATTTTCTAAAACATTCTACACTTATACCCTCACATCTTCTGACCAAAATTCACTCATTTATCCTCAAACATTCCATTCCTTACAGCAGCAAAACAGTAGCAATACAGTGGCAAGCATTATCGTCCCATCGACAAATTTCTCTTCACATTTACATTCATCAGAATCTAATTATTCCAACACTAAAGTCTCTATAACATTCAAATACACGTATCTACATACTGAATTATATTTCTCCTACATTTCCAGTGGCGTATCATACACCCACATACATTATGCATACACAAAAAAAATTTTTTTTTTTCGTTCAACCTCAATACACTCGCACTCCAAACACATAATACACGTCATTATAACATCCTACATACAGGGTGCGTCATCGCAACCTGACAAAGTATGACTTTATCTTTAGAATATTAACTTTATTGGGCCAGCCTGTCTTTACAAAATCTATCACTTTAACTAAAACCATATCTTTTGCTGTCAACCTAGCTACATCCTCACAGGTCACTGGTAGTTCCTCTGTTGAATTGAAAGAATTTATGAAACCATCAACCTCTTTAGAAGTGGTAACCTTGACAATATATCTACTTCGTGCATTTGAGTTCCTTCTCGCTACTCTATCTCATAATCATATGCAGATAGTATAACATTCCAACGTATTATTCTAGATGCAGACATAACTGAAATATTTCTATCTGGATTAAAAGTCACATTAAGTGATAGGTAGTGCTTCACATTCGACCTCAGAATAGTTTTGCTCTGCCTTACTCCGAGTTCCAGAGACGAAACATATGGGTTTCTCTCTACCATCAGAGTCACGATGACTAAGAACACCCCCTACCCCATACGAACTAGCATCACATGAGACAACAATCAATTTATTCGGGTCATAGTGTGTAAGAACTTGATTTGATCAGTCCTAAATAAGAATGGAGTTGTCACATCTATAGGTTCAGGAACCTCTTTTTATAGCTCTCATTTTATGATTAGTAGGATAAATACTATCTTTGTCTATACGATGACCTGTATTCAACCTGATCTTTAAAAAATGAACATTTCTGACCATTTACTTTGACATTATACATGCTCAATCTGTTAAACACCATTTCGAGCAAATTATTTACACGGCCTTCCGAGGTACCAGGAACAATGATATAGTCTAGGTGGCAATGAACATTTGGTATACTAGCTAAGATCTGATCCATTACAGACCGAAAAATTGCTGACGCACTGGGTATACCATATGAACAATCCAATATGTGTATTTATAGTTAAGTATTTTTGAAAAGCTTCATTTACTCGTAAGTTGTTGATAAGCACCTGACAAATCTATACATCAAAATATTTTACTTCCTGCTAAGCTTGCAAAAATATCATCTGGTAATGCTAATGGGTACTGCTCAACCTTTAAAACTTTATTTACTGACACCTGAAAATCTGTACAAATTCTAACATCGTCTGTATTCTTTTTAGTAACAACTACAATATTCACTATGCTTTATCAGTTTTAAAATGCCTACATGAACCATCTGATCTACTTTTTTTTCAACTAATGACTTAATAGCATAACTTAATAGCAATAGCATATGCCTTTTTAAAAATAGGGACTGCATTTTCATTTATATTCAACTTTACCTCAAAATTTTTTGATAGGACTACACATATTACCATCAAATAACGATATGTGTTTATTTTTAATAGCCTCCACTGAATTGAGATGCTCGTTAATATGACTTATTTGATTTTCCATGCAAAATATGCCTTGCCAGTCAGGAGACAAGATATTGAGCCAGTTCCTTCCCAGTAGTGGTGTAAACTCCTTACCTACCTTTATAACCTTCAATGGTAGCTGGCTCATTTTACAACCATACTGAACATTTACTATATATTCACCCACAGCTTTTATAGATTGACCTGAAATAGCATTTAGTTTATACTTTACAGGATTTAAAACATCATTAAATTTGTTTACAGACATTACTGTTCTGCATGCACCAGTATCCACTTCAAAAGTTAACTTTTTATTGTTTATTTTTAATGTTACTCGGTATGCCGAATTTGAAACATAGTTCACAGTGTGAAGACATAAGTCACTGTTAACTTCATCACACACATTTCTGTGATCTGATTCTTCTACAGCATCCACTGGTTGTGGTTGAATCTCTGGGCATAAGGATTTAATATATCTAAACTTTGAGCAATTATAACATTCCCACTTCTCCATTGGGCACTTAGCCTTAATATGACTTCTTCCACAGTTTTTACAATTTGTGATCTGTGGATTGTACAAATTTTGGTTTGTGCTTGCACTTGCTTTAAACTTTAGTCTTTGTTGTTTACCTTTGTTTAATGCATCTATATTACCGCCATCCGATGACGGCTTAACTTGCTTCTGTGCAACTTCAGAAGCCAAAGTTATCTTACATGCACCCTGAAATGTTAATACGATTTCATCCAATAACTTTCTTTGAATCATCCCTGATTCCGCAAACAAAGAGCCTCTTCTAGAAACTGTCCAAAATTGTAAGAATTCGTCAATTTTATTAGTTCTACACTAAACTCAGAAATAGATTGATCAGGTTTCTGTTCACAATGATTAAAAACAAAGCATTCGTAGATTTCAGAAACAGGGGGAGAAAAACTTGCCCTTTACTTCTTCGAAGGTAAACTCGCTAGGTTTACATGGAGCCACAGGTTCTTTAATGTCTGAAAAATCATTGTACCTCCTAAAGTAATTAATATTGAAACCTTCATGTTTTCTTCCACCACATTTACAGTGAACAAATGTTCTAGTCTTTCTACATAGGCTTCAAATTTCTCTGGAGTGCCATTAAAAGGCTCTATATTACTGATTAAAGCCATATCAAAACAACACTAGCAATATTATATTTGCTTGACGAATTGACTACGTCGGTCTCACGTTTCTAGTTGTGCAATTCACTCCACACTACGGTCGTAGTCTGACAACACCTTAATAATTCAACTGACTAACAGCACCAGACAACACTGTTCGCCCAGTCAATACAAAATGAAGCCATCTTCTCTCGAACATATGGGAAATGGTCGACGTAAAAACATAACCTCCTTTTTTTTGTATACTTTACCGTAACTAAAAAACTCAATTTTTATCCACCTCATCATCAAATGTTATGTATTTTATAGGAACTAAAAGCTTACGTTTGGATAAACGAGTGTTTATTACTCAAAGTATAAGGTTACACAGAAATATAGCACATACTTCAGGACCGTGATTACTCAACTGTTCAGCGAGCGAGAGCAACACAGTGTCGCCAAGCCAAAAAGGACTAGTTACACAACAGTAACTTAACTGGCTAACAACTCAAATTTATTTATTTCAATTAAGTTGAATTTATGGTTGTTCACAAAAATGATTTTAAAGGCATTATTACTCATGCTCTATAATTGCATAAATATTCGTCCTTGGAATCTGCTAGGTGCTGACTATTGTTTGGTAATAAAGTGGCAAGATCTCCCTTAGTTTTTTTTTACCTAGATCCAAATTTTGAAACAAATTTCATTATTCAGAAAACCAAAAATATTAGATACAATTATGTTACAAAATGTTGATTTAAAAAATATAAAGACTAGCATAAACACTGGATGACTAAATATATAATTGTTGCTGCAAGAGTAACTATCACAATAAAACTTCCATCTAATGCTCCTGTAAGATAAACATAATCATGCCTTTCTCTATAATAAACACTTCTGATCTGCAGTTGTTTTCAAACATGGACTAGTAAGAGAGGGGACTTCTAATTTGACACCTGACCTATGTGTCCTTTGTTTTGGTGTCACATCCTTTTATTTTTTGTTTTCAATCAAAAATTGGTCTTTTTTTGTTATTATAATAGCGACCTGTTATGTGTATGACTGCAAAACTGCCAACTGTATAAAGCTGTTATTACAAAAATCCGCCATTATAGGTGTAAAATCCTGCCATGCATACATACTTGATGTATGTATGTTGGCAATCCACCATTGTGATTGAATGAACTTGAAAAGCTCAAGAATTTAAGGTTATGTCATATAATTTTGTATTGTTTTGAGACTTTACATTATTACTGACAGTAGACTACAGTGTAATGTATTGTTAGAAGTTAGTCTTTAATCTAAGTTGAAATTTGGCATTTTTTTTGGTGGTAACAAAGCATTGTACTGTGCTTTGTGCCTATTTAAAAAGAAGGAAAAATTCATATAAAAGTGCTCATGTGATAAAAATACAGTATAATCCTATAAATGTATAACTGAGTATTCTCAAGGTGGTGGTGAAAGTTAGTGTGAAAAAACGAAATTACATTACTTTTAAAAGATAAGCTAGTATTTATAGATATGGACTGATTCAGATGATGGCATTATATATAAGTGCATCATGTACATGTCCTTGTGGACAAGCAGTTCATGGACACCATAATGTAGGTATTATCAGCAGAATGCGTGCTTGGAATACTCCCAAAATTGTTATGGATTCTATGAGACTGGAATATGTGGTAACAAATTAGTAACCAGACAAGAAGCTACATATGAGAATACAGTTGGGTTTTGGAAATGTAGTGGGTTATGTTTGGCTATTACAATGACAGCCTTTCAGATGAGATAACAAATAATACTCAGTTATAGAAAGCTTCATGCTTTCATAGGAACACCTGAAATGTCCAGATAATTATGCTCTTATTAAAGAAAACAGATTAGCAGCAAATTTGAACTATAATATTTGCTGGTAAGAGAAACTACTACCCAAAATCTTTCTTCACTAGGCTATTGGAAGGATATGATCTAAGCAGTGTACAGTGTTCATTGGGGAAAAGAAGGTTATTGTGTCAGTATTCGGTTCATTGAAACTATAACAGTATAGACCGTTCAACTGACAGGTTTATGGTTGTTTTTATGAATCTCGAGAAGGGTGCCTAAACTAACGAAATACTGTTATGTACTAGTATAAATGCAAACTATAAAATACAGATATAAAAGTGTTAATAGATCTAAAACACAGCAATCCATTATAGACACATTTAAATTAATTGTTTTGTTATATGAAAATGTAAACTCTCATGATTATCACACATAATTAAAATACTTACCTTTTAGGTATTAAATTTATATTTTTTATTTATCTTTATATAAATTTATACGTTTTGGCAACAATTACATTTATCGTCCTTCGTAAATGTTAATATCTTTAAGAATTATTTAAGATTTAAAAATAAATTTATGAAATCTGAAGATTGAAAATGCGTATATAAGCCTGCTATTAAATAATTTTTAAAGATATTAACATTTACTGAATGTGATAACTATAATTGTATCGAAACATGTAAATTTATATAATGGTAAATAAATATTCATGGTTTAATACCTAAAGGGTAAGTATTTTAATTAATTGTTTTGCTGTTTAATAAGTAAAAAAATTTTATATTTTTTCTTAAACTTTACTCTTAAATTGAATTGCGATGTTGTTAAATATCTTGGAAATTTTGTACAAATATCCGTTGGAATCGTGTAGTTCTATGGACGGGTAGAGTTATTGTACTTTTAGATCACAGATTAAAGAATGCACATCTGTCTGAAACTAAATTTTATTATATAAATACGGTGGACATTATCAATTATTATTTGTGATAAAATTTAGCAGTTAGGAAATGCAGTATATTATACACATTTAACTCAATACAAACTGGAATGCGCGCTCTACGTTTGTTTATGAGAGACGTTTTGAAACCACCGTTGAAGAGAGATACACATAGTACTGTCTGTATTTCTTCGCTTCTTGTACACATGTACGCTTATAAAGTTTTAGTGGTGTCATTTAATTTTTTTCGCTTTTCAAGTAATTTTAAAGTTTATTTTAAGTTAATAATTAAGCTTAACTCAAACCAAAATGCCTATCTACTGTTCTGCGTATGGTTATACATCTGGAACATTACAGAAAAAATACATTTTCACAGGTTATATGGCCTCTTACTGATTTTTAATAGTGTAATTTAAATAATACAACATTATGTCTCACACAGCAGATAAATTTAACTGTAGGCTAAGGTCCTTAATTTCTCTATAACATTATCTGTAAATAAAATATAAACACTTTTCTATAATTATGAAGTGGCAGATTTTATGTTTTGATATCATTCAATAAATATTTTTAGAATGCTTAAAAACTGTAAAACCTATAAACAGAAACGAACATTATCCAAAAGAAATAAATAAACAATTTAGGAAATATAAGATGTGTAGGGTTTTTCCCATAAGCATAAATGAGTGCGCCAAATAGAGAATTACAGATTGCACTCCCTTTCTCTTTCTATCTAAGGGCTTCACTTCTTGGCTACTGTGAGCATTCCAGTTTGTATTGAGTTCTATGATTGTACATATTAAGCCAGCCGATTCTTACCAAATGTCAGTCTTAATGCAACAATTTTGCACTCACATTTGAGTCATTTTGTGTAATTGAAGGACTGTAAATTTGTGAATTATAGGAGAAATGTGATAAAACTAACAAATTGCACAGAAGCGAAAATAGTTTAAATTCTCATGTAGACCTTTTCAATATCATTAGTAATCTGAGATTTATATCAAAATGAGTAAATCAACCCAAGATTTCTAGCTTTGCTTACAATAAGAATTCTTAATTTTGAAATTTTGTCAGTTTTGTAAGTGCACTTTTGATTGGAATGCATGATTTGATGATTGACTGTCATAAAAATGAAATATACGAAGCAAACATATGAACCAAATAAGTTTAATGTAATTAGAAATATTTGAGGTATATATTGCAAAACTAATATAGATACCTACAGTACACCTCCTTTTATTGATCTGAATTGAGAACAAACGTGCTGAAGTTGAACTTGTTGAAAATGATCTTGTGAATAATTTTGTAAGTGAAACTGCTGTTGTGTTAAATCCAAAGTATTTTAATATCAAAATCCAAGTGACATAATCTATAGTGTCAAACACTTGACAACAGACTAATCTTTGAGAAGGAAAGAGAGGGTACTTGTAACATGCATTTCAGACCTGCGTAAAAAATTGCGACCAAATATCAATCGGTCGCTATTTGTTTGGTGCCAGACTAACTTTAGCGTCATTCGTGCATTTTGAGTTTTTGTTTATGAAAAGTGAATTAAACACAGTTTTATTTTTATGTTGTTACAATGTGTTCAGCATATGGCTGTATAAGCCCTAGCGAACAAAAAGAAAAAAGAGTCACATTTCATAAGTAAAATATATAAGTAAACTTAAACAACACGCTTGTAAATCTTATAATATTTTTCAACTGGCTGATAAAGAGAATTATTTCAAGTTTTGATAGTAACATGATATAATTAATGATTCATCTACATTTTGAAGTAAGCAGTTGCGATTTTCATTGAAAAATCTGAAAATGTTTACCTTTTATTATTTTCATTGTTTGGTGCCGAATAGTCACAAATTGGTGTCCGGAATTACGGGTCCCCTTTCTTTCTTTGTCAAAGAGACTAATAGTATCAGAACAGTTAACAGTTTTACGATCACAAGATTGATGTTTGAATTTAGTAGTTTGCAGTACATTTATCATTTATGTGTAATAAGTAATGATAATTTAACTAAATTTTTTGTATGTATGCTAAGGTATCAAAAAAAGATTGTGTGCTGTACAAGCAAGCACAAGATGTTAAAATGTTAAAAATTAATTTAAGAAAATGAATTGATGAAATTATAATCCTAATTTTCATTAGTTAAAGCAAATCCAGCAAGGAAATAATTTTCCGTTACTATTTTATGATATAACTTAGATATCTAATTGGCATGTTATTTTAGCTGTGAATACTTTTACTACTTTCAAATTCAAGTTTTTTACAACTTTGGACTTACATTATAATTTCATCAAATTTTGTCTTTTGATTGTGACATTTTTCATTTTTAGCATTCGTCTGTTAGAGGGTGTTCTGATTTGTCATTTTCAAAGTGGTTTAATAATGTTTATCTATTATAGATTTAGCTATATTTACTAAAATCAGGTGCCGTAGTATCGCCAACTATTACATATTTGCATTTTCAGTTTTCATATGTTTGACATCTTAATTAATTTTTTTAAACTATTTATTTACTGAGGACTGTAACTATAATTGTTATTGAAACGTTTAAATTTGTATGAAAAATTAATAAAAATACATGATTACATACTCAAAAGATAAGTATTCCATTGAGTAATAATCATGAAAGTTTGCATTTTTTAAATAACTACATTCTTAGAGTGTACAAATCTCTGATTTGCTGCACTCATGCTTGCATCAAGGCACAGGAGCACATTTTGAACAATTCGTATAATAGTATTATTTATTTATAGTGAGTTAACCATTACATTTTTTACTGGTTAGTGCGATGTATTTTAAGTTATATTAAATTTTTTGTTGTAATTTGCAGTCATACTTTCTCAATCTTTGTGGAAAAATATTTATAATACAGGTAATTCACCTTTGTTAACTTAAAACTGTTAATACTTTGATTAACCACTGACTACCGTAGTGAACAGCACTGATGTAATATATTGAAATAGAGTAAATGATTATTTACCCAGACTAGCTCTTTATTTAAATTTTGACAATAGAAAAATAAATACAACTGATTTTTATTTTTGTTAAGCTCAAAACTTATTTCTAATGAGAGTATTGATATAACTATGGAATTCTAATGGAAATTAAACTTTGCCAAATCTAGATACGATGTCTTTAATTTAAATTGTGCAACGATCTTCGTCAATATCAATTTATGCAAAACCACTTTAATTAGATTTATTAATTAACCCTACTAAAGATAATATTGTTAACGAAAATTCAATTTATTGATAATTTAATAACTAAATAAAAACAGTTTCTTAAATTTATTTCCAAAATCCTCCCATAAAATAGTATTATAAGGTAACTCGAATCTATCTGTTCATATATATTCATATATAAGTTCTGTTCAACTTTATTAATTTTATTAAATTGATCTCTGACCTATAAATTGTAAATACAAATTTAATTTTGAATTTAAGCAACTGAATTAATTTGTAATTAATAATGAATACATAAATTAATGTGCTAAACGTTTTTTGTGCTTAAGGAAATTTGATTGAAGTCAATGATCGTGTAACTAATGTACCACTATAACAAGTATGAAAAATCTGGAGCGTCTCCACTCAACATTCCCGTATACATACATATACAAGGACATTTTTTTAACTCTGAACATAGTTCACACTTAGTCCTTATGTTCAATTTTAAAAAATACAGGTCAATGCTTATAATGTAATCATAATGAAGTAGGTAACCAATCTGACGTTAAAATAACTTGACATTTAATAAATATAAAATATAAATATAAATAAATATATAAATGAATAAATTATTATTGTTATTGTGATAAAATAAATTAAAAATGTATTCAATTGAAGAAAAAATTCAAATAATGCAGCCAATCAGAGCACGACGCTTTTTCGGTAAAGTATCCCAATAGACCAAATTATGTCATAACAGAAGAAAATAAATTAAACATCTTATGCTATGCAGAAGAAACCTGATGTCTTCGTTAAGAATGACCAGCAGCTATTTTGGCATTTCTTGTTCTTCAACCCGAAGAGCTGTAAAAGAATTTAAATATAAAGCCTACAAATTTACAAATCACCAGTAACTAAGTAATGAAGACAAAATGAATAGAACTGCTTTTTGCGAAAATATTTTTAATTTAATAAATAACAATGAAGAAATGTTAGAAATAATAAAAAATAGTGTTTACAGACTAAGCATCATTTACACTTGATGGTGAAGTAAATACTAAAAATTATCAGTTAGTTCCCACTGATTCACTTATCTTTCATGCCGTTTGGCCCTGTTATTCCTTTCCTTACAGATATTGGTCAAGGACTAATCCACACCTACAAAATTTAACGAGAACACAGTACAATCATAGAGTTAATGTGTTGGCAGGAATTATCAGTAACACTTTAATTGGTCGATTTTCCATAGAAGGAAATTATATTCAAATTCTTTTTTGGAACTACTTCGTACACAAGTAATACAATAAATCCAAAATTTAAATGTCAAAGATGTCTGGTTCCAAATGGTTGGAGCCTCCCCAAATTCCACTGCTTTTGTTTTTGAGGAGCGTTGAATTGGAAGATTTGGACCAACAACTTGGCCACCTCGGTCGCCAGATTTGTCCCCAAATGACTTCTTCCATTGGGGGTATGTAAAAAATAAAATTTACAATAATGTTATAAATCATGATATTGAAGAACTCAAAGATCGGATAAGGCATGCTTGTAATGCCCTTGATCCGAATTTTATCAGAAATGCTGTTCAAGGTTTTGATAATAGGCTGGCATATTGTCTAGAACGTGAAGGTGGCCATTTCGAATATTTACTGATGTAATACCATGCCTTACCTGTTCTTGTTACCTGATTAGTAAATTTCACAAACATTAAAGCTACATTTACATTCAATTTGAATTTGGCTTAGCACTGAAATCGGTACGCTTGCATATAGGAAATACATGATACCATAAATTGATAAATTGAATGTAAATGCAGCTTTATAATTTATTTTGCTTGAATGGTTGTGACATTTGATTTCAGCCATTTTTTTAGTTTGTGTTAAGTATAATTGGTTGCATAGCAAAGACTCTCAATGCATTGACCTGTGCTTTATAAAATTGAACATAAGGACTAAGTGTGGACTATGTTCAGAGTATATATAATAAAAGTACTAGCGGATTTATATAATTAGATAATAAAACTCTCCGAATAATGCAAAAATGAAACTGAAACTTTTTGAGTTCATATTTTACATGTCCCTCAACACTTTATTCTACTCTAAAACAAAAATTACAATAATTTTCTTAAGGATTTTCAGTTTATTAGGTAATGTGCAATGCCTTGTATTTAAAACAAAAATCAAAATACATTTATAAGTAATTTTCAATGTTTAACGTTTATACAAGGTTTTGAGTAATTACGCGATTTTAAAATTTAATGCATATTAAAATAAAATTTAAAATAATTTTAACAAAAAAAAAAGTAATTTCCCTGATGAGGATCAGAACTCTCATTGCTTGCTTTACCAGTTCGATAATTTGACTGCTAGACTCTATTTATGTTGGGTTCCACACAATTCTTTAATGACATTTCTTCGAAGGAAAATTTTTCGAAACCAATTATTCAAAAACTTAGTTCTTCAACAAACAAATTCTTCAACAATACAATTCTTCCAAAAATTTGAAAATATAAAATTTTTAGAATGTTTATCGTTAAGCATTAATGATAAGTGCCTACTAATTGTTTTAGATTAAAATTACATAAATGCGGGGAGCTTAATCTAACTTTAACTTCTTAAAATTCATTAGCATCACTAATGATCATTAGAAGTTCTTTTACAATAATAACTACAATTTGAATAGAGTTCATAAAATCCTTAGATTTTTAGCTTATGATAATAAAGATAAAGTTACAAATATATGTAACATTTTAGCTACTTTATATTTTATATTAGAATTTCTTTTTTTTTTGTATTTGCGATAAAAACATTAAAAGCTTAAAACATAATAAAAAGATCAAATTATTTGTTAGCATTTTCATTTTAAAAATAGTAAGATCGAAGAATTCTTCATCTCGGAGAAATGTTTGTTTCGAAGAAAAGTCATCGAAATACTTTCCGTCGAATAATTTTTTCCGAAGAATTTTCCCTGACCCATTTATGTTTAAGTTTTATTGTTAGCATATTATTAAATTGTTACAGATTTTTACTTTCTACCATTTTTGTCCATTTTTAGTTAAACTGAAACTATGTATATATACGTTTTTCACATTTTATATTGATTCTGCAGCATTCCAGTCGAAAATCTTGGTTAAAAGTCATATATAAAAATAATTTTTTTATTTAAATACCATTTCTAGTGCCTTGATCAGCTTGAAATTTCGTATCTAATAGTTTTGTAGTGTCTTCCATGCATGTGAGAAGTTTCAATTTAATAGCTCCATCTAAACTACCAGTTTACTTGAAAAAATTTGAAAACTGTGTAGGGTAACAGGTACTTCCGGTGGTTCTATATGACCCAAAAGTTGATACGGATCTACGAATTTGCTATAATAGCCACATGCCAGCTCAAACGGCCTTACCGCTATCGTGTTTACATACAGACATACACACAGACGGCATGCCAAAAATGGCCAAAATGGATTCAGAAACCCTCAATACAACGTGAAGATCCGTCAAAATTTCATGATTGCAATAACTTTCCTTTACTATACTTGGTAGTTTAAATATAATTTCCTTTTATAATCTGTAGTTATATCTTAATCTAAGAAACATGTTGAATTAGTTACAAGAATGGAGTTAATTCAATTATTTGGTTTCTGTGTCAATCAAAATTATTTCACATTCAATAAGATTTATCTATCAAAAAATTATTTTACCTTTGGGCAGTTCAATCTCGCCCATTTTTGATACCTTTATGGATAATTTAGATAACATTTTTGAATTAAGTGTTTCTGATAAGATTGTATTTTGGTTTTGTTATGTTTTGATAGTTTATCAGATTTTATTGATGAGTTCCTATTAAATATTAACAACTTACATACTAACATAAAATTTATACTAGAGAAAGAACAAAATAGAGCCATTAATTTCCAAGTTTTAAACATAACAAATTATATTCAGAAAACCTACACATACAGACATTACAATTTCACATTATTCATGTCACTGATTGTTAGTACATAGAGCATAGAGCATTAAACCCAACAAATTTCAATAAAGAAGAATCAGTTATAAAACAAATTGCACAAGCAAATGGTTACATTTCAAATATAATCAACACTTTAGTAAAGAATATAAACTATCTATCAAAAACATTTACCCAGTTAATACAGATTACAAGAAATACAAAGTCGTTTTCAAAACTAAGATCCAACAAACAACATTTTGAAGTTTGGTATTTATAAATTGAACTGCACATTTTGTAATTCTGTTTATATTAAACAAACACTTAGGAAGTTTGATATTAGATACACATTAGACGTTACAAATATATACACACAGACAAATCAAATTATGCTAACACATCTAATAGTAAATAATTACCTTATGACTTCACAGAAACAATAAATTTTTATATTTTAATAACAAAAAAGACCTTTAAATATAGAACTACTATCTACATTATTTTTGCTGTTTTACCATTACTATTTGTTACCATAACTACTTTTTGTTATTGTACTTATATATTTTCTCTCAATAATGGATACATGTTGTATTGAAACACGTTGAGAAATAAATAATTATATAAAATAAATTGTGGAATTATATTGTAAAAAAACACTAGTGCTATTAATTCTTCTTGTTTTGTAGTAGTAGGTAACTAGAAATAAACCACTAGACCGTTGAATTCAGAATTAAGATATCAACAAAATTCAACATATAATTCTAAACTTGTTAAGTGTTGTTACAGAAGAGCTGAATAACTAATGTAGAATGTTACAAGAGCTGAAGTATCTCATAAGATGCTTATGTCTGTTTCAGAAAAGCCCATTAAAATGTTAGTTAATTACTTTTTTTTGACGTTTTGAGAATTTTGATAGCTGAATGATCAATCATATTTGTTAAATAAGTGATTAACTAATAGTCATTAATTAGCCTTTGTGTGAAATCTGTCATAAATTTAATATCATACTAATTAAATGTCTGATTACAGCCTATTAGTACGCCGGATCCGGCCAACCACCATACCACTAAACCAGAACCATCAGAAGTACACTAACATCGTCACCAACAAATCACCTATTTTTACATAAGCTGGACATTTCTGCAGTGTATGAATGGATTGTATGTAATTGCATTATTAGTTCATTTAGTTCATCTTGAGGTATACATATCGTGGATTGGCAATGTCTACATCACATTATAAGTTGTAATTGTTCTATCGCTTTTTCGTTTTATTTTCAAATCACCAAATCTTTCTGTATGTATTTATCCATTTTGTTACATATAATCATACATTTCTCCTAATTTTAATTTTATAGAATTGTAAATATATTATATAAATATAAAGAATTTTTTTATAGAAATACTGATTTATAATTTTTTTCCTTTCTAAATGAAAGTGATTTGAAAATAAAAATGTTTATTGTACAAAGAGAAAAACCTACAAAGTTCATTTATGTTTGTATAAATGGCGTTCACGCTTTTTCTGTATTCATTATACACAGGAAATTTCATAAATAAATTTGACTTCATTTTGAAATGCCATTTCTGTGAAAAACAAATTAACCTTGGATGGTAATTTAACGTATTAAAACATTTCACAATTAAAAAAATTTCTTTATGAGGTTTTCGTCTGTTTTAATTTAGGATATAAAGAATGAAGAATTTTTCATGCTTCAAACAAATGCGCTTATACTTTTCAATCCATCTCCATGTAAAATTCTTCAATGATAGTTTACTTAAGTAAGGTACTTTTAAAAAATGAAACATTTATTTCGTTGTGGTAATTTTTACAAAGTTTTTGCAGCCATTGTGAATACAAATTTTATAAAGAAATATTTGATTACAATTTAAGGTTATAATAATCAATTGTAAAAATTGTTCATTTAGAAAATATTTGCTAAAGTGTATGATTGCATACATAATCGCCTATACTTTTATGTTAAAGATTCTTTTAGGTAAATAAACTATGATGTTATAGAAATGGAAAGAAACTTTTGTTTAAAATGATGGTATAAAGTGATGCCGTTAATTAAGGTAAACAAAACCAAGTGAGGTGACAGTGCGCGGTCTAGTTCTGTTTTCGTATAAAGTAGAGTTTTTAGTAAATTAGTGACCTTTGTGAATAATTTTAACAGTGATAACTTTTGACAGATGCTATGCACAATGCATAACAATTTTTTAGGTTTACACATTTGTTTTATCAAGAAGTAAATAATTAAAAGAAAAACATTCCAGTGGAAACAATTTTTTGTTGTCAACATTTCAAATTTAAAACCAAATGTTATTATGCATTGTGCCTTTCTAAACCAGCTAGAATCAGCATACGAAATAAATCGAATGTAGGGCTACTGGACTTCCACAAAAATTTTGAAATAAATATCTTATAAATAATAGCCGTTTTATTTAAATGTTTTTTAAGTTTGTAGATGCAATAATTGCAAATTGATCATTTATGGTTTTTGACTATATGTAATTGTATTTGTTGGTAGCACAGCTACTTTTAAAAATGGACTTATTTCCATCTATTTTTGCTTTGTTTTTTAACATTATTTATTATAATCCATTTGTAATTATCTAATATAGTTTTAATTTTTAGAAATTACAATAATCTGAAGAATAAGGAAAAGGATGTATATATCACAAATCAATGCTTTTTTCTGAAATTTTGGCCAATTATATTTTTGGAGCAGGAAAATTGACTTTTCCAGAGTTGTCATGAAAAGAGAAGCTATCAAGATATCAATTTTTATTTTTAACATTAAAACGTAACATTTAAGTCGATTGCTGTATGTAACATTTAAATTAATTGTATTTTGAACATTTGAAACATTGATAATAGATAAATCTGCAGAAGGATTAATTTTTAACATTAAAACGTAACATTTACGTTAATTGTTGTACGTAACACTTAAATTAATTGTGTGTTGTATTTTTAACTTTGAAACACTGATTACAGGTAAATTTGCAAAGGAATCAAGGAAGATGAAGTCATATTAATTGACTGTTTTGTTCTTCCCTGCATTTTTTTGTAATTCATGATTAGTTTTCCATTGAATCAACTATGTACCCTTCTGATACAATTACTGTGCCACCTCCTGTATCTCTTGAACATTGTTAAATCTTTTTCCGAGTTGCGAGCTACGTGCAGGGAATGACCGCTAAACTCTATACAGTATGGCAAATTCAGTTATCCAGCAATGTAACCTGGAATCTTTCCAAAACTATGCAGACTCACAGGTTGAATTGTACATTTTCCTTTTTTGTAATTTAAAAATAAACGACGTGTTATGTGAGACAGTCTCAATGCTATATATTTTCTGTATAAAGCAATATTGTTACCTTCTCCACTAATGTAAACAAAACACCTTGGTTTGTGCGTTTTCGAATCAGGAATTTGAATGACCAGCACATCACCTCTGTGATCGACGTCAATCAACATATTTACAAGTTTGTAACAACGACATGCCCTAGCCAATGTAATTATTAGCATAACACTCCTGGTAGTTTAATTTAGTACACGGATGGTTCAAAAACCTAGGGGAGCACTGTAGCGGGCATACACAGTGTGAAGCCAGGGCAAGATCTTATTATCCCTATGGGCAGCACCGTTTTCCAAACGGAAATATCCGCGATACTTCAATGTGCGCGGGAAAATAGAGGGCCTACAGTGGAAGACGTATCTATTTTATATCTGGACAGCCAGGTGGCCCTAAAAGCACTATCAAGCTTTAAGGCCGGATCTAAACTGGTCTGGGAATGTCAGGAAGAAGTTGATGACTTGGCAGAGCGGAACATTGTAATTCTGCTCTGGGTCCCTGGCCGTTGTGGGATCAAAGCAAACTAAAAGGTAAATAAACTCGCAAAACAGGGATCAGTGGGACCTTATTATGGCCCCAAACCTGAATTAGGAATACCAAGAAACGCAATTCGTAGCAATATCAGTGAATGGATCTGCAATCAACATCAAACATACTGGATAAACAGACTCGCTGGCTGTTAAAAGGTACCAAATTTTCAGGTAGCCACAAATAGAACCGGAAGACTTAAACAAACATTCCGCGAGTGACCTGTGCTCTTTGCTACAGGGTATTAAGATCACGGACTGGGTGTAACAAATCACTAGGGAGAACACAATAAGCCTTATAGGCTGCAGTGTCTCCAGAACCAGTTCGGTAGACGGATCCGAATGGAAGTAAGAAAAAAAAAACATCTTGGTTTGTGCATTTTTGAATCAGGAATTTGAATGACCAAGACATCACCACAGTGATCAACGTGGACAATCAACATATTCACGAACTTTTGTACAATGATGCATCCCAGCCAATGCAGTTATTAGTGTAACCTGAAAAATAAAAAAGGAATCTTATAAACAAATACTAGTAGTAGATCTTTTTCTTACATTCATTAATAAGAAGTCTTGATCAGGAGCTTCAGAAAAAAATTGAACTTCAAATCGTGAAGATGTTCTGGATTTTTTGGCTTGGTGCCTACAGATTGTTTTCTTAAATATGCTACTAACTCGAGGAATTTTTGTAATGTCGACGTTCTCTTTCAGTAGCAATGTAGATCTTAACTTAGAGTACATACTCCACATAGTCAATGATTTATACTGATTATTACCCTTCTACGAAAAATATGCAAAAGAATATCCTCTGTAATTCCTTTAATTTTGTTGGAATTACATCACTGATCGAGTGTTGTGAACACTTTGTCCTATCTTCTTTAGATTTGTCTGGCAGCAAATGCTGGATGGCAGTCTTTGCAGTAGCACTAACCTCAGGTGGAATGTAGAGAGAATCTTCAAAATTGCTATTTGGTTCGCATATACTGCTGCTTTAGGAATACAAGTTTTATGAAAAAAATGTCAAATTTGTTTTGTTTGCTTGATTTATTATTTCGGTCGCTTCAGTAACCTAAACAGTGGTGAAGTGCATTACTAGATATTTATAGAACATCTTTATCCCTTAAACTTTTACAATAAATTTTTATAAGTGGCGATTTCAGAAAAAATAATATACAATGACTGGTTAGTATAAATGTCTCACTTGATTCGGAGCCTTAAAGTACTCTGCACAAGTGCCTCATATTTAAATATGACAGTAATTCAATATTTTCCTAACTTATGTAAATGTAAATAGTGACAAGATGCAACCTTTATGACCAAGACACTAAAAGACTCCTCTGAAAAAATAGGACTAAAATAAACTTGAAAAACAAAGGTCATGACAAATTTGGTAATGGCGACAACATAAACATTGACAACAACACCATACAGCAAGTACATACATATAAATATCTAGGACACGAACTTAAAATTGGGAGAGACAACCAAACACACGAAATAAACAGATGAATTGGTCTGACCTGGGCAGCTTTTGGCAAGCTGAATTACATTCTAAGATCAAATGTCCCAATGTGTTTAAAAGAAAAGTGTACAACCAGTCGTCTTGCCAGTGCAAACATATGGAGCGGAAACTTTGACATTAACAAAAAATCAGCTAATAAGTTAAGAATAACACACGAGCCATGGAGCGTGCAATGCTGGGCGTAAGCCTCAGAGAACACATAACAAATGAGGAAATTAAGAAAGTCAGGAGTCCAAGACGTCATTGAAAGAATCACAACGCTGAAGTGGAACTGGGCGGGTCATCTAGCGAAATTGAGATGGTCGGTGGACCAAACACATTATGGAGTGGAGGCCCAGAGAGACCAAACGAAGTCAAGGAAGACCACCGACAGATGGACTGATGACCTGAAACGGATAGCAGGAAATTGGATGCAGAGGCACAAGAACGCAACTGGAAAAGCTTAGGGAGGCCTATGTCCAGCAGTGGACGCAAATGGCTGTATGATGATGATGATGATGTAAATAGTGAATATATTGTAACTTATGCCTGTGTTGCTGTATAATTTGTATTAGTAAAGAGTATGTGAGGTAAAGAGAGAACATGTTATGTCCATGATAATGCTGACATGTTCCCTACAATAAGTTTGTAGGGGTATAAACACTTAAATTCTACCTTAGGAATTTTTTCCACTAAATTAACCGTCATATAGAAACATTGCATAGAACATAATCAATATGTTGGTATTATTATATTTTTTAAATATACAGCTGTTTCTTAATAAACCCCGTTGAATTTCTCACAAAATCTAATCAGCTCCAGGAGAAATGAAAACAAGTCTAAACACAACATTTTAATTATGAACGTGTTGTCATTCAGTTATTGTGGATACTAACATACATCTACACACACCGACATTATGGCCAATCTTGGCAACACTTAGTCAAATGTAAAATGAGCTAATAAGTCGATTTAGCATTAGCACAGATGTACACACATGTACATCTGAGGTGTTAGGAAAAAAAAGTCCATTGCATAATGTAGGTAGGAAGGTAAAAATGCTTAATATAAGGGAAACTCTTAGTATTAAAAGTTTCAAAAATCATCCACTAATGAGTGCTGTAGTTTGCAAAAACCCAATGTATATAAGCAAACTTGAATTTTACTGATGTTTGAAAATCTAAACGACACTAATAGTCATATTTCAAATTAAAACGGTGTCAAGAATAGACAATTTGTGAAGTATTTAGATGTCAAGAAGATACATAGCAACGGTTAACATGAGAATGATTTGGGTAATCAGGTGATGCATGATGATTCATTTGATTTTAATTATAGATTTGACATTATGTAGCTTATTCAACGAAATTTTCGGTGCATGTCATTAAGTTATGTAAGTAGTCCCTATGTTCTAGTCTTCTAGATTGTTTCTATCTCTTTTTGAGTTATGGGGACATACAAAATAGTAGCATGAATAATTTGTTGCAACTAGCTAAATAAATTAATGGCGTGCATCGAACATTTCTTTGGATAAGCTATACCTTTTTGTATCTAATGTGAAATTGGAATTATCGGTTGTCTTTCCATAATGTACATTTCATCAATTTCTATTAAATGGATACATATAGACAACCAAATGTAACATATGTCTTGGCTAAATGTAATTATATACTTACATGCAGCAATATAAAAGGAATGTACTGCATTCAAAACTATTAACATTTTCACGCTATTTTATATATATGTGTAAGTCATTGAGTTAAAAGGTTAAGGAGGTATTCAAAATAGTTTTGAGCAGACGGATGTGGCCTCTGCAGATTTTAAATGGTGTAGCGCTATCAGCTATCAAATTGACAATAAATATTCACCAATTGAAGCTTAGAAAAGTGGTCCCATAAAATGGCATTACCGTCTATTGGAGAATTGAGCATGTCATGGTACCTTCATAGTCTTTTACCTCTATGGTGTAAATAAACATTTCAGTTCAACTTTCCTCCTACAAATAGCACCACCATTTCTTAAAGTTTTTTGATAATTCACCTTTATGGTAAATTTTGAATATAAACTTATAAAGCAGACAATATTTTTACGTGACCTTCTGTAATTACCTCGTACTATAGATTCAAAATTATAATTTGTACCTCAAGGTGATCCACGCTTGCTAATAGTGTTGTTACTATTTGACTCTCTTGGGAGTCGTTTCCTATCATATTGTTTACTGTACCTAATATTGTTTTGCTGCTATTCTGAATCAGTATTTGTACTTTATATTTGTTTTAGGTATATTAATTAGTTAAGCATGTCTTGTTACTAGAACGGTTTAAAATAAATGTGACTATTTTATTTGAAAAAACCAAATATTTGACCATATTCTTCTTGAATAGTTCAGTTCAGTTCAAGTTACCAGGAGCAGAACACGAAGACTTGAAAATGGCAGATGAGATTATGCCGAGACGACGTCATTTCAACATCTGTTCTTTTAAGAACCATGGAGGAGAATCTACACGAGACCAAGCCCGGAAGAACATCAACTTCATATCCAGCACTCGCGGAAACCTGAAAATTAACATATATATATATATATATATATATATATATATATATATATATATATATTTTTTTTTAAAAGTAATCTAAAATTTGGTATCTACGTTTGTTCTGTAACTAATACTTTTCTTCACATTTTACATATTGGCAGTAAATTGTTATAAAACAAAACAGTTTACAATTAATTATTATAATTATTAAAAATGAATTGAGCTAAATCATGAAAATGTAAACTTTCACTATTATTGCACATAATTAAAATACTTATGTTTTGTGGGAATGGTAAAATTTTTAAGCAGGCCAGCTATTAATATATTAATAGCAGACTTGTATTATTTGCGTTTTCATATTTTTCGAATTTCATAAATTTGTTTTAACACCTCAAGTAATTTTTAAAGATATTGCCATTTATTGAGGATGATAACTGTAATTGTTATCGAAACGTTTAAATTTATATAAAATGTACATAGAAAAATACACGATTTAAAAATCCAAAAGATAAGTATTTAATTATGAGCTAAATCGCTTTAAAAATTACCTTTGATATTTTAGGAAATTAGTCTAGTTTGATTAAGGCAATCTACTCTCTAATTAAATACATAAACAACAGTACTTTTTTATAATATAAATTTAAGTGCATTTTTACTAACAAAACGCTTTAATGGAATACGATGAAGATGTCAAAAGTACAGTTAAATCATTATACATAATTTTAAAACAATGGGACAATATTTATCTTCAAAGGTCACAAAAGTGGCAATTTGGGACTGGAATGTCTAGAAGTAGTTACGAAAATTAAATCGGATCACCAAAAATTGTCAACTCTATGTGCACCCTTTACCCTGTGTTCTTCTGTTTACATGAATTATTAAGAATTTAGGAGGGGGGGGGTTGTTACAGATCCATTGTGAATATAGTAGTAGAAAAAAGAGGTTTCAGTCTAATCAATTGTTTTTTACTTGTACCTGTTTTTTCATAACATACCTTAATTTATGAAAATGTAAACTTTCACCATTAACACTCATAATAAAATACTTATCTTTTTTGGGATTTTTTAATGGTGTACTTTAAATTATACAATCTAAACGTTTCGATAACACTTACAGTTATCTTAGTCAGTAGTAATGTTTCTTAAAAATTGTTAAAGATGTAGTAAACAATTTTGTCAAATTTGAAAAATTCAAACATAAACATAAGCCTGCTATTAATATAACAGTTTGAGAAACGTATAAGCCAACTATAAAATTGTAGTAAAGAATAACTAGGTCATTAAAATTAAATATTGTTAAACTGCCTCAAAGATGACAAACCAGAACACTCTCTACGACGAAAGCTAACGATGAAATTTGCCAGCCAAAAAACACATTTAACAAAATTTAATCGAGTTATGATGTAAGTGTAAAGTTGTGAAAAACTTCAATTTTAAAATGATAGAAGCATTCACAAATCCAAACATTACATCAAAAAATAACCCAGTTAAATCTAACAAAGAGATATCTTTATCAATAATTGGAAGTGTTATTAACAATGAAAAGCACAATGCAGAACGTTCTTGTAATTTTTAATTTCAATTTAATTTCAACTATTTATGTTAAATTATAGTGCTGTGGAAATTTAACATATAATTGGTAAAGCATTTGCTTCAAGGTCTAGGAAAAACACAGCAAAAAACCTAGAAATACCAAAAGTTGAAAACAAATTAAAATCAAGGCGTATCATTATGCTCTTTTTAATTATAAGATGCCAAAACCTATTTAAACGGAGATTTTCTTCTTGTCTATTAAAATTATTCGGGTGTTTATATATTTCAATAGCTTCACGTTGCAAACGAACATAATAATGGGTTTGTCTTGACAATATTTTCATATTGTCAAATTGAATGTCATGATTTAGATTATTCAGGGCATGGTCAGCCACAGCAGACCTCTCTGGTTGACCCAATCTACAAAATCTCATATGTTCTTTGCGTCTTGTATCAAAGCTACGTTTTGTGGTCCCGATGTATACTTTTCCACATGAACAAGATAACTTATACACTCCGGAAGATGATAAAGGGTTTGACACATCTTTAGGTGATCTTAAATGTTCTTTAATTTTTCTTGTAGGTTTAAAAATAGTCCTAATGCCATATTTGATTAGGATTTTTTCAATTCTATTTGTAACATTAGCTATAAAAGGAAGAAAAGCAGTACCAACATTAAGAACTGGTTTTTCTTTAAGGTTACGCCTAGAAGGTGTAATAACATTATTAATATCTGTAAGTGAATATCCATTATCTTGTAAGGATTTTCTTAAATATTTATATTCATCATTCAAAAATTCAGGGTCACAAATTCGTTTTGCTCGATCTACTAAAGATTTAATTACACTAATTTTTGACGTGGATGGTGGTTGGATAATTTATGAAGGTATCTATCAGTGTGTGTCGGCTTTCTGTAAACCTTAAAAGATAGTGAATTATTATTTTAGATATTAATATGTCAAGAAATGGTAAACTTCCATTAGTTTCTTTTTCCATGGTAAACTGAATACTAGGATGTATACCATTTATAAAACCAAAAACTCATGCAGTGCTTCTTCTCCATGTCTCCAAATAACAAATGTGTCATCTACATATCTATACCAAACTGAAGGTTTTTAGGTGTATTTTGTAACGTTAATGTTTCAAATTTTTCCATATAAAATTAGCTATAACAGGACTAAGGGACTACCCATTGCTACACCTTCAATCTGTTCATAAAATTTATTATTCCACTGAAAATAAGTTGTAGTAAGACAGTGCTGAAAAAGAATGGTTATGTCCTTTGGAAAAAGATGATCTATGTATTCAATAGTTTCTTTTAGAGGTACTTTTGTAAAAGTGAAATAACATCAAACTAACCATTATATCACCCTCTTCAATTTTGAAACTATGCATTTTTTCAACAAAGTCGGCAGAATTTTTAATGTAATGGGGTGTTTTTCCTATATGAGGTTGTAATAAGAATGTAAGATGTTTTGCAAGGTGATATGTAGGAGAACCAATTGCACTAACAATAGGCCTTAAAGGAATATTAGGTTTATGAATTTTGGTAAACCATATAGTTTTGGTGAAATAGCTTCAGAGTTAGATAGTTTCTTTTTATTTCTTCAGGAATAGATGATAATTTAATCAGCTCTTTAGTTTTTAAAAGAAACTTTTTGTTGGATCTTTTGGTATTTCACGATAAGTTTCTGGTCCCAACAATTGTTCTATCTTAGTGTTATAATCGTTCATATTTAATATAACAGTTGCATTACCTTTATCTGATTTTAATATTATAATACTTTCATTGCGTTTAAGATCAAGTAAAGCATGTCGTTGACGAAAGGATAAGTTGCTCTTTGGAGGTTTTGTTTTACGTAATATGTTAACGGTGTTATATCTAACTTCATTAGCAGCATCAAAAGGTAATAATCTAATGGAGTTTTCGATGTTGGAAATTATATCTTCAAGTTCAAAAGGTATTACTCTTGGTGTTATCGCAAAATTTCCTCCTTTAGAAAGCGCTTCAATAGCATAATCTGAAACAACATTATCAGAAAGGTTTATAACTGTTTTCTACAATCAATAGATGGTCTATTATTTTGTTGTTTGTATAATTTATTAAATTTTTCTTTTGACGTTGACATGAGATGTCAAAATTTATTTCCATAGATTTAAACGTTATAGAATCAATTTTATCCCAATATTCTTTATTCAAAATAGATGAAATTTCTAAATGTAAATATAAAAGATTTTTATCGGTGTTATCCAGTAACTTCCTAGTAATATGTATTTGATTACGTAGAAGAGCATTTTCAGTTCTTCTGTAAATATTATTCGCTTGCTTGTTATTAAAATTTCTTTTAATATAGATAAACTTTGGGATAATCTTTTGGTCTCGGCATCGTAATAAAAAGTGAGTGACGATAATAATTGTGCTTTACGTTTCCTTAATTTTTCAAATTGTCTGATAAAACGATAAGTTTCCTCCCCATAAAGGACTGAAATATGAAAATGTAAACTTTCACCATTGGCTGGCAAATTTCATCGTTAGCTTTCGTCGTAGAGAGTGTTCTGGTTTGTCATCTTTGAGGCAGTTTAACAATATTTAATTTTAATGACCTAGTTATTCTTTACTACAATTTTATAGTTGGCTTATACGTTTCTCAAACTGTTATATTAATAGCAGGCTTATGTTTATGTTTGAATTTTTCAAATTTGACAAAATTGATTACTACATCTTTAACAATTTTTAAGAAACATTACTACTGACGAAGATAACTGTAAGTGTTATCGAAACGTTTAGATTGTATAATTTAAAGTACACCATTAAAATATCCCAAAAAAGATAAGTATTTTATTACCTTAATTTATATCTGTATATCTGATAAGATATTCTCAATTTGACACATTCACCAGGTCTTTTAAAACTTAAAACTTGTTTACTACTGTTTCTAGTTTGTATCCGTTTCTTCCCAAATTTCTATTTTAGTACTTTAAAATTTAGATAATTTAAAGTGGGAGGAGGAAGAGCACGGGTAAGACGGCATCTCTACCAATATTTTTAAAACGTAAATGTGCATGAAATTATTTTCATTAGTACCAAATTGTTGCTAAATTTACTTCAATATAAAAACTAGGTGAATACTAGTCCATTACAGGACTTCTTGCCAAATACCAAAATATATGGAGTGTTTTGTACCTTTGAAATATTCAGCTATTTTAGAAATATTTAATAAAACAAAAACTGACCCTAATAAACCCCTCTCCGAGACTACTAACAGCCAATCTTGGGACACTTAGTCAAATGTAAAATGAGCTAATAAGTCGATTTGCATTAGCACAGATGTACATACATGTACATCTGAGGTGTTAGGAAAAAAGTCCATTGCATAATTAGGTAGGAAGGTAAAATGCTTAATATAAAAACTCTTAGTATTAAAAGTTTCAAAATCATCCACTAATGAGTGCTGTTTTGCAAAAACCCAATGTATATAAGCAAACTTGAATTTTACTGATGTTTGAAAACCGACACTAATAGTCATATTTCAAATTAAAAGGTGTCAAGAATAGACAATTTGTGAAGTATTTAGATGTCAAGAAGATACATAGCAACGGTTAACATGAGAATGATTTGGGTAATCAGGGATGCATGATGATTCATTTGATTTTAATTATAGATTTGACATTATGTATTATTCAAGTTTTGCATGTCATTGTTATGTAAGTAGTCCCTATGTTCTAGTCTTCTAGATTGTTTCTATCTCTTTTTGAGTTATGGGGACATACAAAAATAGCATGAATAATTTGTTGCAACTAGCTAAATAAATTAATGGCGTGCATCGAACATTTCTTTGGATAAGCTATACCTTTTGTATCTAATGGAAATTGGAATTATCGGTTGTCTTTCCATAATGTACATTTCATCAATTTCTATTAAATGGATACATATAGACAACCAAATTAACATATTCTTGGCTAAATATAATTATATACTTACATGCAGCAATATAAAAGGAATGTACTGCATTCAAAACTATTAACATTTTCACGCTATTTTATATATTGTCATTGAGTTAAAAGGTTAAGGAGGTATTCAAAATAGTTTTGAGCAGACGGATGTGGCCTCTGCAGATTTTAAATGGTGTAGCCTATCAGCTATCAAATTGACAATAAATATTCACCAATTGAAGCTTAGAAAAGTGGTCCCATAAAATGGCATTACCGTCTATTAGAATTGAGCATGTCATGATACCTTCATAGTCTTTTACCTCTATGGTGTGTAAACATTTCAGTTCAACTTTCCTCCTACAAATAGCACCACCATTTCTTAAAGTTTTTGATAATTCACCTTTTGGTAAATTTTGAATATAAACTTATAAAGCAGACAATATTTTTATGACCTTCTGTAATTACCTCGTACTATAGATTCAAAATTATAATTTGTACCTCAAGTGATCCACGCTTTAATAGTGTTGTTACTATTTGACTCTTTGGGAGTCGTTTCCTATCATATTGTTTACTGTACCTAATTTGTTTTTGCTATTCTGAATCAGTATTTGTACTTTATATTTGTTTTAGGTATATTAATTAGTTAAGCATGTCTTGTTACTAGAACGGTTTAAAATAAATGTGACTATTTTATTTGAAAAAACCAAATATTTGACCATATTCTTCTTGAATAGTTCAGTTCAGTTCAAGTTACCAGGAGCAGAACACGAAGACTTGAAAATGGCAGATGAGATTATGCCGAGCTCATTTCAACATCTGTTCTTTTAAGAACCATGGAGGAGAATCTACGAGACCAAGCCCGGAAAACATCAACTTCATATCCAGCACTGGAAACCTGAAAATTAAATATATATATATATATATATATATATATATATATATATATATATATATTTTTTTAAAAGTAATCTAAAATTTGGTATCTACGTTTGTTCTGTAACTAATACTTTTCTTCACATTTTACATATTGGCAGTAAATTGTTATAAAACAAAACAGTTTACAATTAATTATTATAATTAAAAATGAATTGAGCTAAATCATGAAAATGTAAACTTTCACTATTATTGCAATAATTAAAATACTTATGTTTTGTGTGAATGGTAAAATTTTAGCAGCCAGTTATTAATATATTAATAGCGTATTATTTGCGTTTTCATATTTTTCGAATTTCATAAATTTGTTTTAACACCTCAAGTAATTTTAAAGATATTGCCATTTATTGAGGATGATAACTGTAATTGTTATCGAAACGTTTAAATTTATAATAAAATGTACATATTTGTTTAAATTATAATTTTCTTTGATTTAAAAATCCAAAAGTATTCAAGTATTTAAATTATAGCTAAATCGCTTTACCAAATTACCTTTGATATTTTAGGAAATTAGTCTAAGTATTAAAGATTATAGGCATATCTACTCTTAATTAATTATACATAAACAATTTCAGTACTTTTTATAATATAAATTTTATAGATGCATTTTACTAACAAAACTTGGTAATTTTGGAATGACGATGAAGATGTCAAAATGTACTAGTTACTAATTTCAATTATAAACATAATTTCTCCAAAAGCAAATGGGACAATATTTATCTTTCAAATGGTCACAAATAGTGGCAATTTGGGATCTGGAATGTCTATTGAAGTAGTTTACGAATTAATTAAATCGGACTTACTCAATTTAATTGTCAACTTCTAATGTGCATCTTTACGTGTTCTTCTGTTTACATTGAATTATTAAGAATTTAGAAGTTGTTACAGATCTTACATTGTAGAATATAGTAGTAGAAAAAGAAGGTTTCAAGTCTAATCAATTGTTATTTAATACCTTGAATACCCAAAATAGTTTTTCATAACATACCTTAATTTATATCTGTATATCTGATAAGATATTCTCAATTTGATACATTCACCAGGTCTTTTAAAAACTTAAAACTTGTTTACTACTGTTTCTAGTTTGTATCCGTTTCTTCCCAAATTTCTATTTTAGTACTTTAAAATTTAGATAATTTAAAGTGGGGAGGAGGAAGAGCACGGGTAAGACGGCATCCCTACCAATATTTTTAAAAACGTAAAATGTGCATGAAATTATTTTTCATTAGTACCAAATTGTTGCTAAATTTCTACTTCAATATAAAAACTAGGTGAATACTAGTCCATTACAGGACTTCTTGCCAAATACCAAAAAATATATGGAGTGTTTTTGTACCTTTGAAATATTCAGCTATTTTAGAAATATTTAATAAAAACAAAAAACTGACCCTAATAAACCCCCCTCTCCGAGACTACTAACATACATCCAGACATCATGGCGGATCTTGACGAAACTTGACCAAAAGTTGTAAAATGAGCTAATAAGTCGATTTAGCGATAGTGAAAAAAAGTCGATTGCATAACCTTCTATACCTACATATGTATATGTAGGTTGAAAGTTAAAAATAGATATCTCGCTTATCTTTCAAGAAAACTATGGACTGTTTCATAGGTATCATTTTAAAGCAAATTTCCTTTCAAATAAAGTCAGATTGTTATACCAGCAATAGGAGGAATGTTTTCAATTTCCGAAAAAAACGGAAGTAGTGTTTTCATCAGGATAATATCCATTAGCGCAAATGAACAAAGTTTATTTCCAAAATCCCAAGTCTGTAACCAAAATAGTTAGAAAGTTGTAACAATATCAATATTAAATATTTGAAAATTCAAATTTCCTATATCAGTAGCTTTAAAAGAAGCAGGTTAGTTGCATTCATAAGAGTGACTTGTTGCCTAGAAAATATAAAAAACAAAAAAAATGCTTGGAGAGAATTTTGAATAAATCAATTTCGAATAATTGCTTAAGTTTGACCCCTTGAATATAGGCAAATTTATACCATAATTCATTACGTAAAGAAATCTCTTTAAAGAACCTTCATTTAACTACGCATATCTATTTCCAATTCTTTTATATCTTAAACGGTATCGAAAATACGTATTTCTACACAAAAAAAATGTATATGTGACTGCGGCCATATTCAATTTTGAAAGTTTTAAAAAATTGCAAAAAAAATACATTACATGCGAGTTATGGGTGGCCTGAATTTCAATCTTCTATGATAAAATTTGAAAATTTGCCCCAAAATAACACCCTTATATTCACCCCCCGGAAACGTATTTCGTTTATGTCGACATAATTATCTCGTAGGCCTTCATTCCAAATTTCACCAAAATCGTCCGTATAGTTTCAATGGCGAGTGACCACAGACACACACAGACAGATATTTTGAAAAATTTTCTAAAATTTTGTTTTTCAGGTTCACGGAGTTGTAAAACATAAAATAGCGCAACTTATTTTTTTTCGATTTTTTTCGACCGCAATACTTTCTTGTTTAGAATGTAAAAATCAGAGATGCCACAAATATTCGGCTAATATTCGATATTCGGCTACTTAAATTATTACATCTACCTAATACTAAAAATCTATGATTGGTAAGTTATTGGTACCAGTATTCATTAATTTATTTAATAGTGTGTTAATAAATACAAAGATTTGTACACTTGTCAACAATATAAACATAAAAATTAAGAATCGTGGAGTGCCACTACTAATTACAGGCCCTTAAATCGTTGGAGTCATTGGTTCAGAACTCGTTTATACCTAGGTACTATAAAAAGTCTTTATTAGCAAATACTCTTTCAGGCGTGATTTAAATTTGGGGAAGTGAAGCCGTGAAGGTGTCGGAAATAGTTTGGTAGTACATTAAAAAGTTTTATGCAGTAGTAGTTTCTGTATTTTTCTCTATTAAACAGGATGTAGACGTATGTTCATAACTTAGTTATTTGGTCGCAAAGTCAATAGGTGCAACGGGCGTAATAACCTTGGATATTACTTTTGTTGGTTTAACCCGCTCCAAAGAATAAGATTTGATTTCTTTTAAACTTTGTTATAATTTCAACATTATTGAATAAAATTTAATATTGTTATTATGAAACTGAAATGATTATTTTTTATTACGAATAGTTTAATTTAATTTTAAAGCTCTTAAACGATTAAGAATGAGTTTCGTAAGGCAAAAATTTACCGTTTTGTGGTACCACCCTTCTAAATGAAATATCTGAACCTGCGACACTAAAGAAATTTCAAGTTTCTCTCTCTAAAAATGTATCTCTGTCAAGTCTATTCTCTTCTTCCATCAGTTGACAACATCGTTTCAGGTCCTGGACGTCCAGAAGGCATTCACAGTCCAGACACATCAGATACAACCACAACCATCCATGCATCCGGCGGCAACAATGTGGTCAATGCTCAAGAGGAAGCAGTGACATCTATGAAACGTGAACAATCTTTCGAAATAATCCTTTTGAAGCATATTAACCAAAGTCCTTCAGCCTGTCGCAACAGAAACGCAGATAAATATGTCCTGGAGCTGAAGTCATAGCATCTTCACATGTCATCCAGAAATTGAAAGAAAGGGGGGAGCAAGAGGAAGATAAATTAGTAAACAGAAGAAATCAAAGTACAAAGGTAAAGAAATGCTTGCCTCAGGACTCTCAGGAGAGCCGTCAGATTCTGACGATGATTTCGAATGGGGAATACCCTCCCCTTCTCCTATTGAGGAACCAATGCATCGGGTCAACTTC
This sequence comes from Vesta saturnalis, assembly GCA_036346205.1. NCBI lineage: Eukaryota > Metazoa > Arthropoda > Insecta > Coleoptera > Lampyridae > Vesta > Vesta saturnalis. The sequence goes on along the minus strand of JARFJB010002417.1, from coordinate 2,137,189 downwards.
GCCCTGATGAAATTCCCAATTGTAGAGGGCAATGATAATGTTTATTATCTGGCCAAAATCTTAATTTGCTTTGATCAAGAGGTTGAACTGAGTTGTCTTCGAAAAAGCGTAAAATCTGAAAACTCATTCTACTTCCCTCAAGTGCTAGATGTTTCGGTAGATTCCAAAAGCCAAATTGAATTTATTTTGCTGGAATCAACCTCCTTGACAACAAAGAGGAAAACTTAATTAATTGTTTGAACAATTAAATGGTATTACATTTTGAAATTCCTCCTTCATTTACACTTGCCCCGTTGCTATTTACGAAGAATTTTATGAGTAATTCAGACTTATGTTACACTTGCCTCATATTGCGGGGTAAGTGGAGCCCAATAGCTTTTACTTATGTTTCTCTCCAGTGAAACTTTTCTTTGTATGAAAAATCTTGACCACTCATATTAACTTATAGAAGAAGGCCACACTCACCATCTGCTGCAATTATAATCAGTCTTCAAAAAAGTGTTTCTAGAGGAGCATAAACTTTAACTAGCAATTTTTGGGTTCCACTTGCCTCGGTGTAGCTTTATGGAGTTGGCTCCCTCGGGGCTTTGGGCTAAAAATAAAGCCTCAAGCCAAAATGTGTAAAACAGCTCACTAGTTACGAATATATCTAGTGCATAATACGCTAATATGGTGTATGTTTGAGGTTTACGTGATGGATAAGCTTTGACGATTTTTACATTGACATTGGTGGAGTTACATTCGTTTTCATATATGAGTAATTCATAACTTAACGTTAGGTGGCGAGTTTGAAGTTTCCACCGTCTAGATTGTGAAATTATTTAATATTCTTCAGTTTGACAGATATTACCAAAACAAATTTGAATATTTTGTCAAATAGTTATATTATGGCAAACGTAAAAATTAGAAGTTCACATGATTTAAGTAACCGTAACGTCAACGTTAATACCACACCACTCACAGAAGACGCAATACCTTACACGACAACCGAAGATATTTTGTCACAAAGAAACCAACAGAGAAATTCTGGAAGATGTATTACTCAATTGTTTGTTACATTTACAGGTAATTTAAGAACTTACAGTCCAGGCTATAAACGCCCAAAGGGAAGTAGAGGACATGGAGTCTATGAGACTGAGGCGTTAAAAACAAGTATTTGTAAAAAAATCTACAGTTTGCAATAGCGTCTATTTCGAATATTATGGGAGATAGAGAGAAATGAATGCAAACCATTTGGTAGAAGATTTTATCTTTAAATTTTGAATTTAAGGCCCCATTTTTTAAATATGAGCGAAAGAACATAAAACGTCTTCTATGCTTCTTATCTCGTAGGCCTGAGAATTTTTAGTATTTTACTTCCTTATCTAGTCTAGATATAGCGCTGAAACCAAAAATTATTCCGGTCATGTCCTCTATTACCCATTCATTAACTGGATAATTACAAACTTGTCAGTTAACTTCATATATGTTTTTGCAGAATGCATTGCAGCAATTTCATTTGGAACTGTCATAGGATGGTCAAAACCAATTTTTCCTTATGCCACATTCGATATCACTTGCAATAATCACGCCTTAACAGCATCTCTAGTTCCGTTGGGATGTTGTGTAGGGTTAAGCTTATCCATAATTGGAACAATTAATTTGGGTCCAAAAAAGTCAATGCTAATAGACACTCCGTTTTATATATTGTCTTTTATGATAATTTTGCAGACAGTTAAAAAAGAAGTTTACATGGTCGGTCTTTTTTTTAACGGATTGTTTGGAATAATTTATTTAATAAATTCCGAAACATTATTAATGGATACTGTACACAGAAGAAACTTACCTTTCGCGAAAATATTTTATCGTACATGCCGCAATGTTGGTATTTCTTTAGCATACGCTATTGGTAATGTTTATGGTGCAACAAACCTGTCTATAACTTGCGCTATGATTCCTCTTATACATGCGTTACTTCTGATTATTTTACCAGAAAGTCCAGCATTTTTGTATAAAAAAAAATTGCATAAATGTGAGCAAGCTATAAAATGGTACCTTGGTGCGGATTACGTAAGTTCAGAAATACAGTTAATTAGAAAAGAATTAGATGCAATATCTGTAAATACTAATTATTATCTACTGTTTGAAAAACCGGTTGCAAGAGGAATTATAATTGCCATATTTTTATACTTTTTCAAAGTTTGTACTGGATATTATGTGTTTATGTGTTATTCACTGTTAATATATGAAAGACGGCTTATAGTGTTTAGCATATTAACAGACAATTTAATTTATGGTGTTATTTTAGTAATTAGCAACTTCTTAAGCAATTATGCACATTTTTATATTGGGTTTGGTGTTAGAAAACCCCTTTTGATAAGCAGTATTGTAACTACTGCGACTCTCATGGCTCAGACGATTTACACATATTTTCTACACTTAGAGTACATAAATGAATCTTTTTCTAAGAAGTATTATGTTCCTATAATAACTAAAAATATGTTAGTTATTGGTTATGAAATAGGATATAGTAATTGCGTAGAATTTGTATTAAACGATTATTTACCACATCAGATAATGGCTTCGGCTAAAATTATTGCGTACTCTTTGAATTGGTTATTTGTTTTCTTGATTACCAAGTATTTTATTAATATTTGTAAATGTGAAAACCATCATGTAACATTTTTTATATTAGCAGTTGTGTCATTCATAGGAATATTTTATTGCTATTTTTGTGTTATTGAATCAAAGGGAAAATCATTAACAAGACTGCAGATGGAGATTGGTGGGAACCCCATTGGAACAAGAGGAACATATAGACGAAATTTTTCGGTACATGTAAGAAATAATGTTTAAGCAACTAAAAGATGTATAATTATCTGCTGTATTTTTAAATAAAATAAGTGTTTCCTTAATTATTAAAGACCATTCGGTTAAATGAAAACGTAAATAGCCGGCCACACACACAAAGGTTTGTCTGGATACTTTATCCAGGACGGTTCAAATTTGCGGTCTTTGACTAAACTGTCGCACTCCACTAACTTGAAAGACATGTCCGCAGACAACGCTGGCGTACTTGATCTCTCGCAGACAAAACTGTCCGTTAATGGCGAAAACTTTCAACTTGTTTGCTGACTTTGCCAAAACTGTGGAATTCAGTCTTGACAGAAGTTTTTAGTGTAAGTCTTGCCGTTTCTGGAGACATTTTAATGTTTTGCTATTAGTGAGAAAATGCCCAGGAGTATATAAATAGGAAAAAAGTTGCATTGTGTTTGGGTATGATCAATATACATCTTATGACAAATACTTTGTACTCTATAATGACAAAACATCGTAGTAAATGGGTAAGAAAGTGGTTACTGGAAAAGGAAACTCTAAGTCATTTGCCTTTATTAAAGCAATTGAGACAAAATGAGCCCGATGATTTTAGAAATTATTTAAGAATGGACGCTACAAATTTTGAAAAATTATTATCTATGGTAAAGCAAGGATTAACAAAGCAAATTACTGCTATGCGAGAACCAATTTCTCCAGAGGAACGTTTGCTAGCCACGCTTAGATTTCTCGCAACAGGCAGATCTTATGAAGATTTAAAATATTCCGTTGGGATTTCTGATCAAGCACTGGGCTACATTATACCACAGACATGTTCTGTCATTTTTGATTATCTGAAAGCAGAATATATGAAGGTAAGTTAATAAATAAATCTTTAATCTGTATTTGAAAAGCGTTTCTTTGCAAATGAACGTAATATACCTTAAATGAAATCAACACTAAAAAAAAAAACTAAAAATAAACTAGTGTTACAAAACTAAATGGTATATCGACTGAATTAACTACATATTATTATCAGACATAGCTTGTGCAGCATCTAAATAATATGTGTATAATGAATTGGGCATAGCAGGTTTAAGACTTGGCTGAGGAGATAGTGATATTAAGGCATCAGACGTAGCAGGTCGAGAGCTTGACTGAGAGGACGGTGATGACGTGTTTGTGGTACTTGAGGAAAACGGGTATAGTGCATTGCACGAATAATTAGACCTCTCTAATATGGCTGCCATTCCACTATGAACAATATCCAATTATAAAATAACTAGCAAAAGACAAATATAATAACAAATACGACCTTCAAACATCTTAAAATATTATTTGCCAACTCAGTAGCGTATCACGCGGAGAGGTAACTTAGGTAGGTAAAATTGAAAATTTTTCAATCAAAATAAATTATTGTAAGAAATAAACATCGTTAAAATAAAAGAATGTTCCAAACAAATATTATTATTGTTAAGAATTTCTGAAAATTTACCATTACTAATTCGTAATTAATGTTGAAACTGCAAATTACTCCATTAGCATAATGTGAATTAGAAATCATTAATGACCACTTGCTTTGCTTATAAATGTGGAATCAATTTTCCATTTTGCCATTATACTGTAAACAATAATTTGTAACGGTTGTAGTGATTGTGTAGTTTTTATACTAAAATGGAAGAAAGTTTTGTTTTAACTGAAGACGAGAACTTTATTGAAAATTTATTTGCACAGTTATAGTGCAACTTCGGTAAGATTATACAATATTTTCTTAATTGTCATATTTTAACTGTTATTATTACAGCGTAGATCATATATATGCGTAAAAAGTCTACAGAAGCACAAGCAATAATTGTAAATGCATATAACTTCTTTTCAAATAAGAAACATCAAAATGTAGCTGTAGACTTTGGAAAAATAAATATAGCTGAAGTAAGTACACTATTCAGATTTAGAATAGTAAATCAGTCCAAGAATAAATAAAATGTTTTAACTTTTAGTTCACAGCAACATGTCTTGGTATTAGCAGATGTACGGTTTTGAAATATAAAACCAACAACCCAGAAGAAATGAATACCAAAATAGAAAAACAAAGACCAAAGTCTAAATCGCAAGATGTTTCTGATTCTATGAAACTTAAAGTAAGAAATTGTATACATCAGATGTATAAGGACAGTAAGTACTATTTATTACGATATTAACGATTTCCACTAAATTGAAACTTTTAGATAAACGTGTATATATATCTGAACACTCTGCTCACCACTTGCAAAGAAAAAGAAATTTACAATTACTCAAGGTCCAGTTTATATCGATTACTGAGTACTTTAGGGTTTTCTTATACAAAAGATGATAATAGGCGAGCTTTAATGCAAAAGCCGCATATAGCATCCATGGGCGTAAAATTTTTGCGGAGATATACCGACAATTTGGCAAAAGATAACAAACCTGTAATATTTTTAGATGAAACGTGGATATTTGCAAATGGTTGCTTTAGGCGAAGCTGGCAAGACAGTATAGTATCAAAACGGTAAAACGTTCTGGTGGAGAAGGCAGCAGGTGAGAAAATAAAATTGTTGTTATGGAATTATATATGTAATGCTTTACAGATATATAGTACTGCATGCAGGAGGAGAAAAAGGATTTGTTGCAGATGCTAGTCTAATTTTTAAGTCAAACTCAAAAACCGGAGACTACCATGCTGACATGGATGCTGCTAAGTTTGAAACCTGGTTAGTTGAACGTCTCCTGCCAGCTTTAGAAGAGCCTTCGATTGTTGTGCTTGATAATGCAAGCTATCATAGTAGACAACTAAATAAGGCACCTTCATCTGCAGACACGAAAAAAGAAATTCAAACATGGCTAACACAAAATAATATACCTTATCCAGAGAGTGCTTTCAAAGTAGAGATGTTAGATATTAAAAAAATAAACCTGACAAACTTTATGTTACAGATGAAATTATTAGAAAAGCTGGGCATGAGGTGTTGCAATTGCCTCCCTATCATTGTATTTTCAACCCAATTGAAATGGTGTGGAGTCAAATGAAAAGATTTTACGACAACACGATTTTGAGTCTTAAAGATCCCTTAAAGACTTGGAGGCAAGCTATTGAAAGTGTTTCAGATGTTCAATGGGAAAATTATACAAACCACGCTAATAAAATTATTTTAGAGTACTGGGAAAACGAACGAGTCCTTGATGTTAGTGACATTACTTTAAATATGTTTGTCACCAGAAGACGATGCCGACCTAGACGATGAGTGGATAGACAATTTATTTTAAATGTTTATAATTCTGAGATTTTTAATTACGCAATAATTATTAATAAAAAAATAATTTACTACATACTTGTTCATTTTTTTAAATCTGTATTAAAATAGTTAAAATAGTATATAATAATAATACTAGTTGAGCGTGGTGATGGCGAATTTATTAATAACAAATTTATTCAAATAAGTTTTTCACTTTGTTTTATATGACAAAAGGTACTACGCCAATGAGTGCTCCCGCGCTTTATTTGGTGATAAATTTAAATGGCGGCCATATTGCAGAGGTCTAATTACTCGTGAAATGCACTTTAGTTCGTATTATTGATGGTCGACTGCCAAGAAAAAGTATCGTTCATAACATTTTTCTCAGTAACATATGTTAGACGAGTTAATTCTTGGAATAACCCTTTTGCTAATATTTTGTTGATTAGGGACTCAGCTAAGACCTGCTGCATTGGATCCATTTTTCTCAATTTAGCGCTTACATTAATACCAATAGCATCAAATTCATCAGGCATATCATCTTTCCGCTTCAAGACTTCAGCGCAGGTTGTAATGAACTCTTCATGCTTTCCTTGAAGTAACTCGAGCTTTTTTCTATTTATCAGTGATTTCTTGAAAATTTCCTTCTTTTTTGGAGTTGAAGGTTTCCGAAAAGAAGACCGAAATAAAATAAAACAATGAATCACTTATTTACAACTTATCTAACCTAGATAATGTATTTCAGTTTCCAAAATGCGTGGAGGATTGGCAAAAAATTGCATCCGAGTTTGAAGCTCGTTGGAATTTCCCGAATTGTGGAGGAGCTTTAGATGGAAAACACATTCGAATAGTTCCACCACCTAGGACATGAGCTCTATATTACAACTATAAAAACTTTTATAGTGTTATATTAATGGCTTTGGTAAATGCAAATTACGAATTTATTTATATAGATGTTGGAAAACAAGGCAGAATGTCAGATGGTGGAGCAATTGAATAGACATCTTTTTTGTAAACAGTTAACTACAAATGATTTGAAATTCCCGGACAACGGTGAAACTAAGGAAAATCGTAATTTTGCATTTTCTCTAGAAACAAATGTTTTAAAACCCTACCCGGAGAAAACCCTTATTTATGAAAGGAAAATATTCAATTACAGATTATCTAGCGCAAGAAATGTTGTAGAAAACACATTTGGTATACTAGCCTTTTGCTTTCGTGTTCCCCACACAAGTCTAGCAGTACGGCCCGAAAATATTAATAAAATTATTATGGCTTGTTGCATATTGCACATTTTAAAAAAAAATAGTGCGTCTTATGCAACAGCGACTACATTTGACAGAGAAAATCCAGTTACACTTGACTAAGAATGGCGACTGGAGTTCGCAAGGTGTTGGATTGCTTTCTTTGTCAAAAAATAAAAATCATTAAATGCTAAAATTAATAGAAACAAGTACTGTGACTATTTCAATGGTAAAGGACAAGTTGCATGGCAAGATGACATGATAAATGACGGAAGAGAATAAGTTTTTTTTTTTTAAATAAATCATTGCCAAATTAGTCACAAAATATTTTGTTCAACATATCTAGCAAGATATACGTATCTACTTACTTATTACTAAAATACCTATGTATGTATTTTCAATAAAATGTACTTACCTCTATTGGTTCCTGTGTATTTTCAATAGCATTCCCTTCAATATTCTCGTTTTGACTCGCATTATATCATTACAAGTTTCCTCCTCATCTTCTGCGTCAAGCACATTTGGACTCTCCGGCTCCTCTAAATTCTGACTCTCGACACTTTTCACCGGAAGCTCTTGGTCAGTTGTAAACAGTAATAATTCGAAGTACCACAGTTTTGGTTCATAAACGTCGTCTATTCCTGATCCTGTAGTTTTCGAGGCTACAACCTTTTTTAATTCTTATCTAAAGCACCCGCGTAAATTTTGTATTTTTTTTAAAACAAAATTACGGTCCGCACTAGGATACACTTTTCTACAATATTCAATCAGAGCTTCATAGCCTTTATTCTTTAAATTTTTCTTGGCATATTCATTTGATTTTATTTCCATAAAGCTAGATGACGTTTATAAATGTCTATAAATTCTGTTAAAAATTCTTTCCCCATAAAACGAGTGTTCACACTTTCACACATTTTTAATTCTTTTTAAATACTCAAAATACTAAATAAACTACGCAGATTTAACACGTCACAAAAAATCTGTACATTTATGGTAACACGGAAGTTAGCCCGTGAAGTTTACCTTTCAGACAAGTTTCTGCAGGATAAGACTGACGCGCGTCTGGCACGGCTCAACCAGTAACGCACGGATTTGTCGACAGACTTTAACGGTGGCGGGTAAAGTTTCATGATAAACCTTTGTGTGTGTGTGTGTGTGGCCGGCTAATAGGGTAAGGTCGGGTAAATCGTACGACTTTTTAGAATTTTGGTTATAGTGGGTATTCTAGTAGCAGTTACGATAAATAAAAAATACTGATTGTAAGAATGCACCTACTGATTCAGACTTGTAGGAATTTAGAAAATAATTTTTTTTTGGCTAAACCGTTTGCCCAACTAAAAAATTGTAAGAAGTTTAACGTAATAAATTATTATCTACTTAGATAAGTACTGTTTTACTTTTAAAACATTAATTTACACGATTAAAAATCTGGACCGTCCCGAATTGTTTTTTGGCTACGGCCTTGATTTGTAAAACATTGCTTTTCTAGCCAACGTTATGTAAATTGAAAAATTTGTAAAGAATTTTTTAAAAACGTGCACTGGCTATAAGAAGAAAAGACACGAATGATAAAATTAAATTTAAAAGTAGTACCAACTACTAATAATTGTAAGTAGTTACCTACTTACAGTTTCCGTATTGAAAAGCTAAATTAATCCATTCAAAAAAACGGAGAACATTTTGAACAATTATCACAAATTTATTGTGATTGAAAATTTAAGTTTTTATTGAAACTAAAACATTTTCATGCAATTTGTATATTGACTTTCTCCCGCTTTCCTTCCGAGTAAGCAGACAATGATTAAATGTAGGGTTGAGAAAATTATTTTTTTCCTACGAAACTGTACATCTGACCCTCATTTTTGAGGAGTACAAAAAGTTTGTAAACAAAATGACCTATTAGTACAAAAAAAAAAGAAAGTCATCTACAGGGGGTAAGAAAATACATTTTTTTGGACACCATGTAGATTTTTTCATTTTCTACGTATCGAAAAAGTTCCCATCTCCGTCAAATTATGTCAATTTATGTTACAACTCTGTTTCCCAAATTTAGTTAAAATCGGTTGAAACGTTTAGAAATGATTTAGAAAAAAACGAAATTATTTTAAAAACTTTAACGCTCTCTAGTGGCAAAACAAAGCAACTGGATATAGGTATGTTCACACGGATCGCCTAATTTTTGACCAAGGAATCTCTGGTTAAACGTTGTACACGCCAATTCCGGACGCCCTGTATAGTATGAGGTACTCATGTAAGATGCAACAGTTTATTTACATTCAACACATATTTTTTGTACCAGCACTCATTCCAGAACAAAGTTGGTGGACCCAACGGCTACACTTTAGACACCTCAACATACTTTCAATCAGGATTTCTTCACAAATGAAACAATACCATTCAGCTAGGTTCACTTCTATTTCAACATATTTTATTGCACGCGGTATCTTTTTCCAGTGGGTTTGGACATGTTGGACATTCACTTCAACGTTTGTCATTCGTTTTTGTAACGGTTTTGATGTAGTAGCTTTGGAACGGCCTGGTTTATTTTTTATAGGAGCAGCACTTGTTAATTATTCGTTCAAAATTCGCATTGCTTTTAAGACTTTTTGTTGACGTCTATCGTCTCGAGCCTGATCTTTTTACTGACGTTCTTCTTGTCGAGCTTCCAACTCATTTTGTATGGATTGCTGCTTAAAATAACTGCAGGTTGAGAAAGCTTGTTTTTTTGCAATGTTAGCTTCTTCTGGAAGTGGAAAAATATCTTGTACAGATACATTGTTTGTTGATATAGCTCCATCCTTGTCAGAATTGTCTGCTTTATTCACTTCATGAGGTACTACCCCTGGGTTCATTACAATCCGCTCACCATCAATTATTTCTGGTATCATCCCATTCTGATCATCAACAGGTAGTAAATCTTCAGCAGCCATAAAATCGGCATCATTAAAGACGCCTCTGTCAACAGGCTTGAAATCGATTAGTGATGGTTACTATGGATACAGATCGAGAATACGCCTCACTTAAGATAGCTGTATACTGTATTGCGACAGCAGTTCCTGGGTTGGTCCTCAACCATTTCTGTATTGCTCGCATAAAATAACTTTCTGTGGGTATAAAAAATACGTCTAATGGTTGAAGACGATGAGAGGTGCCCAGAAAATTGTAGTAAGATAACATTGTCTCTGGCCAGTAGTATTGCATCCAAATTTTTTGAGTGAGCTGCATGGCCATCCAACAACAATAAAACTTTATTTTCATTAGAACATTTAACGTTGCTAATGAAGTGTTTCAAATAATCCAGGAAAATGTATCCTGTGTCAGGTATGGTCACGATAGCTCCGGGGGGTGCACCCATTTTCAATTTATTGGCCATACGTTTACATTTGTAGATTATCATAGGCGGAACTACTTGCCGCATTCACGTAGCAAACAATTGTGGTGTTAACATCACGTTCTTCACTAGAAATAGGTGTATGTATATATATATATATATATATATATATATATATATATATATATATATATATATATATATATATATATATATATATATATATATATAGATAGATAGTCAACGCTATAAAGCCATATGCATCGACGGTTCGCTCAAGAATGTTGAAAAACTCATTCACATTTTTTCTATTGAAGCCAGGGGCTCTAGCTCATGAGACATACTTTGGTTGTCTGAGTGACAGGTATGCCGTATGGGTGGCGTATCATGAAATTATAGAACCACGATTTGCCACCCATGCCTTTTTCTACGCTAGATGTATTAGGAATTTTATTCCGGCTAGCTAATTGAAAAGCAATATCACTTATAGTCAGACCAAATAATCTTTCTTCGAACTTTAGGATGTGTTGGATCAGTTCGTCCTCCATTTCAAGAGATAATCAGCTTTATTCTCGTGACCCTTGAAATTATTAAGATCTTGAAAAGTTTACAATAATCGTAAATAATTCAAGGTTCTCGTCTTTTTGGTATTCTGGTGTGGCATCTACATTGGTAAGTTTGCAATTTCAAGATTGAATAGGTTTTTTATATCCTCTGGATTAATATTTGGGGTCAGTTTGCCGTTTTTTAAGATAAAATGTTTCTCAACATAATCTACATAAATGGTCAATTGATTTTTGCTTGTTCTTCCCTTTTTAACTGTTGCCATTTTCAAGAACGATGGAATGGCAGATATAGCTGATGCAAGGCAAGATTTGAAAAAAAAAATAAGTAGAAAATCACAAAGAACCAAAAACGTAATCACGCTTGCGCAAATGACTCAAACTTTATGTTGGTCAATCTGTGTTGAAACTTCCATAAAGAAGTATTATAATTTGTGGCAAGTTCACAATAGTTACACATTTCAATATTGAGAAACAGAAGAAATATTTACAAGGTGGAAACTAGAATATCAAAATGTTTCAATATTATAAACACACTTGAAAATATTCTTGTATTAATTTTAATATTGAGAAATTTTCAAGGGTTACGAGAATAAAGCTGAATGTTGTTAAACGACCATGATGTTGTATATCGTTATTTACTTTTTTATTTAGACATTTTAAGTGTCACCAAAAATTGGTTTGGGAATATTGTAGCGTTTGCAGCATTCATTAAAGCCGTATTTATTGTCCTTACATGTTGTTATTGGTAGTTGCACATCTTCCTTAGAGCATTGGCTATATTTTCGTTTTTCATCAGAAGGCATTATTTTTCTTAATTATACCTACGAAGGTAGGTAGTGCTGCAACAAAATACAATGATAACATTCTATAAATTTTCTGACTAGTTCGGCAAATCGTACCAGGTACAATTTACCAAACTTTTCATGGTACGATTTGTCAAAACACACTTTGTGCAATTATATGAATATTGTGAGGTTAACTGAAGTTTCACACCTTGATTTAAGTTTCAAATCATACTTGAATTACTAACAAATCTTAATGTAAAAATATATGTACGGTTCATCTTACCGATTTAGAAATAAATTCTTACAGCTCCACTCCGCAAAAGATAGTCGGAAAATATGTCAACTAAAATAATATATTTGAAATTTTGGACGCGGCAAATTATTTGTCCAATCATATTTGAGAAATATAAAGTGGTACATTCACAGTTAAAAGTAAATCATTACAGTTTACAGCTGACATTTTCGGCGTGCGTTTTTTTTACTTAATCCTTTTATTGTGTTACTCTTGTTTGTTAAAAGAATTTGGTTGTTTTATTTGTGGAATAAAGGTATGTACAAGAATTTTTATAAAAATGTAATTTTTATGTTTTAAGGTTATCCGTATTATGGCTGGAACTACGAAGAGAACTATATATTCTGAGGCTCGAAACATTATCAAAGAGGTTATACGTAGTGATGGGCACAATCGAATGATTTCAACAATCGAAACTTCACCTCTCGAGTGATATTTACAATCGAATGGTCATTCGAATGATTTCATTTCGAAAAATTATTTCACTTAGGCCAATCTCTCGTTTCTCAGGAGAACACGAGTTCTCAAATCTCGCATTGCCAAGTCGGCTCGGTACAATAGGCAATCGCCACAGATGTAAGTGGGATAACCTAATCGCTTACTCCGCTGCACGTGCGGCTACCGCCAAAGGAGTCGGCAGTGGTAAAGCCACGCATAAATAATTATTACGATATCTAATGAAACTGCCTTATCAAGGTGGTTGCAATGTTTTTTCGCCCTTATCTTTCCCTTTTCATTTGCGTTAAGTTTAGTTTCACTACGGTCAAATCAATCGTGCAACAAGTCGATTATGAAAATTAAAATTAGTCGCCGTATTGGTAATAAAAAATCTGTACTTTGAGTTTTTTTATAAAATCAACGGATCAGTCTAATGTGGAATGTAAGCTGTGAAAGAAACGTTTTCTTTCCATTTTGTACATAACATTTTTGTTTAGTCATATATACTGCATCGGACATTTAATTTAAGAATTTTTTGTATTTAGAATTGCGCTACGTATCCTTTCAAACGTTAAAACTTGAATAAGAATTATTTTTAATGTTCGTTGATGTCGAATGATTGAATAAAATTTAAATAAATCGAAATGCGCGGTTTGATATTTCTAAACTAAACAAGGCGCAAGCAAAAATAACCCGTATGACAGGCTACACACGTGCGATAGGTTTGTAAGTACCCTAATGTGGCGTTCCCGACTCCGACCGAAGCTGCAGTGTACTAATAATTCGATCTTATCGCTGAAGCCTAGAAGCGAGAGGAAAGTAGAACGAATTAATGTGATATCCGTACAATCGAATGATCGATTATATTTCATTCGAGAGGTCCGATGATTAGTGTAGAGTAGTTACAAAACGTCGTGGCACTTGAGATGCGCGGCGCGATTTTCTACAATTTGAAAAACTTAAACTGTGTTATAATCGGGAAATTTCGGTATCAAAAATGCCATCCTAAAAATATACGGCAAATGAATAAGTTGAGTAATTATCGATTTTTTTAAAGATTGATATCGTAACTGAATACATTTTTATTGAATGATCATTTGCTATTTTATATTTGCATTAAAATAATTTTTTTAATTAGAAAAATTATTAAACATAACCTAACCTAAAAATTATTATTAATTTTGTTCAACATCAGCTGTTTTTCTCAAGGATTTGCAAAAATAAAGTTCAACGTTTGATAAACTTTTAATTACACTCAACAGAGATTTTTGGTTGTTAATCTTGGCAATCATCGAATAGGTAAATTCTTAAAACTCATCGTTGATTGCAGGTCTAAATATTTATATTTTTAAGAACCAACAACAAGAATCAATCAATTAGCCTCATTACATTAATATATGTGTCAGAAAGTGTCATTACAAATACAAGTATTAACTCAGTTCACATTATTAGTTTATTGTGCCGACTAGAAAATGTGAAAAATTATTTGTTCGATAATTATTAGATTAAGTAATAGTCTGTAGGTGTAAATGTGTACTATCAAAACTTGAATAAAGCTTCTTAATGTGATTATAATATTATAACTTGAAATACTTCTAATAGGAGGACAGAACACAAATGTTGAAATTAACTACTATGTCTCACAGCAATGTGCAACTCTATGAAACCCTCTTCGTTTGATCGGAAACTATTTTTTTTATGAGTATTTCAAATTCTAATACCAATATGTAAAATAAATCACAAATTGATAAAACATTTTAAAATGTAATTTTATTAACATACAATAATAAATTACAGAAGTTTAATTAGTTAGAATCTAATTCACTGTCGCTGTCTTTGTCACTACTTACTGGTGTAATCAATGTCTTCATCACTTTCACCTATATTTACAGTACAAATCAGCTCTTTGAATTCATCAATAAAACCTTTTTTTAAATATTCTTGTTCAACCTTTTCTGTATGTTTGCACACAGCTTCCCATTCTTCATGACCAATTGATTTAAATTTATTCTCTGTTAATTTCCACACATCTTCAAATTTAAACGTAATATTATTACTCCCTACATTAATTTTTAATTTGAGCCCATATCTTTTCAATTGGATTTAGCTCTGGATGGTAGGGTGGCAACCTTACCACAGAATGACTGGGTTCAGACATCAACTTATCGATTAAATAATTTTTATGAACTGGTCAATGAAGTTTAATTTTCTCATAGAGTTTGGGTTTTGTCTCACTTCGTTTAAATGCAATCCCAAGTTCGTTTAACCACTTTTGCATTTAACCTTTTTTCCAGACATATGTTGGATTAGGCTCGGTAGATATGTTGTGCTAAGATGTGTTATCAACCACTAACACAGAATTAGGCTCGAGATTGGGAATAAGTTTTCAACCACTTAATATAATTCTTAGAATTCATGTCTTCATGATAATCTCCTGACTTTAATCCCGATTTAAACATCAACAATGCATTTCCTGTTATCTTTAGTCTTCTGCCATTTGAAACCCATCTTTTTCACAATCGATTGAAAGCTGCTTAATTTTCCTCTTAAATGTATCCCTTCTTATTGGACAGCTGCGAACACATTTTGCATTGTTCGTTTTTGCTTTTGGATATACACAAAATTGTAAATTATTCTTCTAACAACTTCTTCATCAAACTTGTCGATTGTTAATCTAGGTGCTGGTTTGTTTATTGTTTTACGAGGTGAACCAAATGTACTTCCTTCAGGTTTCGATCTGCCTTCCTGTGTAATGCGTTTAATTGTTTAATTGGATATACCTGTTGCTTCTGCTAATCTTTCATACACGCGATCGACAGGGATTATAAAATCTTTTGATTCTTTTTCTCGCCTCATAAATTCATAAAATTTATAAATAATTTCATGAGCTTGACTCCACTCATGTTTAAAACGTTTACTTGGCAGTTTGGACAACAAATAATAAAAAGTGTCTTGAAAAAGACAGATTTTGTATAAAACAGAAGGAATAAACTCAAGCGGCGACGTACGAATACAACGTGAAGTGAATAAAGCGAATGACTACATTTATAAGTTGAATAGTAGCATATTGTCGAATAGTTTCGACGCATTTGAATCATATGCGCATGGAGGCGCGAGTGCCACGACATTTTGAAACTACTCTACAAGGTTGGATTTTCTAAATTCAAAAACGTGGCTATTTCTTGTGGAATTTTTGCTAGCCAATTCGTGCCAACAGATTGTTTTACACAAACTCCCCTATTGTACCTTAAGAAAAGACGGGCCATGGGAGTAAGTATTAGGCGGTCGTAAATTAAGATATTTCCTACAAATTGACAAGTAATCCACATTAGATATAGTGAACACCCGACTAGTTTGAGTTTTTGTAACTGGAATTTTTACAATCATTGATCCTTTATCCTCAACATCGTGTATTGTCATATTTGTCAGTTCATTTCTTCTACACCCGCCAGCAACTCCAAATATTAAAATTACTTTTTTTAATAAATGTGTATTGTCAGGGGCTTCTTTTAAATACAGGGTTATTACAAATGATGTTCCCGATTTTAATTATAAATATTACTGGATTAACCCGTTTTAAGACCATTTCAGTTGGTACCTCTGGAAAGAAAAACTCATAAAGTTTTGTTTACATTGATTTAAGTACGTATCAGCTGTTTGTTAAAGTCAATTGTTGTCAATTGTGTAATGGCTGAATTTGAAGACAGGAGAGCATTTTATGTGTTGGATTATCACACCAACCAATCAGTTATTAGTGTGCAACGTCACTTTAGAACCAAATTTAATGAAGATCCTCCTAGCAATCACAAGTGGTACTTGAATTTTAAGAGAAATTGGAGCATTTGTAAAAAGAAATCAACTGGAAGGCGGTCAGCAATGACGCTGTAGAGCAGGTAAGGGAAAGTTTTAGGCGAAGTCCACAGAAATCTACTGTTAAATACAGCAGACAGCTTGGTATATCACAGTCAACAGTTTGGAAAATTTTACGTAAACGTATAAATTTCAAGCCTTACAAACTTCAGCTTGTTCAAGCATTAAAACCAAAGGACAAAGTTCTAAGACTTTATTTTTGTGAGAACATGTAGGCATTGATGAAAAATTAAAACTATGTAAAATGTTTAGTCTTTAGTGATGAAGCCACATCCCACTTGTGTGGTAACGTGAACAGACATAATGTCATAATATGGAGCTCGGAGAACCCACACACCTACATCGAGCACTTACACTCGGAAAGTTAATCTGTCTTGTACTATCATTTATAATAAAGTGTACGGACCTTTTTTCTTTGTTGGACAAACAATAAGTGGAATAAATCTTGGACTTGATAACGGAATGGCTTCTACCGAAATTAGAACAAGAATCCCTAAACTTCGTTCTGGACTTCAAAATCGGCTGCCTGGCAGATGAATCGGTCGTGCAGGTCCAAATGAACTGGCCTCCAAGATCTCCGGACATCACCGCCTGTGATTTTTTATTGTAAGGATACATCAAACATAAAGTGTATACACCAGAAAGCATACCTGAGATCCAACAACGGATTACCAGAGCCATAGAAACAATCCACCTGAACACTCTTAACAATGTATGGCAAGAGCTTGATTACACGCTTAACATCTGTCGTATCACAAGGGGTTCCCATGTAGAACATTTCTAATTCTTGGCATCTAGGATGAAACTTCTTGAGTTTTTCTTGAAATGTAACGATTTTATTTTTTTGTATGATAAATAAAACTAGATTTATGTACACTTGAAATCATGAACATCATTTGTAATACCCCTGTATGTTACGATCTGATCTTTAGACAGGGTTGTAGATTTTTTAGGTTTGTAAGCAACGTTTGTTCGTTTCACAAATGCTATTAATTTTTTATAATTATATCTATGTCATTCTTTACCTGAATTGTAGCTTTCAGCATTGAATATATACTCCACAAGGTACTTGCTTTCATTACTTTACTTTTTCCATCAAAATATGCAATTAAAATGTTCTTTGATATTTTATGAGCATCATTTTCACTGCACCATGATTGAAATTGTTCATACTGTCTTTCATATTTCTCCCGAAGGTAATAAGTTCATTGTTACATTTCTTGCAGTTTCAATTATTTGTGGAGGAGTATTGTCACATTCAACTTCACTATCACTTATTTCCATTATTAAATAAGTTTACTTAAGTTTTTACAACTCTTAAATAGCCTAACTAAAACTCACTATTAATGATAGCAATGTTAGGTTAGGAAATAATAAATAAACAGTCGAACAGCTGTTGTGTTTCATGTTTAAAAGTCAGCGCATGCGCACTATGGTAACTTTGCGTACCCGGGTACGTTTACAATACTACAATAATACAATAATAATAGTATATTTTTAAACGCTAAGCTTTCCTTCAATTTTGTTAATAAACTTGTTTTTCCTAACCGTGTTTGAACATGCACAAACAATGCTGCAGTTAATGCGAAAGGGCGGTTAGATGGGGTAATAAGGGTGAGATTGGCTTTCTTTTGCACTCTGTGCGTTCAATCATACTGCTATTTTTTGAATTGCGAGCAGATTTTGTATGATTAAGTTAAATCAGTTTGGTATTTAATTGTTTTGACTTGATTAATTGATTTGTATGTTTGAGAAAGAGACGAGGGAGAGCCGAACACGATCAACCTCTATTACAGAAAACATTCATTAGCCTTTACACCACTATATTGCACCACAAACAACCCTAATTAGTCGTAGAAATATACCGCTAGGTTGCGTTGCCTCTATTACAGAAAACATTCGCTAGTTTAAAAAATATACCACTAGATGGTGCCACAAACAAAACCCTGATTAGTCTTATAAATATAACGCTAGATGATGCCGCCTTTATTATTACAGAAAATATTCATTTGGCCATACACAACTAGATGACGCGACAAATTCAAATTTCTCAACAAGTGCCACACAGGAGGGCGCAGGCCCTAACACAGTTTCCTATGTTTTGTCTTATAAGCTATCAATAGGTCCCTTATTAGAATACAAGCTCAAATTTCTCGCAATAAGTAATCAGAATGTAAACACTTAAATACAAATCCAAATTCAAATTTCCGCCAAGGGGCCAGGGGCTAAGACCCGAAAGTAAGTAAGTTGCGAAGCCCTATGTCTGTCTTATAAGTTAGCATTAGGCCTCCTTATTATTATAATACACGTTCAGATTTCCCTCATAGATGGCGTCACAAACAAATTCAAATCCTTTGGTCAAGGAGCGAGGGCCTGAAAGTAAGTTGTTAAACCTTACATCTGCCTTACAAGTTAGCATTATACCCCTTATTATAATACAGATTTATATTTCCAGCCATAACCTGCAGAGACTTAAATACAAACTCAAATTTTCCGCCATTGGGCCCTCGGCAAGGGACAAAGCCCCGAGAGCAAGTTGCGCAGCTCTACATCTGTCTTACAAACTCGGTTATGCTCGGAGAGGGTTGGAGTGGGATCGCCGAAACAGCCTTCGCTGAAAGCCTCGCGCGCGGAATTTTACCTATAGGAGATATGATATCGCAAAGATCTGCCGGTCATAACACAAAATCTTTTCGTAACTACACTCTAATATCTTCCCTAGGGGCATGTTTATAAATCTAAAAAGCCCTTTTCGACAGTTCATCCGAGACAGAACCTGTATGTAAAGTCGTCTTATGTGATAGTATGGCAGGTCCTTATCGGTAAAAATTCGAAGATTAGAAGAGGTCGGTATACTTAATTTGATTATAACCCTTTTTTTGACAGAGCTAATTCAGCTAAGATAGAGCTTGTATGCTGTATAGAGGCAAAATCTAGCTTAAAGAAGAAGATACAAGCCATTTTTTTGGCGTATATACCACTATAAATATTGAAGGTGTTGTCTTGTGTGTATTAGAAAACATGCTACTGATCCGGAGTTGGATAAAGAAAGATGTATGCGGTACAGCTTCAGGGGCGAAGAAGAATTTAAAACCTATGTAGTATTTCAAGGTAGCGCTGCGAACTTAGCTAATTTTTAAGAATAATCCCATACTTGTGTAATACTAATGGTAAAATAAAATATTAGACATTAGCCCTTGCGTGTATTTAAAGTACAATTACTAACGGGTGAACATTATTATGAAGCAGCATCAGAGTATGAGATGTTTTTACTAGTTAATAAGCTATAATCTCTCAAGATGAAGCGGCTGAAGAAAATGATTATTATTTCACCTAATACTGGATCTTAATGTTTTTTTGAGGCTGCAATTTTTTTTTAAATATTTGTAAGTATGTTAATGAGTGAGTAATTGTCACTTTCCAAATTATAGTTGTATAACTGTTTAATAATAATTACATTCCGCACAAATAGTTTATCGATATGTAAATTTTACAATCTCAAGGCTCAAACCAAAGTAACTTTTGTAATAATTTGCATGTTTTAAGGTGTTTAATTACAACCTTGTATTATTTTTTGAAATAGGATTATTATCTCCTTCACGAACTGTACATATCTGTTTCTGCTAGAGCTTATTTATATATATATATATATATATATATATATATATATATATATATATATATATATATATATATATATATATATATATATATATATTGGATATATTGCATTCTACAAACAATTTATCGTACAGTGAAACTCATTTCTAAAATGCATGTTGTACATAATGACATTATGCGTCCCATTAATTCAACGTATGTTATAATACTGTAATTAATCTTTAAATTAAAATACACAGCAGTACATTCTAACAGTCTTTTTTAAATATTTACTAAAAACCCAGCATGTGTTTTTAAAAGGGCCATACACCGTCGCATGAGTTTCTCTCCACTAGAAAAAATACCGGGGTTGACCACACATCATAAAATGGTAATACAAGCTCGGTTCAAAAATTAGCCGCTACAAAGCATGAATCAGCCTTCTTTAAAATACTAGCTGTCTTTTAATATGTATAAAAAAATGGCCTTATTATATAACTGTTAAAGGAGACAGTGAAAGGTGAATGCGAGTTTTTTACATTCTAAAAATGGTTAATAATGGAAAAACCCCTATCGACTATAACTTGGTAGGGTTGACGTTAGAGTTTCAATGATTTAAATAGTGGGTTCAGGCACGGTAAAATTCAGATGCTCTCAAACTGTAGAAGTCTTCCTGACTGCCATGCTGGATATTGAGACTGATAGCTTGGTTTGAGTTCCACCATTTCCTTGGGGTGTACAAGTCTTTTTTTTTATACCTCGCAAGCTGTTGAGAGTGACAGTTTGCCCCAAGTGCCATCATCATCATTATCTTCTCAGAGAGGACCAGACGCAATCTCTGTATTTATTAATACAAGTTACGAGTTCGGGGTAATTCCCTAACATTTTACGTATGTATGTATGTTTAAGGTCTTATAGTATTATTATAGATTAGGATATGTATTATTTTTAATGTAGGTTCTATTGACCAATTAATTTAATTCTGACGGTGTGTGCGCGCGCGCGCGCGCGCGTGTGTGTGTGTGTTACAAGCTAAGGTATTCTGAGGTCACAACCAAAAAAAAAAATTTTTTTAAGTCCCGTATTAAAAAAGCACTTATATGAATATCCTACATGTTTTACAAGCAGTTAATTAGTAAAGTTAACAGAAAACATTTTATTACCTATACATCGCAAACAAATTCTGATTAGCTAAGAAATATACTGCTAGGTGACTCCACCCTATTACAGAAAACACTCGCTGTTCCTTACACCGGTAGATGATAACTCAGCAACAAGCCCTAATTACTCCCTGAAATATTCTGCTAGGTAGCACCACCTTTATTACAGAAAAATAATCATTAGCCCATACCCCGCTAGATGGCGCACAAACAAACCCTGATTAATCCCTGAAATATACCACTAGGTAGCGCCACCTTTATTTCAGAAAATCTCATTAGTCCATAAAACGCTAGATGGCGCTACAAACAAACCCTAATTAACCCTGAAATATACCACTAGATGGGGCCACCTTTACTACAGAAAATACTCATTAGTCCATACCCGATAGATAGCGCCACAAACAAACTCTGATTAACCCTGAAATATACCACTAGGTGGCGCCGTCTTTATTGCAGAAAATACTCATTAGTCCATAACCCGCTAGATGGCTCCACAAACAAGCTCTGTCTTACAAGTTAGCATTAGAGTCCCGGTACTATCTCCCCATCAAGGGCCTAACACAAGACCCTGTCTTATGAGGTATTATTAGGGGTCCATACTATTTCCAATCAGGGGGCGCAGGCCTACACTTGTCTTCTGAGATAGCATTAGGGTCCTTATTCAATTTTCAAATTTCCAGCGCAGGCCCAGGCCAAGAGCTAGTTCCTACATCTGTCTTATAAGATAGCGCGAAGCAGCTAACCCCTAAAGGCTATCTCCTACACTTGTCTTACAAGAACCTCCATTAAAACAATTTCTCAATGCGGCACCAGGACCAAGAGCTAGTCCCACACCTGTCTTACAAGAACCTCCATCATTAAAACATTTTCAAACCTCTGCGCAACTCCAAGTCCTAGGCCGCTTTCTCAAGGTAAACAACTTCCTCAAGGTCAAACCGAGGTCAGCCACGTGGTAGGCCGTGGGAAATCCCCAAGGTCAAATGACGTCACAAAAAGTGAAAGGCAAGGTGTCTCACTACTACTTGCGCATTATACTTTGATGGACGTAAAGATAAAACATTGGTGCAAGTGAAAAAGATGCCAAACATTACCGCCAATCCATAGTTGAAGAACACGTAACGTTAATCCAAGAACCCGAGGGTCAGTGTTTAGGACATACCATACCTATTTCGGGTTCTGCTAAAGACATTCCGTGTAGTATCGTTGCTTTTTTAAACAATAACGGAATTGACACTACCCAGTTGACAGCAATTGGTTGCGATAGAACTGGGGTGAACACTGGTATTAACGGAGGTGTAATTAGAATACTGGAGGAATATTGTGGCCGACCTCTTCAGTGGTTAGTCGCCACCTTTTTCAACATTTAGATGGCCAAACCGCTGGACCCCGAGGATTTTCAGGTCCACTTGGGCGGATGTTAGAATCGTGTGAAAAACTAAGCATAGTTAATTTGGGAAAAATTGATGGAAGTTTACCAGCTCTTCCTCAAGCCGTTTCCAAATATCTCAGTACAGATCAAAAATATCTGTTCGAGATATGACACGTTGTTGTTAATGGTGATTGCTCACAAAGTTTAGCAAGACGAAATCCAGGTAAAATGGTCCATTCGCGTTGATTGACGATGGCGAACCGCACTTTGCGTTTATATATTAGTACAGAAAATCCCTCAACTGAGTTGAAGACCCTCGTCGAATATGTAATAAAAGTGTATACGTTAATGTGGTTTCATATCAAGTGCAACCCGTCATGTTACAAGGGCGCAGAACATCTGTGGCGAACTATTAACTTATCCCGATATATATGCACGGAATTAAAAGCCGTAGTTGATATGGTTATACAAAGGCATGGTTTTTCGGACACCCGGAAAATATACTACTTACAATGTTGTATGATGAAAAGCCTCATATACGAGAGCTTGGAGTCATCCAATCATCCAGTCATTCAATTATCCAATTAGGGTATTTACAATCCCTTCTTTCAACTTTGAAGCTGCTGACTATATTAATTTGATTTACTGGCCGGAGGTCCAGGTTACCGAATCTCCAATTACAAAAAGTACCTCAGATGATATCTTGAAAACGTTATTACTTAACAATTCGGCATACAAAATCTTCAAAAAATACCCTTGCCACACTTAAGCCGTCGAGCGGTGCGTTAAGTTGGTGACTAAATATCTACATCCTTTTTGTGGGTTCACAGCTAGGGGTGGATTTATAAAGGGAGGAATACATTCAAGGCAAACGTCTTCATTTAATAGTAAGTCGGACTACGTCGTGGATAAATGAATTAAAAATTAGATATTGTACGGAATGTTTTTATTTGTATTTTTCTTATTTGTTTTTAAGGTTTTCGGTCAACCATTACTGTACTACAATGCATGATACTGATTTTTCTAGTTGTCCCACGACATTTTACATAATTATAATGTTTTTACGTAAATGAATACTGTTCACTGAGAAGAATGTTTTTATTCATATTTTTCTTATTTGTTTTTAATATATTCTTTCAACATTAGAATAATTAAATCATTTTCTATTAGAATGCATGTGTTTTTTCTACTGACCACAAACTTTATATAATTATATTTTTCATCACCTACTGCGTATTTCAAAATTTGTTGCGAATTGATAATTTTATTACTTAAGAGGCTTCTCGGGGACAGGAGTGCAATAATAACCTACTATAAAATATTATAGAATGTTAACATATCATCGGTGGTAACTACTGTGATATATTGAACTTGTAGAATTCCAGATTGGTGCCAACATATTTGCAAAAAAAAGGTGTTTCATTTACACTTTATCAAATTTTACAACCTTAACTAATAATATTAAACATACAAAGTTATACATTTTTGAAATCAGAAAAAATAAGCCATCGAATGACTTCATATCCACCTATAGTTGCCATTTAAAAAAATGTATGTTTGGGGTTGTAGCTCGAAAAATACTTACTACGTATTTTCCCAGTTTGCGTAAAAACAGCTATCAAAAGTCTCTTTTATAACTTTTTCGTATTTTGAATATTAAAGAAGATACAGCTGATTGAAGATTTGAACGATTTTTAGTTATTTTCAGATATCTTAGAAAGTTGGCAACAATATTGAATTTTCTTATCGGTATTTGAATTATCATGTAATTCTGCCCAACTTTGCTGATTTAACCGACTCTGTATCTCTTATAATAACAAAGAGCCATAGAACACACTACACACACTATATATATATATATATATATATATATATATATATAATTGGTCGTAAAGTAAGGAATAAATTCAATATCTTGTAAAGTACAATTTTTTTCAAAAATCGCTCGGACCCGTCGATTTTATATTTTTTCGGGGCATATTTTGCGAAAAAAATTTATACAGGGTGTCTCAAAAAAGATTTGCTAAAAAATTTTTTTTCAAATTGCAACCCAATTTTTTTATTGCATTTTTGGATTGCCCTTACAATTCTAAACATTTGTCATGCAGCATGTGCTATACCTAAGTCCAAGCGTTTTGGAGTTATTCGCATTCAAAATTTAAAAATTGAAAAAAGGTCATGAAGAAAACGAAAAATAAAATAATTTTTATAACGTTTTATTATATCGAAAACAAAGATTCGTAAACTTAAAAATAATTTTATTTCAGCAAATGTTCGAAATGTCCTCCGTTAGTCAACTGACAATAGCCTAATCTCTTACATGACCAAATTGACTAAACTTCTGCTCAATCTTGCTAACTGTCGATTACGATATTGGCGGACGATTGGGGTATTTTTATTAAATAACTCACAAACTTCCTGCTGCGTTCTAACTCGATTACCGTAGCCAATCATCATCAAGATTTCTATGCGCTGTGTCTCAGTAAGCCGCATATTAATGTAATTTAGTGTTAAAAAAACGAAAATATACTTTAAAAAATTAGTGAAACATTACGAAAATACACACAGAACTGTCAACGATAATAACTATTGACATTAATTATTCTTTTGTTTCCCGCGTCATAAATCCAAATCCTACTATTGAGCTAAGGGCAATCCAAAAATGCAATAAAAAAATTGGGTTGCAATTTGAAAAAAAAAAAATTTTTTAGCAAATCTTTTTTGAGACACCCTGTATAAAATTTTTTTTTCGCAAAATATGCCCCGAAAAAATATAAAATCGACGGGTCCGAGCGATTTTTGAAAAAAATACATACATATACATATCGCTAACTGTGCCCATGTTCTTTTCTCACATATTTTCAATTAAATTTATGTTCCTTACGTGTTTATTTCACAAGAAATGCGACTAATTTGATACCAAACAACTTATGTAGTTAGTTAAATAAAGTTATTTTTGAAATAAAATCAGCATTTTTATTTTTCTTGAATGGTATTAATGGTAAAATATGAATTCTAAATAATCTTTTTTAGTAAAATGTCGAACCTTGTCAAATTAACCCATTATTCAACAATAATAATATACTTTTTTAATATCCTCGTTAAACCGATGATCGCATGACGTGTCAAAATAGACTTTTTGGTTATCGGACATGCACAAACGATCCCTGAAAAAAGAGGGTGAGGGAGAGGAGTGATAGGAGAGGAGAGGGAGAGGGAGAGGAGAGGAGAGGAGAGGGAGAGGGAGAGGGAGAGGGAGAGGAGAGGAGAGGAGAGGGAGAGGAGAGGAGAGGAGAGGGAGGGAGGAGAGAGGAGAGGAGAGGGAGAGGAGGAGGGAGAGGGAGAGGAGAGGGAGAGGAGAGGGAGAGGGAGAGGAGAGGAGAGGGAGAGGGAGAGGGAGGGAGAGGGAGAGGAGAGGGAGAGGAGAGGAGAAGGATAACGAGAATGCATTTTACATTTCAGCGCAGCAAAGCGCACCGGGTACTGCTAGGTGTATATAACTATCAAGGGGAGAGTACTGTTACTGAATTACATATAACATACGTACTTATTCTCCGGAGATCGATAACTCCGTTACCTTGAAAGTTACGAAAAAAACTTTAAATAAAAGTTATTCATAAAGTCAAGCTGCACATTTTAAAATTATTTAATAATGCGCAGGGTATTTCATAGTCAGAATATCAAATTTGTTTTTTTAATTGAACACCCTGTATATTATGTCAAATTTCAGTTACGATCATTTTTACTATTTCAATGATAAAGGTGTTTCTAGGTTCTAAAGGGTATATTATTTAAAATAAACAACTGAGGGCTAATCTCTCATGGGCAGAATAATTTCGTGATAGTCTGGTTTGGTTAAAACTTATCACTTTTGTGATAACTTTTATTTTTTGTACAGGGAGATCCAAAATTCGCACCCTTGATTATTTCGGTTATTTTAAATGGAACACCCTCTATTTTATATTATTTCTGAAAATACTTTTACTCTTCTTAAGCATCCCCTATGCCTAAATCCTACAGTTATTGATTTATATAGATTTTTAGAAATAAAAGCGACATTTTTTTTCCATGACTATAATGTATTGTTTGAATATACTGTATGTTTAATCAGCTCAGTATCAATACCTTTATTGTCAGGTGAAAAATCAACTATAAACTGTTGCAAATAAAACCACAAAGAAAACTAGGTATAACAGAGGTTAAGAGTAATGAATGGAACAAAATTCTAAAAAATGAGTAATTAAATAATATTTAGGTAACAAAGTTTTGATCTGGACATTAAAACATTGTAGATTGAGCAAAATACATACTTGCACTTTACCGAAATACTGTGTTTCATCGACCGACAATCGTGTTGTTGACCACATACACGTCATCAGGAGGGTGAACCTAAACTTTTTAACTAGTATTTAATCACTCGACGATCGTTTCATTGACACCACCTTGTCATCAGGAGGTTGAACTCAAATCAGTTTAATCATAGTGACGAAATACAGTGTTTCGATGAAGTGGTATTTATATTAACTGTTCAAAGTGGCCTCCGATTACATTTAAACAATGTTGTAGCCGATCTTTAAATTCTCCACGTACATTTCTAGCCATTGGGATATTAATGTTCCGGAAAACTACTCTAATTCTATTTTTCATGTCCTCTAAAGTAGTTACAGGTAATTTATATACTTCATTTTTCACAAACCCCAACAGAAAAAATATACTTTTGGTAGATCAGGAGATCTTGCAGGCCACGTAATTGGCCATCGTCCTGGAAACTGATCGAGTAGTTGACCGTGATTCAGTGCGTTATTATCTATGGAAGCCCCATCATGTAAATACCACATGCACTGATCTATACGCAGGGGAACGTTTTACAGCGGCAACTAATTTTCCAGAAAATCTAAATAAGCTTCACCGTTTACCGTTTCCACGAGAAAATTTATATTTATATTTATAAAATTAATAACTGTAAAATTTAGGTATAGGGAATACTTAAGGAGAGTGAAAGTATTTCTCAAGTACTTTTTAAAGATGATATAAAATAGAGGGTGTTTCATTTAAAATAACCGACATAATCATGGGTGTGAATTTTGGATCACCCTGTACAAAAAGTAAAACCAGACTATCACGAAATTATTTTGCCCATGAGAGATTAGCCCTCATTTGTTTATTTTAAATAATATAACGTGACGATTTCATAACGATTTGCATATAAAAACGTCCATATCTTTAAAATTGCCCTGTAGAACCTAGTAAAAACCTTTATCATTGGAATAGGAAAAATGAGCGTAATTGAAATTTGACATAATATACAGGGTGTTCCATTAAAACAATATGCTGTGACTTTATGAATAACTTTTATTTAAAACTTTTTTTCGTAACTCTGAAAGTAGCCGAGTTATCGAACTCCGGAGTATAAGTTGATCACTTTGTATACATATTTCGAAAAAACTCATAACCTTGACTAGATTCAATGAATTATCGTTATTACAAGATAAACAATTTTGAAAATTAGCAATTTAGCGTGTTTTTTTACAACAACCTTTTCATTTATTAAGTGATATAAATGTAGCTAGTCTCATTTTGTAGGTCTTTAAATTTCCTACAATTTTTGAGTTATAAGGGAAAAAGTGATTCGCCATAGTAAACGTTTTTTTAAATATTAGTAATAAAAATTTGATGAATCTCAAGATGAGGGACCGTTTCTTTCGTCCAAAGGAATCCTTTTCAACAGTCAAAACGTCTATACCCATTTATTGCAATCGGTTATTTTTTATCTTGATTGTTCTAATAGTATAA
Organism: Vesta saturnalis; assembly: GCA_036346205.1. Classification (NCBI taxonomy): domain Eukaryota; kingdom Metazoa; phylum Arthropoda; class Insecta; order Coleoptera; family Lampyridae; genus Vesta; species Vesta saturnalis. Next base: position 2,108,694 of record JARFJB010002417.1, on the reverse strand, counting down.
TGTGGACGGGGAAGTTACAGCAAGGCCGTGAGTTATATTTGAAAATAAGATTATCAAAGTAGGTTTAATTTATCCTTTTTACTTTGAACCTAAATTATATGGCTATGAATACTGACAATACCTACTTAATGGTATTACCTAAGTTAATTAAAAATAACATAATTAACGTTTTATTTATGAAGTTAGATTTATTTATGAAAATTATATAGATACATAGTTCAGCCGGTTCTCTCTCCAAATATTAGTTCTTTTTATTATAATTCTTACAGCATAAAATTTAGAATTTTTGTTTATTAGTTTGCTAAATTCATATAATTTTTTTTGTTTTGAAGTTTTATTACCTATATTTTACTGCTATAAAATGTTTTATATAAGTTTAAAGTTGCAGATAGTTTAAAGCAGTTTTTCCAAATCATATAAACTGTATATTTATTTAATGTTGACACACTAAGCTTGTTCTCTTCACGTTCAAGCTTTGAGTAAATATATACCTACAGTGATTAAAGTATTTTAACTGCAGAAAGGCTTTAAAACCCCTGATTGATAACATTATATTAATTATATATATTGTTTATAACGATAAAGTTTTTTTCCTTATCTACATAAAACTACTGTGATAATCCCTACTCGTGTCGTAATATATTTCCTATATATACTTAAATGCTTAGGCACTTTACTTTTAGTATTGCGGATTTATTACATAACTTGCGTCTGTTGTACGTGATATTCTCAATTTAACAATGGAACATGAGCAGTAAGATTTATTATTGTTTTTTAGTCTATTTTGTAAGTTATTTTTAGTGTGAATGCTTCATGTGAGAAAAACGAAAATGAACAAAAATCAACAGAATCTAAAGGTGGCCGTGAATTTGTTACTAATGTAAGTATTCGTTTACTTTGCATGGTTTATCGAGTACTGATTTGAAAATTTATACATTAAAGCAGACTTTTAAATGTAGGTTGGTAGTTATTTATGTTCAAAGATTTTGGTTAAAAGTAACGCTAAATAGCAATAGCATTTGTTTATATTAACGAAATAGTAAAAATTTTAATGGTCCGTTCCTATCTTTACTAGTTATTAAAACTACGTTTTTTTAGTGTTAAACCTTGTTTATAAAAATATACAGTTTTCAATCAAATATTTAATTAAAACTCGTAGTACGAAAATGAAACATTAATTTTATTTTAATAACGACTTTAGCCATAATACGTTTTTATACTGGTCCGTTTTAACAAATGTCATTGATTCGACTACTGTTCTTGCTTTTAATTTAATAACTTAATGCACGAAAATCACGTTGCACCTGGTTTTGTCTACAAAGTTTTTTTTAAACATTTTTATTATTTACTAAGGAAAATAATAAAAACAAAACATGAAAAATCATATCAAGTCTCGTTTTATCTAAAAGGGATTATTAACGAAGTTAAACTTCGTAAAACTAATCCAACGCGCACTCGCACGCGAAGGCACAGACACAGACGCAGACGCAAACGCAGAAGCAGGCGCAGACGTAAACGCAGACGCGGACGCGGAAACGGACACGGACACACAGACACTGACACAGACACAGGCACACACCGAGACGGAGACGGCGTCGCGGACGTGGGCGCGGACACGGACACACAGACACAGACAGACACAGACACAGACACCGACACAGACACAGACACAAATGGAGACGGCGGCGGAGACGGAGACGCGGACGTGGGCGCGGACGCGGACGCGGACGCGGACACGGACACAGACACAGCCACAGACTCAGACACAGACACAGACAGACACAGCAACAGACACCGACACCGACACAAACATAGACCCAGACACAGAGACAGACACAGATCCAGACACAGACACAGACACACCATGGCGAAACTTTGTGTAGTAAGTCGAGTTAGCGATAGTGAAATGAATGTCGATTGCATAACCTTTCTATACCTTCATGCGTATATGTAAGTTGAAAGGTAAAAAGATAGAAATCTATTAGAACTCTAAAACATAGACAGTTTGTATTTAAGTTACTGGTGAGAAAAAGAAATATACTGTAAATGTGCACTTAAACTACAAGGTTAGAATTACGTCCGGTATTTTGAAAACTACTCCATGTATAAAGAAATGATCGTATTTTGTGTGTAGATATATCGGATTAATAAATGACTTTAATTAAAGCATTGAGTTACTATAGAAACAAGCATCAAGGGGGCCACGATAGGGGCTAAACTCTACACTTGTTTTATAAGGTTAGGTTCCTACACCATCTCCGGTCAGGGGCGAAGGCTTGAGAACAAGTTGCGAAGCCCTACACGTGTCTTACAAGAACCTCCTTATTAGAAATACAACGTTTTCTCGTATAGGTAAAAGATCATCCGAACGTACCCAATAGCATATGACCACTTTAAAACAATAGGATCGATAATTTTAATAATATCTTATTAATTATGCAATTTCCAACATTGTATGCGTGTGCATTTGCCTAACCTCCAGGGCACTGCTCTTAATATAGCCAAAAGGACCTTAATTAGATGACCGTAAAAAATAACCCTAAGACCAACCCCAAGTCCAGCTCCAGCACCAAGACCTGCACCTCGCGTGAGCAGGTATAAAAATTGCTGTCAAAAAGGCTCTTAATACAACATTGATATTCTATCAAGGGTTGACCCTCGAAAAGAAACTATAGGGGTAGAAAAAACACGTCCTACACGTGCGCAAGTAAAAAATAATTAGGGTTGAAAAGGGCCTTCGAAAGAATGGGTTGAAATACGGTCTCACACGTGGGTGTATGTAAAAAATAATTAGGGATGAAAATTCCAGCAGGGGTTGAAAATACGGTCTCACACGTGGGTGTGTAAAAATAAGGTTGAAAAAGGCCTCCGAAAAGAAACCATAGGGGTGAAAAAACGCGTCCCTCTCGTGGGCATATAAAAAAGTGAAAGGGGGCGGGGCTTGTAACGTACAAAAAGTGGAGGGGATAGTGCCTCTGTACTACTTAGGGTTAAACGAATTATTCTTTTTTTAAGTGTAATCTCTAAATACCCAAAAATTCGTCATAACTGTTTAATAATGCTAATTCATTTAAAAAGTAGCTTGTGTATTAAAAAACTCTCATTTTTCGCACTTTATATTCTAATATGTAAGCGGTGTACATACGTTTTAAACTATCTGTAATATGTACGGTAACTTCGAATTATACCACTTACCAGCTTAGTTAGCTTTTAAAATACCTCTTCAGAATTACTGGGTTAGGACTCGTAGGACAAAAAAAAAACGGTTTTATGAGCAACGTTTCATTTAATTACTTAAACTTTTTCAGGCTACAAAGAAACTAGAGTGTTGACATAAAATTGTGGCGTGATAAAATAATGAGCCACCTACCTCAGAAAAACCCAATAAATGATAATACCACAACGGTAGTACACGTCATAATTATTCTATTATGGGGTTGGTAACTCAATCTGTAACATTACACTATTAAAACCAAATCCACAATACATCACGTTAAAATTTACCTATTAGTTATATTATGTAATTCACAAATTAAAAAATTTTTTAGAACGCAGCTAATTCACTAATTAACTTATCACAATGATAACATGTTATTAAATATTCATGTACGCATGCTAGAACTGATTTTCTATACAGAATTTTTACGACACAATAATTTATACGTTAGTTTCTATTATAGTACATAACAAGGCCGAAATAAATCTAATCATACACACACATTTATCTATATGGCTCAATTAATCTAAAGAAGATTTAGAGTAAGTAGCATTAAGCAATTATAATGGCAATCCAATAACAACAGTAGACTGAGTGTTTTTTTCCCTCTTGCTTTTTTTGTAATCAATTAAGTGTTTATAAATGTTACTTAGATTATTAACGTCTGTCCTGAAATTGATACTTTTTTTCATTAGATTGAATATGTAACATTTCCGAGATGAGCATTTTAGAAAAATTATCTTCTCTATCCAATATATTCACATTATCAAAGTCAAATTGATGAAGGTTAACGCTAGCATGTGTAGTTAGCGCCGTTTTGTTACTTTTGCTAATTAGGTTGTATGGTTTACAATCATTTTTATGGTTGTTAATTCTATTAATTAAGTATTGTTTTGTTTGTCCAATGTAACATTTATCACACTCTTTACAATTAATCTGGTAAACTAGATTAGAGTTATACAATTTTGGTGTGTTGTCTTTAAGTTTGGAAAATAGACTGTTATTCGTTTTTTTGTTATATAGAACAATATTATTGTTGTTATTTTCAAAAATGATCTTTAGTTGGTTGCTAAGTTTCGGTATATTAATTAGTTTTTTGTAAGTGCAAGCGTGGTCTCCAGATTCTCCGTTATTGCTGTTATGTTTATTGTTATCTTTGTGTTATATTCCATTAATAAGCTCCTTTGGATAATTATTTAATTTAGCAATCCTTTTTATTCTGTCGAAATTATCTTTATGTTTAGATTGATCGCTCAGTTTGATCACTTTATGTTTCAATGACTTAATAATACCTATTTTTTGGGATATAGGGTGATTTGAATAAAAATTAATGATTCTATTAGACGCTGTAGGTTTTTGATACCAATCAATGCTTATAGTATTATCCTTGTTACGAATTAGTAATAAGTCTAGAAACGGAATAATATTGTTTTTTTCTTGTTCAATGGTAAATTTTAGGCTATGGTAATATTCATTACATTTTTTAATTATCAATTTATCTTGACCTATAGAGATGGCAGTTATAATGTCGTCTACATAACAATACAGGAATGGTACGTTAAACGGTAAGGTAGGTATGATGGTAGTAAGTAAGTCATTCATCACTATATTAGCTAAAACTGGAGATGCAGGGTTCCCATGGCACATCCAAAAGTTTGTGAATAGAATTTATTATCATATTGAAAATAACTTGAATTAAATATAAACGTTATATATATATATATATATATATATATATATATATATCTTTAAATAATTCATTACTCAAATTCGTCAACTTAGATATTTGGATCCAATACTTGTCAATTAATGTGATAGTTAATTCTAACGTTACATTTGAAAAAAGGGAAGTGACATCTAGTGAAATTAAGGTGTAATTATGTGGTAGGTTTGCATTTTTTAGTTTGTTGACTAAGGATTCTGAATTTTTTATATTATACTTAAAACTAGGGATCAATTTATTAAGGATACTTGTGATATATTTAGCTAGTTTATATGTTGGAGAGCCAATGCTCGACACTATGGGTCTAATAAGTAAATCTTCTTTGTGTGTTTTAATTAGACCATATATTTTTGAGGGGACACTATTGTAAATGAGCAATTCTTTCTGTTCCATGTCATTAATTAAATTTAGTTGTTTGAGTTGTTTGACTATTTTGTTATTATTACTTTGGATGGATATTGTTGGGTTATGTTTGAGTAGTTTATATGTTAAAGGGTTATCTAACAGTTGATACATTTTTTTATTATAGGTAGTTTTGTCCAAAATTATAATGTTATTACCTTTGTCAGATTTTGTTACAATTAACTCAGGGTGTTGGTTTAGGAACTTTTTTGTTTTTTGAAATAACTGTTCAAAATTGTTGTTAAGGTTCTTAATATTATTATTGTGATTATTATTAAGTTTATTCATATGGTTGGTTATCACGTTAGTACATTGTGCTCTAACTTGGTCTTTATTTTGAGGTTCGATACCATTTTTTATTATATATTCTACATCTTTTATGACCTCGAACATTGGAAAATCTTTTTTGTGTAGTCTAAAGCGAATTTTGGGCCTAGGCTCAAATAATTAAGTATTTCATCAGGAATTTTTTTATTAGACAAGTTTTGGATCCAATTATCGTTAGTGTTATTAGTCACAATTGGTTTATTGTTCTCCATCAACCTGTTGAATTTATTAATTTGTCTTTGCTTACTGGTTTTAGATTCATAGTTATAAGATTTTTGTGCTAGTTTTTTAACTTCATCAATTATGTAAGACGGTAAAAACTGTTGTAAAGAGGATAATAATTCATCATTATGATTGCATACCTGATTAAGTTTCCAAAATGTTATTTTAATCTCTAATTTTAAGACAGATTTTTGGAATTTCCTGTTTATTGAATCTACTTCGTTCTTAAATGGATTGTCATTAGTTAGAAGTGACTACATCGAATTAAAATAGTGTTGGATATGTGAGGGTGTTAAATAATGTAGATTCGATAACCAGGAAATTCCAAAAATCTGTCTTAAAATTAGAGATTAAAATAACATTTTGGAAACTTAATCAGGTATGCAATCAGCGTTGTGGTATTATCATTTATTGGGGTCTGAGGTAGGTGGCTTATTATTTTATCACGCCACAATTTTATGTCAACACTCTAGTTTCTTTGTAGCCTGAAGAAGTTTAAGTAATTAAATGAAACGTTGCTCATAAAACCGTTTTTTTTTTGTCGTACGAGTCCTAACCCAGTAATTCTGGAGAGGTATTTTAATTAATTAAGGGCTGTCAATATCAAACATAGTATATTAAAGTATACTATAACATGGCGTTGTACACTGTACGGTAATTTCACTATTACGAGATGAGTCATGGGTTTTAGCAAGAATGAAGACACAGAGTACTATATATAAAATGGTGCTGACAAAAAGGTGAAGTCCTGGACCTTATTTCAACATGCTGCCAAAAGGTCAGGGACCATGCTTCAAGGTGAAGAACCAATTACAAATGATGAATTTTACGCAATAGTATTTTTATTTTTTAACCAAGCGCGCCTGTGATAATTTTATACACAAGCTACTTACGGGTAATTTGTGCATGTGTTTGAAAGTTTTAAGTGTCTTTTTTGAGAATTTCTAATTTATTTACTTTCGAACGCCTTTTGTGTTATAGTATGAAATTGATCATTCTCTGATTGCAAAATTGAAATAATCGTGCCTTCAAGGTTCTTCAAGTTTGAACAGTGTTTATGTGTCTACATTATGGTATAATAACCTGCGATAAAAAATAACATTTTCACATTTTTTACATTAATTTTGTTCTCTATTATAACAATTTACGGTTAAATACAATTTGCGCCGACACGTTGGGAGACAAACAGTAATGTAACTTCTTGATCTTTGTTGAAAGAAAAGTGCTTAATTCTGTATCGTAACGTTATTAATTTCATGGTATATTGAATAAAACAAAAAAAAAAATTATTTACCCCGGCTAGCTACTTTATAGATGGTTGTGATGAATTGTTTAAATTATAAGAAACAACAAAATAAATAATAATAAAATTATTTCTGAAATGCTCAAAACTCATTTCCAATATCAACTGTTGACACAATTATATGCCATTTTTATAAGGTTATTCAAATCTACCTGTTAATATAAAGTTTTATTGAAAATTGCGATTCAGTTGATTTAAATAAGTTAATCTCTGACCTTTTGTCATAAATATTAAATTATATTCGAATTATTTATGAACTGAGTTAATAAAATACAACTAATGTGTTAAACGCTTCCTCTACTTAACGACAATGACAATTTTCATTGTTAAATTATACCTTTTGGTCATTTAAAAATAAAATAATTGAGGTGTTGAAAAAAGTATATTAATTTCTTGTAAATTAACTGTCATAAATGTAGAATATCTATGTCACAATTAATTTCAGTTAGTCCATGAGCTTCTTTTTAACTTAATATAGTGAGTAGAGATTTCACTATCATATCACGAAGAAGAGCGGGAAGATGAGAGATGAAATACACTGCAGTGGTTTTTAAAGAATAACTTGTTATACCCAGAACATTATTTCAAATATGTTCAGATAAACATAAAGGTAGTGTAACCTGGAGATAATAATTACGAAACAAGTTTGTGCAGAATATGTAAGAGTTAAGTCTAGCAGCGCGCTCTGAAAATTATAAAAATGTAATGAAGTCTACGTATAAAAAGCTTAATCTTATTAACCATGAACGGCCTATTACGTTTATCTGTTACAGGTTTTTCGAGGATATACATTATCTAATGGTTTAGATAAATATATCATACAAGAATGTAGTGTAAAGGTCAAAAGTTATTCAATTTTTTTCCAAATACTGGCAAAACAACTCAAAACATATACGGAATAGTATATTGCGGTGGTTATAAATAGGTGTAATAGAGGGGGTAGAGTTTTATCAAGTTCAAATATTAGATAGTATGCAAGCTCAAATAAAGTTGAAGAAGTTATACAATTTGTTATGAGGAAAATGTAGTATACAAATATAAACAGATGGTTTTTATACAACAACACAGGTTTTATGGGGTTTGCACAATGATGTTATATTCATAAATGCATTGAGCTATGACAGTAGCATGTTAAAAAGGGCAACACGATACATATTAGTGTGTTAAAGGTAAATAAGAAATTTCACATATAAATCAAATAATTAAGCAATTAAACACATAACAGATATTGATTACATGAAGTACAATAATCCTAATGTGCATGTATAATAATTAGTACAATGCATAAAAACTCTGCGAACTATCAAAAAGGGTTAAGGTACGAAGACGTTATGTTGTTAGATCATAGACTAAGTGTTTAAAAAGCGCTTAAGAAGTTAAAGTACCTTAGAAACATATCTAAGAACATGGACAACACATGTGCAATGTGAAATTAACAATATAAATACAATTTGTGTACAAAACTTTACAAAATAAGTTAACATTATGAAAGTACAAAAT